>OU383785.1:621417-1221417 GCA_910950805.1 Acrocephalus scirpaceus scirpaceus
ATATACACACACATACACACATACACATACACATACACATACACATACACACACATACACATATACACACACATACACACATACACATACACACACATACACATACACATACACACACATACACATACATACACACAAATACATATACAAACACACATACACGTACACATACGCATACACATACCCTATACACACACATACACACACATCACACACTACATATATACACACACATACACGTACACATACGCATACACATACCCATATACACACACATACACATACCCATATGCATGTGCCTCTCTGCATTCACTGGTACCCTCCCAGCATACCAAAGCTTTTGTCCTTGACCCAGTGACAAACAGGAGAGGAAAGGCAGCAGATGGGTGCAGACAGAGAGTGAGCACAGGGAGAGCTGAGCCAATATTGCTCACTATGATAGACAGTGGTCTTAGCACACCAGCAGCCTAATGCAATGTTTCTTGCTGTCAATTTTTTGTTAGATATGCTGGCATCAGATGGATTTAAGGAGAAATGTGAAGCATCAGAGCTTGCTGCTGTTTGCAGGGATCCTCCTGGTGCAGAGGAGGCCATCAGTGGGGTCAGTGAAGACACTGGGGCCCATCTGTGTCAGTGGAAAGGTGCAGGCACAATGATTTATTGCTGAAAGTCCAGCTGAATTCTATGTATGTTTTATCTGCCTGGAGACTGATTCTCCTTCAGATAAACTGGGAATGAGATCTGGGACTGGCTGTGGGCAAAAACAAGGAGAGGAGAAAAATAAGGTTTTGCTATTATCATCAAATTTTGTATGGGATAGACGCTGAGTAACATTTCCCCTTTCCATCCTGCCCCTCTGCATTCTGATGTCCCTGAGTACCCCACCTGGTCCTGTCAGCCAGGGACTCCAAATGACCGTGCAGATTCAGGAATATTTTGGAGCATATGTTCCCCCACCTCTCTGGGGCCAAATATTTCTCTCTCTTGCGCTCTCTCTCTCTATTTTTTTTTTTTTTTTTTTAATACCAGGGAGGAAGTAGCTTATTAACATATTCATTACTCATTTCTGGTACAGCATAGTCTAAGCATCTCAGGTATAGACCCTGATTTTTGCGGTGAGCACATTATATGCTCCGTGAGCAACAGCTGTGGAGCACTTGATTCTTGAGAAACAAATCCAATTTTGTGTCTTCCCAGTAAGCAAGAATTATATTGTCAGTAGTATGGAGTAGATTTGGCTAAACCTGCTGCCTTGAAGATGCTTGTTTATGGTTAGAACCCTGCCAGCTCTGATGTTGAGGTTTATGGAGCTGTATAATGTTTGTGTGTGTCCCTGTGCCTTTACTGTTCGATCAGCGAGCAAAGAAAGAGGAAATCAGATTTGTTAGCAATAAAGTAGTGTACAATAGCTATTAAAATAGGGTAATTACATAATTAGCATGGTAGTGGTAACTCACCCAGCATGAACAACAGTAAAACAGGTCCCTGTTTCCCTCAGTCCAGCTTGAGCCGGGACCCTAACAAAACTTCCAAAATGGTTATTTAGTCGAAACACACACGAAAAACTTAAAAGCCATCGTAAAACTGAGAAGGGAGGCCCAAAAAACCACAGGGAAGCCAAACACTTTCAAAGAAACAATAGTAAATTAGGTGCTAAAGATATAAAAGCCTGTTCCCTAACAATTTAATTAGGTAGCATGTCTGTTACAGACATTATGCTGCTAGTTTTGGAACCCATGGCAGGGCCTCACAGCTCTCCATTCACACTAGCCCCAAGAGAAGAGTTTGTTATGAAGGACTGTTTTTGCTCTACAGAAAAGTGTGATGGTAATCAAGTGAAAATGGCAGGTAGCACAAGAAATTATTATTTTTCTTTGCAACTTTCCTTGACATACATTTACAGTAATTAAAAGCCCAGTTTGAAGAATAGTCCTGGTTTTAATTAGCACCTGCTTCAGTTTCATCTGAGCTCATTCCCTTGAAGAAGGATCAAAACAACAACACTTTCCTGGAATGGGCTTGAGTTTGAGCAGTGTGAGATAAGGCTGCCCCAGCTCCTGTCCTGCCTGCAGCTGTGCAGCCTTGCCTGAGGTCTCCTTTAGCTCCTCCTGCAGCCACACAGCATCTTCTACTTGAGAGTGAACCTCTTCTTGCCCATCTGAAATCTGGCCAGTGAGATTCTGGCTCCACCTAAAAAATATAGGAATCCTGGTGGCTTTCATAGAGTCGTAGTTTTACCTGGGCTGAGCCCACTGTTAGCGAGTTTTAAGATTAAATTTGTGAGGTGGAAGTGGGGACAGGAGTGCCAGGGGTGGGAAGGGTTTTGTTCGTTAATAGGCTGCTGTTAAATGGAAGGGACAGTCCAAGTGCCTCAGTGTTGCTCAAAAAGTCACCCCATCACTGGACATTGTAATAAAGCCTCTGCTTTTACTTCTGAGGCTCTAAAGATGTGGGTTTTTTCTCTTGATGGCGAAGAGGGTTGCAGTAAATGACTGCTGTAGAAAGAAGGAAATCTCGTAGGAAGACTCTCTGTGACCTCTTCTCAAAGGTAGGACACTGAGCAGTAATTCCTGCTGTGCTCAGGGCAATTTTCAGGGATAAAGTTTCCATCAGAGTGTTGCTTGATGGTTTGTTCTTCCATCACCTCCTAGCAGTGTTTATACCCAGGAATGGAGAGGTCATCACAAGCTTGAGGTGTCATTTATTTTTAGTGGAGTTTCTTTGCTTAAAATAGATGGCACATCCCTGATGGAGTTAACCAAAGCAAGTGAAGAGGTCCTCTTGTAAGCTCTCCACTGGTTTGCAGGTTTTGCCTGAACTCTCAGTCTGATTTTATGTCATCCAAAGGTGAATGTGCTGCCCTGCCCTCAGCACAGCACATTCATACTGCCCTGCATCCCCTCTGTGCTGCCCCTGATCCAGTAGATCTCAAACAAGTGATGTTGTCACCAAATGAGGCCAAGCCCATTGGAGAACTGTCTCTGCTCCTTGCAGAAATGAGACTCTTCAACCACAGTTCAATATTTGTCCACTCCAGGATGCAAATGTGCAGGTCCACTCCAACACTGCCAGCTGGAGGAGAAATTAGATCTTTCTTTCAGAGTCCGCACAGGGAAGTGCAGGAGCTGCTGGACTCAGTGCACTCCAGAGCGGGGTGACAGCTCTTCTGTAGCATTTTTTGAGGCTTCTAAGCCTTACTTATTCTGTTGCACTTCCAGATCTCTAATGCTGTGCTCAGCTGGAAAAGGGAGGAGCACTTTAAAACAGGACAGGTCTGCTTCAAGCACCTCTTTGTTTTTGAAGGCAGAGTATGGGGGGAAAGCAGCTCCTTTGAGGAAGAGCTGCTCCCCACAGCCCAAGCATGGTCCCTGTGTTTGGGAACATGCACCCCCTTGCTTTGTATCTAGAGAATGAGCCTGGGCTAGAGTGCCTCTGCTCAAGAGAAGCACTGCTGGGCCGGGGCTGCTCCCACAGAGCTGTGAGAGCTGGTACAGGCAGAGCTGGATTTCAGCGGTAGTGAGCAGCAGGGTTGGATGGACGGGCTCTTCTGGCCGCCCAGCTGAGCTGCAATGCTCAGACAGCAAAGATCCAGTGACTTCTCTTACTCTGGTATCCATGTCCAAAATTTCTCCCCAGAAATTTCTCCTACTTCTCCTCCTAAAGTAGCTGGCAGCAGCTCCCCTCCCCAGGGAACAGGGGCTCCTGCATTTCCATGCTGTTGTGTGTGTTGTTTGCAAAGAGCTTTAGAGTGAAATCTTTCTCACAAGATTTTTTATTTTATTAGCACTTCATTGTTTTTTCAGGGCTGAAAACATAAGCTCAGCCATCCTGATACTATTTTGGACCTAACACCTCTACTTGACCTAAGAAAACTAAGGACAGCTGCAAAAATACAAACAAACAAATAACTTAGAGGATTGGATATGCTTTAAACCACTAATGAGCTGATCCTAACAACCCCCCTAGGAGGCATATGTTAATTTATATGTTTTCATTAAGTCTAGTCTTCAGCTTCCCAAAATGCCTGTGCAGTGTGGCAGGGTCCTCAGTCAGCAAGGGAGACAGCGCTGGGAATGGAACTTTGGAGAGAGCTGGAGATCAGAGCATTTTCTGCTATTAAACATCTGCTGAGAAGGACAATGACAGTGTTAGGGTGGTGTGATGGGATGTTCTGGTCACTGCACGTACACAGTCATCAAGCAAAGAGCTGAAAGAATGCCCATAATGGTGCCTGGTGGGGAGGAGGATGGCACAGATCTGCAGGAGCTGCCTCAGCCCTCAGTGGGGCCAGGGTGGGACTCCTTCCTGCCAGAGCTGCAAACCCCTGCCCATCTCACTCCACCTTCTTTGAGCTGAGCTCAGATTTCCCACAGAGAAGCACTGAAATTGGGGGAAAGTCAACCATTGGAGAAGGAGACGGTAATGTTCCCCCTCATTGCTTTTTGATGTTACTGGATGTCAGCGGTTCTGGCATAAACAGCTTTTTCCCCCTTCCTAGCTCTATTTTCCAGCTCATTCCTGTGGAGCAGCAGTTATTCGTGACTTCACTCCAGATCTATTGCTCTGGGATTTGGGAAGTGCTGCCACTCCCTCAGCCCACATCGCTGCTGTGGGGTGGGGAGAAGGAGAAATGGGGAATAAACAGAGTTGTCACACAAAGTGGCAGATGGAGCTGCCTGCACTGCCCAGCCCAGCTGCAGCCCAGAAATGGGAGCCAGGGCTGTGACCAGGGCCAGGACACGCAGAAGCTGAAGGAAACCATCTCTTCAGTGTATAAATAGCAGTATGAGATCCTCACATAGCTGAGATAGGAAAACACTGGACACATCCATGCCCTGCAGCTCCTCCTCCATAATTCCTGGAGGCTAATGTGTGTTGGGTGGTGCAGCAGCAGGGTCAGTGGCTGGTGAGGCTGCTGCAGCCTCTTCTACTCGCCCTGGGCTGTTTGATCCATGGGAAATCCAGCTTGCTCCTCTTACACAGTGCACATGCAGCCACTGGGATTCAGGCCTGAGTGGTCTGACCTGTGGAGGCAACGTTGATGACCGAGGGGAGTTGAGATGATCAGGGGGGTGTTGAGACAAAGAGGGATACTGATAGAGAGGGGAGCCAGCAGTGCTCATTGCCCAGCCCCACTCCAGACTTTGGTGCTATCATGACAGGCAGCAGAACAGAGTCCACTGACCCCAAATGTCTCTTAGATTGGAGAACTGATATGGGTAAAAATAGCAACTTACTGTTGAGGAAAACTGCTTCCTGTCTGGGCCTGATTTCATCGCCCAGGCCAGTGCAGCTGCAAAACCACAGCCTTGCTTGGTCACTTCACTCTCTCCTTGTACACGGTTAGTGCACTCTAATCACTGCATTTCAGAGGGGCCTCTGGTCCTCAGGGGTCTGCTTCAGGGTAGTCAGCCCCAAATATTAGGGGTTCCATGTCAGTCATGTTTGAAATATACTATTTGTTTATTTGCACTGAGATTGCCCTGAGAGGCTTCCTTGCTCTGCTAGGAAGTTCTCGCCCTGTTTTACTTATGATCTAACCTTGTAGTTCATAACCCTCTGGCTGGGGGTGGGCATCCATGAGGGGAAAACTCACTGCCCCTGCTTTGTGTTGGGAGTGTTAGTCATTTTGCAACTGGACTCAGCTCCAGTCGAATGACAGGGGAAAAGGCTGGAGGGAAGTGGAGAGAAGAGCAGGTCACAGACTGAACACGTTCCTCTTGAATGGGATCCAAAGGCTGTAGCCAGCTTAGGTGCAACAGAGTGCTGGTGGGTGTAGGAGCAAAGGCTGAGAGAACTGGAACCATTTGGTCAAGATCAGCCTGGAACTAGCTGATCCTTTAAATTGTCTTACAGGCCAGGTTCTTCACCTCCTAGGACTGGAACCCTTGGTTTGCCTTGCAGAGGTAAAGTAATTTTCTGGGTGATCTTAGAAACCGTCCCTGGAATAGGTTTGAAGCCTTTTCAAAGGTAAACGTTCCTCTAGGTGCTACTGGATTTCTGAGATGGCTCCTCTAGAGAAATGTGAAACCATTGGTTTGGATCACGTCTCATCCTCCCAGCTCATGCTCCTTTGTCTTTCTGCAGATGACTGTCCACCTCATGGTGCCACAGCCTGTATGGTCACCCATCCTCTGCTTCCTGCCCTGCCAGGTTATCACCAAACACACAATGAGGAGCTACAGCATCTGAAACAGGGCTCAGGCAGATGCCAGATGAGCTCCAGCAGTCACAGGGAACCTTAAGAAACAATGGAGCATCTCTGTCCCAAGAGTGCTGTTCTAGAAGAGGGGAGTGGCTGAATCTCACCCAGATCTGATGCTCTGCACGGAGAAGTCTCGTGTTTCACAAGCACTTGTGTTCTGACTTACACCAGCATGTGTTTCCCCTGGTTTTGGAGGTATCTCGTGTGGGTTCTAGCTCCTCAGCTTGTGTGGAAGCTGCCTGTTCAGTGTCATATGGTGTTATTACTTTGGTAGCCAGAGTTTCTTCACATTTGTGTGTCATCTCCCTCATTTCTGGTCAAACTGCGTTCAGATTTTCTATTCTTCTTCCCATCTTAGGAGTAAAATAACTGAGGATTTGTTCCACTGCAATTCCTCTTCCCAGAACAGTAGATAAATACTTCAAGCTGTGTCTGATTTAAGATCTTTTTTCTGTTGCTGAGGTACATTTTCCTTGCATGGAGGACAGGCTCCATCAGAGCCGTGATGATTCACAAAGGGCTGATTTGCCAGTTGTGTTCTCCAGCTGTTGCTGGGCTTGGGACGAAGATCTACCCTGGACCTTCCCACAGACCCAAGGGTTGCTGCTGGGTCAGGCTGGGTGTTAATGTGAGCAGCTCAGAAGGTGGAATTTCCACTGCAGGAGAAGCTCCAACACTTCCCAGTTCCTTTTGTTTTGAATCAAGATAAAAAGGTGAAATTTGAGGTTTCCCACAAAATGTAAATTTAGGAACCATTCAGAAAGTCTTATTTAAATGATTTGTTCCTACTTTCCGATTATATAAAATCAGGAAAAATGAAGACATTAGGCAGTGGAAAATCTACAATCTCTAGAAGGTTTGAGTCAATATTCAGCTATGTACAGCAGTGGAAGCAAAAAGACCAGAATGAAATGAAGCACATCAGTGCCATTGAGAAGAACCAGCGTGGTGGTGATGAAACACCATGTGTTTTGACACTCTCCTGGTGTAAAATTTCATTGAAATTGACAAACTGCTGAGAAATATTTTGATTTTTAAATAGACTTTACTGGATGAGAAATCACTCTGTTGAAAAATTTTCAGCTGGCTCTACTGCAAACTGAGTCAACAGCTGATGAGCAGACCATGTCACTGCTGGGGAGGGGTGGAGACACATGAGGGTCAAACCCCCAGCGCATGAGCAGCCACTCATCAAATACCATTTGCCTGGAGCAGGAAGCCAGGCTGGACAAGAATGACAGTGTTTGGCACCTCAGGGGTGTCCAGATGGCCCCCACTTCAGGTGCTGGCTCTGCAGAGTGGCCACAACCCAAGTTGTTATCAAGGCTTCTCGCAGCAGCCATTGCAGAGACTGACAAGTCAGGATGTCTTTGCCAGGAGCTAGAGTCAGGTCCTAAATCAGCCTCTAAATTCCAAGCAGATGTAAGATGTGGAAGCAGGAGGAAGATAGTGAGAGGAGCTGCTCTCTGGAACAAACCTCCTGGAATATGTGTTCGTGTCTTCTGCTGGATGGGCCTCTGCCAAGGAGAGCATCAGATCTGGGAACTGCTGGTTCAAACTGACACTTGATCTCCTCTAAGGTGATTTCATGTGCATCCATGGCACATGGATCTTAACTATCTGCTAAGACTGAAAGCCCACTTCATTCTGTGGTCAGCTTCAGAGCGAGAGGAAACAAACATATTGAATTCCACAACTGCTTCACTTCCAGTAATTCCTTGTAAACTAGTCAAATTATATACTTGAAGTGCGAAAAAATAATAATGTAACACTTAAGAAGAACTGTCAGTCAGAAAAATGTGTACCCTGTTTTTGGGTACATAATCATGTGCTGCTTTGTCTCTAGGTGGAAAACTCAGCCAGACTCAGCCCTACCTGAGGAGCTGCAGCTGCCACACATACCCACGTGCACGGTCCAGTCTGGCCATGGTTATACTGGGAAAATGTAGAAAAACAACAGATGCAGAACATCCTCTGTGGTTTCCTCAAGTGTTGTGCATTTGGGCTATTACATGACAGGAGGACTTGTCTGAAGAGTTTCACAGCTGGAAGATGCATGTGATAGATTCATGGTAGGAGATAAGACCTTTTTTGAATGCCTGAGGAAGGTAGAATACAACTCTGCAATGACACGAGCTGTGTTCATTTGTGAACCCTAATGCTCTGGGGTGCTCTGAGCCCAGGGAGGTAAGGGTGTGTTTGAGCTGGAGCTTGGCCACGCTGTGGGGTGGGACACAGGGGATCAGTACCTGCAGAGGGGGAGATGAAAACTGTTACCTGCCAGTCACAACCCATGGACACGGACAGGGAACAAAAGCACCCCAGCACACATGGGGACAGTGCTCGCAGATAACAAAGCTCTGTTTTGCACAGAAGTTCTGTTGTTTAGTTCTGCTGACCCTTTGGAAGCTCTCAATAAACAGGTGCTTTTTTTGCCTTTTTTTTTCTTTTTTAAAATTTTTATGCTGATTTGTTGGGAATATCTTAGATAACTTCTCCTGATTGCCTTTTGATGGGGGTTGAAGGTTAGAGTTAGGCAGATGGGCTAAAAAGGAGCTTTTGGTGCACATGTGACAAATACCAGATCAGGAGGCGCCTGACCATCAGCCTCATCTGGCTTGATATCCAAGTGCTGCTTTTAGTGACCCTTCCCTTCTGTCTGAGGTAACCCTAACTTATCCACAGCTCCAGGTATATAAAAAGCACCACTGGTAGCAAGAAATAAGTGGGTAATTTGTAATGAATAATCTGAATAGCAATGCTGCTTTTTTCCCAGTATGTGAGTTGTCTATTATGAAAAGGTTGGATTTTTCTTTGAGAAACTTGTTTTGGAAAGTTTAAAAAAAATCTCTAAAAGAAAGGAAATCTTGGTCTAAAGCTTATTAGTGAGTAGTTTGTTGTTAGTGTTTGATAGTCCAAGTCCAGGCTGTCTTGCATGTGTGTACACAGCTCACATGGGCCTGATTAAATCCCTCTAAAACCCAGGGAGCTTTCCTGCTGGCACTGCCAGGCCCTGGCATGTCCATGGAGAGAACCTCCTCATCTGAAAGGGACAGGAATACTCCAGAATAGGTTTCTCCATATTTGCACCTGGCTATAGGTTTTCATCATGCTTGCTGAGACTCTTCAATATTGGCTCAACATTTGTCAGTTCAGGGAACAAACCTGTCCAGTAACTTCTCTAGCAACAACCCTGACTGAGCTTTGGGCAGTGTCCTTGTAAGCTCAGAATTTAGCAAGGGATTTTTAACAGGTTTATGAAAATAGCTTTTTGGGCAGAGGAGAGAAGCCAGCCTGGTATTTAAAGGGCTAGAATTATGTGGGATGAATTTTCTGAAAGCGCCTTTCCAGTTTCCGAGCCCAATTCCTACTTTTTTTTTCATTCTCTTGTGCTGGTTTGCCCACTCCAGCTCTCATTGCTGGCTCTGTTCCTGACTCCTAAGCCCTGGCAATACCCAGCTGCTCATCTCTCCCTCTGAGCCACCACAGGTCTGGGTGGGCCACAGGTGCTACCTGTAAATGTGAGATGCTGAGAGTAGAGCTCCTGGGTCCTAGTCTAGTCCTGTGGTCCTAGTCTAGTCCTGTGGTGCTGCCATCGGTTTCCAGGCCTAGGAACCCCTTTATGAACTCCGAACAGGAGCTTTCTTGTATCTTCAGGGACCTACAAAAATCTGGTTCTGTAATGTGAATTCCTTTGACTGTCTCCAGGAGCACTTCAACTCTTTGAAAATCTCCCTTATTCCCTGTTCTTTTCCTGCTGGGGCTTTGGCTGATGGAGCACATCAGGCTCCTTGGAGCCCACAACCTAACTGCAGCAACATTTGATGTCTTCTTAGAGGGTAAAAATGCTGAACAAGAGCAAGAGTGCTCAAGGCTGCTTCTTTGAAACAAAGTACCAAAAGGACAAACTGCTCTCTGAGGAAGAAAAGGGGGTCTCTGGCAAACCAAGAAGGTTCAGTGGCTGGTTCAATGAGTTGCACAGATCTCTTCTGTCTCCCAATCTTTGTGTCACCACTGAGGCTTGGCTGTGAGTATAGTCCCCACCACAGTCATGCTTCCTGACTCTTTCAGGAGTCTCCTAGTTTGCCCTCATGGTGCAAACTCTGCCGCAGCTGCTGCACCCACTCAGCTTTCTCCAGCAAAGCCTGTCCCTTCCTCCCCAGAAAGCTGCACCTTCTCCCTCTCCACACTGTGGTCCCAGCTGGCCTGGAGCACAGGAAGCAGGACAAGGTCTGCTGCCCCAGAACAGCCCTATCCACAATGGAGTACATCTACGAGTAAGATCTGAACAAGAGAGATGTGTTCCAGCCTTTGCCTAACGGCAGGCTGAGGGCTTGCCCTGCTTCCCCCAGCAACCTCTGGGATCCGGACCCAAACCCATCCCTACTGTACCACTGTCAAACTCTTGCAGAGCTCAGCTTTTGCCTCCTTTCAGGCTTGTCTGCAACTAGAGAAGAGAGAAGGGGTGAAGAGGAAGTAGAATGGGTGATGTCTTTTAAACTGGAAAGAGGTGATATTTTCTTGATGGAGTCGGTGCACACATATCTAAGGAGGGACTGAAAAATGGGAAGGGAAGAGAGCCCACTTCATATAGCTATGCAGATAGCCATGGGTTGGCCAGCACGGAGCAGGAGCACTGTGCCATGACAGGAGGCTGGCGTGGGATCATCTCAGATTATTAGTGCCTCTTGTTTTATAAGCAAGGTTATGGGGGAGGAAATATGTAGTGAAGTGAAACTGGTGATTGCACAGGCATGCTGGCGATTAGAGCTGCAGTGGGTGGGCAGTCCATGGGGGCTGCTGTGTTAACTCCAGCCAAGGAGAGGCACATGCTTTCCAATCCATGCTATCTCAGTTTCAGTGCTGCAGACAGCCCATCAGGGTGTCATTAACAAGCAGTTACTCCACTCTCATTGCTGCGCTTTAAGGAAATATGTCAAAGGCATTTCTGGTGAGCAAAGGCTCGGTGAGATCAGATTGCTCCAGCCTTCTCACAGCATTCCATTCAGATTATAATACACAATAGTTCAGACCCTGCTGTGTCCCATTACTCAATTATGAAATTGCTTTAGAAGTTGGAGCTTACTGATTGGCTCCCAATGATTTCATACCCATCATATTTCTGTGTTTGTGCTCTTGGGCTGACTGCTCTGTCTGGTTGGTTCGAGCCATTTCGCTCCTCTGTTTCATGCACTTGCATATGTTTTATACCTGTCTGTACCATTAACTAACTCCCTCAATATGCTTTGCAACTTCAAACCAGGCTGTGAAAGTGCAAATTACCTTTGAGGGCTGCTGTTGGGGTGTATGGAGCCTTCATATTATTGGCTCAGGGCTGAGAGAGGTGGGAAGGTGTAGTGAACCCAAGCACAGCCCCATGGTGCAGAGTTCCTCTGCCTCACTTGCCTGCAGATGTGCAGCTGCCCGCAAGGGAGCAAAATGCGTAGAGGATGACGGGGGGGCAACTGAATTATTTGTGCAGCTTCTGCCAGTCAAACTGAATCATAAAGCACTTGTCCTCCAAGTATCACAACCATTTAACCTGCTATCCATCACAACCAGCCTCTATAAAATTTAACTTTGTTCGTGAATTACTCACAAGAGGCAAGGAAAAAGTAATATTGATAGTTGGTGAGACCTACTTTCATGTATCAGGTGTTGACACAGCTCTTTGCCCTCATGGAGTAAACCTTTCTCATTGGTGGAAGATTTGCAGGAGAGAGGCACTACTGCTTTATGTTAAAACAGGGATTTTACACCTGTTGGAAATAAACCCCAGGAAATGGATGTGGTTTGATTCTACTGAATGATCCAATTTATCCTATCCTGCATAAAAGGAGAGTGAACAAGAACGAAGTCAGGAGGATTCAGCTTGTGCATCTTTGAGATGGTCAGTCCTGTTTGAACCCACCCATGCAAAAACTGAAGCAAGGTCCTGTTCTAATTAAAACACTGTTATGGGATCTAGATTAGAGAGCCAAAATAAACTTGGGCTTTGCACATTTCTAAAATGACTGTAAGTATCACTTTGAGCACCTATTGTTAATCGTAGTGTTAATTTTCAGTAACATTTTATACCATCCAAAGCAAAAAAACTGAGGCTGATAAACTGATGGTACCACGCATTGCCAGAGCCTATTAGAATCAAATTGTTGACATCTTCTAGGGAGATGCTTAGATTACAAAAAAATTCTGTGCAAAAATGTCCTTGGTATGCAATTAATATTCTGCCTCCTCTGTCAAAAAAGAATGTGATTCAGAGTCAGAGGGAACTGCTCAGAGGGATGGATGTGTTTGGGAGCTGTGGATGTGGAGCAATTGGATGCCATTGACCTCATGTTCAAGCCCTCAATCTGCTGTTCAAGGGGGAGAGATTTCTTATTAAAACCCTTGAACTCTGGCGGTCCCTCAAGAGCTTCCCTTGGGTCAAATCCTGAAATCCTCCGTAGGTTAAGCCCCTGCTGGAGACTTTTAGATACATGCACAAATTAGGATGAATTCAGGACACTGGATCTGTCTGTCTTATTTTTAAGGAATAGCTTCTTTCCCAGAATCAGTGTTTAGCATTTTTTTGTTCCTCCAGTTCAGATTAGACCACCAGCAGGTTTGTTTCACCCTCTAGGTGTTATTGGGGAATTACTGGAAAGCAGCATGACTTTCTCTACCTTTGATGCTGTTAAAATGATAGCCCCTTCTGCCTACACAGGGATGTAGCAAGAAGGTCTTTAAAAGGTTTCAGCGTATGGTTCCAAGATGAGTTAAAGCTTTGGCAATGGCAACAGGATCCTCTCACTGCCAGCAGATAAGGATCATCATAAATGTTCACCATTCTGGGTTATGCTGTTCAGTCAATTGAATACTTAAAAAATAGCCAGCATTGTGCCATATGCATTTTTCCCTTTCAGGGTTTCCCCTGGATGTGATCGTTCTGACAACTGCCACACCAGTAGGTGCTTATCTTGCAAAGTCATTTCATGTATTTATTAACTCATTGTGTTATTTGAATACCCTCTGCAGATGAGACATATGGCAATTTCTGGCCAGCTTAGTCTCAGCTGCTCCTTAGATGCAGCTGCTAATATAATTTCATAACTTGGCTCATGCAGTTCAGATCTGTACCAAAAGACTCTGTTTTGAATTACCATTATATTTGATATTAATACTAAGCAAACTCACAGCTGTCCTACATTGCTGTTTCCACCCTCCCTGGAATTCAGCTCTCAGACAGAGGACATAACACTCTTGTATGTCTGTCTCTTAAGCTTTCAGATCAGTCCTGGACTCGTCTTGTCTACAGCAGAGAAGATGTGCTAAATGCCACTGCAGTGTTCTCAGCTCGAGAGTTCCATGGCTTTTTCAAGGACAGGCATAAGTCAGACTCGACCTGGAAAGTTCTTCCAGCAAAGCCAGGCTTTCAACTGGGCAGCCCAGGAAAAACTTATGTGCAGACTATCCAAAGTCTTTGAGGGTGTTTGGGATGGGATTTCAGAAGTATTTATCCTGTAAAGATGAGGAACGGTATCTAGCAGGATTTTCCAAACCACACTGGGCCCAGATCCTCAGTGGGGTTATGTGTCTACCTCAGGAAGTCAATGGAGTTAAGCTGAAGCACACTGGGTCTCCATGCCCTGGACACATCTGCAGGAGCACCAGCACCTTTTGGAGCTTGGTGATTGTGAATCCCAGCCTGGAAGACGAGCACACATCTTACCCCAGCTCTGGGGAATGGTCTCACCTGCAGGATAAATCCTCCCAGCTCACCTGCACTCAGCTGCTGTCAGGGGCTCAGGTGGGGGCGTGCCCAGGACAGGCATTTCCAGCTTGCTCCATCACTGATACTGCACAAACAGCAGTCTGTGGGAGCGACATTTCAGTCAGCTGTGTGACCCAAGTATTTTCTTTTTCCCACAGAGGTAGAGTTGTTAGGGAGAGGGAAAACATCAAACAGTTGGATTTTTTGTGTTTTCTGAGTCCTTGATTAGCAATGCTCACAGCCACCTTTCAGTCCACAGCTGCTGATGTGCTCAGGGCCCTATTTCTTTAGTACAAGGGGGGAATGTGTCCCTCTGCTAGTGAATAGCTCAGCTCTTTCCACAGAGGCAGGGTCTCATGCCTGTACTCACTGAAAGCTGGATATTTCTGTTGGTGGCAAGCTAACTGGTCACCTTTTATGGATGAAAATAGAGAAAAATGGGAATCCACTGTAAATCCCACCCTTGGCAATCTCCTAGGACAGAAGGTTAGAAAGCATCCGAGGTGACTTTGGGGTGTGCAGCAGGCTGGCAGCTGTGGCACAAGCACACTGAAATCCACAGCATTGCCAACAGGCACAAAACTGGCCCCACAGGGAAACATGGCCAGATGTGGGTTTGAGGTGCACCTCACCTGGGAGTTTTCCAAGGTTAACCAGGATCGTGCTGTGCAGCTGAGAGTCAGCTCCTCGCCCTCCATTTTCTGCTTTCTCCTCAGAGAGGATTCAAGTTTATTTAATCTCAGATTTCTTGCTGAAAAACGCTCAGTGAGCATGAAATGCCTTTGAACTCCGGGAGTTTTGCTACTGCCTGTAACAGGGCTGGGAGCAGGAGACAGCCCCTCCAGTGGCCATGGCAAACACCTCTGCTCCACAGGGGCAGGAGCACAGGGATCCCTCCATGCCCCTGCACACTTTGGCAGCACCTTGGGAAGCATGGGGGGCACAGGGTGTGCCCCCTGTGCCCTGTGCCCCTGCCCGAACACAGCACACGATAGGGACATACCGAACTCCATGTGGAAGTATTTCCAGCCCAGACAACAAACAGCTGCAAAGGACTTGGAATCCATTTGAAAGTGGATAGCCAGGAAGCCCTTTCCATGAAGAGAAGAGGGGATTTAGTTGCTGAGTGCTGCAAAGATGCATACAATTTCCTAAAAAAACATTTGCAGTGCCAACGTGAAGATTCAGTGCATTGTCAAAACAAGCCAAGATTCTTATTAAAACCAATTGCTTTGGTTTGTTAGGCTACTTTGCTGTGGTGCCTCTAAGCCAGCAGATGTGTGGGGGTTTAGGAGAGCTGCTGCAGCCAAACCTGAGGTGGCTGGAAATGGCTGTGAGCTGAGCAGATGCAGAGGATCCTTTGCCACAGGAGGCTGTGCCATGGTCCCTGGGACACAGTGTGTCAGATGCTGGCTGGCTCTGAGAGCAGAAGGGCTCCCAATGAGGCTCCACACTGGAGGAGCACAGGAAATTCTCTGGGAATCTTTGGTGCCTCCCACTTGCACACACAGTAATGAAACAGAAGGAGATAAGACAAAAAACCGCATGTTATTTATTGTAATCTTCTTCTCATTTGACTGAATGTCATGAATAACAAAGACCATTTTGAAGAGAGTGGTCATGGCTTTTATTAGGCTAACTGTGGTGATACCAGGAAAGCAGAAGAAGCCCTTGTGCACTTGGAAGCTTGTCTGTTTCTCCAGCTGGACTGGGCTAACAAAAGCCTCTCAAGCTCCAGCAGGTTACTGGTTACCTTAAACAATAAATGTGATGCTTCTGATGTGCTGTTCTGCTCTTCATGGTAGCAGGGTTGTCCTACCCAGGCTGATGAAGACAAACAGGGAAAATGAAACTGGAACCAGGTCTGACATATCTCTGGTGGATGTACTAATGTAAGTATTCATTTACTACCTCAGCAAACAAAGAATCCTCTTCAAAAATCTATTGAATGTGTATTTGAAGCTAGAATTATTAATATTTACTTTATTCAGACTATAGCACTGGAATTAACAGCACAAGCCACACAAAGGTTAGAACTTCTAGTGGGATGGGTGGAAATAGCAATTCTGATAGTAAATGCATCAAAAATCAGAAAGCTGAGAAATAGGAATTTTTCATTTCCTCCTTCTTTATTGAGCCTTTTAGTTCCTCCCAGCTTACATCTCTCTGGAGTCAGTGCTCATGTGCCCCACTGTTTCCATCTCCCTGCTGATGCTGGGAAAGCTGCTGCTCTCCTCGTGGCACACAGAAGGAAATCTGAAAGCTCCTGCTTGGGGAAGAGACTGGTGAAAGCGGAATGGTTTCAAACCAAAGACGTCCTGGGTTGTCACAGATGCGATGGTCTGTGCTGGGTACTGGGTGGAGCCTCTCGGCGGTGTCCCATGGTGAACACTTTGGGACCATTTCATTTTCAGGTGTTCTGAAGTGAACCTGAGAATCCCAAGGGGAAGATGTGTTTCATGTCAGGAAAGCGTTTGCCAATGGCTGAATAGTGACTCTGTGCTTGGTGTCCTGGAAGTCCTGCTGGACACAAGACCCGCCACCATTCCTGGGGTGTTCTCCCTCTGCAGGGATCACTGAAGCTTAGCCCCTGCCCTTCCCATGGGCTGCTGAGGGACACTCAACCTTTAAAAAGCAAACATGTCCAGGAAGGCCAAGGTTCCAATAATCTGAGCAAAACCTCAGGTTTGGTCTGCTTTCTGTGAGTGGTAGTCTCACATCTGAGCTTTAAGGCGAGCTTACAGCCTATCAGACTCTTGGCAATAACTTCCACACCAGTTTGTTGTATTTGGACTTGAGATTCCCCCTTGACCCCAAAAGTCACACTAAAATGCTTAAAGTATTTTCTTTACTTGCTAAAGAAAACACAGTGGGCTTTATTTAGTTATTCAGAACTCCTCAGCCATTCTTAAGTCACTTCATGATTTCCAGAGATGGTATCTGTGCTGTTGTCTCCCAGCTCAGGCTGCTCGGAGCAGCTCAGAGGGGAAGGAAAGCTGTTACATTTCATTGTCCTCAAAAGAGGGAGAAAAATCCAACTCATGCTCCCAACCCAAACAACTCTGCTGTCTCGTGCATTCTTGACAGCCAGGAAGGCTCCCTTGAAACCATCTGCAGCCTTTAACTCCCTTCTAACAAGTTGGCCATTTCCATAGAGAAGATTTTTCTCCACTGATTTATGAGCTTTAATTTATATGCAGCCTGGAATACTTGCTTTGGGAAGAGTTCTACCTCCGCCAAGCAAGGGCTGAGATGCAGAGCACTTTGCATTGTATGTTCGGTATTTCCACGGTGCACTCTGCAGCAGCCCCAACACCCTAATTTCAGAGACAGCCTGGTTGTAAGTGGTGCAGGGCACTCTCCTTCAAAGCCTGGCTGGGCCAAGAAGTTGCATTACTGAATTGGGTGGATTTAAGAGCTTTGGGAAGCCTCTACATGACCCAGGCATGCACAGCCTGTAAGTGCAGAGGCACTGCAGCAGCCTGGGTTCCCATGCAGTCCCTGCGTGATCTGGGACATTGTTTTACCAGGTTTCCATGGGTGATAATGGGATTTCCAATCTAGAGCTGACTCACCAGAGCCTGGGTATAGGTAGGATTGGTGCTGACTCTGCTGCTGTTTCCTTTGGAAATGATGGAGAACATCAAGTCAGGAGCACCTGGCTGGCTTATGGTGCCTGGTGATCTGCACTCTGAGGCCTGGTACCATCCCAAATTGCTTCTGGGAGGATCCAAATTGCTGCTACTGCATCTCAGCTGAAGATGCCCTTCTACCTGAAGGGTGGTGGATTTTATCAACACATTACCAATTTCATCATATGCAATCACATGCTTTTTTTTCATCCACTGGTTTGTTATCACCACTTGTTGTGCTGTGTTACCTATGCACATGAGGGCATTGGCTCCCGGTCCTTAAAACCTCAGGAGCCATGCTGAAACCTCTGGAGTTTGGTGGAACCTTCAGAGGCTTCAAAACTTGATTGGGCTGGAAGGGGGCACATGAAGCCCCATAGGTTGGATTCACTGATTTATCTCTGGATGGAGATGCTTGCACATTCTGGAGCTGGTGAGTCTTGTTGGGTCACCCACCTAGAGCTGTGAGCTTGCAGCAGCAGTGTTTACACCATTCTCAGGTCTTTACCATTACCATCCATTCACACCAACTCCTGCACAAGCCTCAAAATGCTTCAGCTTGCACATTAGGGTCAGGGTGTTGCTACCAACTGTTACCCACCTCCAGATCCATATGAGAAGAAAGAAACAGTGCTTTAAAGCAGACTGCTTAGGGTGAAACCGGGAGGGGTCAGGGAAGGTGGGGAGAGCTGCTGTCTGCACAGATGAAATGGTGAGGAGCTCAGCAGTGTTTGCTTCTTGGCAGCAGGTTTGGTCTGCTCAATGCCCAACAACTGGTCCTTGCCTAGGTCACCACCATCGCTAGGTGATGGAATTAATTAGTGGAGCTGAAGTCTCCAGCTGGATTGGATCCTCCAGGAAGGATACTGCTACACCTGAGGAACTACTTTCATCTGTTGGACAGCTTTTCTGATTAGCTCATGGCAGCCCACGGGCTACAGCCCTGACTGTAGCAGGCCTCTCTGAAGAACACCGAGAAGGTCTCCCAAGGAAAGTGGTGTAGGGTTCATGGAACAGCCCCCAGTGGGGATATGCTCAATCCTGAGGATGCATGTAGGTCTGAATGGAATAAGTGTGATGGACATCCCAGGAGGCTGGGAGTGTGGATTTGGATCCAGGCACCAAGGCTTACTCACACCCTTGTGATAAGCCAGCCTGGGGGATAAGCATGGGGTTATTTATCTGTTTGGCCGTAGACAAGGCAATAAAAGGTGATCTTTTAGAAAGCTCAGAATAAGGAAACCTGAGTCAGAGACAGCCTCAGCCTCCTTCTCTGCTATCTTTGCTGCACTAAACAGGATAATTCATCACTCTCTCTGGCTTATATAAAATTGCACTCTTGGATTTGACCTCCCTCACGGGACCCACTCCACCCACCAGTACCTCCCTGACCTCATCTCCCCTCTCCCTTCTCCAGCCGGCATCTCCCCTGCAATGCCTCTGCTCCCCTCCCGTCCTGCTGGCAGCCCCTCACCACCAGGGCCGCTGTTGAGCTCGCTCTTGCCAAGTCTGGCTCCTGCCTGGGTTTTCATTTCCACCTGGGAGGCCCCTCCCCTACCTGCCTCTCACCTACAGCTTTCCCTCTCCACCACTTCCTGATCCTCCCTCTAAATATAGGCTGTGTGGTTTGGGAGTTGCCAAAGAAACAAACAAAAACTAGTGGAAGCTTGTGGTTTCTGCTGATTTTCTCTTGCTTACCTCGAATGAGAAACCACCTGTCACACAAAGTCATGGCCAAGCATGACCCAGCCCTGAGCCAGAGAAGCACCAGCAGTGGGATCAGTCACGGGGTGGGATCAGCTGGGGTGGTCCTTGCAGGAGATGGAGCACAGTCTATGTAAAGCCTCTGCTTCCCACCTTCTGAGTTACTGTTCTACATCAGCTCTGTGTTACTGGTAAGGGAAACAAAGCCCAGAGGTGGTCATCTTGAGTGGCTTCTTCATTTTGTGTGGAACATTGTTCTCTACCAACTAAATCAGCATGGGATGGATTGATCTGGGTTGCTGCTGGGAAGCAGTTAAAATGTTCCTTGAAATGCCAAGGAACTAAAGTTATCTTTAGGCATGACACCTCCAGTGTTTGTTCAACAGCTCTCTGGGGAAAAGGTCTCAGAAGAAACAGCAGCAACAAAATCTAAACATATTAGTGTGTATATAAATATATGTATATTTTGTCTGAGGAATATAGCTTGTCTGATATTAAAATCACAATGGGCAGGGGGAAAAAACCTTAAGCTTTAAAGACAGTGTCTTACATAGCTGTCCTCTAGACCCCAAGGCTTGGCAAGTTGTTCTCATCTGCATTGGTTTGTCTGATAAAATATGCTACCTTTATCTGTGTAAATTTCCTTCCTAGAAAGGAAACGGAACAATCTCTATGAATCCTATGGATTAGGAGATTAATGGAGCAATTCCTGGCCTTTGATTTGAGGGAAACCAACAAGGTTTTGCAACACCTTTTGTTATGTCCTTGGTGTTGCATGGATGGACACTGCTCTGTAACCTGTACATCATCCTCCCTGTCTGTATTCCTTCTTTGCAGTGCCTCAAGTCACAGAGCTGCATGTCCTGGATTTCTTTGCTTTTTGCAGAGTGAAGAAAAAACCCCAAAGGCTCTATTCAAGAACCCTGTGTGAGTGCCTTCCTTTGTCTTGGCATCAGGGCTCTGATTTCCCACTCTGTCATGACAGCTGAGTTGTGTCAGCAACAGAAGCCCTGTAAGCTGATAGTTACTGGTCAGTATTTATGGTGCACTTCACATGAAATGTCAAAAGCAGCAATTAGAGAAAGACAGAAGAAATGAAGAGCCGGGTCAGTATTTTTTTTGTTCTTGATATCTAGCAGAAACTTGGTTATCCAGAATTATAATTATGTTATCACTTCCACTGAGATGGGCAAAGTCTAAGCCAGGATTGTCGCAGAGTTAAATTCTGCCCTTAGGTACAGGGATAATCTGCAATGAGTTTGCCAATGTTCAATGCCTTTATTGGGCTCTAAACTGTACTGGCTTTACATCCTAATGGTGACAATGAAATGTATTGAGCTAGAGACTGGCTGATTTTCTATCAAACAGGAGCTTACTGGAGCATCCATATGATAGTTATGTTGTGCTGGAATGTCCTGAATGATTCTTGGCTTTGAGGAGCTTGTTGGCACACATGGTTAAAGCAGATTGCAGGGGGGGGCGGGTTATGCAATATATTGTCACGGTTTTAGCCCTTGGAGACGATGCTGTGTTTCAGAGCCGATGGCAGCAGTGGTGTATGATCATAACTGTGTAAGTACAGGGCAAGGGAAACATAAAATGAAACTTTCCACGTTTCAGAGAGTGGAAACATAGAATGAAAAATGCAAGACAAATTGGGAAAGAGAAGGGTTAGCCATTTAAAGGATTGAGTCAAACAAAGTATATCTGTGCAAGAGCCTCCCCAAGGAAGTCACTGAGACCACAGCGCTTGGATCATTTAAAATTGGACTGTACAAAGCAATAGAGGAAATTCTGCAGGGAACAATCCTTCACTGGCAGGTGGGATGGACTCAATGACCTAATAAGCCTTTTCCATTGCTAAGTCCACAAGATGAGCCTGTAAATAGTGCAATATGGTTTTGCCTAGAGTTCCCATGTGTTGGCTGCAAGCAGAGTCAAGCTGCACCAAACTGTATTGTGTTTAAGTTAACTATTTCTGTAGTTCTTTTGCCCCACTCTTGTTCCTTTTTCAGCAGCATTCCTCTCCAGACAGATGACTCTTTTACACTCCCTCTGTTTTTTGCATGTAAACATGTTAAACCACATACTGTGTCATATATTGTCGTTAAATAGAACAAGAGGGCAGGAAAAGAGACACCCAGCACCAGTAACGATGGCCCTTGCCAATGGCCATGGACACAGAAGCAAACCTGCATGAGGAGTAACCTAGTGGGCTAAAGGAGGCTGTGGACTGTTTTGGGGCTACAAAACCATTCTTGCACTACAAATTAACCCTTTGGATGCTCGAAGTTCACATTTTGGGACAGTGCCACAACCCACATCACCATGAGTTACAAGACTGTGGGATCTTTTCTCTACCAGGGGTATTTTCCTACCATGAGGCTTTTAAGGGATGCCAAAACTGTTGCCATCTGTGCCCATCCCTCAGAGAAAGCCATTATCCTTGATCTTTTAGTCTCTAGTAAATACACAGTGGAAACCTGGTAAGGATAAAGGTGTTGGTGTTACCCAGTTGGTGTTACCCAGGCCAAACATCATTGTTTTCTACCTGATCCAGGCTGTGTGATGTGGAGAGGGATGCAGCCTCTCCACCCACCCCGTCTGAAGCCCAATGCTGGGTCACAGGTGACCCAGCTGTCCCTCTACTGACTGGTATCTCCCTGGTGGCTGGGACACTGCTCTCAGGCCTTAAGCAGCAAAATTTCAACCCTCTCCTTATTGTTGCTGGGATTTTTTCCGGTTTTATCAGAGGAAAAACTCCCCTCCCATCTGGAGGCAGAGCTAAGGGAGGGATTGCAGTGACGACCAGAGCACACATAGCACCAACAGCAAGCACATCCAGTAACAGGCCAGTGGTTGGAAAGCATCAGCAACAGGATGAGGAAATTCTGATTTGTACGAAAATCTCCATGTCCTGTCTCCATACTTCATCTCATGCCATGATTGCAAAAACCCACAGCTGTGTGAAGTGTCTCCAGCATGAGTCATTCATGGCAGCTCTGTCCTGCACAGAGCACGCGAGGCACAGGTCTCTGCTAGGAAAGAAAATTTCCCTTTTTAAACCTCTTAAATATTTGTTGTGATTGCTATACTAATTAAATTCAGCTGTTGCAGGTAATATAACTCCTGACAGCTTTTTTTTTTTTTTAAAGTTATTTTCTCCCTTTTAGAGGGCAAGTGAGCAGCACTTAAATGTATATGGTCTGTCCACTGGATGGCTGCTGGCAGAAATGCAGAGCTTTGGTTGAACTCTGAAGTCATGGCTTTAAACTCTGCTAGCTTGCCTTTGCCCCAAATGGGAGGGACGCAGCCACAGGGCTTTGATGGGAGGGTACAGACCACCTTCTGCCTGGTTTTCTCCTTTCAATCTGAGAGACTGGACAGCCAGTGCATGAGATGAGAATGGACAGTGTCCATCAGCTTGCTTTGTGTCTTTCTGGTCTCAGCACCATCAGTTCTGCAGTTGCTGAAGCAGGCTGTTCAGAGCAGAGCTCTCCTGCCACCTCCTCTCCTCCGGAGGGGTTATCCGACACCTAAACCTTTGGCAACGTGGTTCAGATTTGCTGGCAAATTGTGCAGATGAAAAGGCAGTGTCTTACAAGAAAACTGCATTTTTGTGGTCTTGTTCTGATGCTGTACTGCGCCATGTGTGGGGTTCAGGGCTTCCCGGCGCTCACCTTTCAGGTTGTCAAGGAGAATTTCTCCTTGTCAAAAATGATTCGAAACGCCCTCCCTGTGTGTCCTCCAATGTTTTGAATTTTAAAGAGTAGCCCCGGGGCAGTATATTTAAAACATGATCTCAGGGAAACTGGTTCATTGCATTTGGGAGCCTAAAGAGTGAGAATGACAACGATAAATAGACAGTAGGGTTTGCGGAGTCACACCAAGGTCAGGTGCTCCCCCATGATTTGGGCAAGTATTGTCTTTCGTCATTCAAACCCCAACCTGTTTCTCTGTGCTGGGCGACGCCCAGCCCGCCCTCCTCTCCCCGGCAGGGTTTGCCCCGGTGCGGGAGGCTGCGGGCACGGGGCGCTGGAGCCCAGCTGGCCCGAGCTGGGCACCGGGCTGCATTCACCCACCTGCACAAACCCCTTGATCTTCAGAGGGCTGGAGCACCTGCAAACCTCACCGCTGCCCTGGGTCCTGTGAGCGCTCCCCGACCTTTGAAAAAAACCAATCCACTGCGTTAGAGACTCGAGATTGTTAGAGACTCGAGATTGGGGTGATAGCAGGTGATTGAGTTATTGCAACTTAATGAGCTGCTGCTCATCTGCCAAGCCGCAGCAGCCCTATGTGTGTGCATGCACGCACGCTCCCATTCATCCAGCCCCAGGATCCGAGCTAAGAGTTCCTGCGGATTTGCACCGGCTTGGCAACGATACTCAGACCAGTTACCAGGCACCACCGCTGGTACATCCCAGCCACTTGAGTTTGAACACCTCCCCTCCAAACAAAGCCGGGTATTTTGTGCTCCCAGAGCTCAGATAGGGGAATGAGGAGGGAATGAAGATCCTTTATTTTTTAGGTAATCAGGCTCCTGGTTTATTCTGAGTTTTGGAGTACAGCAGTGAGTTTGGAGAGAGGCAGAGCTCCTCCGGAAATGCGGGTGGAGCTACATTTGCATTTTGCAAAGTGCAAAACCATCCTAGGAGATGTCACTGAGTATTTGAATGGCCGTGTGTTGCAACCTCCAGGCTTCCTTCAGGTGCTCCTAAAGCCTAGGTTTGCCCTCAGGGTGTTAATTACACTAACAAAGCGTGGAAGGACTTTTGTGAGCCTTGGTCCTGGCTCAATATGGCTCTTAGCCTTTGGTTAAAGCCATCCACTAGTGAAACATGAAGGAAAAAAAGCCTTCTGAACCTACTTTCAGGTCCCTGCAGTGCTTGGCTATCCACAGAGGTCTGTGACTGAACCATAACCCAAAGAATCAGGGACAGCAGAACCTGCTTGGGCAATGAGCCATCAGTTTGTCCCATGCTTCGAAGAAGCCTTCTGTGCGCTGAAGAGGCCAAATAATACTTTTTCCCCCACAATTTTTTTAACTTTGGGCACCTTTGCAAATGACTTCTGGCTGGGATGGAGCCCCTGAGTGCCAGAACACCACGGGAAGAGGCTGCTCTATGATAGTGCCAGCCTGAGGAGGAGGTGGAGGAAGCACTAGAAATCCCCTAAGCACGCTTGTTTTCTCGAGACTCCCAACTCAATTTTGCAGACTCAGAAGATTTTATATAACTTGGTTTAGTCAGTTCAGAGGTTTAAGGCACTTGGCTACGCATCTGGATTGCATCTTGGGGTGGGTTATCCAAAAAAGAGCTCAAGCAGAGCAGTTGGAAATTCAGCCATTGCTAGCAAAACCAAAGGAGACAAGATCATGGGAAAGGAGTTTCTTCTTTGCTTTTGGTGTGCTGGACTCTGGATTTAAACCCATGATCTATCTCAGTAGTTGTCAGAGCCATCAGCTGGTGGAGGAAAGGCAGGGAGTACTTCAGGTAGCTGGTCGTGCCACAGGCCACTGTCACTTAACCTGACATGCTGGCTTGTGCCAGTGAAGGGAGCTTAAATACCCTTTGCATTGAACTGTCTGTGCCACCTGAGCATCTTTAGGGCAAGAAAAACAAATTGATTCCTGAATGTGCAGATAACTCTCCCATCAGTGCTGCAAACAGAATAAGCACAACTTTCTGCCGTGATGATTTCTGCACCAGAGCCCAAGGGCTCCACTCAGCCTTCCCAGTCTGCAAATCTTGGCCTTAAAAAGCCCTGAAATGAAATGTTTCAAGTTGAAAAGTCCAAGCCAGTTCAAAATAGAAACAAAGAAAGTTAATTTTAAGAGCCCTTTCATTTTTAGCCCATAAAAGCCAAGAAAGTTGTGTATTGATGAGACAGTGCCTCAAGACAATTGAAACCCAGCTCAGCACCCTGCTGGGGTGTTGTCTATCCTTAGGTCTTGCTGTCTTCAAGAGCTGATAGAGATCAGCACCTCCAAGGTCTGAACCTTTAACCATTTGCCATGTTTTGCCTCACAGGCAGCGGCACTTCAGCAGTGGGTGAAACGATTCCTCTTTGTCTGAAAGGGCAAATTCTTCCTTTTAGATGTTTGTGCTCACCTCCCATTAACTTTGGTATGAGCTGAGCTCATGCTTCCAAGAGCAAAATTTGGCTTATAATTTCTGCATGCTTGGGTTTCCTCTGGGTACCATATAAATGTAAGATACTGTGATTCAATGCTAAAGAGCAGGGAAAAATGCAAACTCCCAGGAGACACCGTCAGAGAAAACTAAATAGAACTTGTGTTTAAACAAAATGAAAAAAGGAGAAAGATTAAGAAGAATAATTGAGATTCATTCCAGAGGTGGTTTTACTGCAAGCCAAGGATGAGAGCGCACATCTCTTCTTCAATTGCTGCCCTGACTCCAGTGCGTTCTGGGCCATGGGCTCAGGCGCAGTTTGGGAGCATTATTGAAAACGCCTTACCTCCTATATTTTCTGGGTTTTAATCAAACTTACTTTGCTGCCAGAGGTGTTTCATTTACCAGGAGAGGGGTCAGCGAGGCACCCCTGAACAGCAGGAAATAGCAAATGCAGAACTGTTCCTCCATGCTTGGAAGCTCTCTGAGGGCAATCAGTGCTTGGATGTTCATTATTACCCTCCCTACACCCCGCACAGATCAGAAGAACCCTGCTGTCTCCCCTGGGGGACCAGTGGAGCATGGGGGGGCAATCAAAGGTTGGTTGGTTTGGGAATTTTAGTTATCATTTTCCATTTTCACCAACCAGCTATATGCCAGTGAAAAGAGCTAACAATGCATGTATTTGATAATTCTGTTTTCTATCTGCTGCCTTTTTAGAGCTTCTTGGCTTGTTACAACTGTCATAAAATTACTTTATTATATTCTCCCATCTGCTACATTTTCCCCTCTTTACAGCGGGACATTGCATGATGCACATGGGCTAATTTAGCTTTAAAATAATTGTATGACTGTTGTTTATGGAAAACGAATGTTGTATTTGTGGAACAACATGTAACTTCTCCATAGCACCAAGGAGAATGTCTGAAGTCTGTAAACCCAAATGTCAGCAAATGGACAGGGCTGCACCCTCCTCTCCTACCCCAGTGTTTTGCCTTAATTTGTAACCTCATCTACCTGAGTTAGGGGTGCATTTACTCAGTACTTCAGTGATCCCCTCTGCATTCCCAGTGCCCAGCTGAGGGATGGATTCTCCATTGGAGCAGTGCACTGCCTTTGGTGGTGAAGCCATTCAAGCTCTGGGTGCTAACTCAGACATAGGAGAAGTGATTTCACACACACACACATACACACACTCACACATACAAAAGCGTGAAAAATCAGGTGGATCTGCTCTTCCTTCCTTGCCTTTTCTTCTCTTGTCTTTGATTCTTCTGATTCTTCTGTTCAGCTCAGTCAAAACCTCTTGATTCAACTCTTTCTCATAGCAAGTACCTATTGGGAAGTGTGAGCTGTCCCCAGTCTCCTGCTTCCAGCACAAAATCTGGGCTGACGCCACAGTCTGAGTAGCAGGCAGGCCTGGGGATGCTCTGAGTACACACTGGGGCTTTATCAAGGCTTTCTGAAACTTCTTCTCTGGGGTTTTTTTTTCATTCCCACTTTTTATTGCAATTTGCACAGCCACTGATGGCACCATCATCCCATGTTTTTCAATATTTATGAGATGAATATTAAAGACTTGGTACTGTTAAATTATGCATATTATTAGATGAAATTGAGTGTTTGAACTGGGGGTTTGGTGATTGAAGGGGTTTCTGAATACACAAAATCTTGTTTTAAGAAAAAAATAGATCATTTCATTTCAGAGTCCCATTTAAGTAAACTTCACTCGCTTCTTCCCTTCACCTGTCCTTCCTGCCCCTAGGTGTAATATAGTGCACTTTTTAAACATAATTTTGTCTACAAGAGAGGAACCAGTAACTACTCCAAAAAGTGTGCAGAGGGAGCCCTTTCCCATCACACCAGTGACCACTGGTGTCACTGGAAGGCACGAGAGCATTTATGGAAGGGATCAGGTTTGCACCGAATGAGTTTGAGCAGTGATGCGAGCATCCTGTCTCTGTCAAGACTTGTGAACAATGTGGAATACCCTTTGCGTGGGATTCAATACCTGACTGTGAAATGCAGGGATGTAGCTGTTAGCTGTGCTCTGATCACAGCTGTGCTGGTTTGAAAGCAAAACCAGTGAAGGACTCCAAGTCAGAAACACAATTTAATAAGATTAAAAGAAAATAAAGTAAAGTAAAATAAAATAAAAGTAATAGTACAAAAAAACCCTGACAGAGTCAGAATACAACCTGACACCCTGTTAGTTAGGGTGGTAGTGGCAGTCCAGATGAGCTGATCTTGTCGAAGCAGTGATTCCTGTAGAAACGTCTGGTAGCTCTTGTCTCCTCTGGAAGTCCAGTGGATAAAAGCTGCCTGTGCTGTCCTAAACCCTGGATTTATCCAGGTGGGAATGCTTGGCTCCTCCCCTGGGGAGCATCTCCCAATGGGCTGATCTCATTCTATGAGTCATGCAGTGGGTCCTTGATGGCCCATTAAACAGAGATAACTCCGGAGGAAGTTATCATGAGTCATGTGGCAAGGCATTGTTAGGCTCATTAACAGAAGATAAGGAAAACACTGCCCCACCTTGGCTCCAACGGCTCATGGGGATAGAATACAACCTTGGGCACAATTTTACATTGTAACCTAGGACATAATCCACCCATTATTCTATCACCATCTACATCATACACTCTCACAGATACATACATATATACACAGAATGAAACCTTACACACTAATTCTAGTTCTCACTTAAAATTAGGTCTCCTTGTGGTACACAACGGGTTTCTCTTTTTGCATTACCCACCAAGTATAACCAGGTCCTTGAGCAAAAACAATCCCACGGATGGTCTGCCTTTGCCTGAGGTGGGATTAATCCAAACAGTCTTTCCTAAAATCCCTTTCATGTGTACCACAGGGACTTAATCTCTATCTACTGTGTGCAAGGGTTCAGACTGGGCAGGACCAGCTTGATTGATGGAGCCTCGGGTGTTGACTATCTAGGTGGCTTTGGCTAAGTTTATGTCCCAATTCTTGAAGGTCCCTCCGCCAAGTGCCTTCAGGGTAGTCTTTAATAGTCCATTGCACCGTTCAACTTTCCCGGCGGCTGGTGCATGATCAAGAATGTGGTATATCTATTCAACACTATGTTCTTTGGCCCAGGTGTTTATAAGACCATTCTTAAAATGTGTCCCATTGTCTGACTCAATTCTCTCCGGGGTGCCGTGTCTCCACAGGACTTGCTTTTCGAGGCCCAGGATGGTATTCTGGGCAGTAGCGTGAGGCACAGGATAGGTCTCTAGCCATCCTGTGGTTGCTTCTACCATGGTCAGCACGTAGCGCTTGCCTTGGCGGGTCTGGGGAAGGGTGATGTAGTCAATTTGCCAGGCTTCTTCATACTTGTACTTCAACTATCGTCTACCGTACCACAGAGGCTTCACGCGCTTGGCCTGTTTGATTGCAGCGCAGGTCTCACAGTCATGGATGACTTGTGAGATGCTGTCCATAGTAAGGTCTACCCCTCGGTTATGGGCTCATCGGTATGTTGCATCTCTTCCCTGATGACCAGAGGCATCATGGGCCCAATGAGCTAGGAATAATTCTCCCTTGTGCTGCCAGTCTAGATCTACCTGTGATACTTTCACTTTGGCAGCTTTGTCTACTTGCTCATTGTTGCGATGCTCCTCATTAGCCTGACTCTTGGGTACGTGTGCATCTACTTGTCGAACCTTCACGGTCAGCTTCTCTACTCGGGTAACAATGTCCTGCCAAATCTCAGCAGCCCAGATGGGTTTCCCTCTGCGCTGCCAGTTGGCTTTTTTCTAGCGATTCAGCCATCCCCACAGGGCATTAGCTACCATCTATGAGTCAGTGTAGAGATAGAGCCTCTGCCACTTCTCTCGTTCAGCAATATCTAAAGCCAGCTGGACAGCTTTAAGCTCTGCTATCTGACTCAATCTACTTTGTCTCTCGGTAGCTTGTGCAACTCGTCGTGTGGGGTTCTATACTGCAGCTTTCTATTTCTGGTCAGCGCCTATAATTCGGCAGGAACCATCAGTGAAGAGGGCGTATCGTCTTTCAGTCTCTGGTAGCTCGTTATATGGTGGGGCCTCTTCGACACGTGTCACTTGCTCCTCTTCTTCTTCAGAGGATAATCTAAAAGTCTCACCTTCAGGCTAGTTCATTATAACTTCTAGAATCTCAGGGCGATTTGGGTTTCTAATACGGGCACGCTGTGTAATGAGGGCAATCTATTTGCTCTAAGTAGTGTCGGTGGCGTGATGCGTGTAAGGAACCTTTCCCTTGAACATCCACCCCAGCACTGGCAGTCAGGGTGCCAGAAGCAGCTGTGCTTCAGTGCCAATTACTTCTGAGGCGGCTTGAACTCCTTCATAGGCGGCCAAGATTTCTTTCTCTGTGGGAGTGTAGTTGGCTTCGGACCCTCTGTAGCTTCGACTCCAGAATCTTAGTGGTCGACTCTGAGTCTTACCAGGTACCTTCTGCCAAAGGCTCTAAGACAGGCCATTGTTCCTGGCTGCTGAGTAGAGCACGTTCTTTACCTCTGGTCCCGTCCTGACTGGGCCAAGGGCTACCACATGAGCGATCTCTTGCTTGATCTGGGCAAAGGCCTGCTGCTGTTCAGGGCCCCAGTGGAAATCATTCTTCTTGCGGGTAACCAGGTAGAGAGGACTCACAATCTGGCTATACTCAGGAATGTGCATTCTCTAAAAGCCTATGGCGCTTAGGAAAGCTTGTGTTTCCTTCTTGCTTGTTGGTGGAGACATTGCAGTGATCTTGATGATTACTTCTGTGGGTATCTGGCAACGACTATCTTGCCATTTGACTCCCAGGAACTGGATTTCTCGAGCTGGTCCCTTAACCTTACTTCGCTTAATGGCAAAACCAGCTTTCAGTAGAATCTGGATAATTTTCTCTCTTTTCTTGAAGACTTCCCCTTCTGTGTTCCCCTATACAATAATGTCATCAATATACTGGAGATGTTCAGGAGCCTCGCCTTTTTCTAATGCAGTCTGGATTAGTCCGTGGCAGATTGTGGGACTGTGCTTCCACCCCTGGGGCAGTTGGTTCCAGGTATACTGCACACCCCTCCAGGTGAAAGCAAACTGAGGCCTGCACTCTGTTGCCAAAGGAATGGAGAAGAAGGCATTGGCAATGTAGATGGTCGCATACCACTTTGCTGCTTTGGACTCTAGCTCGTACTGAAGCTCCAACTTGTCTGGCACAGCAGCGCTCAGTGGTGGCGTGACCTCATTCAGACTACGATAATCCACAGTCAGTCTCTATTCTCCACTGGACTTACGCACTGGCCATATAGGGCTGTTGAAAGGTGAACGAGCCTTGCTGACCACCCCTTGGCTCTCTAGTTTACGAATCATCTCATGGATAGGAATCACAGAGTCTCTGTTGGTGCGGTATTGCCGACAGTGCACTGTTGCTGTGGCGATTGGTACCTGTTGCTCTTCAACTCTCAGCAGTCTCACAGCAGAGGGGTCATCTGAGAGATCAGGCAGGGTATTCAGTGGTCTGATGCCTTCTGTCTCTACAGCAGCTATCCCAAAAGCCCAATGATATCTTTTTGGGTCTTTGAAATATCCATTTCTGAGATAGTCTATGCTAAGGATGCATGGGGCCTCTGGACTAGTCACAATGCGGTGTTTTTGCCACCCGTTCCCAGTTAAACTCACTTCGGCCTCCACTACAGTCAGCTGCTGGGACCCTCCTGTCACTCCAGAAATAGAAACGGATTCTGTTCCTACATACCTTGATGGCATCAGAGTACATTGAGAACCAGTGTCAACCAAAGCCGTATACTCTTGTGGGTCAGATGTACCAGGCCATCGGATCCACACAGTCCAATAGATCCGATTGTCCCTTTCCTGTACCTGGCTAGAGGCAGGGCCCCCCTATTCCTGGTCATGGTGCACGCTACTCTCTTCCTGTAAATATGTTCCTGAGGTTCCTTCGAGAGGATCAGTCATATCATCATTCCTATCCCATCTGGAGTTTTGTGCTCGAGAGACTGGAGCAGCATTGACTCTAGACGAACTTCTTGTGGTAGGGGTCTCTTTTTTCAGTTCACGTACCCGGGCTGCTAAGGAGGAGGTGGGTTTTCCATCCCACTTCCTCATGTCTTCTCTATGCTCCCAAAGAAAAGACCAGAGGTTATCTTGTGGAGTGTATGTTCTCTCTCTGGCTGGGGGACGCTTGCTCTTAATGGCAGAGACTCTTGTTGGTTCTGGCGAGACATGGTAAATTTCTTCTTCAATCAAGCTTCGGATTTGCTCAGCCAGCCTTGTTTCTACGGATGAGACATGGGTACGAAATGGAGCAGTGACAGTGTCCTCATAAATTCTTAGTTTATTGACCAAGACTCCCACCCTGTCCTCACCTGCCCTCCATTGCAGCGTTGCCAGGTAACGGGAGTACATCTCTGGTCCAAGCCGTGCAAATCTCAACCACATCTGCAATGTGCACTGAACTTCATCTGGGCTTTTAGGAAATCTCTCGTCTTCTGAGAAAATGATCTCCAGCACGGCCAATTCCCTCAGGCATCGGATACCTTGTTCTATTGTGTTCCACTTTCCTTGATGCACCTGGAGATCTTCTTTACAAAGGTATCTGTCCTTCACACTTGTTAGCAGTCGTCACCAGAGGCTGAGAGTTTCTTAGGTTTTCCTGATCCCCTGGTCAATGACCACATCCCGGGACAGTGATCCCAGTTGCCTGGCCTCACTTCCATCCAGAATGGTGTCATTGGCTGCAGCGTCCCAGATACGGAGCAGCCAGGTCAGGACAGATTCATTTGTCTGGCGGGTAAATTCCCTCCACAGGTCACGTAGCTCACCCAGGGACAGAGAGCGAGTGATGATCTCTGGCTCTGTCTCCTGCTGGGTGCAAAGGTCCTGCTGCATCCTCATCAGTCACTATGCGGACTGATTTGCTCTTTGCTTTCTTCTTCTGAACAGGAGCAACTGCTACCGGTTTAGGCTGTTCTAGTTCAGTGATGGATTGTGTGGAGATGCTGGCATTTTTGGCTTCTTTCTCCTCTGTGACAACCTGCACAGACACAGATGTTATGGCTTTGCATGTGGCTTCTTTCTCTTCTGTGGCAGTCTGCGTGGACATGGGCACTGTTGCCTTGATTTCGGTTCTTTTCTCTTCTGTGGCAGTCTGTGTAGATGCGGACACTGTTGCCTTGATTTCGGTTCCTTTCTCCTCTGTGGCAGTCTGCGTAGACTCGGACACTGTTGCCTGGCTTTTGGTTCCTTTCTCCTCTGTGGCAGTCTGCGTAGACTCGGACACTGTTGCCTGGCTTTTGGTTCCTTTCTCCTCTGTGGCAGTCTGCGTAGACTCGGACACTGTTGCCTGGCTTTTGGTTCCTTTCTCCTCTGTGACAATCTGTGTAGACACGAAGGCTGTTGCTATGCATTTGGTTCTTTTCTCCTCTGCCTCAAGAAAACGCTGCACTTTAAGCATGGTGCAGGCTGTGCAGAGAAGAGAAAGCAGTACTAACAACAACATTATGCTGTCCTTGGTATCCAGAGAGAACTCAATATTTCTAAAAACTGCTGTATCAGGCTTGAAAGACTGGAAAAAATCATTCTTTATCCCTCCCCACTGTGGCTGGGTGAGATTGTTGAGACCCCAAACAAAGCATCTTAGACCGGGACAAGACAACAAAATTGAGTACATATTCCGAATTGTGCTCATTGCCTGGGAGGTTATCATGCAATAGGCATAATAGACCAATAAAGCAATTTTAGTGCTGTACCCTGGTTTACACCAGAATATTAAGATCTGCAGATACTGCCCCATGTGCGGAAAGATATAGAGAGCTAAGTACAAGACACATGTAAACATGCTGAGCATCATAGTGAACAGGTGTCTTTTTCTCAAAATTGTAATTCTGACTTTTCTCAGTACCTCCTGCCCCACGTTGGGCACCAAAAATATGTGCTGGTTTGAAAGCAAAACCAGTGAAGGACTCCAAGTCAGAAACACAATTTAATAAGATTAAAAGAAAATAAAGTAAAGTAAAATAAAATAAAAGTAATAGTACACAAAAAAAAAAACCTGACAGAGTCAGAATACAACCTGACACCCTGTTAGTTAGGGTGGTAGTGGCAGTCCAGATGAGATGGTCTTGTCGAAGCAGTGATTCCTGTAGAAACGTCTGGCAGCTCTTGTCTCCTCTGGAAGTCCAGTGGATAAAAGCTGCCTGTCCTGTCCCAAACCCTGGATTTATCCAGGTGGGAATGCTTGGCTCCTCCCTCTGGGCGGAGCATCTCCCAATGGGCTGATCTCATTCTATGAGTCATGCAGTGGGTCCTTGATGGCCCATTAAACAGAGATAACTCCTGGAGGAAGTTATCTATGAGTCACGTGGCAAGGCATTGTTAGGCTCATTAACAGAAGATAAGGAAAACACTGCCCCACCTTGGCTCTAACAGTTCATGGGGATAGAATACAAACCTTGGGCACAATTTTACATTGTAACCTAAGACACAGCTGACTGGGAAGTCTGGATGCATTTTCAATCTCTACAATTACCCAAGATATTGATGGCAACAGATTCAGAAAAGGAACTCCAGGTTTCCGATTTAGAACAATTTTCATCTGTTGATTGTGGTAAAAAGGTTAGAAACCAGAAGAGGGTTTATGTCAATACTCCACCTGACCAGGGCAGCTCCAGGTGCCTCTGCGTTGCCTCTCCTTTTCTCTGGAACTAGGTGCCTCTCTGGTGAATGCTGTCCTGCAGCCTGAGCAAAGAGAATGAACAATTACACACCAAACTGTGGCTTGTGCTGGAATTTAGCTTGATGAAGACCTCAGACTGAACTGGCAAGTGGGTTTTGTTTGAACCCTGCAGGCCCTATGCTCAATTCTTTATTAACTTTTTCAATATGTTCTATTGCAGTCAGGCAACAATATGGGAGCTATCTTGCAGCTAATTTAACACCTGTAAATTCCCATGGTTGGTAATGAAACCTCATATAGGCTAGTGGGTGAAGAATTTGCTTCATATATCAAGGGTCATTAGTTCAGTATTTGTTAACATTGTAGCTTTTATTAAATTTTTCCTGCTTTTTTTTTTGCATCAATATGCTTATAGCCTGATTAATTCTTCTGCTTCCCAAAGCTAAATAGGAAAAATGAGTATCACCTGACCCAGAACATTGGTACTAAATTCTTTGTTGAAATCTGAATTAGTCTGCTAGAAATTATACTTTCAAAGCTCCTCACCCATTCAGCGACAAGCAGATTGGGAGGCTGTGTGAGAAAGGGAAGAGGAGGCAAGCTCCTTGCAGCAGGGAGCAATGGATTTGAGTGACTTTTGTGCCTCCCAACATTTAGATTAATCTTGGTGGCATATTCAACAACTTGACACCTCTCTACTTCAATGGATATATTTTTATTTCCTGGCTTTCCCATTTTTGTTTGTTTTTTGTTAAGGTAGTTTACAGTTTTGGAGTATTTGGAGGCAGTCCTTGTGAGACAGAAGATGGTGAACAGGAGACACAACCCACCACAACCAAACCAAATAACCTGCCAGTAAGAGATGCCCTCCCTCAGTGTCCTTGGACACACTGCCTGGTGCTGGATGGGGTCTGAAAGCCCCTGATTTAGGGATGGTCTCCAGCAGTGATCCCTTTGCTCAGGCTGGCTGGTCACAGTCACACAAAGCTCATCACTGCCCTGCCCAGTGCTGCTGCTGAAGTGCTCCTTCCCTGTGCTGAGCAGGCTGTGTAATCCCTGCTGCGCTGCCTGTGCTAAAAACAAGTGACATAGGGAGCTCCAAGCCCCACAGCTGCTTTTTCTGGATGTTTTGTATCTAAACTGACCCTTTCTCAACCCTGTCATGGGTTGGGTCCACCACAGTAGCCAACTTCTCAAAACTCAACCAGCACAAAGCAACATTGTAATGAAAGCAAGCAGCTTCTGGAGATGAAATCACAGGGATTCTGTATCCAAATAGGATGCTGCAGCTCCTGGGAAGTGCTGAGCACGTGCTTTTTCACCTGGGAAGGTCCTGGCATGGATGCTGTTTACCAAAATACCAACTCATTGAAAAACAGCTGGAAGTGCTGTCAGAAGCATTGAAGGAAGCACTGCTGTCTCCAGAATGCCATGTCTCTGCTGGCTTTTCCAGAGAAGAGAAATCAGTGGGCTCAGAATGAGCCCTGATCACAGAATTCATCCAGTTGTGACTGACTCTCTCAAGAATCTGCAGCCAGTGCTGCCCAATCATCACAGACCTTCTAGAGTGGCACATTCCCCTCCAGCCAGCCTGGAGTGATTCTGGACTCTGCATCTCACTGTAGGTACCACTTGTCACAGCTCTCCTCCCAGAACCTGCCAATAATGATCCTGGTTATCAGCAGAGAGATTCTGGATGCATTCCTCAGACTCCCTATTAATTTAATATAAAATAGACTGAGCTTTTTATTAACCTCTTCATGCTGCAGCATTTTATAAAATATCGGGTTCTTTGTAAGGCACACACGCTGGGTTTTATTCGTATCTGTGTCAGCCTCAGGGCTGGCTTTGTGATGCAATTCATTAATTCACAACTGCAATGGCTTTCTCATTCTACAACATTTAGATGCCAGTTTTTTCTACAAAGCTTAATAAAGTGTTTTTTGTCCTTTATCACTCATTGTACTACCAAGCAGCCACATGGATATATTCCACAGGAATATTCAGCGTGCAGAGTAAGAACACCACCGCTGAGGCACACATCTCCTTTAGACAGAGGAAAGCCAGAGATGATCGAAAGTCATCAGTGGCTTCTGTCTCTATTCTGAATAATGTAAATATGATTTGCCATAGTTCATACACACAGATAATGTCAAACAATTCATCTGTGCTCAAATGATAAACATCATTTGAGGAACATGACTATCAAACCCACTCTCATGCTAAATAGCAGCAAAGTCTGAGAAGGGCTCAGCTTTTCAGTGATGAGGCTGCTGCACCCATTGGCTTGGGAAGAGCTGCCCTGGGACACCCTCTGCTAATGCCACCTCCTGTGCTAATGCCACCTCCTGTGTCAGTGCCACCCTTGCTGAGGTCAGATGTGTCAGTGGTTGCACTGGTGGCCTCAGCAACCTCAATTGTTGCAGCAGCAGCAGCTGTGCAGGGACTGACACCATGACCAAAGTCCAGCTGCAGAAGGAGTTTGAGTGTCCAAGCATGTCCTGCCCTGCCCTCAGTGGGGCATGGGAAGGGCAGAAACAAGAGGGATGTGTGTGTGTGTGTGTGTGTGTGTGTGGGCATGTGCCAGGGGAGGCTCAGGGTGGACAGCAGCAGGAATTTCTCCATGGAAAGGGTGCTCAGGGATTGGGACTGCCCAGGGAGGTTTGGAGTCCCCATCCCTGGAGGTGTCCAAGGAAGGCCAGGAGGTGGCACTCAGTGCTCTGGGCTGGGGACAAGGTGGGGATGGGGCACAGCTGGGACTCAATGGGCTGGGAGGATGTTTTCCAACCATAATGATTCTATGTTTCAATGATTCCATGTGTACACATGTGTGTACATGTGTGTGAACACACCTGGCCCAGATGGCCCAGAAACACCAGTGGAGAACCAGGAACACCAGCCAAAGAGCAAGTGGACTTTTTCCCTCTGAGCTAGGCACAGAGTAGCACCAAGAGCCCAGGAGTCCCCTGCCCTGGCAGCCCCAGGCCTGGATGCCAGGCAAGGCCCATGGACACATGCTCACATGATCCACAAGGATCACCTCCAATCCTGCCTGGCTGTGAGCACATCTCACTTTACCCATTCTCTCAGCCCTTCCCACTGCTGCCACGTGAGGAAAGGATGCTGGATCCAGCACTGGTTAGAACTGGGGGTTATTAACTTGACTAGCACACACCAACTAACCCCCAGGGCAGTAGGACCAGGCTCTTCCAACCACAGCCACAGTGAACGGTGGTTGGAGGTTCCTTCTAACTAGGGAATTTAAAAGTTTTAATTTAACAAAAGCTTGTTTTTATTGCAATTTCCCCATACATATTTTAAAAAGGCCTGAAATGATGCAAGCCAGCCCTGCCACCTCTCCATTGGCAGAGCCAGTGCTGTGCCAGGGCTGGCCCAAGCATCCCTCTGGGTTCAGACAGTGCCTCCCCCTGCAATGCTTTGATGTCCACTTTTCAAAGCATTTAAACCAAGATAGAAAACTCATATTTGACAGTGTTTCTGCCTGTTTGATTGAACTTCTCAAGTCTCTCCATTCCTCTTCAGATGTAGAGAGCCCATGAGCAAAAAGCCAAGCTTTTTCCACAGCTTATGTTCTTGTAAAAACAGCTCCAAGTACACACATTCTGCTCCTCACTCCAGTCAGGCTCCGCATGCCAAGTCAAGTATTTATTTTCATTACTTTTGAGACCACCAAAATTAATGTATCTTTCAGACAGGAAGAATTTTATTTATTATGGTGGATTTGAATCCAAGAGATGAAAGAAGAGCACCGTGCATCTCGAAAGCAACCGAGCCTGGGAGCACGAGGAGACGGCCTGACCTGAGCTCCTCTCCCTCCCTGGCAGCAGCCCCCTCCAGCCTGATGTGTTTCCATACACATGGACCACAGCTCCGTGAAACCCTCCAAAACAACACCGTAAATCCTGCCACAGTTACAGTGGCAAGGGCAGGTGGCAATGCTTTCATGAATTCCCCATTTTCCTGAGTTGCCAGTGTAGCTCCCAGGTGATGGCACAGGTTGGGTGGATTGTGAGGCTTCTGGAGGGAATCTGCTCATTCCTGGGGAGCATCATCCAGAGAGAAAACAGATTAATTTTTCCCTTTTTCATGCTCTGATTCCTGAACTCCTGCTACTCACTGAGTGACCCCACCTGTATTACGCATGTGTTGTCTACTATTTTTTGCTGTTCCTCACAGTATTGTCATTTTTCTTTCCTTCTGAAACCCATCCCAACACTGCAGCACTGGAACTGCTTGGTGCAAAAGCTGTGTCCTTGAGCCAGCACTGTGCTCTGCAGTGCATCTTCGTCAGAAGTCCAGACACAGCAGGATTTTGCCTCTGTTTTCCTATGGATCCCATAATAAGTTTCTTTGGAAGTGTAGAAATTAAATCCTAGCTTGTTAAAGGAAAAAAATGATGCTTCTGTTACTTTCCAATGTGGCTGGAGTTCCACCAAAACATTGCCAAAGTCATTTTGCCCATTAGGAAGAAAATGGATTACAACTCTATAACAATTTCAGAAAACATCACTTCACTTCTAGACCAGAGCCAGTCACAAGATGGATTGGGCTGGTCATTGACACTGGTAATTTTTAGGTAAAAATGTCCTACTGAGAAACCTCATTAATGCCACTGCAGTCAAGGCTCTTCCACACAGAGAGGCAGCTGGGTTGTGTCATAGACATGAGAGGAAACTGTGGTGGGACTGAGAGGAGAACAAAATGCATGAGAAATTAGCCTGGGAACTTTAACATCTTATACAACAACTTGCTGCTTCTTCTAGGAAACTCACTGAAGCTTCAGACAAGCCCTAAATGCCTAACAAGGCACCTGGCCCCAGATGTCCTGCTTGAACTAGTGCCAGCTTGCAAGTCCTTGAGACAGAGCATCAGATCCCTCTCAGGCTGTATTTGATATGACTTCTCTTTGCAAAACTTTCAGTGGAACTGTGATGTTTAGTTGCTTTCATCATCTCTGATAACACCTTGAGCCTGGTCCCAGTTCTTTAAGAGCGTGAAGAAAAAGAGCAGTGTATTGGACAACCAGTAAAGGAGAATTTCTAGTATCCACAGTTAGTTTTAATTCAACTTAATTGTTTATTACTCTGAGGTCTCTGAAGGATAAAAAATATGGAATAAAAAATTTCTATCACCTCAGTTTTTCCCAAAACATTCTGTTAAACCCTGTTAAACACTAGGATCACTAACTTTGATATGATCTCACAATTTGATTTCATTATATTTTAATTGCAAATGATATATTGCAGGGTTCATGGAGAGTGAGAAGCTGGGACCAGGCAACATTAAATGCCTGCTTTTTTCAATTCTCCAGCCAGATGTACTGCAGGCAGGTGCAACACAACTAACCAAATACCCTGCTAACGTAAGGAGAACTTGACCTAGAGGAACTGATGTGAATGGGCTTTTCAGCCAGCATGCTTATTCAATGCTGGCCGGGGAAAGGCTGCCAGCCCCGGCACGTGGTGCCAGAAGCGTGGTGGTTTTTTTAATGCAAAGTTGCAAAACCACAAAACTCATTTTTAGTAGTGACCTTTTTACCACTAATTGTCAGGGTATTAAAAAAAAGAAAAAAAAAAAAAAAGAAAAAAAAGAAGCTACTTCGGTCAGGACTCAATTGACATCCCAGAGACTCTGTCCCAGCAGCTGCTCCCACACCCCACGGCTGCTTTCCCAGTGTTTGCATCCAAACCCAACTGGGTCCTGCCTGGATGAGTCAGACAGCTTTCTGTGTTGTTGTTAGATTTTTTTTCTTGCAAAGCAGCTTTTGATTGTGAAATAAATCACAAAAAAATAGCTGTAGTGTTGGACAGAGGGAGCAGAGTCAGGGTGGGAGTGCAGTCAAGGAGGGCCCGGGGCTTTGTCTACACCAAATGCTATGTGAAGGTGGCTGCTTTCCCCCCTTGCCTTCACTGTCTCTTTTTCTCTAAGAACACACAAGCCTATTTTGCCCAATTTCTAAAGTTTTTTTACACATGCCTAATCAGTACCTACAGCTGGACTCACTGTCCCTTAGAGAGTTCAACCAGGTTTTGAACTCCTTTGCTCAGCTTTTATTTCTGATTCATTCCCTGATTCCATTAGAATTGGCGATGTGTAAGAGGTGTGTTTGTGAGCAGAGCCTGGCCTACTTTTTCCAACTCCTCTGCTGAGAATTCCACAAAGGGACTGAGCCAAGGCTCAGCTGGGGGCAGAGGGACTCTCAGCCAGGTGACCTTTCAAGCTCATCCAGTTCCACACTCTCCACACATTTTCATGGAGAATCCCAATTTCAAATGAAAAAAGGAGACCAGTCTATGTTGACCAGTTCCAATAAATTAAAACAACTCAATGTTCTTGGCCTGCTTTATTTATAATTTTTGCCATGTTGCAGTTTTATTGAATTATAAGGGTTGGAAGGAATCTTAACCATCACCTTGTTCCACCTCTGCCATGGGCAGGCACACCTCCCACTCTCCCAGGCTGCTCCAAGCCCCAATGCCCAGTCTGGCCTGGGATACACCCAGGGATCCAGGGGCAGCCACAGCTGCTCTGGGCACCCTGTGCCAGGGCCTGCCCACCCTCCCAGGGAACAATTCCTGCCCAATATCCCATCCAGCCCTGCCCTCTGGCAGTGGGAAGCCATTCCCTGTGCCCTGTCCCTCCATCCCTTGTCCCCAGTCCCTCTCCAGATCTCCTGGAGCCCTGTAGGCACTAGAAGGGGCTCTGAGCTCTCCCTGGAACCTTCTTTTCTCCAAGTTGAACACCCTAAGCTCTCTCAGCCTGGCTTCTTCCCACCATTGTCCAAGAGCCCAGATTATCGCACTGGGTATCTGTTGCTACTTTTACAGACAGAAAATAGAGAAATTTCCAGACTAAATGAGAAAGAACCAGAATTTATAATAAAGGGCTTGATGACTAATGGCTTGGAGATTGTGCTCGGTCACATTCATGTGGTGAAGGAATCTCCTTTCTACAAAAGAATTTTGTTATTGCTTGGTCTGTTTATTTTTAGCCATTGTCTCCCAAATTTTTCCTGTGGTTCAGAAATCCTAAGGTGATTTCCTCTTCCATTCCTAAGTCAAATCTTCCCTGAGTCCAGCAACTACTGCAGAACAACTTGGTTGTAAACTCGGGGTGGAAGCATTTTCCTCTGCTTTTCCTTCTGTCAGCACATCCCAATTTTCTTCTTTTTTTTTTTTTGTTTGTTTGTTTTTTGTTTGTTGGTTTGGTTTTGGTTTTGGTTTTGTTTTGTTTTGTTTTGTTTTGTTTGTTTTTTGTGGGTTTTTTTGTTATTTTTTTGGTTTTCACTTCCCAATATTTATAATTATCTCCAGAAAGTTCTCTTAGCCTCTCACTTGCCTGGGTTGGTTTATAGCAGTGCTAAATGCTCAAAACCATCTCTCTGGATAGGCCAGTGGCAGCTCCTGCCTGGCCGAGCCCAGCAGGACAGTGTTTCATGGAGCACAAAATCTTCACCAGAGCAGCAGCTGAGGGAGCACTGGGCTGAATGGGAGGGGTTGGAAGGGCAGGACTGGTGCTGGAGGTGCAGGACTGGCCCTGGAGCAGCAGCAGCAGGACTAGCCCTGGAGTGGCAGGACCAGTCCTGCATACATGCCCACCTCTTGCCTGGCTTCCCCTCCATGCCCATCACATGGTGCTGCATCTTCACACACTTGCTCTTGAGAGGTCTTTGTTTTTGGAAACATAATTTCAGCAGCAAATAGAAGTCTTCCCAGAGGTTTTTAATATATTTTGGACCCCTCTTCTTCCTCCCCTCCCCAACCATCTCACCAGTACAAATGCAAACCTTACACTGGGAACACTGCAGCTAGAAAGTTACAGGAACTTTGCCCAGAAAGGCAATGAAAGAAAACAAAAATGGGTCTAGAATCACAGAATTCTATGGGGTAACCTGTAATTTTCATAATGTTCAGGGTTCTTTTTTTTTTCAATTATCCCAAAGCATCTGTACTTGAGATCTGCCAGCAGCCTTGGTAGCTGGGCAACATGGCAGGGGAAAAAGTTCTGTGCCACTGCTGCTGAGGTCAGAGAGAGATGCCAACAGGGCAGGCTCCACATCCCACACTAGCTGCTGTTTTTTCTTGGACTGGATTTTGAATTCCACTTCTATTACCTTTGAGCCTGACTTTTTCAAGAAAGCCCCCCAAAATCATTGAAACTTTGCTCTCATTTCAAGTCAGGGGACGTCTTGCCCTCAGTTGAAGTGAGGGCAGAAACAAGAGAGCTCAAGGCAATTTGGAAACACGAAGCTGAGATGTCCTATGATCTCTGCCTCAGAATGGGACTGCTCAGAATTTCCTGGAGAACTCTGGTAATCTGAGGCTTAAGTTGTTACTGTTCAGTTGTGTTGCTCCTTAACTGAAGGCATCTAGGACAGTGCAGAGGGCTCTGCCTTAACAAAATACCAGTTCTGTCACAGTGAGGGTGGAGATGGCCTTCCAGGGAACAGCTCTAAAGGTTAATTCTCCAAAGCTGCAGGAGTGTCATAGTGATTTGGGGTTCCTCAAGGAGCCAGTTCCTCCAAAGACCCTAGTGACCCCAGGAAAGGGACTGCTGTCCTGTGAAGATACAAGGCACAGAGCTGACCCCGCAAAGCACCAGTGAGGTGTCCCAGGCCTCAGACTTGGTTGAACAGAGGTTCTCTGGATGGTGTGAAAGGCCCTACAAATCACATGCCAGACAGATATAGTTGGATTGGGTGAGTTTGCAAGGAAAAGTCCTTGGGGCAGGATGCAAGGCCAGTGCTGGCTGCAGAGCAGTAGGATAGCAGTGTGCCAGTCCCTGTTCCACACGCCAGGCACAGCTCGGTTTCAGCAGGGGCAGACACGATGCTGGCACAGCAGCTGAGTAGCAGCAACAGTAGCCAAATGTCTGAGCTCTCCAAGCACCCCGGAGCTGCAGCTGCCCCCGCTCTGCTGGCCCTGGAGGGGGTATGATGATATTGCCCCGGACAGCACAGGTGACTCTAAACCCATCTGGCTGCCCAATTCAGCTGTGGCTGACCCCAGCTGTGCCTGGGATATGGCACAACACACCCCTGGCACCAGGAAACCTGGCACCCCTGCACATACAGCCCAGCCCAGCCCGGCCCAGCCCAGGCACACTCCTGTCAACTTCTGAGATGGGAGAGTGCTGAGACTGTCCTGGCAAGTTATCCCTGCTCCAGAGCCAGGCTCATCCTCCAGAGCCAGGCGCAACTCCAGAGCCAGGCTCAACCCCAAAGCCAGGCTCAACTCCAGAGCCAGGCTCAACTCCAGAGCCAGGCTCAACCCCAAAGCCAGGCTCAACTCCAGAGCCAGGCTCAACTCCAGAGCCAGGCTCAAACCCAGAGCCAGGCTCACCCTCCAGAGCCAGGCACAGCTCCAGACCCAAGCTCACCCTCCAGAGCCAGGCTCATCCTCCAGAGCCAGGCTCAACCCCAGAGCCAGGCTCAACTCCAGAGCCAGGCCCAACTCCAGAGCCAGGCTCACCCTCTCCAGCCAGGATCACCCCAGTCCTCCCCCCAGCTGGGTCAGGACCACACATGGCTGACAGTGACTTGGCTCACACTCTGCCAGCTGTGGAAGCCGCCCACAGTTGTTGGATGTGACCTCTCCTCCCTGCACCATCTGAGCTTGCTGGGCTTGGAGCAAGCATGGACTCAGATAAACAGATCCAGATACAGGAGGAGAGGAACCTGTTTGAGGTTTGAGATGACAATTCTGCCCTCAGTTACACTTTCTTGAACTAGAGCAGATTTGCTTAGTAACAAGATACAGACCTAATTCTGATTATTTTTACACCAGCAAAGCCAATGACTGTGGGAGAAGGAGCAGTGCTTTACACTGGCACTGGTGCAACACCAACCACCACTGCTGTTCAGTGCCCTGGATATTTTTTCTGCAAGATGGTTTCAAATGCTTGCGAGAGCTGAAAACAAAGAAATTAAATACCAGCCTTGTGCAGACTTTAAAATGAAAAATAAAATGTCCAGGAAATCCCTGCAAGGTTTTGTACTGAACAGGAAGATACATTACAGACCTTTTCAGCCTTTTTTTGATTTTTTTTTTCAACTTCCAAACAGCAGAACGCCAAAATGCTAACAGGCAGGGCAAATTGAGCAAAAATAAAATATTTTGTGGACTGGGTTAGAGAGTAAGGCAGTATTTATTTTTTTATGCTTTACACTTTGGCCAGCATTTATCCTGAATGAATGCAGCAAATGTTATTAGATTTCATGGAATGTAAATAAACAGTTATTGGTAAATACATTTTGGTGGTCTGCTTGTTACACTGCATGTCAGGAAAACTATAGGGAACTGGCAGGAGTTCAGACGTCTTCAAGGAACACAGAAAACAGACATATTTTACTAATTATAGCTAACAAAAACACTCTGAGATTACAGTTAAATTACATTAAAACATAACTTGTTGGCAAAGGCTGTGAGCATAATGCTTTGCCTATATCTTTCTGTATAATATTTCATCAGAACAGAGCAGGAACATTGGGAAACCCTGGCACAGTCCACTGCGCTGTGGCCCTCGGGGCTGGGCCAGCTGGGCATCCTGAAAGAGTTCCTGGACGTCCAGGGGGGGACCTAGGAGGGCCATGACCTGGATTTGTCTGCAGCAGGGACTGCAGAGGGCTGACCCCACACCTCCATCTGTACCTTCACAGGTGGGAAGGACAAGGAAGCAACTGCTGAGCAGCCCTGGAGAGGGCTGGGGGGGCAGGAGCAGTGGGAGGTAAGGGCTGCATGGCTGGAGCTCTCAGTAGGAGCTTTGGTCCCCACACCACCGTGCCTGGAGGGTCTGAGCCACCTCCGGCCAAGGCCTCATGGGACTGTGAGCTGGGTGCCAAGGCTGCTCCACAGCAATGCTCCTTCCACCTCTGGATCTGCTCTGCAGAGTCTCTGGGGTGAGAAAGACAGAAAGGATGGCTCTAGTATGGAGCTGTTGTGGGCACAGGGACATGCTTTTGCTATGTCAGGACGCAGGGACCTCCAGCAGCTGATTGCAAAGTTAAAATTGGAAACGTGCCTTTACCCAAGCCTGGAATTCCCATTCAATGGGTCTCCATTTCAGTGAAGGATTTCCCTCTGTACAGGAAGGGAATGTCCCCATGCCCATGATGCCCAGGAGCTGCTTGGGGCATGGCTCTGAGGGGCTCTGGAGCCCTGCTCACACCTAGGGAGCGTCTTTGGCTGAGCACCCCCTTTGCTGCTCCTCAGCTCCCCTCCCACTGCCAGAACCAGCCCATGGCCCTCCTGATCCATCACCAGTACAAACCATCCCTGCAGAGGCAGAGCCCAGGAAGGAAGGGAGGTCTTTCTGCAGAAATCATTATGTTTGAACAACATCCAGGGTTTTCAGGACAAATGGGCTGCTGTGAGTGCTGTCCCTCACCCACCGCAGTGCTACGAGGTGCACACATGGAGATCAGTGCAGGGATCCTTGCATTACACTGAGTTAGATTACAAACTATTCACTTCATGTTTGAAGCAGTTTATGTGAAATAACTCATTTAAGAGACATGTTCAGAAACATTGCATGTAAGCAGCATTAAGGGCACAAAAACCCAGATACAATATCTGTTCTGTACTCCCATGGCTGCACATCAGGAGATTACATTATTATTACTTTACAGAAAATCTCTGAACTAGAAAAAATTCCTTCCTTCAGCTGATGGGATATTAAAACTGAGTGGTCCCTGGCAGGGTGATGCAATGAGGCTGGAGGCTTGGCTGGGCCACAGTGATGATCTGCTTTAAACCCAGGTAAATCAAGGTGGTCATTGATCTGATCCCAGTTAACGAGGAAGACATGAATCATTTTGTCTGCCAAGTAAATGGAAGGGGAATGCACAGGCTAATCTGCCCAGAATATTAATAACACTCGTGCCACTGTGCACCACTCCAGAAACACGTAGTTCCTGGCAACTGGGTTATTCTTGCATCCATGCCCGTGTGTAAAGAAATCCTGTAATGAAATCATGCTTCACCATTACCCCATGGTAATCTCTTCACTTGGACTGTCTTTATGTAACATTTATGGCCTGTTCTTTGCTGGGAAGATTGTTACAGGGGATCTGAAGTTTAAAAGAAGACAGATGACAAGCTGTGATCACGAGGAAGAGAGGCTCACCATATGGAAATAGAAAGCCCTGGCTCCCTTCCCCATTCCTCCTCCCCCTTCCCCTGCCGAGTTTCTCTACTTCACATGATGCTATTGGGATTTGAAGATCAGAATACAAATTAAATTATTAAATGAGGAACAACAACAAAAAAACCAAAATTCAGGCCTTTCCTCTCCATCCTTCCATGTGATCCGTAGTTAAAAATCAAAGTAGGAAAAACAACCCCACTGGAAGCTGGCATTTGGGATCCAGCTTGGTTGCCAAGAGAAGGATGTAATGCTTAGGCAACATGTCTGTGCCTTTGCATGCTATGGGGGTTCATGCATGAACTGCTTCTAGAGCTGAGGCATTATTTTAATGGACGACTTGTTATGGGGCATATTTATTGCATTATTTATTATTTACTTACTGGGAAAAGCAGGAGCACCACTCCTCAGTCCAGTGCTTGTCTCCAGCACTAGACTATTTGTCACCAAAAACCACTCAGTGTCCCCAAAACCAGGAGAGCTGAACCACACCAGATGCTTTTTAGGCATTAATCCCTACAACCTCAATGCATGGCAGCAACCCCTTAAAGCCTGGGCAGTGAAAGAGAAATGAATTAATCCATTTCAGGTGGACAGAATTTGAGCTGTGGCAGTTTTCAGGTTTATTTTGACTGGGCAATTGTAAAGGAGCTGGTGATGTGGCCAGAGTCACCCATGGAGGGTGCCCAGCACAGGTAAGGGACAGGCCCCATCCCAGGATAGGACATGTTGTGCTCCAGGGGCACTCCCTGTTCCTGGGTCAGCTCTCAGCCCTCCCACCTGCACCTCCTGGGAGCTAGCGGGGATTTTGCATTTTTGAAAAACCCTAAGCACACACAGAAGGCTCTGAGTTTGTAAAATCTGGCTCCATTTTCAACGCTGGCCTTGCAAGGCTTGGGCTCACCTGTTGGCCTCAGTGGCCAGACTTACAGAATAAGCACTTGGACCCCTTAGTGCAAGTTGGGCTGTGGGTATCCCATTTAGGCACCCATGCTTGAACACTGCTTCCTTGTAGCCAAAATAAATAACTGAATCAATGCTACACAGAGCTTAATCTAAACAGGTAATGGACTCTAGCTCAGATATTCCCTGTATTCCATCAGCAGGTCCTGGAGATGGCAAACTGAAGCCTGCTTTTATTGTATGCCAGCTCAGGGACCTGTTCCCAATTTGCAGATTTGGCCCGTTGCATTCTAAAAGATGTTTAATATACTTGATGCCTGTTTGTGTTAATGTTTACCATTGAAGTTTTTCATTATTTGATGTTATATTTGGCCATAGCATTAAAATTCCATTGGACCGACTGAAGTCTAGTGTCAAATCAAAGCCAAAGACGCATCTTTGTGATAGACTTTCAGCTCCCATCCAAACACTTAAAAAAAAAATTAATTGTAGATGTTTGTAGCTTTTCTTCCTTTTGCCGGAGAAACAACAAACACTTTATTTATGAGCCGGTTTTTTGTATTCATAGCTCCGGAAGAACTGAGCCCAAAGCTGTGGACCAGAAGAGTAGCACAAGCTGCTCTGCAGGCCTCCATCCCTGCCAGGGTCAGGAGGGAGTGGGAATGGCTAAGAGCCCCCTGAGCCCTTCTCCAGGCCCCAGCATTTGGGACAACAGCATTACTTACAGCCCTTTAAACCTAAACCCCAATGTCTGGGGCACAGCTGATGGACTGCACAATTCTGCTGCACAGAGTCCCAGAGTGGATGGGGATGGAAGGGACCTTAAAGCCCATCCAGCCACCCCTTGCCATGGGCAGGGACACCTTCCACTGTCCCAGGCTGCTCCAAGCCCCATCCAACCTGGCCTTGGACACTTCCAGGGATCCAGGGGCAGCCACAGCTGCTTTGGACATCCTGTGCCAGGGCCAAGGGCAGGATTTTTCCATGGGAACTCAGTGATAAAGGATCAGGAGTCAATCCCAACATGCCATGGGGAGTGACAGCCTTTGGAGGACGCTGAGGACTCTGGGCTCTTGCAGAGTTGGAGCCTCTAAATCACACACAGCTCACAAAGCCCCTGGCATGGCTCAGCAAGGCCGCAGCGAACATAAAGAGAGATTTGCCTAAGTCCATGTGTTCCTGAACTCAAAGGAAAAGATGATGGCCTGGATTAAAAACTAGAAATCAACATTTAGACATAAAGCTGTGAGGGTAGGTTTGAGGAACAGTCAGTGGATATTCTCTCGGCCAGTTAAAAGGGGAGCTCTGTGAAAAGTACCTTCTGCAGCCCACCAAAAAACTGCCAAAGTGGACAAGAATGTTTCAAACTGTGTCCCCTCACCAGAATATTTCCTCCAAATTTTTTATCAAAATTAAGATACTTTGCATTTCAGTGAACTTTTTCTTTTTTTCAGGATTTTTTTTTTATTTTAATGATAATAAATTAAATTCTATAAATGTCATCTCAGTACATAGATTTCTTTCAACAGCATTAATTGGCACATTCTGATTAATGAAGAGTTCCCACTTTGTTCCAAACTGGATTTATTTCTGAAATGGGAAAAAAATGCCTGTAAATCTTTTCTCAGCTTTTGTTAAATGCTGAGAAACCAAGGAAAAAAGATCCACAGTATTATAGCAAAGTAAGAATTCTATACTCCCAATACGTAAGCAGGGGATGGGGACAGAAGACTTCTTGAGTTCTAGTAAACAGCCTTGGCCACTCCCAGCTGCATCACCTTCTATATCCTGAGCTGGACAGCCCACCTCCCACCCAGGTCTGACCCCTAGAGCTGTTCCCTGCTTGATGCAGGCAAGAAGAGAAGGGTCTATGCAGCTTTATGTGTACTAGAAACATTTTTTTCCCCTTCCAGTAAAATAACTACTGGCCTTACAGGGGGTTGGAGCAGCTTCTAGCTTAAGTCAATAAAATAAAAAAACCCTGGAACTGTTAAGGCTGGAAGAGATCTCCCAGACCATGGAGTCCAGCTTGTGCCCCATGCCCACCTTGTCACCCAGCCCAGAGCAGTCAGTGCCACCACCAAGTGTTCCTTGGACATTTCCAGAGATGGACACTCCAAACCTCCCATGGCATTTCTAATGCCTGAGCACCCTTTCCAAGGAGAAATTCCTGCTGTTGTCCACCCTGAGCCTCCCCTGGCCCAGCCTAAGGCCGTTCCCTCTCCTCCTGTCCCTGTTCCCTGGGAGCAGATCCTGACCCACCCCCCAGGTTGCCCCCTCCCTTTAGGTAGGTGTAGAAGGTGATGTGGTCTCCCCTGAGCCTCCTCTGAGGAAGACTGAGGGGCTTGGATCTGACCATTCCAACAGCTTGGCCAGGTTCTTCTGTGTAAATTGGATTGTTCCATTGGCTCCACTGAGCAAATCCAGTTTTTATTAGCAGAGGATCCCAATATCAGCACTTGCTGCGCGATCCCCAGTAGTATCAGTGACAAATCTGGCCTCCAGACACATTTATCATGTCTGCCACTTCCAAATAAAAGGGGCTGGTTGTATCAATGAAATGGCATCAGAGGAAACTTAGAGTTGAGGCAATATGTTAAACATTAGCCACAATCCTCACTGGCCTAGGAAGGCCTGATAAACCATGATTAAACTTAATTATGGATTATTTTATATTACCTACCTCCAAGCACTGTGGAAAATTGCTTCCTTTTAAGTGCCTTTGCGGCTCTCTCTTACGGTGCACATTCTGGGGGAGATTTTCCCATGATTGATATATTTGTTTACCGAGCTTCCTGCTCAAACACAGCCAATCTCCACTTTAATCAGAGGTGTGAATAACTTAATAGTTGTCAGAGCCTACATTCACCTCTTGATTAAAAGACAACCTCATGCTTACCATTAAAGAAATACATGAAACAAATTAAATTTGTATTCCCATTATAAACAATGGGCAAATAATAATTTGGTATTCATGTACTTGGCTTGTTGGTATTTCATCAAGTTGTACCTTACAAGAGAAATAGGTTTTTTCCTATTTTTCCCCTTTTACCAGTGAGAGGGAAGGGTTTTTGTGGGCTGGGTTCTATTTTTGCCTTTGCCTAAGGGCAAAAAGCTCCATGAACATAATTTTTCACTCAGCTTCCTTTGCTTGCTTATCTACACTGGCTATTACTCTCGTTGGCTACAGCAATATTACCAATAAAATAAACATGTCAAAATTCAGAAGCACAAACAAGTTCATCTGTGACACTAATTTTGCCTGGCAAATCATTCTCCTTGTTTCTGTAAGGGCTTCAATTTCTTGTGGATTCAAAGCAAATTCATCTTAAATTTGATGCCTCAGTCTTATTTTTCTTTCCCAATCTCATTAGAGTAAAAATAGCAAGGATATCCATATGATTAAAGACTTCATGTGCAAGAAAGCAATCTGGCCATAGTGCTCCTTAGCTTTATGTACTTCTTTCTATTTGACAACATCAATTTGCCATCTGTCAGCTCAGAGTTTACTTGCTGCTTGCTTGGCATTCACCTCCCCCTTTTTCGTTCTCAGCTGTTTTTAATAGTTTGGTCTCCTTGAGTGGGCCATTTATGCAGATTTGAAACAGGATAAATCCTAAAAACTGACCATATGGGAACCCACTTTGTACTCCCCAGGCTGGCATAGCCATGCACAGACCTCCTCCCCCTTCTAGGCACCCCCAGCACTTAAGAATTCCAAATTTTCCATACCTCTGTAGCACCTTCCATCTGGGGGACTCTAGATCATCACACCACGGATACAAACAGATGAATTTTGCTCTCTTGGGCAGGTCAGCTGAATTCTCCAAAATTTTCTGGGAGCTGCATTCAGCCCTGAGCATGCAACCAGATAAAGGTAAAAACAGAACACTTCCTTTTTCTTGGAAAAGCTCTGAGTTTTGGGACAGGACACTTTTGGAACAGAGCATCTGAGACAAGGGACTGGCGTGGGAGGTGAGGATGGCTATCAGACTGAGAAGATTCCATCAGCACAGGCATTTTTTTCCAGATCCCAGATATTTAAACCTCCAAAACTCATGTATGAAGTTAAGAGTTATTCTTATGAGGAAAGAAATACCAGCTTATATATCTGAAATCCCACCCATTTATTTGAATATGCAGGAAAAAATTCTGTCCATTTTTTTCCATGTCATTTTTCTGCCAGTTGAAGAGATTCTGGATCCTCATGGGTTCTGAAGGGAACTTTTCTCCTGAGAAAAGCAAACATGAAGACTGATTATTGCCTCATTCTAAAGGAAGAACAGAGCTATGCCAGGGCTCCATGGCTCGTTCGTGAGGGGGCGTGTAAGCACTATAAGCGCTGCCCTTTGCCCTCAGAGTGGCCCAAGCTCCTGCTTCTCCACCTGATTTGGGAGAGGGGAGCTGCACTTTTAAGGGTTTTGATGCTCAGGAGCAGTGAAATCACCTGCAAAGAAGTGAATTAAACATTTTGCGTCAGCATAAAAATTCCTTAGTTTGCTTTGCTTATGTCCCATTCCAGGAAAAAAGTCACATTATCAGGGCTCCTGATTGGTTTGCACTGGGGATTTGCTGTCTCCTTTCCTGATTGCCTTACCAAAAACTCATTTTGAAATGATTACAGAAAAAGGTAAAAGCTCAAAACCTTTGCAGCTGGAAAGCCAGTAGCAGCTGTGGAACAGTATCTCACACCTACGGAGTTCAAACAGAAAGGGCCAGGGTTTGTCTTCACAGCTGTGCAGGGAGGACACAAGGGGCAGGAGATGTTGGTCTGGGGGACCTTCACCTGCTTTGAGCTTCTTTGCTGAGAGCAGCCCAGCAATCCAGCACAAGGACTGGACAAGGTCAGCAGAGGTGTCTGACCTCAGAGGGCACCTGGAGCTCAGCTGAGTTTTTTTGCTGGTTTGGATATATACCCTGGGCAGAAAAAGAGCCACTGTTGAGGCAGATCCTGTCAAGGAATCCTGAAGAGAGCTGTGGGTGATGGGGACTGAAGGGTGACCCCACCTGGGCCAGGCTGGTCAGCAGGAGAGTTGCCATCAGGAATTCAGGCTTGGAAGCTGACAACACTTTACATCAGGACTGGTATTTCCACCAAAGGGAAGATGGAAAAGGTTTCCCAGCTCTGACAACCCAAGCCCAGCTTGAGCAGCCATGAGAAGATTGCCCCAGAAAGGGAATTCTGACTGAGACAGAGCCAGAGCAACACATCCAGCCCTGCTGCCCTGGTGGAAGCCCAGCCAGGTGTGTGCCTGCCTCTGGGGCTAGAGTAGCCCTGTAATTTATAACAGTCTCCAGGCTGCTCTCATTTACGTGGGGGCCAGTGCTCAGCTTGTTCAGAGTTCAAAGGCTGCCCTGAGCAGCTCTGCAGGTGGGGTGGCCACCAGCCGAGCCCAGGCCAACACCTGGCCCCATCCACTCGCCACACCCCAATCCACCCGCGGCTGTCTTGCACAAATAGGGCTGGTGGGCAGCTGACAGCTCTAACAGGCTACCAAAGGTTCATCCCACCTCCTCCAGGTACCTGGCAAGCTGTGCTCTGCATCACCTCTCTGTAATGCACAGATACACCCAGACTGATGCAGGGTGCAAAAATGCAGCCCACAAAGATATCCCACCAGGGTGTGATAGTAACAAAGCTCATCCCATCATTGTCTGCCAAAAATACCGCTTAAACTTCATACCAAAGGCAGCATTTCATAACTCTGAAGTATAATCCCTACTCCAAACATTTCCAGTATCAGTACACATTGGATTCAGGTATCCAAATATTTAAGAGTATCTTTTGGGGCACCACTGGCTAAACCCTGCCTTGTGTAGCCAACATGATTGTATAGATGACAAAAGTTATAATGGCAAAACAAATCCATCAATGTTTTGACCAAAACAGAAATACTGAGGGAAAAAAAACATCAGCATGGTGTTGTTGGCAAAATGTGGCTGAAATGTTCAGTTTAAGGGAGCTGAGCCATTTTTATTTGTAATAAGGCCTGACAGCTTTCAGGACATGATGTCTTTTACAGAGACTGGATTCATTCTAGAAGCTCATTCGCTTGCACAGGAGCTTAGTGAACCAAACAGAGCTCCTCCTTCTCTTCTCTGGGAAGACTCATTAGCTGCAGGGAACTCAGTGTGAATGGGAGGTGTGTGTGAGGTATGGGTAATTACACCAGCACCTTCGAAATAAATCACCAGCCTATTGTTGATATGACTGCAAACCTGGAACGGATCCGCATTTTGGGCTGGGAGAGGGTCTTCAGCAACACTGTATAAACTACAAAGAAAAGAAAAGGAAATTGACTTTAAAAGCAACATTTTAATAATACTGAGGTGTTGACAAAATCCTCAGAGAGCAAAGGAGCTCCATCACATGGGATGGACTCACTGCTTGGGAAGTGGCTCCTGGCATCTCCTTGGAGCTTTGCTGGGGACAGGAGTTCACTGGCTGAGGGACTGCTGCTGTCCCTTCTACGTAGAGGAGATGCTGGGGTGGCAAACAGGCTGCAGGGGTGTATAAACTGGTACTGGCTGTGGCACTGACTGTCCAAGTGCTCGGATCCCTTAAATGTCCATGGTCCAGTAAAAGACATCAGCAGTGTTCCACACTTGCACATCTTGTGTAACACCACAGGTGCCTCTGCTCCCCTCTCTGCACCTGTAACCACCACCAGGACAGCACAGGACACCTTCCAGTCCCTCTTTCCACCTGGGCAACAGCCACACCTCCAGGACTCATTTTGTTTTGACTACAAGGACAAAAGAACTGCACTTACATTTTCATCATGCCCTGCTATTTCAACCTACTAAAAGGGAAATTAAAACCCTCTAAGTAACTGAGTTTTACAGACCTTCCTGTCCTGAACTTGTGCTGCTGTCCTGGGTCACCTTCAGAGCAAGGTCCTGGCTGAGACTGCAGGAGAGAGATAGCAGAGTCCAGCACTGCTGCCATGCTCTTCTCCTCCTTGCCTGACTCACTCCTCTTGTCTCCCTCTCAGCTTTCCTTTCCTTTAGCACTTTGAAGCTTCTTTTGCATCGTGGTTGGTTTTCAAATGCGCCATAAAAATGCAGGTGCTGAGAATGCTGTGGTTAAGACATGGGAATGCAAACATTGTGGAAATAACTTGGCTTTTGTTTTTCTTTTCCTTCCCCTTTTTTCCTTTCTATAAACCAGCTTTTTCACTTCTTCAGTATGTTGGCACTTCAAGCTTGCTTGGCCTGTTAATAGAAATAAGGACTGAAGGGGGTCACAGAAATGATCTGTTTAGAGAAATGAGCAGAGGCTCTTGCAGGCTCTCAGCCAGGACTCCAGCAGGTAATTCCACATGGAAGGACCTGTACATGCAAGCATTCGGCTGTTGGGAGCTCAGTGGCTGTGACTCGTGATCCAGCTGACACTGCCTTCACGCCCTGCGTCCTTTATGGACATTTTTGGGGAAAGGTGTCAGATGCTGGTGAGTGCAGCCATCCAGGGACATCAAGTCATGGACTCACAGAATGGTTTGGATTGGAAGGGATCCTAAAGCTCATCGCATTCTGCCCCCTGCCATGGGCAGAGACACCTTCCACTGTCCCAGGCTGCTCCAAGCCCCATCCAGCCTGCCCTTGGACACTTCCAGGTATCCGGGGGAGCCACAGCTTCTCTGGGCACCCTGTGCCAGGGCCTCACCACCCTTACAGAAGAGAATTTCTTCCCAATATCCCACCTAATCCTGCCCTCTGTCACTTAAAGGCATTCCCTGTGTCCTGTCACTCCATCCCTTGTTCCAAGTCCCTCTCCAGTGCTCCTGGAGCCCCTTTAGACACTGGAAAGGGCTCTGAGGTCCCCCCAGATTCCTCTCTTCTCTAGGATGACCAGCTCCAACTCTCCCACCCTGGCTCCAGAGCAGAGGGCTCCAGTTGCTCTTCAGTTTTTCACTTTTCATCAATGTCTTGGAGACATCTTTATGCTGTTCCTGAAGTGTTTTGGACACTGATGGCTGTTCCAAAACTCTTCTCAAAAGCAGAATAACACCAGGGCGATTTGAGCTCCTTTTCTCTGGCCTGTTGCAAAGTGCCTGGGGAAGTGCTATTGTAGGCAGACCATAATTAATAATTAGCATTATTTATAGTGGGCCCGGCAGAACAGAATTGAAAGTGTCATCAGATTTTACATCCAAAATATTGTCTCAGTCAGTCCTTTCTAATTCCCAGGCATCACTGTGGGAAGATACAATTGCACATGTGAATACTTTCCCATGCCTCCTCTCCATGTGCCTATTTCCATGTGTAAAGCATCTGGGAATGCTCATAGGGCCTCGTTGGAAGTGCAGTGTGTGTGTGTGTAAATTGTTGCTTGTCTACATCTGTGTATCTAATTGCATGTGAAAATCACTACTTGAGTTGCATTAATGAAATACAACTTTTTGAAAATGCAGCTTGCATGTGTTTCTCATTCATTTTAGTGAGGCACAAGATGATCCAGTTGAAAAACAGTAGCTAGGACCAGATGTTCTTCTGCTCCTACAGCGTGAGAGAAGCAGCTCAGCCTTAAGAAACTCAAAGCTGCTCAGCTTATGATACTTGCAGTATCATGGGAGAGAAAGATCATCTCCTCCAGTGGCCTCCCTTCCCAAGGACCCACTGCCAAGGGAAAATGGCAGGAGTTCACCTTTGCTGCCAGGAATCTAGAATCAAGCACCAAGGTTTCTTCAAGTGCTGATGAGCAATGGCTGGAGATGTTCTCTGGTCATTTAGTGGGTTTGGAGGCAACCAGGGGACATTCCTGGGAACACTGCTGGCCAGTTAAGACTGGACATACGGCAAAGGTTTAATAAAATATGTGATGGGAAGAGTAACTTACACAGCTTTGCCAAAATGTCATTTTTAAACTATGAGCCTAATTTCTATACAATTGAGTTTTAAAGATTTAGTAACTCCTTGAATTTTCCCACAGCTCTGCTGCTACTGTGGTCATATTTCCAAATTCAATGTACCTCTTACTCCTCCACTTAAAACATTCACTTTTCATTTAGACCTGCAGGAAAAACAGAATCTGGATTACTTACAAATTATTGGCCAAGCTCAAAGAGACATCCCAGCCCTTTATGGGGTGCAGATAAAAGAACTCAGAGTCCCTGCTCTGCCAGGAAAAATATTCACTTTCTGTGAAATGCATTAGAAATCAAATGAAGCACTTATTAAACTTTTAGATGCAAGAATCTGTGAATAGGACAATGATGCGTGTCTATGTCAGACCCTTGAGAAGAGATGGAGCCTGTCATAAACTGCTGCTGGATGCATAAATGAGGCTCCCTATGCCCTCTCCCAGCTGCAGAGTATTGAAGTAGGAGCTGGGACTAAAAGCACTCTTTGTGAGGATCAGCTCCAAACCCTTCTCTTTATTTACCAGCTTGCTGAGACTGACAAAGTGTTTGATATCTTGGAACCACCAGCCTGAGACCCTGGCTTGTAGCCATATTTGTCAGTGATTGTACATGCTTTGCCATTTATTTTTCAGTGCCCTGACCTGCACATGTCCTCCTGTCCTGTGGATGAAGGACCTCAAGTGAAAGAATCTGCTCCACAATCTCTTCCTTTCCGCCTCTTCCAAAACCCTCAAATAAGCCCATTTTGGGTGCTTTCTTCCAGGACACATGAACCTAATCCTTCACTTTTCAAAGCAGCATTGGATATTTCATGGCTATTCCAAAGGATTAGTTATCCTTCTGATGAGAGGTGTTTGAGTTGGCAGAGGTGCTCCTTGCCCACTACAGGTGTTGGAAGTGCAGCAGCATGCAGTGCAGGGAGTGAGGACTGCTAAAGAGTTCTCCTTCTGTCCATCAGATCTGAGGTCACCTTCACAGACAATCCCAGGCTGTACAGGGAAGTCAGGCCCTGTCTCTGCTTATCAACCCTATGGGCTTTACTGCTGCAGCTGATAAACCCACAAGCAGCTGGGGCTTGCAGAGCCTGCTCTTGAGTTGCAGCTACAGAAACCTTTTCACTTCTCACTGCTAAACTTACTGCATTTGATCTACAAATGGAGGCAGGATAGGATCTCAGTTTATAAATGCAAATATGTGAGTGGGGCTGCTGCGTAAAGGTGGGTGTGACCCCAGGTTTACACCTAAAGATGCAGCAGAAATCTGCCAAGTTCCCTGGGAACTCAGTGACAAAAGCAGTTTGTACTTTTGCCTTGTTTAGATAAACACAAAACGTGCACAGCTAAATGATAGTAAAAATAAATATTGTTTTGCTTCCTAAATGACCATATTAAATCATGAGTAAAGATTTGTGTTTATATGGTTTGTCCTCAATGTAAGGTGCGTGGGTACCAGACTGAGAGACTACTTACCCTGGAATATGCTGTTTAAGATACTGCCTGCTTTATTCTTCCTTTCTCCTGGCAAGGTCGTATCCATCTTACTGATGAATTCTGTTCTAAATACAACTTAAACAGAGGATTTGAAATATTTGCAAACCTTTCCTGCACATTTGGGCATATTTTTTTGCTCATGGACTCATGTGCCGGCAGTGAGACTTTGAAGGAGTAAGATATTAAAATTTTTGATTAGACCAGCAGGGATCTCAAACCCTAAAACATCAGAGATCAGGCTGCTGCATGCACACCAAACTCCTTCATCTGTTGGGTCACTCGGGGTCCTCTCAGCCAGCTGGACCCTGCAGGATCATTGGAGCTCCCAGGGGCTCCTCAGAGCTGGCTGCTGTCCTCCTCACCTGGAGCACGCTATGTTCACATGTTTTGCCATGCATTTCTTTTCCTAGCTTTATGTGGCAGTTCAGATGATCTAAAATAATCTTTACATGTCCTGGGACATTTTGCGTTTTGCATTTGGGTGACTCAGCAATCTCACAATGATGAGAAAAAATGTCTTGAAAGTCCATTTTCTCCAGATGCCCACCTGGCTGACTCCATCTGTCTGCTGCTTCCAGTGATGGAATGAAATCCTGATGATGCCACGTACCACAAAGCACTGAATTAATTCCTTTCGGAGTGATTTCCTAAGACTCAGCAGTCTTCAACCAAGTAGGCTCTGGTAGATTGGTGGTCAGAATCTCCCTCCACTCATTCAGAACATGTTATTGCTGGTGTGGGAAGCAGATTCAGCCGATCAGTACTACCTGCTTCCAAAGAAAACACTCCCTTTACTGTATCTGGTGTTTTGAAATGCATGAAAATAAATTATTTATTATCATGACTTTTGGGCTGAACCTGTTTATATGGGCTTGCATCTGTCTGATCTGAAGACTGAGTCACTGACTGACAGACACCCTCTTGGCTGGTCCCGTTACTTACATTATGTCCATACTGTTCCAACAGCTTAAATAAAAATAGCAAGCTTGAAACTCCTCCTCTGTTGGCATTTCTTCATAGAGACAGGGTGTTTCTTAAAGAAATATCAAATCACTCTTAAAGAGGTCAGATGTTCAGGGTGAAATGGCAGAACTAATAGTGAGACTCCCTGGCTGCAGCTTCCAGCCCAGCTTTAGCCCCCTCAGCTGCTGTGCTGGATGCCAAGAGAATGGCTGAGGAGGTTTGGACATTCAGAGCTTCCCACAAATATCAGTCAATGACAACTAAAAACCTGCTCCAGTCCAAAACCTGCTCCAGTCCAAAACCTGCAGCCCTTCTGCCCCTGCCAGCCACTCCCACATCCGGCAGCTGGGGCAAATTCAGGAGTAGTATTTCCACTGACACCATGTTAATTCTTTTTCCTCCTTTTCACTTTGTACTCCCTCAGAGCAGTGAAGACTGAAGTGAGAGCTGTAGAGGAGCCCCTTGGAGAGGGATCATGAGGGAGGGGGGGGCCTGCAGCAGAACTCTCCCATCCCTGTGGCAAGGATGTTATATCATATGGAACTGCAGAAATGTTACTCAGTAGAATACAATTTCTTCACTCTCCCACCAAGCAAGGTGCAAAGGTCTCAGGACATTACAGGTTCTTACATGGCTTCTCCTTTGGATGACTCCTTTGCAGTGTATTGACACCACAAAGAATCGGTCACACAAATTTATGCTGCAATACCCACTGGAGTGTCTGTCTGCCAGGCACCAACACAAAACCAAACCACAGTCATGCCTTACTACTGCTGGTTTGAATCCTTCAGCATTTTCATTCTAAATCCTCTGCTCAGGATTAGGAGCCCAGATATATCAGATGGTCTGTGGTGAACACTGTGACTGGCCTTATGTTCCAGAACTCTTAATTCAGTGAGTGGAGCCACTGCTGGGCTGGATGTACAGTTGATCAGCCAGAGGTTTCCCACCTAATACTCATCTTTATGTATCAGAAACAAGTGTCTGATCACCCTTTCTCCCTGCATTCACAGATTGTTTTTAAAGGAGAAGAAGCAATTCAGTGGAGTCTGGAATTCTGCAGCCAAGAAGAATGTGCAAAGATGAAGAAGATCACATACCTTGGAGCTACAGCCAATATCTAAGTGAGTACAATATTCTACACTCGCTGTGTGTATTCAAGCATGGAAGACCATGAGTGGGATGAGTGTTTGTGGTGGAGGACGAATGCAAGCTATGCTCTGTGGATGGAATATGCCTGGTGCTGAAAGCTGTGGGATGGAAGAATGAATGCAGTTGTATTGGAAGAAAGAGGAATGCTTACAGTATTTTGTGTCCTCAAATATGGATTAGCTTGGAAAGGGATGTAAGGTGGGAAAGACATATCCAGAACACCTGTTTCTACATCTGTATGGTTTTAAACTCATTTTAGAGACAGTGTGCCTTGCTCCTCACTCTCTGTCCTTATTCTGCACCAAAGTCCTTTCCATTTAATATAAAAAGAGATCCTCCTCTCATGGAAGTCACCTGTCTTTCCAAGAGTGCAGTGGTGTTCATGTGCATGTGTAAGGGCTGTGGAGACTGGGCATGCATCTGCCTATGGAAGCACTGGAGAACTGGAGCAGCAGAAATCACCCATCCTGGAACCAAACCTCCTGCTGTTGTTGCTGCTCTGCATGTGCTCTATGTCCTCTGACTTCCTTGGTGTTGATTGGATGCTGCTTTCATAGGATCACACAGAATCCCAGACTGGGTCAGGCTGGAGGGCCCACAGGGGCTCACCTGGTGCCACCTCCCTGCTCCAGCAGGGCCATCCCAGAGCTCAGGGCACAGGAATATCTGCAATATCCCCAGGGAGGGACACTCCACAGCCCCTGTGCACAATCTGCTCAGGGCTGGGCACTGCCCAGGGCAGAAGTTCTGCCTCCTGTGCAGGGGCAGCTCCTGGGCTCAGTCCCTGCCCGTGGCTCTGGGGCCATTGCTGGGCCTGGAGCAGAGCCTGGGCCTGCTCTGCCCTCCCTGCACACAGGGACAGACTGGGACACCCAGGGACACCCAGGGACACCCAGGGACACCCAGGGACAGACAGGGACAGACAGGGACAACCAGGGACACCCAGGGACAGACAGGGACACCCAGGGACACACACGGACACTCAGAGACAGACAGGGACACCAGGGACACCAAGGAACAGACAGGGACACCCAGGGCTGAGGGCCCCTCTCAGCTGGGGGTGCCCAAACTTTCCTGGGCACAGATGCTCCAGGCCCTTCCTCAGCTCCAGGAGCTCCTGTCCCTGCTGGACTGGGGATCCAGAGCTGGACACAGCACCCCAGAGGTGCCCCCAAGGCTGAGGTCCCTGACCTGATGGGAATGCTCTTCCTGATGCCCCCAGGATCCCACTGGCTTTCCTTCCATAACTCAACCTGCCACTGAAGTCAGTGGGTATTTGACCAAGTCAAGGTAGTCAGGATAGATTCTTTGGGGGGTGCAATTCTGGCAGCCACATTCCCCACATCCCTCACAAATAAGGGATGTAATAAGTTTGCAAACAGTGCTATTCTTATTTCTGTCAGCAAGAGACATTTAATTGATTTATCAAGAAGCCAGGGCTAAAAGCCTCTCCAGAGGCAATGGAAATATAAGCACTTTCACTGACCTCTGAAAAGACATGATTTATGGGAATACCCACTTATTTACCTAAATTCCCACAAACTGACCTGAAAAGATTAGCCCTTGATCTGTGATGGCAAGGGACTCCACAGAGGTAAAGTCACTGATGGAGAAAGAAGCAACAACAGAATCAAAAGAAAAAGTATTATTGAAAACCAGAAATGCATTGAAGGTATAAAAAGCCATTTTTCCTAAGCAGTATAACAGAATCTGGCTTGGCAGTGCTGTAGGACTGTGGATAGACACAGATTTGTTTTCAAGTGAGCTTGGTTTGGCTGTTGGTAATTAGGAACTTGAAGGGAAATTTGGAAACACAGAAATAATAATTTCAGCTCGGAAATGCATCAGCTCCCCAGACCTATAGCCGCATTGCTGCTGTCTGTTCCAGGGAACCTCCACGCACACCCCTCCATGGAGTTCTGGGCTGTATGAAGTCAAACTCCATTTTGGAAAATAATTTTTGACAGGATGGCTCCCACCCCTCAACGCTCTGCTGGGTATCTGGTTGCCAACTCTTCCTAATGGATCACAGAACCATTTAGGCTTTAAGACAAATAAGAATTTGTATGAAAAGCTCTATGTTCTCTCATGGTATTTCCAGCAAAATGACAGACAAACTCTCAAGATGTCCAATGGAATAATTTAATGCATTAGACTGGACACTCTGTACTGCCTCCCCCTGGAAAGATTAGGAGTTTTGTTCATTAAGATTTGGACCTGAAATTCAGAGGGTACAAATGAGATGCACACACCTGCTTATCAGCCCCCACAGCAAAAGCTAGTTCTTAAATGTTCCTTCAAAAAAGACTTGATGAAATTTAACCTTCCTCCTTGCAGTCCCAGCACAGCCAGCTCCCCTGGATTCAGTCAAGAAATATGAAGAAAATGAGTCATTTCAGATGTCAGATCCAAAATATGTGCTACTCTATGTGCAAAAAAAACATTGGGAAAATAATATGGGCCACCATCAGTTTTGATGTACAATGTTTCAGCTGATCTGGGATCTTGTGTGATCTGGGAAGGGCGGAAATGTAAAGTAAAAGCCCAGCAATCATCAAAAGGAGATCAGAACAGATAATGACAATACATTTGTCTGAGGAGTAAAAAGCTGGTCAGACCATGCCCTGTGGTGGCTCTGAACCAGGACTGATATTCTGTCATCCCCCAGAGTCTCATCTGAAGTCACTCTTTGATCTCCTCATGGTGTTTTAAGTAAAGAAGCTGTAGAGTCCATCAGGATCAGCTCATGAGAGCCTGAAGCCAGATTTGGATCTGGACTCTGTGGGTTTGGCTCCTTCCTAGGCAGAAGCAAAAATGTGTGTGGTGGTCTGATCCAAGACTCTAATGAACAGGTGAGTTGGCTTTGTGCAAAACCACTGCATAATTCAGCATGATTGGCACCTTTCACTTAGAGAGGCCTGAGCTGCATTAGCCACCAATGAATGACACTGCCAAGGGCTGGGGGGGATTTGGAAAGGAGTTGGCTCTGTTCAAGCTGGAGGTTCTCTCATTTTCATGAACCCAAACCCAAACCCACACTGGAATGGAAAGTAAAAGAATAAAGTACCTACCCAGCCCCTGACAGCAGGGAGAATGCCATTCATCTTAAATCAAACAGAAAAAATCCCCCTTAATGTGATAATCTTACAATAACTAATTATTTAAATGAACAAACAGCACCAAGAAGTATCCTGGAGTCAGAGGCATGAACTTCTAGCTGGTAGGTCAGTGGTAACATATCTTGTTTGCACAAGCCTGACAAAGATCTGCTGAGCAATATCCACTGGGGCCAACAGTGCTTGGCTGCCTGTGCTGTGGTGGAGAGATGGACGTGGATCACAGGGTCACTGCTCCTCCACTCACACCAGCCAAGCAAAATGAAGCATGGTCAAACCTTCTTCAGCTGATGGCAAGAGGGAAATGCTGAAAAGGCCTAAAAATGGCTGCTATGGATGAATTAGGAGATGGTTGCAGTAACAATGATCTGGATCTGCATGTCCAGCGCTGCAGCCAGCACAACCCTGGTCCAGCCCCTCCTTCCTCTCCAATGGTCTCCATCCTGTCTTTTCATGTGTGATGCAAAAAATTACAGGGATGTGCCCAGCCCACAGTCATGTTAGGGGATATCTGCACTGTAGACTGCAGAGGAACCCGGATTAGCTGTGAGTGACCTCATCAGGGCACCTCTGGCCTCAGAACCTGCTTTGCATAACCATTTTCTAATGTTATTTTTAATGCTGATGAGAGCATTATGATTGTGACAGAGCTAAGATGTCTGAGGCCAGGGAGCTGTTCATTTATATATAGAACTCACCTGCCCCCAGAACCTGGGAAGTCTACAGCCAGTGGATGTGGAGAAACAGAGCACACAGAGATCAGCTGGAGATTTGCACTACCTTAAGAAATTCTTGCTGTTATCAAATCCAATTACTAGCAGAATATGGAGGGAAAAGGGAGAACAGAAAATTACTTTTTTTTTCTGATTTGAAGGAGAGTTTTGCCTGGCTGTCATCCTGAAACAGATTAAAAGTTTCACTGGATGCACCAGGTACTTTCTAATATTTATTAGCTAGACTATGAAAATGAGCTTTCTTGTGCATAGAAATCCAGCCATGTTTTTGAGGGGCAAGTCCTGTTTTAGTCATTTCAGAAACCAGGCCTACAGTGAATGACGTTTTGCCAGTAAAACAGGTATCTATGATATCACCCAGAGAACATTAATCCATTTGCAGACAAAGGTTAGATTACCAGGTCAGCATCAAATTTCTGGGACAAGACAATTTTCTAGGCTATATTCTTCCTGCAAACCCACTAACAACAAAGCTGCATGAAGCAACACATCATATTGGCCTTGCCCAATGTCTGAGCAGGGACAAGAAAAGAGCAGCCCAGCCCTTGCAAGATCCACTTTGAATTGGGAAATGTAGACTCATTCAAAGGCTAGTAGATACCTCTTAAACCAGTTAAGAACATCCCTCCCCCAGTCATGAGAAAGAACTCATAAAAAGGTAGAGGAATTAAGAAAATATAAGACCATAATCATCATGGTCCAGGACCAGGAGCAGGTGATGGCTGAGGATGACTTCCAGTTGTAAGTGAAGGGATAGTGTATGAAACAGCTCAGTGGTTACAACTAATTAATGCAATTAACACTCTTTTCAGTTCCTAGGTGTTGGTTTGACACTATGGATGACCCAAGAGAGAAATCTTAAGCTGTTATGAGTGTGGAAGGTACTCAGAAGCTGAAGGAAGCTACAAAAAGGAGACTGATACTTCTCCTAGCTGTGGCTGATGGCTGTTTCCAATCCTGCTCTTTCTCTACTGCATCTTAGAAAATAGCTTTAAAATTCATCAGCTCTTGGACATCCAGCATGGGTACCATTCCAGCAAGTAGCCGTTTATTTTATAAGGAGATTTAAATATTGTAAAACTGAATAAAATGCAGGTGTTTCCATTACAGACAAGTGAACCTTGTGTAAGCTCCACAAAGACAAGACTTCCAGATTTAAAGGACTTTGCACAGTTCGTTTTGCCCTAGTGGAGAGGTGCATTTTTGGATCAGCTTGGGCAGAATTTTCTTTTGTGTTGTGCAGTCCTGAATTCCATCCTCTGCTCTGTTTGCTCACCAGGGAAACACGTGCAGTGAGACAGCTGGTGTCCATATTGACATCTGCATGATTTTGTTAAGTTGGAAATTTGGCTGGATAAGTTCAATACCAAATTGTCCAAACACAAAGAATTTCCATTAAATGTCTGGAGCCTCCATGCTTGCAGAGAAGGACGGACTCTAATCCCACATCACACTGCTATTCAGATGACCTAGTCCAGGTTGCTGCCAAGGGATGCTGAGATTAACCAAAGCAGGAGCATAAATACATGTGAGAAATAGATTTTCATACTGGATTTTGGTAGCAAGGAATGAATTCCAAATACCTCTTGGAAAGCTTCTCCAATGATCATACCCAAACCTTCCTGCCCATACAGGATCAGCCTCCTTAGGAAGAGAGATTCTATGGGAAGCCTTACAACAAGGTTTAAAGACAATGAATGAAACTTCACCTGTGCCAGTCCACTGACCCCTGATTTACACCAGCAAAAATGATCAGATAGCCAAGGTAATACTGGTTAATTATTAAATATATAATCAGTGTAACCATGCCCTCTAGAGGACTAAATTTACCTTCATAGAGACAAAACCAACCCTTGAGTCTGAACACCCTTAAAACCTGGGGAAAAGGCATTTTGGAGGTTTGCATTCCTTCCACATCTGAATTAGACATGAATAATGATTTCCTCACTGGCACCATACCCAACATACCCAAGATGGCACTGATAGGTGAGTTTTACCTTTTGTAGCCACCTGGTGTCTCTGCCAAGCAACTCATTCAGCTCATCCCCATCCAGATATCAAAGGTCTGATCCAAGGTCTTAATCTCAACCAAAGGGAAGGTCACTCACATACATTTGACTCAATGTGGAGCGTTAAATAAACAGTGTTCATGTTCTTACCTCCTGCTTTCCCCATATTCCTTTTCTTTCTGCATTCACTGGCAATATCCCCAACTTTCCTTGGTCAGTGTGGTTTACATTCCCAGCTGGCTTGAGCTGCAAAAATGCAAGTGAGCTCCATGTGAGTGCAGTTTGTCTGTGGTGGCTGAGATGGCCCCAGTCAGACAGGATGCTGGGGGCTGGACCAGTGGTGTCCATGGGGACCCAGCTGCCCCACGGTCCTGAAGGAGCCAACAAATTCTTGAGGAGTTATTTTATGGGCTAAAACATCCACGTTTTGAGATCAGAACCCACCACTGTTAGTGTGTTAGCCACAAACAAGTAGCTGCATGCCAGCTACTTTGGAAAACAAAATTCAGAAATGAACAGGGGAAGAGTCAAAGCTATAACGGTAAGCAATAGAAAGGAAGTTGTTTTCCATCCAGTAGGCTTCTGGGCAGAACCAGCCCATGGATGCAGGGCTGGAGTGTGGCTGCTGTTCAGGCTGTTGAGAGACGAGCACACAACAGGGAGGTCCTGCTCTTGCTCTCTACCAGAGAATATTTTGGCATCTTTTCTGTGGTACCTGAATTTAGCGTCCCAAGGCAGGCTGCTCCCCATGTGTTTAAGGGACAGAGGTAGCTGGAGTGCAACTGCAATTCTGTAGTTACCCAAAACTGAGTAAACCCAAAATAGTTCGGATGTGGGATTTTCAGAGGCTGTACCATCAGCTTTGCTCTTCTTGTTGAGCCATTGGGATGTTAGACATCAAATATGCTACAGCTGTCAGGCATTGGTTTTCAAACCCACTCTGGGGATGTTTTCTTTTTCTTCCTTTTTTAAATCCCACTTTATGGGATTCTTGTTCTTCCTGACTTTTCTCTCAGTACAAGAATATGTGTTTTTTCCCTTGGTTACTTTGACTCTGTTGACCTGGTTTCTTGCCTTCCTTTGGAAATGTTTGGGTATCTCGGCAATGGAGAGGATGAATCAGTGAACATCCAGCAGGTCTGGGAAAACCACAGCAGAAAGGAGCATGTTGGGAGCAGAAAGGATGGTGGGGCCTGTGGAAACAGATCAATGTTGGAGGGTTCTATCATTTCTGCTTTTCTCCGCAAATTTTTGTTAGCGGCCGGCATTGCTGCCCTGAGCAGATGCTGCCCTTTCTCTCTGTTGAGAAAGACCTTGTGCCCAGTTTAAAGAACAACACACAGAACATTTCAGTGGCAGCTGAAGAACACTCAGTATATCACAAACTTTCTGTGAATGGGATGCTCTGGGCCTGTTAGGAAGAAGGATGATTTGCTGGGAGGTGCATGTCTGGCCCTCAGACAGGGCTGAGCAGGGAGACACCAAGGTTTTAATTCTTCTCAGAAACACCAAGAGCCTCATTTTGGGATCCTGCTGTGCCATTAACGGCTTGGTCACAGCCTGCTGTGGGTACACCCACTGGCTTCAGCAGCAATAAACACGTCTGAGAAACAGGCAGAGGTTTGCAGATGGTTCATGATGTGAGAAAACAGACTTGGTCAAGTGAATTATGTGATATAAAGGGTATTGAACACTTGGCACACAAATGATGAATAAATGCAGAACAGTGTAAGATGATGATCTAAGTAATTCATTTCTCAATTAAAATAAGAGGATGTGATCTTTAGACACTCTCTCTACCAAATGCTAGAAGTAATATTCCAATATATTTGTTATTCTCTTTTTAAAACCTTTTCCAGAGAAGAAAGTGAATGAAGCCTAATTTAGGTGAAAAACGTTCCTCAGAATTAAACATCCTGTGTCTTGGCCCTGGGGCAGAGATGCACAGCCTTTGAAGGATTTTGAGTCATCCCCTGATTTCAGCCAGATTGGTCATTTCTCAGCCTAAGCTCGGCCACAAGGACCATGTGCCATTAAACTTTTTATTTCCACAGAGAGGAGCTGGTTCACACTCAGATTTCCAAAAAATCCATCCATTAAAGCAATCTCCCGCACCGGTACCCTGAGCATTTGAAAAGTGCTATAAAAAAATACAGGTAGACTTATTGCAAACCTACAGTCAATTGAATCTGAATCATATGAATGGCCATGTTGAAACCAGGACTGAAAAACAGGAGTGTAAGAGTTACATAAAGTGATAGTAGCTCTGCTAGGGTTGACTAATATTCTAAATCTTTCTCTGAAAACAGTTAAATATTTTTCGAATTCTGAATGTTTGATACAGCTACAGTGACTGACATTCTGGTTTTACTGCATTACTAAATCACATTATAAATGAAATTTAAAGGTAGTTAACAAAATAATCTTTATGTCAAATGGGTGAAATGTGGGTTCACCCTTTAAGAATGTCATTCTTTGGTTTTGTAGTGTCCCTTAAAGGCTAATCTAAAAGAAAATTAAAATAATTTCATGCTCAAAACCTTTAAATTGCAGAACTGAAAACCTTTCAGGACTTGCCAATTACTAAGGAAACTTCATAGCTGGATTATTCCCAAATTGCACACCCTTTATTTTAACCACTAAAGGCAAACACATGGTTTTGATGGGTCGTAAAAGAACAGGTTGCTTTTTCAGGATTGAAAGAAGCTGTAATTACTTCCCTTGTTTGGTGACTTCCTGATTTACTTAGGTTGTTATGGGTGATCCCATTCTGCTGAGGTAATTGGAGCTGCTGGAGTGCAGTCCATGACCTGAGGGAATGACCAGTGGCTTTTCAGTCTGGGTGACTTGCACCTAATGAGTGGAGCCACGCTTCCCAGGAAACCAGGACACCATAACTGCCCTAAGTGCTCAGTGTGTGGAATTAAAGGCCTATGTCTCACAGCCCAAGCAAATTATGCCTCTGATATTCTGAAACCAAGCTAAGTCAGCTCCAGATACAGGGAGAAGAAAGGTGTTTTCTTCAGGCAGGAGTAGGAATAACAGATCTCACCAGAGAGGTGAGCCTCAGATATTTCTGCAGGCAACCAAATGCTGCCATACCAAAAAAAAAAGGTGACCAATAGTTCTCAAATCAGCTCTTGTCTGTAACACGATACATAATAAAACATGATTTCAGTGAGGGGGTGCATGGTAGCAATGAGTGAGTTACTCTAGTAAGAATTGAACTACCTAAGAGTTAGAAATAAAACCACCTAAGTTTTCAAAGACCAGCACAGGCTGGGTGAGGGCATCATGCCTGAGCCATCCTTGGATGGGAGGAAGTTGCATGCAGTTGTCTTTTCAAGGGGACCCCCTCAACTGAAGTCCCTTCCTTCCCAGCAGCCAGCCACCAGTTCAGCAGTGCTCCCCACAAAAGGCATTTTTGGCAGTGCCTTGGTTTAGCTGTAACTGCGGCTTGTTTTGGTTTTTGCACAGTTTTTCAGATGTGTTATATTACATTTCTGTTCAGAAGGACGAACTTGGACTTGTGTGCTGTCTGAAGCTGGGATATTGATAAAAACCTGTGGTTCCTGATCCAGGGTATCCTGGATCTCAGGTGTTTTGGAACTCATGTCTTGGCTTATTGTTGCTTGGAGCTCAGTCCTCCAAGTAAACTGATGGGAAGTGGTAAAATCAGCCAGCTCTGAGGAATAATAATCCTGTGCCATGAATCACACTCAGCTTTTCCTGTATGACCCCAGGATAGTCTGGTGGGTCTGTCCAGGTTTAAAATCCTGTAAGAGGTGTGAGTACACAGAGGAGCTACAGTGAGATAAATACCATTTACATCATTGTGTAAATTCAGTTTACAACTCCTTAGTCTGTTACTCAGAGAACAAAAGCTCATGTACTTCTACTCCAGGAGAAAAGCAATGGGCAAAGACCAAGGGGGCTGAGATGTTGGTGATTAAGAACTAAATTACTCTCCCAGTAACTCAACCCCAGATTAATAATCTCTGCTAGGTCACACATGAGCATGTGAGTGTGCAAGGACAGCCCAAAATCCAGGTCTCCAAGACACTCAGCATCTATGAACTGATGTTAAAACACCAGCCAGGAAAGAGCTGGCCTATGGGATGTCCTCAAAGTGGCCAGATGTTGCTAACACTTAAACTGCCCAAATCTTACAACATCTTAATTTCAGAAGCTTTTTCAAGAGACATCTTACTACAAGATGTCTTACTTACTTACTTACTACAAGAGACTGCAGACATTTACAGCTGAGATTCACCAGCACCTGCTGGCACCAACACATGTCACATACAGTATCTAGATGTCCTACATGGCTGGGAAAGGCACAGAGAACACAGAATCCTCCAGAAGCCACCATGGAGGGCAGTCCTTAGAGAGACAGGTGGCCAGTTCATCACAGCAAAAGCTCACTCCCACATCTTTTCTTTCTCAAAGCTCAGTTGAGAACCTTTTCAAAATATTAGAAAACCTGGACACTTATTTAAAGCATCCTAACAGTTTGAGCCTTCCCAACAAAGTCACTTTTCCAGTGGCTGGCACACAAACTGGGTGCAAGATCATCCACTGTAATGTTTTACATCAAGCAGGGATGAAAATTAGTGACTGAGGAGAGGCTTCCTAGCATAGGGAGCTCCAGGAGCTTTTGTTCACCTGATCAGCTGAACAACATCACCACCAAGGACTTCAAGATGATCTGAAGAACAAATTCTTTTCATTCATTATGGATTCTGATATCCATAGAGAGGGAAGGAGAAGCAGAGCAACTGCTGATGATACTGAAATAACATTTATAGAAGGCAGGAGTTAGAGCAGAAACCTGAGCCTGAGCCTGGGAGGGCACACACAGAGCTCACGCAGTGGGGTGATGGGGGGAGACCTAGAAAAGGGATAATGCAGATGGATAATAAATTATAGTTTGCACTGCTGTGCATCAGGAAAAATGAATCCTGTCTATTAATTGGGGCAGACTAGATTTTTTTACCAGGGGTAAAAAGGCACCTCCTGCTTTCCCCTGCTCTCCTGGGACTGTCAGCACCACCAGACCCAACATCTCCAGACCCCAAATTTGCCATGTGCCAGCAGTGGAGGTGAGGCCGGGAGTGAAGATGCCACGCAGAGCCTCAGCTTTTGATAGAAATCTGCACATCTGACACTGATCAGACTCTCAGAGCTCATTGCCATCAAAGCTCCCAGCCTGGCCAAGAGCTGGGGCAGCAGAGCTGTCCTGATCTCTGGGACACCAGGGCTGTGTGTCAGCATCCTGCTGTCATTTCACCTGGAAATACCTCCCATCTCCCCTTCGCAAGTCAAACAGCCTCATGGAAAAGTAGTGTCCAAACAGAATCTGGGAAGGACTAAAATATCAGTCCCACGTGGGTGAGTAGAGTTATTTGGGTTGGAAAAGACCTCCAAGATCATAGAGTCGAACTGTTAATTCAGCACTGCCAAACCCACCCCTAAACTAGGATCCCAGGTACCATATTTATACAGCTTTTAAATCCCTCCAGGGATGGTGACTCCATCATTGCCCTGGGCAGCCTGTGCCAGGGCTGGATAACCACTTAGGGTAAGAATTTTTCCCATATATGCAATCTAAAACTGTGTTGGTATAACTGGAGGTCATTTCCTTTTGTCCTGTCTTTTGTTCCCTGGGAGCAGAGCCTGACCCCCACCTGGCTGCCCCCTCCTGTCAGGGAGCTGTGGAGAGTGAGAAGGTTCCTCCTGAACCTATAGAGCCTGTAGACATCCATTGCAGCCCTCCAGTTCTGTGACTCATCCCATCATGTTTCCATAAGTTATTAGTGACCTTAAAGTATGAGGTTTGGGATTATCTAGTTTGATTGCTGTAAAATTAACAGCCGAATTTATCAGCTCCCAGGATGAGATGTGTCAAAAGCTACTGGAAAATCCATTAAGTCAGCAGTTACCTGGGATCTTTTTGGCCTTCAGGGAGACAGCCATCACCAGCCAGGCCAACTGGCACTCTGGCTGTCATGCTGAGAAGAGGCACAGCACTGTCCACAAATGACACAGCCTGAGCCCTCCAAGACAAACACAGATTTGGGACAGAATCCTCCTCCCTTTTACAAACCTCCTTGAAGTAACAGGGACCACTGGCAGCATCCATGGGGGACCTCCCAAGCGAGGGAATAGATGCTCCCTGCTTCCCTGCCCACCTCCCCTCCAAAACAATCTCACATGCCCAGAAAGCAGAGTATGGGAAATGATGATTAATAGCTTTATTTTTTTTTTCTAATCTGTTATAACAGGCAAGGAGATAACATTTGTTGAAATACAGATCTGTCATAAAAATAAGCAACCAAAAATACAAGTAAAACAAAACATGTCTCAACTTTCCAGATGTAAGTTTCTGTGTTCCCACTTGGATTGTTATTATTATTATTATTACTACTATTACAATAATAATAGGATTCCCAGTCATGGAGTGGGACCAGCACTCGTGTGGAAGCACAAGACTGGAGAGCAGAGGTGAGTGCAGCCAGCCAGGGGAGCAGATGTTGCCTCGCCTGCTTTTTTCAACACGCTGAGCTCTCATAATCACCATGTCCACTGGGGACCCTCGGCAAGGCCAGGCAGGCTGGTGGGACCCTCACTGCACAGGGAGTTCCAAATCTTCCTGTGGTCACAGATTCTGAAGGCTCGGCCACACAGAAAGGAGGAGGAGGAGGCTGAGGAGCGGTCTCAAATCTCTTTAGGGAATGTCTCATCCCTCTATTGCTTCCCCTCCAAACATGGGTTCAAACTGGAATGTCTGGAGCCAGACTCAGGTGGTCTTGGTGCTCAGCTTTCCCCCAAACCTGGGTCAGTTTAGATTTAGGGATTTGGCCCCTGTTTGTCAATGAGGAGGGCTTGCTGCAGACTTTGGATCTGAATTCAACCTTTCCCAAACTTGTGTGGGAATGCTCTGACCCATCTCTATTTGTCTTGGGTAGGGGAGTCGCTGTGATGTTCTGCAGTGGAACTTTCCACTAGCAACAATACCAGAGACAAAGAGCTCATGCTCTGACCTTTATCAAACTATTCCTTAACAAAATTTACTCAAGTAAAGAATCCACAGTCCTCGTTAGTTTTACTCATTTAATATGACATAAAATATTTTGCGTTGTTTTAATAATAGTTTGGTTTTCTGCTATTGAAAAAAAAAAATTCATTTCTCTGAACATATTTTTAGCAAAAATATTTTGCTTGAACTTTTTTCCTCTGTCTTCAAAGGCTGCTGCACAGTTCTGGGGTGCTAAATACTAAACTCACATTCTATCACTCCATCTCCTCCCATTTGGATGGTAATCACAGGATCTTGATGCCAAACTCTGGAAGATATTTTTTCCAGCAGCAGCATCTGGCTTCTTGGCAGACCCTGCAAGCAGTTGTGTTGGCAGCAGTGGGAGCTGCCTGAGTCTGTCATGTGTTTAGGCTGCTGCAGAGCTGTCTGAACCGCCTTGTTGCCTTAGACACTGTGTTCTCCTGACTCTTATTTCACCCTGATCAATTTGTACTCTCTGGTAATGGAGCTCTGTCCATCCTGACGGGATCTTTGCAGAGTTGCTCTAATCAAGAATAATAACGGATGTTGGTGGAGCTCTTTTCAGCCCACACCAGAGCCCAGCTCCTGCTGCTGCAGACAGGAACTGCTCTGTGACCTCTGCAGAGGGATTGGTTTGTGCTGAATTGCAGGAGTCTCAGGCCAGCAGGAGACCCTCAGGGGCCAGGCCCTCTCCCACTGCCCTGCCCCACACCAGGAACTCTCTGACTAATTCCTGTCACGGGGACACCAATCCTGCAGCTTGCATGCTGATTCATGCAGCTCCTTTGAGGAGCCCCTTTCTGCCTCTGAGCACCTCCAATGTTGTGTTCTGGTGAAGGCACAGGGGAGGGATCCCCACTCCTGCTGCACAGCCTGGGAGGGAAAAACCTGGAACCTGACTTCCTGGCATGCTAAGATAGATTGTAAAATACAGAGGAGTAAAGAATGGATTTATATCCTGCAATGCAAATTCTTAGATATAATTCCTATTTCTGGAAAAAGATGCATAGGAATAAAGCCCCCTCTGCTCAGCTGTACACCTGAATTTCCCTCTAGTTTGTTCCACTCAAAAACACACCAGGGTGTTCATCTGGCTCTCCAGATTGTGATTAAGTCTTTGCCCTCCTGTTCCCAATGCTTTGAGAAGCGTATTTCTTTAGATATGTATTTTTCTTCCACAGGCTCAACACTTTATGGGAGGATGAAGAGTTTATTTTATGACACGGTTGTTAGGGATTTCGTTTTTCACCAGAAAGGCCCTGAATGGAAATGCTGAAGCCCAGAATTTTACTTGTGGCTCAAAATAGCTTTGATTTAAGAGATCACTATTTTGTTGAGATTTTAACACTTATTCCTGATTACCAGCCTTGCTTAGTTCTAAGAACACAGGTCCAGAAAGGTGCAAATTGGTCCAGAAGGGAAGGGTGAGGCTCTGTTCTAAACTTATGAAAGTATTAATAATAGTCGTCATCATCACCATCATCATCATCATCATCATCATCATCATCATCATCATCATCATCATCATCATCTGTGCAGGGATTTTCCACTAAAGCAAACAGAACCACACTGCTTCGGCCCCAAAGCTGATTTCTATACAGAAAACACATTTGACATTTGAAAAGCTTATTGTGGTTTGACACAGTTTTTAAGAAGAAAACAAAAGTTTGGATACGACTTGCCTTGTTTATTTATGAAGTCTGAATTGGGAATTAATTTTGTTTCCCCCGTTTTTATGTTGCCTTCTGCAGCTCTGGCATGGCTGAGGGATTTGTGTAACTATCGCCAAAAGATCACAATCATATCAAATTCGGGAATGAGTTTGTTCTTGTTTATTTACCAGTTGAATTCACCATCCCTAATTTCTCAGCATTTGCTGAGATATGACAATATCCAACCATGTAAATCTGGACATTTCAGAATGTCTGAATGAGAACCCTGGCTCAGACTCACTTCCAGGCAGTTTTGCTGACATATGGATTCAGAAAGACCTGATCAGGTTTCAGATTTTTTCAGTTCTTTCTCTATGATCAACACACATGCCAGACATTTTGTGATTCACTCATCACTAATAAACAACCATTTTACTCTTGCAAAACCTCATTCTCCTGCTGTTCCCAGCCCCTATCAGAAATGCTGCTTTAATAAACTCAACTCATGCATTTCGTCTGGATTCACAGGAGTTCCTCCAAGGATGATTTTGGATCAATGTATTTAATTTGTTTTGTGGCACAGAGGAACATTCCTTCTTCATATATGTGGTTTATTTATGTCTATGCGTTCTGCAAAGGAGAACATAAGTCATTTAAGGAGCCAGCTTAGGGAGTGTAATGAACCACATTAAGAATTTAGGGAGATGGATTACTTGGAAGGATTCCTTTAAGACCCAATGGAAGATATTTTGCTGAAAACCTTTATGAAGAAAAGCCCATTAAGCATCTCAATGTATTCCCAGAAATTCCAGAAATGTTTAATCAGATATTCAGAATTTCCAATATTAACCAGAACCATTGCCAGTGGAAAGTTGAACTTCTAGCACAAGATTTTTGAGTTATTAAGACAGATTTGCTTATTGTTAAAAGGTGTTACTTCCTGGAATTCTACTATGGAAGGGCTAGAGAAGGAACAGCTCACGGCAGTTGTGGATTTTTTAGATATCCAGAAATTATAAACAAATCACAAGATGTACACTTTGGTTTTACTCAACAACAGAGAGGTAACAAGATGAGGTTCTAAAAGGAACCTAAGGAATCCATGTCATTCCCCCTGAGTCTGAATATTTCTGGTACATGTGTCTTCAAATGTCTACTGGAAATCCCAGTTTGTATCTCTGCATTTGAAAGGTTTTCAGTGGAGCACTGGGTCCCGCATGATACCTCTGCTGAGAGCTGTGAAGGGCTGGATACTTTCCACTGCCTTTTTACCATGGGAGTAGAGCAAGGTCAGCCCTTCCCAAGAGCTGCTGAACCATGCTGAATCAGGTGGTAAGGAAAGGAAATGGCTTTTGCAATATGGGTCTGGCCTGGGAAGGACAAGGGCAGAGAACCCAAGTGAAATCCTCACTCCACTGACTTTAATCAATAACCTCCTGTGCCTTCAACTGAACCAAGGTTTTGTGCAAATATCTGTATATTTCCCAACCTCAGAAAGTGCCCAGCATCCTTTCATCCTTTCACGCAGCTGACACAGATTCGAGGACAAACTTTACTCACCTGGGCAGGTTCCCTCTTCCATTCAGTCAGTGCTTTGGGTCACCATCAAGTGTCTGCAAATCGAAGGAAAAGTCTTTCTAAGAATCCTGTCATCTTTTGAAGTGCACCTGGATTATTCTGGCAGTGCAGCTTTCCATACTCCTGGAAGGCTGAGAGCAATAAATCCAGCACAAGTATGAAACAGGTGGGCATTTACCACCCAGAAATACAAGCAATGCACCTGATGTCTCTCTCCTCTGTGGGCAGTCAGGGGGCTTTGTAGCTTTTCTGTGGAGAGTGACTGAGATCTCAAATAGATCCTGACTGAGGGATGAGACAAAGCCAAAAGGATGTTGGACAACAAAAAAGGCACAAGCAGACAGAGCACTGACAGCCAGCATGCCTGCTCATCATGCTTGGAAACCTGGGACAGGTTTCCAGGTCTGTTAAATCTTCTCCTACCTGCCAGTCACTTTGGGCCACCCCTAAGCCCAGGCTGAAGCCAACAGCTCTGCAGTGTGGGGCCACGGTGACAAACATGCAGCAAAAGGTGACTGGCACTGACACAGAGAAGGCTCCTGTTCCCTGGAGGGGAAAGGTCTGCAGCTTTTGCTGAAGCACATGGACATCTACGTAGAAATGAAGATTTCTTTTTAAAAAATAATTTAGCTGAAAGTAGGAAAAAGTATTCTCACAATAACCTGTTCATAGGCACTGGTTAATTTAGCATTAAATCCCATACTCTCCCTGGCACTGCTGCAGAGGAAGGTATTTCCTGAATAGCTTGTTTCAAGTTTCATTCATAGGTACTGTCTAAAATTAGGTCCACCACTTTCATTCAGGTCCAAATCCTTTGCCTAGTGCAACATTTTTTTAGAAACAGAAACTCAGCTGAATGTGCTCCATCTTCTGCCCTGTTCCCCGATGCTGGCAGAGGGCTGCACGTCCCACCAAGTGATGCCCAAGAGCTGCGCTGGCAGCGGGGGCTCTAAACCTGCGCCTAAGTGCAAAGTACCTGCTTTTGTAAACCTGGGGCTAAATGCAAAGTACCTGCTTTTATGGATGATCCCAAACTCCACAGAGAAACAAATCCTCCCTTTGACTTCAGACAAAGCACATCCTGTGCTTTGGAGATGGAGATAAACAAATGCTTGGCGGCCAAAGTCTGCCCTGTGAGCTGGGCTCGGGTGCTGGAGGTCTGAAATGTGGCCAGAGGATGCTCTTGATCACGCTGATCACATGGAGCTGAGAGCTTCGAGACGCACCAAACTGCACATCCCACACTGTCTCACCACAGAGGATTTGTATTTCTGGTTGAGGCATGCTGCAAAAATCCCTGAGAGAGGTCACGACACACCTACACCCTCACAGCACCTTGGATTTATTTTGACCCCAGTTCAGTAACTTCAACCACAACCTTTGTGCTCAGAGTTGATTTTCATTTTGGAGGCTCTCACAGGGGTGTGAGTGGCACCATCCCCTGGACACCATCCCCTTCCCAGGTCAACACAGGTAATCCTGGTGGCTGTAGCTGCTGTAGCCACCTCATGTGAACTGGACACTCCAGAGCGTAACCCTCTGCCTGCAGGTCCCCCTATCCCAGGTGGGACCTTCCCACCTGCCCCAATACGGAAAGAAAAAGCTCAGACCTGGATCCTTCAGAGCTGTCTTGATGCTTCCAGACAGAGAAGCCCCCAAGCTCCTCTGGTGCTGGTCTTTAGTAGCTCCTGCACTGTGTTCCCAGTGTGGATGTGGGGTGGTGGAATCCAGCCACAGCAGGTGTGTGATGCAGCATGCGCAGGACCACAATAACAACACCAGAAATGCAAAAAAAAATAACCCTGGGGTGTTCCAGTCCCCCACCCAGGCCAGCTGAGCCCTGGTTCAGGCATCTGGCACTTGCTGAGGGACAAACGTGCTCCAAGGCCAGATGTGGCCACAGCCACAGGAGGCACAAACTGCTGGCACACAACAGAAAACAGGCACTTTCTTCGGCAAAATCCAAGAGAAAGAGCAAGCTGCCCATTTTTAGCACTTGTTAATTGTCTTACTATCCATCTGACAACAGCTGCTAAATAATATAGCTCTTTGACCCATATGTCTGAACGAACAAGTAACAATAAATAAAATGCTGCCTGGGAGGGGAATGGTGGCTGGGAGCTCCAGCATTCCAGTGAACGCTGCACCACCCACAGCTCCCGGCAGGGTTCAGACAACACTGAGGGAAGGCCCTCCTTGATGCCAGGCGTCTCCTCCTCTGCCCTTTGTCACCAAGGAGAGGGACGGTGGTGAGGTCAGCTGGTGAGGCTCTTGCATGATCATGAAGATTGTCCTGCCTCTAAGGATTGAACACCTCTAAGGATGGCACTCCTGCCTGGGGACATGCTTCACAGATACGAGAGGGAGCCAAAATTATGAGTGCAGACCAGAAGTTTAATTTCAACTGGACAAAGTCATTTGATATTTTTCGACCTGAGTATCAGGTCAAAGCCCTCGATATCAACTCTGAAGCACTCACAAGTGGGATGTTCTGGGGGAAATCCCAGGGCCAGGATGCACAGAGCACACAAGGATAAGACGTAAGGAACTATTGCTGTTTTTACACTTAAGACTTTCCAAACCACGGAGCTGGGAAGGTGCAGGTCGCGGTGGGGCTGGCCCCGGAGCCTACCCGTGCGTCACACCAGGATGGCTGCCCTGGCTTTGTGTGGGCATTCCGGCACCAATTGGACACAGACGAGGGTCTGCTTTGTGGGGAATGTGTTTCTCTTGCATTTAACCTGAGATTTGAAAAGCTTTTGCCTCCCTCCTCCCTTCCTCCTGGAGGCTCATGAATCACAGAGCCGCCAGACGAATGAGTCACCCAGCCAGTTCTTGGTCAAGCGTGCCAGTCTGGGAGGCTCTTCTGGGATCAAATGGGAGCGGGCCGGCTTTGTCGGTGACTGGCCATGTGTTGAGACGCAGAAACCACTCCTGGGGTCATCCCCATCCTCTTTGTGAGCTGTTTCTGTGAGGTTGTAATTGCTCTTTTGTCAGGAAAACTTGTGAAGTCTAAAGGGAGGGCGGCCGGGGACAGGCTGGGGGGTTTCTGAGGAACGGCAACTTCAGAGGCCTTCCCAGGACAGTGCTGCCAGCCGGGGGAATTGTTCTCCAAGGTCTCAGTTCATTGAGCTTGAACTTCCAAGCACGGCCGGTGCATCCTTGCGCCTGTGAACCGGCCCAGTATGCAGCCCACAGCCCTGGGAGGGTCCCACAGCCCTGGGAGGGTTCCGCAGCCCTGGGAGGGTCCCACCTGCCCCTCAAAGGCTCCCCGGCACTGCAGGTGCCCCAGCCCAGCATTGAAACCCACAATTAAGGGCTCTCTGCTGGTGAGCACTGGTACAGACCACACACAGTTTAATAACTGGAAATATGGCAGACTAAAAAACAGTTACCTCAATTTATTCCAGAGTAGGAAACTTAAAATCTGCCACAGCTTGTCAAAATCTCTTTTGTTGTTGTTGTTGTTTTCCTTTTTGGGGAAAAAAAAAAAAAAAGAGAGAGAGAGAGAGAGAGAGAGAGACTAGCTGGGGTTCCAATTCTCCCATGTTAAAATACACAGTGGGGTCCTGTTCAGGCATCCAAAGGGAGTCAGATCTCCCTAGGAATCATCTGTTTCATTACCACTAAATTTGGCATGGACCCTGCTCCCCTTGGAAGCCAGTCATACCCTCTCCTGTATGTCCCATCTCTCCTGTTCCAGGAACAACCACAGTGGGCAGGTGACACATGGAGATATATAAAGAGGGATGAAGGAAATGGGAAGAGGCCACTTGCAACCAGATTTCCAAAAGTTGTTAGCAATTTGAGCTCTATCCTCAAACAATTCGGTATATTCGAAAATGTAGCCCTAACCCTTTCTTGCTTAACATCCACTGGCAATTATTCACCTCTCACTCACCATTCCAAACAAACCTTTAGAAAGCAAAGTCCCCCATCACCTGAAGCACAGACCAAGCCAGATCTGCTTCACAACCCATTCCATTACAATCCTCTGCAAAGGAAGAGAAAACATTAAGGAAAAAAAGGTTGCAATGAAGTGATTTACCTTTAAACCTGTTTATGTGGAAGGTGACAAGGATTGCTGGCCTGTGGGGTGTGCCTGGCCCTGCTGTGTCTCTAACACCACTTTGGTTGTCCTGTTCTTCCATGTTGCATTAGAGGAGCCATCTCAGGAGTCCCCTGGACGATCCTGGATTTACACTTATGTATTATCTTCTCAGGTCTTTGGCTGTAGAGATTCAGGAATGTTCCAGAAAAGTTCCACCTTAATAAATTTCTATTGATGTTTCTAAAATTTTGTATTTTGCCCTAAATATTTGCAGCTCCAGCCATGTTCTCTAAGCTTGATTTTCTACAAAGGAGCATCTTGCTCCTTTTTTTTTCTCCCCATTTACTGTAAACCTTGAGGTCAAGGAAGGTTTGATAGCTCTGGGATTAAACATTTATGAAGATGGAGCTCTGCACACCAGCCAAATAAAACTTGCTTTTAAATAAGGAATACTTACCTACACCAGGGAAACTTTTTTGTGGTGCCTGCTCCTGTCTAGTGCTGAACTGCCCTTTTCAGTGTAAGGGCTTGTTCTATCATCATTTACACACACAAAACCATGGCAACAAGGAAACACTACAGTTGTATTAATAGGAATGTCTGCTTACTTTCCATTGACCTTTTGCTTGAGAAAAGGAAATAGTCAGAGCTTCACTGATATTGAAGAAAATCAGACTTAACAGTGTCTTACAGCATATCTGCCTTGTAGCATCCTCTAGCATTCCTTCAGAGGCATTTATGGAAGTTCATGGACACAGACTGCACATTCCTGATGCCTTCCTTCTGACAAAAAGCATAGAAATGTCAATAAAACAAAATTACAAAGGTGTGTAAAGATCTCCACAAGAATCACAGCATTCCAACATTTTCAAGATATTTTCAGTGATGAAATTTCACAGCAAACATCTCAGCTTCTTATTAGGGTCTATACAGGAGCAGGGAAGGCTGCAAGAGCAAAGAGACATCAGCTCAGATTAAGACCCAACATTTAAGACACTTTTGAAGAAAAATTCCCTTGTCCCACCTTCAGGCAACGATTTGAAAGATGTGCAGCTTCTGTAGCTTCTATTGACTGTAAAATTATCCCAGGCTCCATGAGGACGAGGTTCTTGGTTGTATCCAAATTTACTGGCACTGGTAGTTGGACAATGTAATTTGCTTCATCTCCTGTCTGCAGCTCTCCCTCACAGCTCCCACACAGGAATACTCGGGCAGAGACACTGCCAGCCGTATACCAAATATACAGATATAAAATTAAAAAACATTCATCTTTTCATATTCTAATAGGAAAATAACACATGGGAAAATCCCCAAATTATTGTTGAATGTCAGGAGGATCAAATATCCTGCTCTTTAATTTTACTACTGAGCTCAGAGTGGGCAAAGCATCTCTGTAGCTTTGGACATGAAAGTAAAGCAAAATGTTCTGAAGGAAAAGGAGACAGAAAATATTTAGGAATTTAACTTATTGCAGCTGGTGACTGCTGCACTGAAGTAACTGAGAGGAGTTGCATCATTATGAAATAGAAGTGCTCTTGTTGCCTGTGAGCTGAAGCTCTTTAGGAGTAACAGAAGCACCTCCAGAACACTTTCCTGGATATTGAGATCAGATACAAAATCTGCACTGCTTATCTGTCACTGGATTCTCTTCTTTCTTTCCTCGTTACTGAATCAGCCAGATGAAATGACAATAAGTAGCTCTTGCTGGTGTACACATTTTTTCCTCCTGTGGCCAATATTTTAGAAAGTACTCATGACACAAACTTCACCATCCAGCAGGTGATCATGAACATAATTTCTAATTAATAGATTTTCAAATCCTTAATCTTTACATTTCTCCTTAGTCTTCATCTGACTGTGTGATTTCGATAAAGCTTAATAAAGCTGCCTAGCTGAATTCTTTAAAATATGCCAAAAACATGTTTTCCTTTCCTGTTCCTTTTGTGGTTTTCTCTTCTATTTCCTTTTTCTGCTTTATATTTCAGAGTGGGAAAAAATAGGGGTGGATAGTTTCGATTAGAATCTTCTTGGCATTAAATACTGCAATTAAATAATCTCTTGGTGTCAATACACAAAGGGTAAAATCCTGTTTTCAGGGAAATTACACCTTTGATTGTGGTGAGACCAGTTGGAGTTTTTTCTTAGTCCTTATGATCTCCCTTCACAGGGTGATTAATCATAAGAGGACGAAATATCTGACTGTGTGTTTGTGAAGAACTATTCAAATATACACCATTTAGCAACTACATTTTGTTAAATATTTTTGTCCCTCTCTGAGTTACATTATTCTCAAGAAAAAAGATATTAAGTCAAGATGTTAAGACCTAAGAAAAAGAAAGCTTTCCCCAATAAAACGATTACTGCTTGAGAGCAGTCACCTGTATGTGTGTAAATTAATTGCATGAGGGATTATTTATTCTCTTGATGGTATTTTCAGGTAATTGTTTTTAAAGATGATGAGAAAGGGCCTGGAGTATCTCCATGCTCAGGAAAGGCTGAGGGAGCTGGAGCTGTTCAGCCTGGAGGGGAGCCCCTGCTGACAGGAAACACAGGTAAGGGCAAAATACTAGACAGAACATTATTCCTGATGAAATGGCCATGAGTGCAAAGTTTGGAATGGTCCCTGGGCATTGAGGAGAGGCCACCAGCCCTTTGGACCCCTTCTGCAAGCATCATCAAATCCCAGGCCAGCAGCTCTTGTGGGAATGGGCAATTCCCACAAGCCCTTCCTGTCCCTAATGGTGGCATCACTCCCTCACCATGCAGGGGACAGAATCCCAGTTGTCACTGGTCCTTCAGTGGTGTTGGCAGTCACAGACAGTGGCGAGTGCCTGCAGAGTTGATTTAACCCCAGGAGAGGGGAATCACCCCCCAGGGGCTCCAGCTCTGCAGAGAACCCAAACAATTAGTGCAGACTGGTTCCTTAACTTCCAGATTTCTGAAGTGAGGAGAGGTGAATCCCATGCTTTTTGTCTTTCTGCAGCAAGAACTGGAAAGGGATGCAAACAAAACATGCTCTGGGAGGAGGGGTGTGAGTGAAGAGTTGGTGTGGAAGGCTCCAGACCTGGATTTTGTTCCTGAAACCTTTCAACAAGGTGTACTCTTATGGTGCCCAAACACTGTGTAAATGGAATAAAGAGAATTGTCTTGTCTGTTTGGAGTATAAGGGTTCACTGTGAGGATATGCGTGACACCTGGGAAGTCCTGAGTTTTACTATGAGACAAAACCCCCCACACTTCTGAAAATGATGTCATGACTGTGGGAATCAGGAGGACAGAACAGATAAGGAACCAAAGGTTCTTCATGAAAAATGACAGCGAAAGCCTTGTCCTAAATCAGCAGCTCACAAACAGCTGGCAAAAGGCAAAGAAATGAAACCTTCCACTATTCCACCACCACCCACATGAGCTCTCTCTGTGTGCCAGCTGTACTGTAACAGTTGTGGCTCTTGCATGTCCACAATCTCATTTGTAGCTTATAATTTGGTTCCCCTTGAGATCTTTGTTGTCTCAAGTTTCTCTACTCAGTTCCTGAAGAGAAATCATGAGCAAAAGTTCAGTCAGAACAGTGTGAGAGGGATGGGACACCTGACTGACATTCCTGGAGGGAGGGAACTGCTGGAGCCTCTGGTGTGCTGCAGCCAGGGATGCACCCAGTGCTGCTCGTGCACTTCCACCAGGTGCCTGGGACTGGGAGAGTCTTGTGAAACCGGAGACTTGTGCCTGCAAAAGCAGCTGCAATGGGCAAACAGTTTAAATTGAAGAGCAAGCCAATCCAAATTTCTCCCTGAGAAAAAGGAAAGGTATGGAGCACAGCTATCTGAGAGCAGCTTTTGGGATTGCTGGGCTCCAAACAAAGCACTCGCAGGTGCCCGAAGGAAGGATATTTGCACTGTGCTGACTTATCAAACCACATGATTTACAGGTATGTGGGCAGACACTTCTTGAGCCATCTCAAATTTAACTGGGGTGGGCCCGTGCCTTTTATCTTTTGAACAAACTCTAGCTTCAAGTTTCACTTGTTACTAGACATGTCTTACGCCCTGTGGAAAAAAGGACAGATCCTGTCTGTTCCATGCTTGCTCATAATCGAATTTTTAGTAAATCAGATGCCTCTGGCTCTGCTGGGATAGACCCTGGTGCTGGAAAGAGGTGTGGGAAGGAAGGACTGTGAGTTAAAAAAGGGGACTGAAAATATGGAAAGAGAAGGTTTCAAGGCAGAAGTTCAGCCTCCATTATCATAGCCCAGAGAAGGGGAGGGCACACATTCCCTGACAGATTGCTGGGGCAGGTATCCTCAGATTTCAAAGTTATGTTGGGCCAGTTTATTTGGATCTGTGCTTCCCAAAGAAACTTGCCACATGCCTGTTTTCAACACCAGCCAAATGAGGGTTGGGGACTGTTGTGTGGCTCCTCGCACTGCCAACCAGCAGCACTGAAGGGTTTCATCTGTTACTGTCTCAGCTGCCCAGACTAAATTGTTCAGTTGATAATGATCCATCCAGTTTTTCTACTGATATTCCTAACATGGCCTGGGATCTCCAGGCCAGGCTGTTTGTTTGTTATTCTCTATTCTCATGTAAAACCTTCCCAAACCTTCAGCCAGAAGTTCTGGTCCTGCACAGAGGAAAGGAGCTTTTTGATTTGGGAGATTTATTGCATCTGAAGGGGTAAAAGGAAAAGCAGCAAACATCCACTTCTGTTAACAACCAGCAGGAAAAGCACATCACAAACCCACCCTGGACACTGAGGAAACTCCTGTTCTGTGGTGTCATCCTGCTGCCTACAACTACAGTGGAAGTAAACATTTAATAGGGCAACCCAAAGATAATGTGGCTTGTAAAGCACTTTTCTCCTGTGCCTTTTGCCTACACCTGTATTTGTATAAATAACTGTACTTTCCACATTTGGCTTCTCTTGGTCTCCACTTTGCTACTGAACTGATGTTCAACAGCCCCTGCACTGACTCATCCCCGTTCTTCTCCTTGGACTGCTCAAAAACTAGGTGAATTATTATTTAAGTAGGAACTAAATAACAAACATAATGTAAAGAAATTGGGCCACAACCTCTCCTGCCTCTTTACTGGATTTTCACAAGGCAAGCATTAATTTTTGAGCTGGCAGGAGTTCTGCACTTGGTTTCCCAGTCCCAGGAGTGACGGTTGCATGTTGTCTCCCCACGGCTGATATGTGGTGTGCACAGATCTGTCACAGCCCATTGCTGGAGAATGGAACTTCTTAGCTCTCATTGCCCAGGTCTGCTCTTCAGTGAGCCCAAGTGCCAGCCTGTGTGGGAGTTTGCACCAAATTCAGGACATGGGGGCCTCAGAGGTTTGGAGTAACCCAGAGGGAACAAGCCAGTCCTGGCACAAGAGTCAGCATCTCACCCATTGCTTAATGAAGTCCAGATTTACTTTCTCGGTTATTTTATTAAAGAGGAAAAGATTAGGGGTGCATATTGGTGTTAGCCAGTGATACTCCCCACTCTATTGCTATCAATCCCTTTTTCCATGCTGTTGCTATTTTGAAACAGTGAAGAATGGTTTGCAGATCTACTTTTGCTCATAAGCTGACACCTTAGCTCTGTTCTTTCCAGGGAAAATTAAATCCAGGGACTATTTCCCTGATATATTTGGTTTGTTAGGGAAGGAGTTTCTATTTTGGTTTGTCCTTGTCAACCCTGGAGCTGAGGGCAGTGTCTCTGACAGGAGCTGTGTTCCTGCTGCTGTGAGGACACACACTCTGCCAGAGCCTCACTGCTGAGCTGGGACTTGCTTAAACCAAGGCTCCAAGATTCTGAAGTCATACTGGCAACACCAGCAAGGATTCGAGGACAAGAAAGAGGAATTCACTGAGTTGAAGCACTGGGAGCAGAATCTGCAGTGTGATGCTCACCTGTGCAATGGCTGGGCTAGTTACAGAAAGTCTGACTGTTCAGCAAGAGGGACTTTAAAGATTTCAATTTCAGAGGCTGTGAAGAGAACTTCCACACTGAAATCATCATTGCTGCTCATGCAGGATAATGTGCCTTGCATTACTCAGTTTATTTTTAGAATAAAAAGATGCTTTCCTGTTTCCATCTTAGCAAAGCCATTGAAAAGTTCTGCTTTTCCTGTGGAGTTCATCTTTCACAAAATCCTTATGGTAATACCTAAATATTCTTGTTATCTCCATGACTTCAAAAAGCCACAATTACTGCAGAAAGTACCTTCTTTTTGTAGACTGGAATATTTTTAAAGTCCCATCTTTAATCTCCCAAATAACAAAGCCAAAAATTAATTAAGTAAAACTGGTAAATACTTTTCCAAATTATTTTAATACTGCTGTTGGGAAAGGGAGGGTGTTGGGCATGTTTAGTAATAGTAGGTAAAGAAAATATTTTTGCTTCAAAGAATAATTTCATATATTGAAATAACAATTCAAATGACATGGCAGGATTAGGGTGGATACTTCAAAATCCTCAGCCTTGTCTGTGGCATCCCAGCATCAGCAGCCCAACATCCATTCCTGGATCCACAACAGCAGTTTCACCTCGTAAATAGTATTTGTCTGTTGAGACTATCTGCTAGAAATTCATCACAATATTTAGACTGGATTCTGAAACAAAATTGAAATTCCCACAAAATACCAGGTTACCTACAATAACACTCCCTGTGCCAGTCAAAAAAATACCCCTACATTAAAAATAAGTATTATTCAGATCACCTACAAGTCGTGCTTAAGTACAAATCCAGGGGAGTTCCATTGAGGAAAAGTGAGGTTATATTCTGCTTTGGGAGAATTAATCTGTAGCAAGTATCCTGAGGTTTTTCTTTTTTATCTCAATGTTTTTCCATTCATTATTTCCTTCTCTTTGAATGAACCAGAGTTGACAAATTGGCCTAGTGCTATCCAAGCCACATGCTGCTTGACTTCATGGCACTTGTGGTTTTAGGGGATTCATTGTTTGCAGAGAGAATCTCTTTTGCCGGGAAGATCAGACTTGTGATGCAATCCCATGAAACCCACAAACCACCTCCCTGTTCAGACCTTCAGGCTCGGGGCGATTTTTCTCCTTCTGCTGAATTCTTGGCAAATGTGTCAGATCACAGGCAATGAGTAGAATTCTGAAGAAATCTGAAAAATTTGTTTGGCAAAACCTCTGGAGATCATTCTGCTTAATCTGCAGAAGGCTCATTTCACATCCTGCTCTACTGTGGAAACTGGCTTTCCTCATGATTGGTGTCACCATCCCTCTCACCAGGGATAGGCTAGTGAGGAATTAAAATAGATGTGTGCCTGGAATATGTGAGAACTCCAAGAATAATTCTTACTACCTGTACAAAGCACATTCCTCTTCAGATCATGTAAAAGTCACAGAAGCACCTAATTCTCTTTCCAGCATGCCAGACTGAGTTTAAAACTCAACAAATTTTGTATTCCCCACCAAGGCTGGCTGTAGATGATCCACCTCAATTCATGTGGGACCTCACTGATTGCAAGAATGCCCCTGCTTACCCGAGGGATCATAGAGGTGCTTGTGTTGACATAGGAAATAGGGGACAGGTTTTGGTGCAGAAATTGTGCAGCATTCCCCCTGAACACCACCCCAAGGGATGTGGATGGCAGTACCTCTGGGGGTTTGCTTTGAACTGGTGCCTCAAGTCAGCAGCCAGCAGTGTGCAGACAGACAAGAGCTGGGATTGTCACACCATCATCTGTGTCCTTTGTGGACATTTTTGCAGAAAGATGTCAGATGCTGGTGAGTGCAGCCATCCAAGGACATCAAATCATGGACTCAAGGAACGGTTTGGGTTGGAAGGGACCCTAAAGCCCATCCCATTCCTCCACCTGCCATGGGCAGGGACACCTTCCACTGTCCCAGGCTGCTCCAAGCCCCAATGTCCAACCTGGTCTTGGACACTTCCAGGGATCCAGGGGCAGCCACAGCTGCTCTGGGCACCCTGTGCCACGGCATGCTCACCCTCCCAGGGAACAATTCCTGCCCAATATCCCATCCAACCGTGCCTCTGACAGTGGGAAACCATTCCCTGTGTCCTGGCACTACATGCCCATGTAAACAGTCCCTCTCCATCTCCTTATGGATTTGGTTATTGTCTCTGCATGCACTGGTGGTTATATTTTCATTCTTGTTATTCTGTTACTGAAGTCACTCATTTTTCTTATCAGGTAGAAGAAATAAATCCAGCATTGTTTAAGGAACCAGCCCTATGCAATAGATACCAAATTATACATTCCAGAGTGTCCCCCTAGTGAACACTGCCTTTGCACACATCCTTGGAAAATGTCACCACAGCAACAAAAATGAAAACCTGCTCAGAAATCACAAATATGGATCTATAACATTTTAAGAAACTCTATATAAACCCTCCTCAAACCCCTGTTCTCCCATCCAAATTTTGATTCCCCGAGCTCTACCTGGCATGCATGGTAATAAACAGCACCAGGGAGAGGGTACAGTGAGCAAACCCAGAATGATGACATATGTGAAAAGCTGCTTCCCAGCATGGCATTGTTCCAGAGTTACATATGGAAATTAATCTCCTAATTAATAAGGGGTCATGAAGCACTAAATATTAGGGGCGAGCAGAAATTGCTTGAGTGCTTCTATGTCATGACACACTGGGGGCACAGAGATTGGCAAAGATGTGGTAGATGTACAAAAATACTTGGAAAATTTTCCTATCTTTCCAGTCCAATCCTCTGTCTGAGGATTATATGCAAGTGTTTCACAGCACTCCAAGCCAATTTAGAATGATGTGATAAACCAGCTACCAAATCCAGTCTGTCTGTCCATGTCCAGCATTCTTAGACGCTGATGGAGCAAAGAAACTAAGGGGAAATAAACTGATAAATATGCCAGAAAAAAAAATTTGAGGGCACACAATTCAGATTCAGTGAAAAAATTCTTTTTCATCCCTATTTTCTACTTTCCACCAAGAGGTGCAACAGCCAGCAAGTTGGAACAATTGTTGGTTGAGCAAGCTCTGAGCCAGGTAAAAGCTGCCCTTCCTCTGGAAACACAGCAAGTAGGTTACTGGAGCCTTGAATTTCTGATGTATCCCCATTCCAGCAGGTTTTCTACCTAAAAGGAACAATGACAATTTTTCCTACGGGAGGATTTAGCCCAGAAAACGCCAAAATGCAAGATGTAGCCAGACTGTTTGGGGGGTTGTTTGATTGTTTGGGGTTTTTCTTGTTTGTTTTCGTTTTGAACTTATCATAGATTGATCATGGAAAATGTTAATCTTGATATATTTTCCAAAAAGGTAAAGTTATAATAGAGAAACCCTCTGGCTGCTCCCAAGATTTAAACCAAGGAACAGGAACTATCCTTCAACAGCAGCTCTGGTATCCACCCAAGAAAAATTCTATCAGACCAGCCAAAATCATGACTAAGAAGAGACTGAATTCACAAACATGTTATATGTGCAAATGTTAATCCCGTGGTACAATCCATCTTCCAAACCCAGCTGTGCTTTGCCAGAGCCCCTTGGGGCAGGAAGGTTTTGGAGCAGTTGCCTGCCCACTCAAGGTTTTCACCTAATACTTGGCCGTGGTAAAAACAACACATGACCAAGGCTGGGGAAAGAGATAAGAGGGAATGAGACCTCCAGTGAGACAACCACTGCTTTTATCATCTCTGGGAGGGACAGAGAGCTGTGCACAGCAAAACTGCCAATGGCAAGGCACAAGAATCAGACCTGTAGTCAAACAATGTTTGAATTGCTGGTACCAAACCTGAAGCAAGGAAATGTTCTTAAAAGAACACTCCCACTCCCTGTGGGCCTGAGTGGGAAAATATCAATTCAATGCCCTGGTTTTCAAGAGTCATACAGGGCTGGGATGGATCTCACATGAGGCACACAAGCAGCAAAATGTAGATTTTTGTCATTCTGGTGCAGCCAGCTCTGGGTGAGCTGGATTGGTGCTACTTTCCCTCCTGCTCTGTGGGTTAAAGTTGCCAGGCTCATGGTAGCAGCTACTAAACCTCCCAGAACCTTCTCAGGACTGGTAAATGACACTAAATAAGCCTCATTTTATCTATATAACTTTCCATTTTCTTTGCAAGTTAAGCTGCTTCCTAGACAGACCCCACAACAAAATCTTTGAAGCCTCTTCTTGTACTAGTGGCTTCATCCCCTTTATTCACTCACAGCCCTGAGGTCTGTGCAGCCTGTCCTGCATCACCAATGCCCTCTCTGCCCCAAATCTGAGTGGTCTTCAGCCAGGTGACAGGGATTTGTGGGTAGCTGAGTGTCTCCCCCCTGTCTAAGAGCCCTTCAGAAGGGAAAGGCTGCTAGAAGTTTGTATTTCAAGAAGAGACTGGACATCTTTATGGGAAAGAAACACCTGAAGGGCTGGGGCACAGGCAGTGCAGACCAGGGAGAGACTGCAGACGGAGGGGGAAGAGCACAGGAGGAACAGATGTGTCTCAACTCTCCTCTTCAGGCCTTCCTGAAGTTCAGCTTTCCTTGGGCTGATGAGGAAAAAGGAGAAAAAACTGGTTCTTGTCTTCGCAGTTTCTTTAAAGAGCTGGGCAGGAGAACATGTTCCAGTCTCTGGGTGCCAGGCAGGTGCTGGTGCCCAAGCATTGTCACCAAAGGCTGGGCGGGGCACCTGCAGAACTTTGTCAAAGGTCTGTCCTCCTGAAGGAAAGTGGTGATGATACAAAAACAGAATGTCAGAGCAAAAGAGAGAAACAATGGTCTGCAAAAGAGAGAAACACAGCTCTGCGTAACACAAGCAGCTGCTGCAATGAAACATGTCAAAGGATGTTGTCTCCACTCCAGGGCTCCTATTGTCACTTTAAAAATGGGGTTTTTTTCAGAAAAGAGTTTTTAAAAGCTCACTGAGCTCGCACAACATCAGACAGTAAAATGTCCTGTTCACTACTATTTTACTCTGTAAGAAGATCTGTCTTAAACTTTTAACCTCTGGAAAAGTTGGCAGATGTCAATGTCATTACAATACATTGCATGCTGGATACTTGACCCAGTGATGGGTGAACTGCGGAAGAATGGAGCTTATCTGATGGATTTTTACTCCAGAAATAAGGTTAAAACCAAGGGGTTGTCAAATTAAAGAGAATTTTAGCCCTTCCTGGGGTCCCTAGTCTTGGTTTCATGAATGATGCTAAAAGAGGGATCTCAAGTTCAAGTTTTTACAAGGGTACCTGACCAATCAATACCTAAAGCTTGGACAGAACCCTCCCTGCAGACTTCATCAAGCCCACTCACAACCCACAAGAACAGTGCAAGGAAAATCCTCTACAGAATGCTTTAAACAAACAAAATATACAGAATATGAAATCAGAAGCAAGGGATTTTAATATTTCGATCACCAAAGTCTTAATATTAAACTGCAAATTCTGATGATTACAGAGAATAATTTGGAGAGAGGTTGTATGTAACATTTCATGAAGACCTAGAATAGACTTCAGAGAGGAGTGTATTTACATAGAAACACTGGATGGTTTGGGTTGGAAGAGACCTTGGGGATTGTCTCATTCCACCTCTGCTGTGGGCAAGGACACCTTCCACTGTCCCAGGCTGCTCCAAGCCCCAGTGTCTGACTTGGCCTTGGACAATTCCAGGGATCCAGGGGACACCACACACCCACCCTCCCAGGGAACAATTCCTGCCCAATATCCCATCTAACCCTGCTCTATGGCAGGGGAAGTCATTCCCTGTGTACTGGCACTCCATACTTACTTGTTAGCAAGTAGTTTCCCTCCATTTTTTTGTAGGATATGAGACACAAAAATCTCCCCTCTTCCTGAAGTCTCATCATATCCAGTCTCACACAAAACTCCGGGTGACAGAGGCTTCATGAGCTGGATGTCTATCCTTACCGACACAGTCCCTGCAGACCTGGAGCACCTTCCTGGGCCAGGGCTACACACTTCTGAGCTGGAAGTGACCTTCTTGTTGCTTTTTTGTATTTCTTTTATAAAGTGTACTTTGGGGCCTCTGTTGAAATGCTAGGGGTGACAGAGAAAGCAGCAAGTGAGGAAGAAAGAGCTGCTGGCAGCAGGCTGTGGAGTTGTGCAAGAGATCCCAGAGTTAGAGATGCTTTGCAGCACAGGTACCAAGCACCCTGTAAAGTGTTTTGGATCTCCTGAACATGGCTCCAATAGGCTTTGAAGTGTTGACATCACATAAAATAAAATGCATTGCTGTCCAAATAATCCCATTGGTTTTTCCCCCCTCTCTTCACTTTGATGGCTTCTACAAAGCATTTTATATGGTTGAATAAATTTGAGTAACTCTTTACAAGTAAATCAAACCAAAATTATTAAAAAAAAAAAAATTGGATGCTTGCTACCAGGCTCTCTTAAAAAAAATCCCATGTGTTTCCAAATACTCTGAGTACAAGATGGTGTGATGCAGCTTGGTGGGTAAACAGCCCTGGAGAATAATCTCTCCAAGGCACGGGGGCTTTTTAGCCTCAGACAATCACTGCTTCACTTCCTTGATTAAGGATCAGCTTGGTGATTAATTGACAGCATCTATCAAAAAATCAATTTTCTTGCCTCTCACATTCTGTCTTTTTGTGCAAGCAGTTGTGTGAGGTTTTCAAAAATAAAATTTGCAAATTAAGATTAATTTCTAATGGGATCCTTGGCCAGATCTCCCTCTCTGTTGCAGCAGATGGACTTTTGTGTGAAATATTTTTCCTTAGTTGCTATAGAAACATGCCAACATATTTCTGCTTAAGTGATTTGCTGGAGAACTGTTTGTTGTGTTGCCCAATGCTGACAGGAGTGAATAATTTTTAGTTTTCAGTCAAGGCTGATTAAAACCTGGTCTCTGGATGTCTAACTGCTGCAGACTGCTGCTTACAGGGGGGACATCCTGCTAAAGTCATTATGGTTGGGACATTTGCAGCATGCCTTGAAGTAAACGAGGCAGGTGGAAGGTTAAAGCTACAAAAATGACTAAAAGCTGAGAAAAACTCAAGACTGAAACACAACTGGATGTAAAAAAAAAAGGCAGAAAATTTATTATGACCTTTAAAAAGATGATTTATAGGATAATTGTTTCTGGAAGCCAGTTATGATGGGAACAACCCCCAAATTACATTTTCATGTGAAAGGACAGGTCATGTGCCTTCCAAAAGGTGTTTGAAGGAATGAACCAAGTCCAAGGCACTGCAAGGACCCTGCCCATAGCCAAGAGCAGTGGGTCTGGCCCCATGCAAATCCCACACCACAAACACAGCTCAGGGCATCCCACCAGTGATGCTTTCTACTAAATCAAGGCTGAAATGCTTTGCTGTGCAGACTCCAGTGAACCCAACCTCATCAGCAGCAATCTGAAGATGCTGGAAGCAGAGAATCCCAGAAAGGTTTGGGTTGGAAGGGACCCTAAAGCCCATCCAGTGCCACCCCTGCCATGGGCAGGGACACCTCCCACTGTCCCAGGCTGCTCCAAGCCCCAATGTCCAGCATGGCCTTGGACACTGCCAGGGATCCAGGGGCAGCCACAGCTGCTCTGGGCACCCTGTGCCAGGGCCTGCCCACCCTCCCAGGGGAGGATTCCTTAAGGGACACTCAATGTGCAGGTGTCTGACTGATCCAGGCATTTCCTCTCTGTGAGTCTCTATTCCAGACAGAGGAGGAGCAGACTCAGAAACTGAAATTAAAAACCTTTGCCCCTCAGTTTCTCAGGAGCTGGTGCTGAGGGTTATTTCACCTGCTCTCCCACAGCCCTGCTGTGCCTCAGTTCTCCCCTTGTAAAGCTCAGCAGAGGACATTGTTCACAGGCCACTGCTACGGGACCTACTCCTTAAATCTTCTTGTGAGAAGGAAATGATCACACAGTGGTTGGAGGCTCGCAGCATCTCAGGAAGGTGTGTGGAAAGAAGCAAACCCTCAGATTAGACAGAGGAAGCAATTCCGGCTTCCCTCAGAAGCCAAACTGCGATACAGCCATGTTATTAAATTGCTTCCTAAACTTAAATATAAATTTCCCTGTTTTGTCAATAATGTGATGTGTAACTGAATGTTTAAAATACAGTTTTTAATGAATTTTCCTGCAGAGCTGGCTGCCCATCCGACCTTTTGTGGGCTACCAGGAGATCTGCTGCTTGAGGTTAGCTCTGAGCCCTGCACTGGTGAGCCCTCAGAGTTGTTTATAACACCCTCTTTAACTGGCATTTATTCCCTGCTTTAACATTTACCTCATTTCTGTCCCTATTTTTGAAGCACACTTCCACAGTGGCAGCTCTCCAACTCCTCTTACCTCCAAGAGAAGGCAGGCTACCAGCTACCTTTATAGTTGCAGCCAATTTTTCTGCTTGGACAGCTTACAGGGGATCTTATTTGATGGAATAGTTGATTCTCTGCCCATGGCAAGTGTATGAGTCATCCCTCCAAAAAATATAACCTTGCTGTCTCTCTCCGAGACATGGAGAGGCCCGAGGGCCAAGAAGCTCCCTGGATACAGCTAAGGTTATAATGTTATTTCTGTTTTGCCCAAGGTTCATATGATTTAAAGGTAACTTGCAGGAGATGGAGGACCAGGGAAGTCCACCCAGAAATTTCTTGGTGCCATGAAGGTGAACCCATGAAGTTATTAACAAGATACTCTGGAGAAACAAAAGCAGAAGAGGCAAACACTGCTCTCATCCAGGCTCCTTTCCTGCCCAGCTTGGAGCCCTCGAGGAGTTACTTGGATTTTCATCATGTGATGCTCTCATGTCTCCCAGCACATGCAAACTCAAACCTCCACCCTCTGTGCCAGCTGGGAAATCGGCATTTTTATGCATTTTTATGCCTGAGGCATAAGGATCTGCAGCAGAAGACAATCTCTTACAAAGAAATGTTCAGATGTGCCCCCTGTGCCTTGCGGAGCCTGCACATCTAGAAGAGGAGACAATCCAGTCAGGAGCAACCTCACCCCACTGCACAGTTTGTAGAATTACAGCAGGGCTTCAGGCTTGGGAGTTCAAGTACCCTTTGATGGCGGCAGAGGCAAGTTTGGAGACATTTATTAAATCAATTCTCCAGGTACTTCTAAAATAGTAACAACAAAGAAGTCAAAATTCCCTCCCAGTCCTCATATATCTCTGTAGTTGTGGAGCATGAACTTTTCTGGAGGCTTCAGTCCTGGAAAGTGTGATGTCTGTTAATTTGGACAGGTAGGTTGTCCCACTGAACTCCATCAGATGTCCTGCAAATTGATGGAAAACACTGCTCTGCTTTCTTTGGCATTGGGTGACAATTTGGAAGTATTCTTCAAGAATTATAAAACAAAGCTGGCTGAATGTCCTGTTTCTGAAAAGAAATGAATTTCAAATGTTCATCCTAATCAAAGACAGCCCCTCTGATAGAGATAGGAACTGGGCAGACTCTCAGGTCTCTTCCAGGGTGGGATTCTCATGCTCTTAAGTTCCTTGGTTTGCCACGGATCATTGTGCCTCTCCTGTGAGTTTCAGGGAGCTCTTGCATTCATCAAAGTGTTATTCTGTTCTCCTGCTCTTTGCCTTTCAGCAGGGACGGAGACATGGATGAGTAAAGACAGATAAGGGGCAGGCACAAAGCAACAGGCTCCAAATTTCCTGTGAATTTAATAGCAGAGCATTTGGAAGGGTGAAAGTGCACAGGAACCCCAAGCATGGATCAGGTCTCATTTAAATTACCAAAGGGTCCAGTTTGCTTTTAAAGGCTTCTTTTGAGGGAGATAGAAAATACCAAACAGAAATGTTTGGTGAAAGTTCTGAGGTTTACCCTGCCACAGGGGATGGAGCATCTTGGGAAGTGAAGTTCTGCATGATCCTTCTACCCTTTCTTCATGGAAAGAGTGGTCAGGCTTTGGAAGGGGCTGCCAGGGAGGCATTGGGAGTCTGCATCGAAAGCCCTTAGAATGCACTACCCAAATACTTGTTTCAGTTCTGGGAATCCTCCAAAAGGAAGGATATGTTTTCCATTATCCCAGAAATCCTTTGCCCACTCCTGCTAGGTTCTTCTCCATAAACCGAATTTTTTCCTCCCTGCTGATTACTCCCCCTCATAATTATAGCAAGTTCTTCAACAAGCACCCCCTGCATGAAAACAAATTTTGATCATAACCATAATTCCAGCTCAACCATCCACCATCTCAGATTATTCAGCCTCAGAGTTAATATTATTTTATAGTGCTTTTCAAGCAACCCTAATCCACACCCTGATTTGGTTCCTGGGTTTCGTGGAAGCCACCAACCTCTATTTCCCTGCCAAGGGAATGCCAACTCTTTAGACACAAGGTCTCTGGGAAGCAGCTGTGACTGTCCCTCCTCCAGGAATATTTTTGACAAGGCAGAGAGGAAGCATACTTCTAGGCTGACTTGGCTTTTCCCCATGAACACACAAGTTTGAATTTTTCAGGACAAGAGAATACCATTTTTTCCATGTTTGTGCCTATCGTGGTAACATTTAGCTGTGAAAATGGCAGAGGAAATTTAATTTGAGAGAAATCCACAAACAAGAATGACTTTATCCAGGGCAGAACTCTATCAGTTCTGAAGTGTTTTGGAGGTGACATGGTGACTCTTTCCACCTGTAACTTCTGGAAGGGTCAGTGGTGGGTGTGAGAATGCTGCCCCTGCTCACACCCCTCTTAGGAGTCTCTGGGCTGAGCACCAGGTGTTTCCAGCCACCAGCAGAAGGGAATCCTCACTTTAGCTTGGGTGGGAAGCTCTGCTATAAATATAAATACTGATCATTGCTGTTTTCAGAACTACAGTGATGAAGAGGAACAGAGAGATTCAGGAGCTTGGCAGGAGAGACCCAAGGCTGTAACTCTCTGGACTGGGAACTGTCTGCAGAGCCAGTAGGACCTGCTTCCTGAAAGTCACAGCTGATGCTTCCAAGTGGTTCTTAGAACAAACTGTGGAACTGCGCCAAGACTGTACTACTGAGTACCACCAAATCCCAGCAACTGCTGGGATGCCCTGTCCAGGGTTTTCTGTTAGTCCCTTGGAAGTAGAACCAGCATATAGCAAATAACAAACTGCATATAGCAGAATAAAAAGATATTTTTTTAAATGGTATTTTTTAAATGCTGCTGAGTATTAATGATGCTCTTAAAAGTGCCAGCTTGCTCAGGGTCACACGAACCATCCCGTGCTGCCTCATGCCAGAGCTCCATGTAGGCACCAGATTATTAGGAAAAAAACCTGTAGTGTTGCAGTGATGATGGCCCAGGTATCCCACTGACTGGGAGAGGGACACCAGTGACCCTGTGCAGAGGTAGCAGCCTGTCCTGCTGCCCCCAGGGCTGGGACACAGGTGTGCCCCTGGGGCTGGCACACAGATGTGCCCCTTGGGGCTGGCACACAGATGTGCCCCCGGGGCTGTGGCACAGACATGCCCCCAGGCTGGCACACAGATGTGCAGCCCATGGCTTTTGGCCAGGACTCCCCTGCTGATTTGGATGCATCCAGATGCAGGTTGCCACTCCATTTCACATATGTCACCAAAATGAACATCTGACAGCCATGGGAAGAACTGCAAACATTGGCTTCTCCCCTTCCCCCTCCTTTTCCCAATTTGCAAATTCATTTTGATTGTGCTTATGTTGCTCTTGGGTTTTATTTTATATTCAGATACTCATTAAAAGCATATTTGAGTTTAATGCATGAATGTTCACATGAAAAATGCAACATGAAATGCAACACCAGGTTGCACCAAAGCTACTGCCAGACTCTGACACAGAGACAAACAATCCAGGCAGAATTCATCCAGAGCTTTCCCAACACAGTCATGTACATATATGCAATTACATTGTGTGAAAGCAAAACCCACAGATTTTATTTTAAGCTTTTCTCCAGCCAACACACCTTCTGTTATTTGTCTAATTTTCCTGGATTCCTCTAGGGAAGACAGTCTACTTTTTTTGCAGTGCCTTCTCCCAATTCTCTTGGTTATAACAATTACGCTTTATCCAGCCTGGAAGCAACGAGCCCTCATTTGCATTAATCACAAGTAACCAACATATGCATAATTCCAAACGTGGTGTGAATCCTGTTGGAAAAATAATTCCCAGTGATACACAGAAATGTGCGTTTACTCACCATGTGCTCACACAGCATTAGCAGGACAGGTCTCTGGGGTTGTAAAAGGGATCTGACCAGCCCAGTACTGGAGCAGCCACTGCAGCAGGGAGTGCAGAGGAGGCCATCTGCACTGCAGTGGATTCTGTAGGTGACCCTCCCCATCTGAACATGCACCAAGTCCTTGTATTCAGGGTGGCAAGGGCAGCCCCTGCTCCTGAAGATGCTTAGGGAAAAAAGCTCTGCCCCTGATCAGCTGTGGGAATGAAGAACTCTTGTGACAACATGACCTGAAGAGTTTTACAGAGTATCTTGAATAATTTCCTCAGTAGCTGGAGCTGGAGTTATCCTGATAGTTCCTGTATCAGGAAAAAATGCTGCATAATGGAAAACTTGGATGACGAGTTTGGCACAAATCCTCAGCTTGTGCAAGTGCCCATGGTCCCCCTGATTCTACCTGAATTGCCTCCCCTCTTCCAGCTGCAGCTCTCCCCAATCACTTTAGGGAAGCTCAGGAGTTGTAGCAGCTGCCATTTACTCCCCAAAAACCAGACTATCTGCTGAGGTAAATTACTCTGCCATCACAAGAATTTCTATCAGCAGAGATCCGACTTTAAGTTACATTCTCATGCAGAAGTGTTACCCTGAAAACTGAGCCCTCAGAGTGTCCCAAGGTGTTGAAGCTAAAACTCTAAAAAAATCTGGGGGTTTAAATGCAGCCCAGTTCAATGTATTGTATTTACAAACCCACTACCTCCCACCATTTTACAAAGAGCACTAAATCAAAGACAATGATGATAAGAATATGCTTCCTTCAGTCTGGTCCTTAAAATTCCTTACTCAATCCTTGGAAACCTGAAATTAAATATTATTTATGAAGTCCTGCAGTAAGAGCACAGTCTGGGTGTGATAAATTGCTAGCATCAAGCTAAGGTTTTCATTTTTTTCCTAAACACAGAATCCAGTCCCTCGTGTGAGCCCTCTCCTCCATGGCTCTGTTGCAGAGGTCTCTGCAGGATCATTCCCCTCCTTCGGCCTCCTCTGGCTGCAGCAGGAGATGCCAACAGACTTGAAGGGCTGAGTACAGCCCCAGGGAGCAGCTCTGGTAGGAATATACAGAAATTCACAGCAAGGGGGTCATGCAGCAGGAGGGCATGGGCAGGGGGAGGAGGGCAGGTGTGACCCCATGCGGAAAAAAACCCTCATCTGATGGCTCAAAACACAGAAGCACAGAGCACCAGAATGGTTTGGGGTGGAAGAGACATTGAACATCATGTCATCACCATCCCAGGCTGCTCCAAGCCCCAATGTCCAAGCTGGCCTTGGACACTTCCAGGGATGCAGGGGCAGCCACAGCTTCTCTGGGCACCCTGTGCCAGGGCCTCCCCACCCTCCCAGGGAACAATTCATTCCATATATCCAGTGTAAATCTTCTCTGCTTCATTTTAGGGCCATTTCCCTTTGTCTTATCTCTGAATCCAACACACAGGCAAACTCGGAGGGGATGAACACATCTAAGGGACAGTTCTGGGAGGTATGGTAGGTGTGGCTGCTGGAGAAGCTGCATTTGTTGAAAGCAGCTCATACTTTGATCAGTTTATACAACAAGAACAAGCAAAGTGTCATGGTCCCTCTGTGCCAACATCTCCCTCCCCTGTCACCAAAGGACTTAGAACCTACACAGCATTTTAACTCTAATGTTAGTATTAAAAATATTCTGCACTCAGTAAAAATATAAAGTTCTTGTTTGAGAAGCAAAATTCAGGACCATAAACAGAACTGCTTTTAACTCTGCAAAAACATCCATCCTTCTCCAGCAGATTATCCCTGAAGTCTGAGCACAAATGACAGCCAAAGCTGTGATTGATTGGTTCCATGTAACCATGGGAAGAACAATTCACCACAGTGAACATTCAAAATTCAGGGCTGCTGCCACCTCTGAACCAATTTTGACACTAATTTTTCTGCCTTTCATAAACCATAAATTTCATCTGTTCTGGGGCTGAGTCATGATTTTCTTCCCTAAATAAAAAAGTTTTCATGTTCATTTTTATTACTTTAATATGGCAATTATCCTATATGTGTATATAAACTGTGAATCCAGGTAAGAAAACCAGGAAACTTTGTAAACATAGACATACTTCATATTTCACTTATTCCACATGGTTATGAAATTGGGTTCAATGAAAACTGGGTGGGAACTGAAAGCAGAGTACATATTGTGCACCCATGTAATTGAGAAAATGTAGGGCTAGAAAATGACAAATCAGATGGATGATGTTTACATGTTCCTGTAACATAACTTGGGCTAGAGACTTACAGAGTTGCACAGCCAAGTTCTCAGGAGTAAGCTTAAATTCATTAAGTTGTTGAAGTTTTCCTGGGTATGAGATACACTAGTAACACTGTTGCAGGGCAACCAACTCCTAAAATATCATCTCCTCTTCTCCCCAGAAATGAGAGACACATGGTAACAAACTCATAACTGAATCATATATAATTGGCATAACTTTCAGCATGAAAAAATTTGTTTCCATCACTTAGATTATGTGGATTAACTGGTACGACAAGATATAAACATACCTCATGTCTGACATGGGACAGTAGATATTGAAGCAGAAGACTTTACACCTGAAACCCTATTATCACAAAGTTTGATGAAAATGCGTTTTCCTCCAGAGAAAAAGGTACATTTCTAGGCTGTACCCTACACACCCCTGTTTGGTCAGTAAAATGTCAAGTCACCATTTGTTGACTTGAGCCTATGAGTATTTTGGATTACAGTCACAGGGGAAACCAAAAAGCTTAAGACAGGAGTTACACAACTCCTGTTTTAGTGTAATTTGGGGAAAAAAAAAAATAGAAGGAGACATTATTAGTAATAGCTGCAAGGAGGTTTGAGTCTGGCAATGAACCAAGCTCTGCATCAGCACTGAAGAAGCAAACCTGGAGTCTCCTGAGGATAAGTGAGCCCACTTGTGGAAAGGAAGGATAGAATGAGACCCTTTGGGTTCAGCACAGCTCCTCTGTTCCTGCTGCTGTTTCAGGGAGAGCCCTGGCTCGGAGGCAGACAGTGCAGCTACCTCCCTGCAGGCACCCTGCCCAGAAACACTCTGGGTCTGCCAAGTCACCTCCTTGGCACAGCAGGGTCCTCCAAGGGAGCCCAACTGTCCACAGACATGTAGCTCTTCTTAGAAACACTTTTCTAAAAGAAGCCCCTACCCCAACATTCTCATGCTCAGCTGGATTCCAATATCCCATCTCTGTCTTCCAGGGCAAAATCTTTGCTTAAGTGGAATTGATTTGCTCCCAGAAACCAAAAGCTTTTCTGGGAATTTCTCTTTTCTCCTTTCTCCTACATTGCTTGGGAACCACCGCAAAGGCTCTCCAAACATGAAACACCCTGAGCCTGAAAACCTCAGCAGATGGCATGAAGGTGTCTCCAAGTAGTAGCTGGTGTTGGAGAAATGTGTTGGGCTGATTACAATCTTGGACGCAGGTCACTTTGCCACAGCCACAGGACACAGGCAGCAAGTGACAAGTGACATCTGCTGTAGTTCCCTCCCTTGACACAGCTCTCTCGTGCCCTGGTGGCTCAGGAGAGGGTGGAAATTAATTCAAACTATTTTTATTGGCCTGCTTGTTGCTACACAGTACATCCTTCCATTAGAAAGAGGAACATTGTAGTTCCTCTCATCCCCTTCCAGAGACATTTCAAATAGGTGGAGATTTAAATCCCACAAGTGAAAGCTACAGACATAAATTCCACATTTGTTTGTGTGAATCTGCACATGGCCAGCCTTACAGAGTGCAAACCAAACCCCCATAATGGGACCCAGATTGAAATGCAAACCAGCTCTCCACAATGAGAGACAGATTCTCGTGTCTGAGAAGTTTGCAGTCAGCTACAATAAAAATCAAGCTCTGCAGCCCGGCCAACCCCCAAGCCGTCATAAATATCACTTTTCCATTGTTTTATTGTTAGCAGAAGCAGCTTGGCAGTGGATACCACCACACTATTAGTAAACACACGTCATTATAAACACAGAACAGAGACCATAATAACCATCAAGGAAAAAGAAGGAATGAATTATACAACCCACCAACCCCTAAGAAAACAATTTCAAGAATACAAGGCAGTTTCAGCTGGAAATGTCACCATGGCACCCCACACATGACACATTCTGCTCTCCCTGAGCTTTGATGCTCTGTGTGAAGCCAGAGGAGCTGTGAAAAGGACCTGGTGGGTTCCTGTATTGTCTGAAAATGACTCCACATCGAGAGACAATTTCTTCCCTGCCAGACTGGCAGAACCAGCCAGGTTTACAAGAACCAGGCCGTGATCCTTCTGCCCTTTAGCCACCACAAATAATAACAATACGTGTTCTGAGAATTAAAATGAGATAGTGCTTCTGTGGGATCCTTCCATGCAGGGGACCAGAAACTCTTGGCTACCCAAGCATCTGTGAGAGCCTGATGATTCCCGTGGAATGGTATTTGAGTTCAGGACTCCAGGGAATTCCTGCAGACTTATAAAGGCGAAAACTGTGCATTCCCAATGCTGGTGGGTTCTGCTGCCCCTCAATGGCTCTGCTGGGAGGGGAAGCTCTGGGCAGCTCATCCCTTTCCTGCAGGTCCCTTCTTTCCTTTGGCAGCTGGCAAGAAAGCAAAACGAGTGTGGCTATACAGCAAGACAGGGCCAAATGGAGCAAAACAGGAAGAGGAGCCTGTGATTTGTCCTTGTGGCATCATTCAGAAAAGTGTATTCCTTCCTATGTGTTCCAGAGTCCTCCTGGACCTGTTTTAAATAGATGGCTTTGCACAAATATGGGTCGGTGTGTGTATTCCTACAGAAAAGGAGATGGAAATACGCCTGAGAATCCTCTGCACCCTCTACCTGGGAGGAAAAATTATCCCACAATTTGTTAAAGTTCTCGGTATTGGATGCAGATGAGAGGCAATTTCTCATCAATTTTAGCAACATCCCTAAGGAATTCAGCAAAATGGTTTGCAGTGGTATTTTCCAAGAGGAATTGCTGGAGAGAGCTTCTAAAGCCATCATTCAGAGACAATGCCGCTAACTGGGCTGTTATAGCCCATGGCCCACTGCTCCTCTGGTCCCTGTCCTGCTCCTGGCCCATGCTAGCAGCCACAGTTGCTCTGGAATGTCCACTCCCATGGAAGGACATCAGGAATGCCCATATGAGGCTGGACAAGACATGCATGTGCTGGACATCCCGTGGCAGCAGAGTTTGAGGCTGAGCCTTGAAGGGATCACATGCAAACTTTGAGTATAACACTCTTAAAATAAGGGGGAATTATTATAACAGCCCTCTGAGGGCTGTTTTTCACTTGCTCTCCAGACTCAGCAAGGCAGCAGTGAGGGGAATTAAATTAAGGAACCAAAGATGTTGTGCAGCTTAAAACAAAGTTTGAAGAGTGTAAAACAGAACAAGACCTGCAGAAAAATGCTGTATCTCCAGCATCCAGAAGTACTCCAGCACAGGAAAGCTGGATGCTCTCGATTCAAAATTCAAAAAAGGACTAAATGAAGCACACAGTTGTTCAGTGCATGATTTGGGGTGTGTATAAGGCACAATAAAGTGGCTGTCACAGTGTCACAGTCTCGTTGAAGGGCCGGAGCAATAAAAGCAGATGGCAGCAGAGCAGCGAACGGGGTTTAGTGCTTGGCAAATGGTGAATTCTTCTCTGAGCAGCTCAAGAAAACCCAAGAGTCTTTCAGTTCCACAGAATTTTCTACTCCCATTCCCTTTCCTGACAAAAAAGTCATGTTGTCAGGAGAGGGGACACATTCACAGTGAAATGCTGGCTGAATTTTGATACAAAATCTAAGCCAGGCCTACAGAAAGTGAATAGAAATACAGCTTCTAGAAATGGATGAATCACAACAATTGAGCCTCCATAAACTATTTGGGGTTTGATGCTGTATTTTTCATAGCAGTACAATTAGACATTAATATTAATTCTAGATTCAAAACATCTCATTTTTTCCCCACAATTTTGCATGGATCTATCCATACCTGTTTGGAATGGACTCACAGCAGAATTCAAGGGAATAAATTCAAATGTGTTTTCTTCACTCTGATAAGAGAGAAAATATCTCTGGCAAACAAGACACATGTGCAGCTGACCCGTGAGACACTTGGGGAGTAGGCCAGAAGAACAAGTGGGAAAATATCAAGGCAGTTCAAGGTAAAGAAAATGGATTCATGATTTAAAAAGAAATTATGTTTGGCTTTGACGCTGCTTGTGGTGTTGGTGAGTCACCCATAATAACATACCCAGGACAACAACAGTGATGGGAAGCACGTGAAGATAATTTAAGTCTCAACTTAGATACAGAGTTAAACTGAACCAGCCTGCTTTAAATACAACTAAGTCAAAATATGCATTTTCACAATAATTTGTAATTTAAGATGTAAATTTTGCACATAATCCCCATCTAAGAGAAGAAAAAAAAGCATCCACAGGCATACCTTTGCCTGTGCTAAAGATCATTATTTTCATATTCTTCTGACTACCAGAAATAAGGCCAAGAGCTGGAAGAATTGCTTCTAGAACATTATGGACATTATGTCCAAAAGGACATTATGTCCTTTTTCCTGAACACAGCCTGGTACCAGTGGTGCCCCAGCACCTGGAAATTCCCAGACTGGCAGGCACAGGCAGCTCCCAGCAATAGTCACTGCAGTGAAGGTGCTCGATGCCTTGGGACAGCACAGCCAAGAGAAAGGGTTTCAGGTAGAAGAGAACAGTCTAATTTCAATGAAAGGAATTGTGCTGTGCTAAGATGAGCTTAGGACCAACTAAAATTGCCACCCCCTCCTACTTTGCCCCTTCCTCACCTTCAACACATGGGCAGCATAAGGATTATGGACACTTTTATTGACTAGCTTTAATTAATTATTTAGTTTCTCTATTAAGAAATTAACATAGGAATAGAAAACCATATTTCTTTCAATAAAAAAGGGGGAAAAAAGAGTGAGGCTGTTCATGAATGTGAAGGAGGTTGGGAGGAGTGAATGTGAATGGGTTGGGAGGAGCCTGGCAGAGCAGAGGAGCTCTAATGCCTTAATGAAGATAAGCAGATGAAAAGGGCCACTGTGGATTGCCACTGCCTTGCCGTTAAGTGGTGGGTTTGGAAAATAATTCCTCCTGATTCATCTTCTGGTTACATTCTGGTTCTTCAGTCAATTATATGTCACCACATAGGGTTTGAGAGTGGATTCCTGAGTAAACAGTCAGCATCAGACAAATTAGCTGGGAAACCCAAGCACTGTTCTTTATCACACAAGTTTTGATGAGTGCTGTGGCTGATTTGAGACAGTTCCTCAGGTGTGTCCATGCCTGTCAGGTGCTTTGTGTGCCCAGACCCCCAAGAGGATTTTTTTGCAGCTATTCCAAATACATTCTCAGCTGCTCTCCCACGAAAATAAGAATAGGAATTCTTCTCTGCTCTGAAAATCGTGGAGTGGGGGAGAAGGGGAAAACCCCAACCATCAGGTTGTTCAAAAATGTGCCTTGGCACTGGGGGAGCTGGGGGAGATTCCCCTTGGGAAAAGCCAGCAGGAGCTCTCGGGCCTGGGGCAAACAGCTCCCTGGCTCTCCCTCCAGAGATTGCCTGCATCCTGGGAAGGAGCTTTTCCAGAAGGGGAATGATCTCACCACTGTAATTCATGTGGAGAACCTTCTCTCCTCTAGAATCAGGATATTTAACCTGTGCAGTCTTGCCCCGTGCAGGCTCTGTAACAGGAACAAGCCAGGACTGGGATAAGGCAAGGAAGGCAGACTCAGGGGAATCTCAGCTGATTTTTTTTGTCCCTAGGGCTGCCAGAAGAGAGAACCTGGGCACCTGGAGGTGTGACAAACCTATGCCTCCAAGCCTTGGCATCCACATCCTTTTGGATGTCCGACAGCTCCATCCCCTGCAGTGCACCCCGCTGCTCTGCCCTGGTCCTGGGGCCTTTGTGGGACAAGGGGCTTGCCTGCACTGATCCCACCTCCAGGTTTATGGAATTGGGCTGGTTAGAAATGAAAACTTGTTTCTCATAAAACATTGCTGTGGGTTTGACAGTATTTCTGGTGGCTGATGGCTTGTGATAGTCCACTATGAGTAAAGGTAGCAGCATGGGCAGGTTGACCAAGACTGACATTAAGAAGAGACACCTTTTTCCTTGTTCTGTCCATGTCCTGCTTTTCTTGATGGTTTTGACCCCCCCACATCAAATTCCCTAAGCTTCTGTCAGACTAGGAAATTCTAGGCAACATTTTCCTTAAATAAATATTTTTCTTTCTTTGTAGAGTCAATATTCCTTTCTCAGCTCAAGATTTTGTGACTTGCCTGTATCAGGCATTGTACAAAGCCAAAGCATTTAATCCCCTCAAGGTTATGTGGGAAACCTCCAACATTCCAAGCAGTGACAGAGACAATTGCCAAGTGCCTCTGTCACAACTGGTCCAGCTGTGACACTCAAAGAGCATCAACCAGCCCAGCCTTGTGCCTAGAAATACAATCTAACCAGCTGGAATGACTTGGCATCCTTAACTACACCTTCCTTCCCTGAAACATTCAGGGCAGAGCTCGTCTTCATGACAGGAATGTACCCAGGGAGAGACAGGACACTCAGCTGCACAGGGGAAAGGACATGTTCCAGCAAGATAATCCAAATATCACCAAGTGCTGCAGTCACAGAGCTCTGACTGCTCTCAGATGCATTTGGGTGTACAAATGATGGGTTTTACCTTTTGTACCCACCCAGGCACTTGGACAACTTCTCTTGATTTTGCAAGGGACCACTTAAAGCCAAGAGGGGACAGGAGAGAGATGTGTTGTAACCATCAGATAAGAGACACTTTAATGGCTGTTGGCTTCTAAGCAGATAGATCAGAGTTCTTCATGCACGCAGAGTTTATTTTCCTATGCGCCCCCTCTCTGGCGAGCTGGTTCATGCCTAGGGCAGGCTGGGAGAGGTGAGGCCAGGGATTCGCTGCCTGTAATGCACAATTGAAAGATGCTTTCAGTCAGCTGCAGCCTGGGTGCCAGGTTTTATTTTTTCAGCGTTCTCACTCTGGGGTGGAGAGGGCCAGCCCTCTCCTTCCTCATGCCTCCTTTGCTCTCGCACAATCTTTGTGGAGCTGCAGAAAAGAATGTTCCCATAAATAAACAAAATATTGAGTTACACACCATGTAAGTGACGACAGAAGAGAGCCCCAAGTAATCTTAATTTCTATGCACAGCACAACATGCCAGCTCTCAGATAAAAGATGCATGAAAGAAAATGACATTGCTTCCAAGTCCACATAATTTTGAGGTAAAATCACCAAGCCATCGTTTCCCACGTGCTCTTGTGCACATTGGGGTGCAGGGCTCAGCCCTCCCTGCCCACCTCCAGCGTGGAGCTGCTCCTGGTGCTCCCCCTGCTCCACCATTCATGTCCTGCTCCCAGGCTTGCTCACATTCACAGCCCCCAGATCACTCTGAACTCCTGCAGGCCAGCAGGTGAGTGGTGTTGGGGTCAGAAGGCAGAGTGCTGACTGCAGACCTGGCACAACGCCCACATCCTGCTGCAGTCACAGCTGCAGCTCTGCTTCCCCTGCTGCAAGCCAGGGCTTGGCTCTGCACACTTTAATTGGGGACAAATTGCTGCAAGGATCTTTGCAAAGCCCTCTTGCACAGAGGTGGCTCCTTCAGATTCTATAGGGCAATTTACAATTAGGCTACTTTTTAAAATAATTTGATAGCAGAAACACTTCACTAAATAATTTTCAGGCTCACTACAGACATTATTCATGAGAAAGCGATTCAAAATATTCAAGAGAGAAATATAACACAGCCCTGGTGGATTTAGTTGGCTACACAGGCCTTGGTGCTTTGCTTTGGGCTCTGATGGGGACTCACTCAATTTAGCTGTAAGGAAACATCCTGAAAGCCAATGATTAATTGTGGTGGGGGGGGCTGGGATCACACCCTGTACCACACTGACCAAGTGCCACAGGGGTGCCCTGAGCTCTGGGCACAGCACAGGGCAAGGCACAGTGAGAGTGTCACTGCACAGCAACCTCAGCCAAAAGGTCCACCATAGATCCAGGCTGAGAAGGAAAATGAATACCTGGGAAATGAAATAATTTCCCAGCATTCCTGGACAGCCCTGGGAAAGGCAAAAGACTGAACCTCTGCATCCACAGGTCTAGTGCAGCATTTAGAATCATGCCCTGCTTTCTGATTAATCACACCTCCCTGTGTTAGATCTGAAATCACAAAGCTCATTGGAAAAGCTTTAACAAGGCTGCTCTGATTAGGAAACTCACATTGCTGATGAAATATCAGGAACATTTTGCTCTCTCTCCCATGGGAGGTGCCCCTCAGTCCCTGTCCTGAGGAAGCTACTGAGGAAGTTGTGCTGTAGTTCTGCTCTGTGACACCCTCAGTGCAAACCTGGCTCTGCTGGGTAGGGACAGCCACATGCACTGGGCTGAGGTCTTGGAATCTCAGGCTGGTTTGGGTCGGAAGGGACATTAAAGCTCATTTCAACCCATCCCCTGCCATGGACACCCTCACAGCCAAGAATTTCTTTCTTACATCTAATCTAAATCTCTCTTCGTCTGAAACCATTCCCCTTTGTCCTATCACTAGCTGTAGTAGTGAAGAAGCTAGTTAATTTTTTGTGTAACTTTGTTTGGAATGCAATTTTGCCTTCTCTTTTGCTGTCCTTGGTCTGACTTAGGATCTTTTTCTTTTCTTGGTCCGATTTAGGCTGCAGTTCCTTTCCCCCTGTCCTGCAGGGACACCCCCATCCTTTGCCTTTTCCTCCCCAGAGTTTCCTCTGGAAAGGAACTTACACCCTGCAGCTGTTCTCTCAGTATCCATTTGTTCCTCACACTACATCAGAAGCTGGATTGGATGGATTTTATTTCTTTTTTCTCTCCCCTGTTTCAATTTTTTATGTCTGATTTCAATTTTTTTTCTTAAAGAGAATAAAAGATAATTCTGATATTGACTTAATTGATAAGAGAAACTGAAACCTATTGATTTATTTATTATTTGGTTTAGGTCAAAAGCCCAGATGACTTTAACTACCCACCCCTTCTTTTCTAACATGAAGTTGTCACTAATAATTTGCTGTATTCTTTAAAATTTAATTTATGGAATATCACTGAAATTTGAAAGAGCTTGCAGTGACTGGAACACAGCAAGAAATAGAAGTTTATACCCCCTAACAAGAATAAACAGGACTAGAAAGTCCTTCATGTTCTCACAGCTAACCATAGAAACAGCCATTTTTTTCTTTTAAATAATCTCAAGGAAAAGTTAGCCAAACATAAATTAGAATGACTGCCACTGATTTATTTTTTCTGAATAAAAAGAACATTCAGTAACAGGTCATTTGTTTTTATTTTCTTTCAGAGAGTGAATGGAAACATATTCTTACCTCACTTTTCTCACAAGTACAGTAGATTTCCTAAGCTTCTGTCGAGGTTTTATTGCCAGGAAAAAGTGATTGAATAGTCAGCATTTGTAAAGAGGGCATCACCAGACATGGAATACAGCTGTCAAACTGGTACCCTCATTTTCTAGGCATTGGCTGATGGAGTTCTGATCTTTAGTGTCACTGTGCTGGACAGGTGCTGATGAGCCTCTAGGCTTCCCTTGGAGGTGATTTTTGGAGAAGGTGCATTTCTGAATGAGGAAGTGCCAGGCCCTGGTGACAGAAGAGGTTTGTGAGCACTGACAGGAGTACTGAGCATTCACCCTGCTGACAAATTACATAGTCAGGGTGATCAAGTGCATTACAAATAGGACTGGAAAATCCTGGGTTCCTGTTCTGGCTCCATCCTTGATTTTCTGCTGTGACCTTAAGCAAATCGTATGAACTTCTCCCAGCCAGATTCATTGCTCCTGTAATTCCATCTGATAGGATAAATGAGGAAGTGCATGGCCCTCTCTATCTTCATTTCCCTATCTGTAAATATGGATGAATGCTTTCGGGATGTAATTATTGCCCACAGGTTCTGAGATGTTTCAAATCTTTGCAGCTCTTTGATGTCTGCAAACTTATTTGTTGATATGTGGAGTACCTGTGTGGTAAGAAGTTTTAGAAAAGCTCTAAGCTTTCATCCAAGAGTGGGTGGGAAAACATTGTATGTATATTGTATAAGTTTAATCTTGTTTTCAGCTTTCTTTTAAGTGTAAAATTTGTCTATCATTTTGTGCCCAACAGTTATCTGTGTTCTGCCTGGAATATCTAACAACATCTGCCCTGTTAAAAAGCAGCCAAAAGCTTGGCTTCAATATTGAGAAGCCCTTAAGAAAATTGTTTGTCTGTGTGTCTGCACAACTGTGATCAACAAAACAGTACCAAGGGTGATGTCCATGATGCACTTGGAAGGCACTGAGTTCGAGACTTACGGCAAGCTGATTTGAATTATTCTCAGCTCTTTTCCAGCTGGGAGGCAGCTGGTGTCCTTTTGTGGGCTGTTTGGGGTGCACATCTTCAGCTTGCCTGTCCCAGCAGCTCAGCTCTCCATGGCACCTGGGTACTGGGTGCTCTTGGGGTGTCCAGAAAAAGCTCCCTTGAGGGCTGTGGGTCCTGCCATGGCACTGGGAAAACAAAACTAGGGCTTTGCTAGAGCACGTGCTGGCAGCTGTGCTGGCATGTGAAGCCTGTTCTGCTGGGATGCAGATCTCAGGGAGGCAGATTCCCTGTGGGAACACATCACACATGTGGCGCACTGAGCTACCAGGACTTACATCCTCGTGTGTGGAGAGAGAGCCCCTAGAGACTCACTGAGAAGTGTCCTGAAGTCCTCTGTTCAGAGAAAAATAACACTTCTGGAAAGAGATTGTTCCCAAAACCAGCCAGTATTGACAGCTCTGTGTAGACCTGACTGCTCAGAGCTTGTGGCATCAGAGCTCCAGGCCAGGGCCTAAGAAGTGTGGCCAGGAAGCTCTTCTGGTGGAATGGTGGTGCAGAGGCAGGCTGGGGTGGTGGAGGAGGCAGACACAGGCTCACAAGGCTTTGGTTCTCTCTCAGAGTTCCCAATGAATCTATTGCAGGTGAAGTAATTTCCTTCTTTCCTCTCTCTCCCAGGTGCCTGGGGCTGGCAGTCCCTTGGGGTGCACGGTTCTCACTGCAGTGAGAGGCTTTGATCTCAGTTGAACAATTCAGACTAAGAAATCAGGACAACCCACCATCCTGCAGTTTGATTCCAGCATTGTGCAGAGATGACCCCTGACTGTAAGCCAGGCTTAGCAGAGTCTTTGTTCAGTCCTGGAGCACCCGGTCACAGTGTGGGAGCAGCAGAAGCCACAGCGTTTCATGTGCTGAAAATCAGGGGTGGAAAAGAGCCCGATTAGGTAATTCATTTCATTGGCTCTTGGCAGAATTATTCCTGGTGCCATGCTCTCCCAGGAGCCTGATCCTGTCCAGTTTGGAAAAACTCAAGCCTTGGTGCTACAGCTACCTTGTACTTGGAAAAACCATTTCAGTGCCTAGGAGACCTCCTGGGTAGGAAACTCAGACACAATTGGGAGCAGTAAGTGATTCCTTGTACCCTCTGAAGCAGTTCCACCTCTCTCTTGGGTGGCTGTGCCAGTGGAATCCCTCAAACCTGCTAAATTGAGCTTTAGTCACCGTTCTGGCCCAGCTCCTTCAGTGTTTGATCTTTCCTTGAGAACCTGCCCCTCTAGGCCTAGAGATTTCCACACAGCTGTCAGGAATGATCAGTCAAAAATTATGCAGTAGGACCGGTCCGCATTTGCCCTAAGCCCTTTTTAATAGTTGACTGACTATGTAAAGGGTCCTTAAAAATGAATAGTTTTTGCTGTTTGTTTAATATCAATTTATAAAGGGAGTATTTTTGCAAAGTACAGTAAGCACCACTTCATCAAAATTACGACTTAAATCCCCATTTCCTGGATTCATGTGTTTATCAACAAATCTATCTTTTTATTTTTTCCTAATGTACAAATTCCCATTCCTCATTACTGTAAAGGAAAGTTTTAAAGAGAAGAAAAAAAAAATTAGGTCTTGAAAGCTCAGAGGCTACTAGAAGAAATAATAATAAAAATGTTGGGGTTTGCTCTTTTCCCTCTTCTATATTTCATCTCTCAAGCTCTCTGCAGCCTGAGCTCTTGAGGCTGGCAGCACTCACTGGTTTTGCCATGATGGGGCTGTGCTGTGGCAGCTCTGTTCCAAAAAATTAATAAGGAGCAAGTGACTGATAAACAGAGAAGCTGTGGAAGCCCCTGGGTCCCTGGAAATGTCCAAGGCCAGGTTGAACGGGGCTTGGACCAACCTGGTCTATGGAAGCTGTCCCTGCCCATGGAAGGGGGATTGAAAAGAGATGAGCTTTAATGTCCCTTCCAAATCCAATCCAGTCTGGGATTCCGTGATTCAGGATTTAGCAGTTGCTCTTAACAGAAAAACAGCATCATATTACACAATGGCTCTCAGGCGGCAGGTAAAACTGTATCTTAAATATTCAAATGTAATTTTTCTTTTTTATCTGAAAATGTTAATTTAATCACAATGAAACATTTTCCTTTATAAAAAACCATAACCTTAATGATTGAAAAAAAAAACCTTTCTTCTACTTTTTTCATCCAGGAAAAAAAAAAGTAATTACCTTATCAGTTCTATTTACCAACCACATAAGAAGTTTATTAATTGCAAGTGCTCAGTGCAGAACTGGATTAACAGCCCATGTACTAGTGGGGAACTCTGCAGAGTTAGGGCTGCTCCAAAAAACCTCCTGCCTTTACTGGAAAGATGATTTCCCAGCCCCACTCCCCAAACCCCAGCCAGCCCTCAAATCTCATTCTTAGACCTGACCCTTGCTTAGGCTTTTGGGAAATGCTAAAATGGAACAGAGGCACAGCTATAGCTCCTAAAGAAAGGCTGGCTTGGCTTGTTTCACCACCACCAGATGGGGGAGCAGGAACAGGGCGAGGAGCAGGGGAGCCTGGCCCGCAGTCACGGCTTGTGTCCTTCGGGTGGCTTTGGGTTTCTGCACACACTGGGCTTTCCACTGAGCTTACAGTCCAGTCTGGTGAAAAGTGTCTTCTCCTGCACCATGGCTCCAAGGCTGCATGAGCATCATAGCAGGCCCAGATGGCCTTGGCTTAATTAGCAAAAGTCAGGCAGTGCCCTGTTAATGCAATGAAAGAGGCGCCAGTGTGAAACAGGCCGTGTAAACAACATGGATTCCCTGGTTTACACCCTTTATCAGGTACACGTGCATTTATGAAGAACGCAAAGAACCAGCAACTTGACCATTGATGATGTCCAACATGGCCATTTTCAAAGCAGCAGCACATTTGCCTTGTGCCGAACTGTACTCGCTGTGCCTTAGGCATGGAGAGGAGGAGAGCACGGCTGTGAACAGGACCAGGGGCTGCAGGCTCACACCTGGCCCCAGAGCCCTCCTTCCCCTGTCCCTTCCACAGCAGGACCTGGGTGTGTGACACTGCAAGATTTGAGTGTGTGAAACTGCAGGACCTGGGTGTGAGACACAGCAGGACCGAGGTGTGTGACATTGCAGGACCTGGGTGTGTGATGCAGCAGGACTCGGGTGTGTGACATAGCAGGACCTGGGGTGTGTGACACAGCAGGACCCAGGTGTATGACACAGCAGGACCTGAGTGTGTGACGCAGCAGGACCCAGGGTGTGACACAGCAGGACCCGGGTGTGTGACACTGCAGGACCCGGGTGTGTGACATAGCAGGACCCGGGTGTGTGACACAGTAGGACCTGGGTTGTGTGACACAGCAGGACCTGAGTGTGTGACGCAGCAGGACGCGGGTGTGTGACATAGCAGGACCTGGGGTGTGTGACACTGCAGGACCCGGGTGTGTGACACAGCAGGACCTGGGGTATGTGACACAGCAAGACCCAGATGTGTGACACAGCAGGACCTAGGTGTGTGACGCAGCAGGACCCAGGTGTGTGACACAGTAGGACCTAGGTGTGTGACGCAGCAGGACCCAGGTGTGTGACACAGTAGGACCTAGGTGTGTGACGCAGCAGGACCCAGGTGTGTGACACAGTAGGACCTAGGTGTGTGACGCAGCAGGACCCAGGTGTGTGACACAGTAGGACCTGGGTGTGCGACACAGCAGCACCTGAGTGTGTGACACAGCAGGACCCGGGGTGTGACACAGCAGGACCCAGGTGTTTGACACTGCAGGACTTGGGTGTGTGACACTGCAGGACCTGGGTGTGTGACACAGCAGGACCCAAATGTCTGACACTGCAGGACCTGGGTGTGTGACACAGCAGGACCACGGTGTGTGACACAGCAGGACTTGGGTGTGCGACACAGCAGGATCCGGTTTTGTGACACAGCAGGACCCGGGTGTGTGACACAGTAGGACCCAGATGTGTGACACTGCAGGACCTGGGTGTGTGACACAGCAGGACCCGGTTTTGTGACAAAGCAGGACCCAGGTGTATGACACCACAGGACCCGGGTGTGTGACACAGCAGGACCCGGGTGTGTGACATAGTAGGACCTGGGTTGTGTGACACAGCAGGACCCAGGTATGTGACACTGCGGGACCTGGGGTGTGTGACACTGCAGGACCCAGGTATATGACATCACAGGACCCGGGTGTGTGACACTGCAGGACCCAGGTGTTTGACACTGCAGGACCCAGGTATATGACATCACAGGACCCGGGTATGTGACACTGCAGGACCCAGGTGTTTGACACTGCAGGACCCAGGTGTATGACATCACAGGACCCGGGTGTGTGACACTGCAGGACCACGGTGTGTGACACCACAGGACCCGGGTGTGTGACACAGCAGGACCCAGGTGTGTGACACTGCAGAACCCAGGTGTTTGACACTGCAGGACCCAGGTGTATGACACAGCAGGACCCGGGTGTGTGACACTGCAGGACCCGGGTGTTTGACACTGCAGGACCCAGGTGTATGACACCACAGGACCCGGGTGTGTGACACAGCAGGACCCAGGTGTGTGACACAGCAGGACCCAGGTGTGTGACACAGCAGGACCTAGGTGTGTGACGCAGCAGGACCTGAGTGTGTGACACAGCAGGACCCGGGGTGTGACACAGCAGGTCCCAGGTGTGTGACACTGCAGGACCTGGGTGTGTGACACTGCAGGACCCAAATGTCTGACACTGCAGGACCTGGGTGTGCAACACAGTAGGACCACGGTGTGTGACACAGCAGGACCCAGATGTGTGACACTGCAGGACCTGGGTATGTGACACTGCAGAACCCAGGTGTTTGACACTGCAGGACCCAGGTGTATGACATCACATGAACCGGGTGTGTGACATTTCCTGTCACACAGCCAGGTGTGTCCGGGAGCCCCTGCCACAACCACCTGCGCCATGGCTGCCTTCCTCTCAGGGAAAGCACTGCAGGAAAAGGCTGGGCTGACTGTGTTTGGTTTTGTCCATGGGAGCAGAGGATTTTAGGAAAATGGTGGCTCAGGTTTGGAGGGAGCGGTAATGAGCCCACTGTGGTGATGGATATGGTGAGATGCAGCCCTGGGACTGCACCTGTGGGGCTGTCTATGATCTTAGGGCATTTACCTCCTCTTCCTTTCCTCACCTTAGTCTTCAGCCTCTCTCAGAGCAGAAGGAACAGGAATGCTCTGGCCCCTGGCCCCCAACCTCTAAATTGAGCTCTCAGCAGTGCTCCCCCATCACAGTTCCAAGGAGCACAGTATTTCCGCTTGGACGGGGCAGATTTGAAAAACAGAAAATATATTAAATGGAAAACACAACTGGTCAGAAGAGCCATTCTATAAATTATGAGCCTGGGCAACAGAGATATTTTTCTTTAGGAATCAGTTCCTCACAGTCTCCAGGCTACACGATGTGTAAGAAACAAAAAAGGCAAATAAGAGAAAAAGTAAAGGATTTTTAAGCTGGCTCAGGAAAGCCTTTTTTTTTTTTTTTTTTTTTTTTCCCAAAACTGTGGAAAGGAAACATAAATTGCCAGTGAAAGACCAAGAGCAATCAGGCCCATCTGGGCACTAGCAGAAACTAGCAGCCCCTAATGTGTAGGGGACACAGGGGATCTCCATTGCACTTTCACTCCTTTGGTAGAGATTATCTAACCAGAACTCAGTTACCTCTGCTCCTTAAACCTTTCTGGGATCATCTCATTGCTGTGAAGGAGATCATCATCACTCCTGGCAGCATCACCTCAATTGCAGATTGGTCATGGCCCTTCCAGCAGCACGGGGCAGAGCCCTCTGAAACTGTGTCACTTCACTCAGGTAAACCAGCTGGACTTCCAACCAAATTTACTTTTGCATTGTGCCAGAACTCACAGGCTCTGCCAACAGTAAAGCTTGATCCCCTGCACACAATTCTGTATGAATATTGCGACTCTGGATGGGAGTGGGCTCCTGGACAGCCTGCTTTATGCCTCCCTAAGAATGGTCTCATAAATAAAAGGACTGAGATCTTCAAATTACTTAAAGGCAGTCAGACATTCAATTTTGATGATATTTTGGTGTTATTGGGATATGGAGCTTGTCAGGCTTCTCTGAATCACTTAGCTTAGTATTTGGCTCCTAGAGGCCATCCCATCCTCTGAACCAACTGGAGATATTCCAGAGCATCTCAAGATACAACTTACTCCTCAGGATTTTGCAGGAATTTGCTCATGCCTTTGGAACTGCAGCTGCCTGCAGACTGAGCTGACACAGGGATGGAAGCAACCAAGCCGCAAGGGAAGTGCAGCCTGGCTGGGTATGGTTTCTGAGGTGAGATTTGTCTGAGGGCAGGATGCAAGGGCTGCAGCCCTTTCACAGATGCAGGCAGCAGCTGGCAGCTACTCAGGCAGAGGTGACATTGTCCTCATCCTCTGGTGTCCCCTCCCTTTGCGTTGTGCCACTCCACAAAGTCACCAGGAACAAACAGAGGCCAGTAGGGACCAGAGAGTCAGAACTTCTCTAAAATGTCCTCCTGCAATGCCACTCCTGAGCACTGCCACAAGCATTGAGCAGGAACTATTATATCCTACTCTGCCTGCTTTGGATATTTTTAATTAATACTCATTCAAAAAAGTAGGAATTGATTTTTTCTATCTGGTCTTGAAACATCAAAAGGGGTTTGACACTCTGACCCTGCCCTCATATACCATTGTCCTCCCAGGAGTGGGTTAAAAAGGCTTTGAGTTACTAATGTGCTTGGAGTCAGACAGTAATCCAGCATCTGAATGAAACAAAAACCCTGCACCTGCTGATTTCCACACTAGAAATTGCTCACCAAGACCACAGAAGCTGGCCCTGTATTGATAGCAACAGGAGCTTTTAACTTCAGAGCATCAGTGAGGCTTTGAAGCAAATCATAAAATCCCAGAATGGTTTGGGTTGAAGGGACCCTAAAACCCATCCCGTTCCACCCACTGCCATGGGCAGGGACACTTTCCACTGTCCCAGTTTGCTCCAAGCCCTGCCCAGCCTGGGCTAGGACACTTCCAGGGATCCAGAGGCAGCCACAGCTTCTCTAGGCAACCTGTTCCTTCCTTCTTGAAGGAAGCCAGACTAATCCCAGCCTAACAGTAATCCCAAATACATTTGAAGGAGATTTAGAGGCCTGAACACCAACTGGTTCTATCTTGTGATGTGCTCCTGTTGCACCAAATCACCTGCAGATACAGCCAGGGCTTCTGCTCCATTTACTGCTGCCAGATGTGAGATTTAACCTCACCTCTGACTGACAGCTGTCACTGCAATCAGTTTGGGAGCTCTGCTCAGTATTTGAGAGGAAATATTCCCTCCACAGCTGGAGCCCACTCTGCAGCTCTCAGTCACAATGTCTAACCAGGTTTTTCTCTTGTCCTTCCAAATGCTGCTTAGGGATTGTGCTTTGGAAGCGTTCAACATCTTCACCCAGATTTTTTGATAAAACCACATCAATTTGGTGTTACAAAAAAAAAAAAATGGTCAATGAAGATCCATTGCAATGAGTCTGTGCACAGGGACAACTCCAATCTCCACCAAAACTGAAATTCCTGCTAGACATGAATTATTTCTAAATAATTGGGGGTTTTTTATTAATTTTAAAATGATTGTCAAGATTTTTTTCATCAGACTTAACTCATGTCTGTGATTTCTTACTGGGTAACAAGGCAATGAAGAGCTGAAGACAGACCTGAACTCTTGCCTTGATAGCCCTGGCTTTCCCGAGGAGAGCAGCTCCCCTGGGAAGGGCAGGCTGTGCTACAGGCCCTGGCTCTCACAGCTCCACGGAAGGAGCTGCACCTTCCCCATGCCAGGGAGTTGCAGAAGCTGCACCCCCGGAGCACTGAAAGGCAAACTTCTGCTCTGCCCCTCGGATCCATCAGCAACAACCTCAGTACAAACCCTTCCTTTGCTCTCTGTATTTGTGAACAGGACACAAGAAAAGCACTCAGTCATTAAACACTTTGGGTTGAGTTCACTTCCCCATGACAGCCCTGCTCCTCAGAAATCAATGCTGGCATCAAACTGGAGGGACACAGGAGGAAAGGGCATCCCTTGAGCTGTATTTTGGGGCTGTTATCCCTGAGGAACAGGGAGTAACTGTTCCATAACATCTCTGAAGCTGCAGAAAAATAACATATTGCAAAATTTGGCCTTATTTTTGCAAATACATCTTTTAAAATTGTGCATCTGGAATTTAAGTTCTCTTCCAAGCTGTGTGTGTGATTTGCTCTTGCCAAAGAAGCACACCTGGGACTAAGAAGGAGGTTTAGATAAGTGCCTTTCCATATGGCCCACTGATAAATTACTCATTCTGCACAGCTTAGCTTTGAAAATAAATTCAGTATCGTTAAGATATTAAGATACCAGCTTCATATTTCACCTCATAATTGCACTTCACATATCACAAAAAGAACTGGGCTGTTGTTTTTGTGGCTGCTGTTTGCAGATGCAGCCTGCAGAGCTCTGGGTATTGCATCACAACTCACTCCCTCCTTCCCCCCATTCCAGCACATATTTTGCTCTTCTTCCGAGGGTAATTTTAGGTGGATCAATACCAACATAACAAACAATCCTGTAAAGTACAAATTCAGTATCCTCAGATGAAGAAATAGATAAATACAACTTTTTAGGGTAATGCTTAATTAAACGTGCTGATGGGATTGGAGATCACTCAGGATGAAAACAAGATCAAACAAAAGAACACTTCCTTTAGAGGCAGGAAGCCCCACACTGCTCATCCCACACTTTTGGCACTCCTTGTGCCAACAACAACCTTGTACAGCTGCTCCTCTCTTTGCTATCCCATGTTCAACACAGCGTCAGTATCTCCATCCTTGGGGCACTTTTACCCATGGACTTCCAGTGTCCCTACTGGCACAGGGCTCTGGAAGGGTGAACCTGGTCAGGAGATTTCCAGTCAGGATCAGAACATCATCACATTTTCCATTTGATCCCTAAAAACAAAGGAATAAGTTCCTCCAGCCCTTACAGGTTTAGGGTTGCAATGCACCTGGTAAGGTGGGGAGTGAGGATCTGATTTGCTTTTTTAGGGAACCAGAATGGAAACCAATAACCAAAGAAAAAGACTCTGGGACAGGAAGCTACATCTCCATCTCCTGGTCCCAATCATCCCAGTCCATCTCTTTAACCTGCACAACACCCCAGCCCAGGGACAGCACACAGCAAGCTGCAGCCCAGGAGAAACAACGCATAGTGAAAGCATCAGCCACAGATAACACCAACCACCCTGGAGCACACCTGAGCATTGCCAGGGCAGGGAACCAGGACAGTACAGCACTTCCCACAGGAAGGTCCAGGTGGTGTCTTGAGAGCACCAGACCAACCGATTGCTGTGAGGACCAGCAACAGCATTGGGTGAAGATGAAGGGACCCTGTGTAAATCAACCCAGCTCAGGTGACAGCAATGTATTGAAGTGGTTCTTATGGTGAAGTCCTGATGTGCCAGACGAAAAGCAAGGACAGCCGCTGGGAGATGCCCTGAGCCACTGCAGTGCTCACAGCAGGGTTCTGCTTTCTCAACAGATTTAGGGGCCAGGTGAGTGCAGTTTCTGCATGGGAAGAAGAGCCAGGTTCCAAATGCTTCCAAGTCCTCATGGACAGCAATTCCTCCCAAGGGTTGTTTTGTGTTTTTATTTTCTTCAGCCATTACTTGTTTTCAGAACCAGTAGAAATATTTCCTTTGGTCCTACCAGGCTGCAGCATTTTTGCCTGAGCACATCTTATGTGAAAAGCACACTCAGAGCCACTAGGCACAGCAAGGAGCAGAGCTCAGGCTGCACATCTGGAAAATATTCCTGCTGGTGAGACCTGCTGGAGCAGGGGAGGGGCTCCCCAGGGAGCCAGGGGTGACCTGACATTGGCAGTGCTGTAAAGTGGATGAGGCCAGAGCCCCGAGGGAGCCATGCCAGGAGCAAGAGCTGTTTGATAGAGGAGGTGCCATCTCTAGCTTTGCTGGGGGATCACAGAGCTGCCCAGGGTATTTTCCTTGTCTGATGCACAGGGACAGGCACAGTTTCCCTGCTGAGGATCTTCTGAAGGAAGTTTGAGAGGCAAAAGACAGCAAAATCTCAGCCTCGGGCTCAGGAGGGATCTCTCAGGGCATACCTTCAGCTGGTGCAAAGGAGTGTAACCTCAAGAAAGCAGATCTGTGCCAGCAGTACCCAAAAATGAGGCCTTTCTGATCATTATCAAAATCCAGAAATGGTCATTTCATGCCTATTCCAAGAGTTTACTGTAAACAAAATGTTAAATATTGTGTTAATTGCAAAAAAAAGGCCAGGGAAATAAATATGTGACAAGTCAAATGATGAACTTGAGCGCTCCTTTCAGGGACAGACAACTGAGAAATATAGCCAGAGCAGAAATCTTTCAATTCCAGGTTCAATTTATACAATTTTAGGCACATGACATTTTTTCTATATAAAAGCAGTCCCAGGTGGGTGTTCATAGATGATATATCTAGAAAAAGGAGCAAAAAGGAAGAAACACCAAAAAACCCTTGCTCTCTGTTCCAAAAAGCTGTCATTTTTCTTAATTCTATCCATTTAAATTTATTGCTGTCAAAATTCCCAGGGTCTGCCAAAATGTAAGGGAAGTTGCAATACAGATGAGTGTTACCATCAGAGAGAAGGGTTCAGAGAGGAGCGGGGAAAGGAATCGTGAAAAGGACAGATCCATCATTTTCAGTGGTTACAGCAGTTGTGGGGAAGCATCTTTGTGAATTATCAGTGGTAAAAAGAAAAGCAGAAAACAAAGCAAGAAAATCCATGCCCCAGAAGAACAGATCAGGTGAGTGCTCTGTTATTTGTTGCATCAATTGTCTGAAATTGGAAGTGTTTGGGGTGCTGCAAAGCACTGGAAAAGGTGATTTTGAACAGAAAATCCTGCCCTTTATTCCAAGATGCACCCAGAAGGAATCTGAGGAGGGGAAGGCACTAGCAAAGGGATGCAGTGTCCTCAAGACCCTTCTGTGCCCCAGGGCCACCACAGTGCCAAGCTCGCGCTCCTGCTCCCCGTGCTCCTGCGCTCCTTCCAGCTCCCTGTGCTCCAGCTGGGCCCTCCTGCGTGAACCTGGGAGTTATCTCATGGCTTCTATTCCTCCTGACTGGAATCAGCCAAATGCTTCAAAGGTCAATAGAAGAAGTGTGAAAGATACTTTGAAATGGTCAATAATTTTTGAGAACAGAGCGCTCTTGCAAATCCAAAGCTTTCATTTATCAAAAATTCCAGTTGAAAGAAACCAATTTTTTTAAAAAAAATTCTTATAAGATTTGAAGTACTTTAACCCTATTAACTTTTTTTTTTTAAATCCCAGCTTTTTTTAGAATAGGAAAATTTGCCAAATTGACATTTTAGATGTATTTAAAGACCAGTAATTTTTGGAAGAGTTATGTTAGAAACATCCACCAGCTCTGCTCTACACTAAGAATTCATGTTACATAAAAAAACAGATATAGACAAATAACCCAGAGAAGCCCACTCCGCAAAGCTGAGCCCAAATGACCCTGTTTATTAAATGTACACATGAGAGCAGTGAGTGCCTCCATTCCCTCACTCCATAGCTTGATCTGTGTGGCTTTTCAGCCACAGAGTTCAGTGAGAGCTCTATGAAGTGCTCATTTCTGGATGCTGCAGTTCCAGGAAGAAAGGCACATCCAAGCAGGTGAGGGAGCAGCAGCACAGTCAGAGGCCCCAGCCAAGTCCTGGGCTGAGGATACAGCATCCATTTCCAGGAAAGCCACGCTAGCAGGAAACAAGGGATGGAAGCAGCTCTTATAGAGAGCTCTGACACTCTAAGGCAGATGCATCTGTATTTTTCCATTGTATGGAAAGCTTTACCCATATTTACTGCTCAGGGATTGTTTTTCTCCCTGCTGCTGTCCTGCCAGCAATTAGCACTGAGGGCCAGAGCTCTGCAGTCCGTTGGCACAGCAGAGTAGACTCTGAGGCTGGACCTCTCTCCACTTGTGCACTTAGGCTCTGCTCTGTCCCAGAGCATGGCTGGCTGGGAATGCTGGAGCACCCTGAGCTGATCCTGCCCTGACACGGATCCTGCTTCCCACAGCCCACTGGGAAAGGAGGGAGCCCCAAATGTTCCTCCAGCACTACAGACCTCTGCACCAGACAGAGCACAAGGGCATTTACCATTTTTTGGGGATCAGGTAATCCCTCCGCTTGGATGTCAGAGGAAAAAGGAAAGCCTGGCTCCAGGAGGGATTTCCAGGCAGCTGCCTCCCCACCCGAGCAGCAATGCCCTGCTGGTCCCCACAAGGGCTGCAAGCTGGGCACCAAAAGAAATCTGAGCTGTTCTGAGATCAGGCACCAAAGACTTTTTCTATTTGTTACTTTTTACATTGTTACTGGGAATTTAAAAGACTATCTGCCTTAGCTGCAAACATAGGAGGTTTTTCTTACACAAAGTGTAAGAAAAATGCAGAAATCAGTACAACAGTGTCAGGAAGGGGCCAGGCTGCAAGGCCGATGGTCCCTAGTGGTCCCCAGATGTGTGAACCAGTGAAAATCAGAAAAGTTTTGTAGCACTAAAGCAAAAACTCATTAATAAAAGTGACAATAAAAACTCCAAGACAAGGGAAGTTACTCAAGAGCAAAACTCTAATTACACTTGGGAACAGCCTCCCCCAGGAGAGCAGCATAGTCCTACTCCTGAAAGAGCTTTATAACCAGATTCGTTAATATTCTGGGAAGGCCAGGTTAAGAAACACATCTCTGGGTTGCCGTGCCCAGCTTGGGCTCCTCAGCACAGCAGGGACAGGAGTTCCTGGAGGTGAGGAACGGCCTGGAGCATCTCTGTGCCCAGGAAAGGCTGAGGGAGCTGGGGCTGCTCAGCCTGGAGAGGAGACACTGAGGAGCAAAGCCTGGGCCCTTCTCTGATCCTCCCTACACACAGGGACACCCAAGGATGCCCAGGGACTCCCAGGGACACCCAAGGACACCCAGGGACTCCCAGGGACACACAGGGACACCCATGGCTGATGGCCCCTCTCACCCAGCTCTGCCTGGCCCAGGCTGACTCTGCAGGGTGCAGCTGAGCCCAGCAGAGATGCTGGTGGCACCTCTGGAAGAGCAGATTTAAGAAAGGGCAAAGCCACCAGACAGGCAGAGAAGAAGGGGGGAAAAAAGATTGCCTTTTTAAATGAGCAATAAATTAATTTTACCCAAGTGGAGACTATTCTGCCTATGCCAGGGATTGCTCAGGGACTGCCTATCAGCTGACCCCAGCCTCTCCTAGCAGAGGACCCCTGTACCCAAATCTGAGACCTACTAACAGTCAATCAGCTTCCTCAGCAATGCTGAGTGAGAACATCTTCCTTTTAGCCAAACATCCTTCACAGCCTCTTGGAGAAATGGCAAACTCACCAACAAAAGCCCTTCAGCAGTCCTCCTGAATTACAAGCTGCTTACATCTTATTTTTATGATAATAAGGTGATTTGAAAACATTTCCATATATTAAAAATCATATTAATACTTTTCTTGTCTGACAGACTTGCAAATGTAGTTCTGCTTTGTGCTTTTAGCAGCAGCATTCAATGGCCAAGCGTTCAGAAAATTGAAAGTTTTCCTGACCTTTCCTGCAGCAAAAAGTCACTGACTTCCTGTCAGTGTATTTGCATAGGGAGTGCTCTTAAGCCAGCAACAGTCAAAGGAGACTTTAGTGGTTATGTCCAGGACTGTATCCTCAACTAGAGGTGAGTCCTACAGGAATTCCTCCAGCCAAGTGCTTTAGAACCTGGAGATTCAAATTTTATGATTTTTGCCCTTTTTTTGTATTCCTTACCCTTTTGTTACTAAATTCAAAGTTGCTGTCACCTTTAAATGGAATTGGTGGTGTGGCCAGAAGAGGATTTGGGTTATGCAGCACTGCATGATGAAGTGTCACAATCATCAGCCTCCTGCCACTGACCTCTCTGGATAAATCCTGGCTGTGCATGATGCTTCTCCCACACCTGGCAGTGCTGCAAGGACTGAGATTCAACCTTGACCTGTATTTTGCCCACTAACCTCTCTTACCTAAGTAGTCTTCTCTTGGCTTTCTCACTCTTTCAGAGCCAAGCTGTGGAGCTTTAATTTGCTGCAGCTTTTGTCATTTATGAACAGCTATTTGCATGTTTTGTTCATTATTAGAGCCTGACTCATGTGTTAGGCGAGTCACTTCTAATCATCCCTGTCCTAAACACTCAGCTTTGAAAGAAGAGCCCAGGCCTGCATGAAGCATTTGCTGGTGAACAGGGCCATAAATCACCCTGGCCGAGTTCTCCGAAGCAGCTGGGCAGGGAGAACTTTCCGAGCTGGAAATGCTCCCCCAGCTTCCTGCAGGCTGTCGGGCTTTTGATAAACATGAGCAATTAGCACCTTTGCAGACATCATTTTCCTTCCCCACTGATGGAATATTGGATACCCAGAAGGAAACTGGGCCTTGGAGGGAGGTTGCAGGAAGGTGGGCCAGATGGTGCATGGGATGGTGAACACTGCTCCGACTCATCCACGGAGGGCTGTGCTCACACATCCTCTCTCTTAGCCACACCTCCCTGCCCCTGCAGTGACAGCAGCTCTGACAAGCCCATTTCTGTCTGATGGGAAGAAAAACAAACATTGCAGTGGATAATCAAACAAATGTGGGCTCCTCAGTTCTTGGATGGGAACTCCAGCTAATGTCATAAAACGTGGGAAGAATGCTCTATAATTTATTCCTCCTCTGGAAATATTTGACTAGGTTTGGGATGTCCTATAGGAACAACACTGAAGTCAGCAGCAGCAGTAAAGGTTGCATGAGTTTGGAACTGGGGGATTTTCCTCAAAGTATGTACCTGGGAGAAGCTGGAGCTGAGATGCTGTTGGGTTGAAGAGGGAAATTTAGTGAGGAATTATAAACATGCCAGAGCAAACCTGCATTTCCTCCTGCTTATCCCTGCAGACACCTAGGGAAAGCTGTACCTGCAAAGAAGAGACAGTTTTATACCTCTGCAGCCATTGCCACACACATCTTTCCAACGCAGAGTTCAGCTCCTGCTTTCCTGCTGCCTTCCCATCTAATCTGTTTCCAGCCATGACAGTAGCTGAACTATTGCCAAGAAAACCACATCGTGGTTTAAGTGATGCTGTGATCACTTTACAGCCTGGGCCACAGAGCTCTGGTGTGTGACTGCAGCAGTCACAACAAATGGTATCCAGGCTGAGCACCTCCTGAGAATGGGATGGACATTCACAGTGGAAATTAAACCAATCACAACAACAGTGTCCAGGACTGGGCACCTCCAGAGAATGGGATGGACATCCACGGTGATAATTAAACCAATCACCACCAGAAAATGCTGGCAAGAAGAGAAAGAAGTCATGAATCCTAATGGGGCATAGATATACAGGAAGCTGAGCCCAAGGAAACTCTCTGACTGTTCCATCTGAATCCCAGCAGGATCTGAGGGATGTTGCAGAAGCATGGGAGCACATACAGCCATATTTTGAAATTTCCACACCACCAAAGCTGCCTCTCATGAGGAGTCTGTCTTTATTCTGGACTGTGAGTTTTCCTTCTCCCCAGTCTACATCATTACACAATTCCTCTGTTCATTACTAATTCCCTTCCTCTCCAGGTGATGAGAAATAGGCATTCCCCATCCTTTGCCTCTAATCCTCTTCCAGAATGTGGACCCCACCACAGGTGCTCTGAGGATGCTTTTAAGCAACCACTAGAATTATTTGCTATTTTTCTGCTGTGAGATAGGATTAGGAGAAGAGCAAAGCAGGCTAAAACTGTTTTCTTGTAGTTTTTTATTAACAAAACTACAAGAAAAAGAAGAATAATTAATAAGAATCAGAATAAAACCTTCAGAACACTTCTCTCCCCCCACAACTTTTTTTTCTTTCCCACTGACAATGTACAAAGACAAAACCTGGGACTTACATCAGTTGACTACCTCTAAGATAGTCTTGTATCAGTTCTCTTAGGGAGAGGAGTCTCTTTTGCCATGTTATAAAGACTTCTCCACAAAGAGCCAGTTCTCTTGTGGCTTGAATTCTCAAAAATAGCAGCTGCCCAGAAAATTGTGAAGTCTCCCATCTCATACAGCCTTCCTACAGCTGCGTTCATGGGCCATGTCAAACTCATGGGGTACTATTTTAAGGATGAGCTGTTCAAAGCAAAAGGTCTCTTCATCTATCTTTGAGATCATTTTCATCTCTGGGAAGAAGTCTTCTTCTTCTTTGGGGACAAATAATCTTCATCACTCATCTTCCTTTCTGTTCAAGCTTCTTATGCAATCACAGCTACTTCAGCATTTACCTACTTTAGCACAAACACCTTTGCTCATATCTGCAATTTGAACACTTCATCTCCCCATACTGTTTTCATTAATTAAAGGGATATTCTAGTGTATCAACAGTCCACCACCATGGCCTTGCAAAAGAATTTTAGCCTTAGACTCAGGCATCTCCTCATTCTCTTCCCAACTGAGACTTAACTCCTTCTTTACTGACCTTGGCATCTTCATGTTATCTCTTTATATGTCTTCACTCTGTCCTTTTCTCTCACTTGAGAAGATCAGCATTTTGTAAGTTTCATCTGTGCAATAAAAGAGTTAATATCTTGCCCAGGGCTTGTAGATGGTCAAGATGGTTGGTGGTAGCCAAAACAGTCACGGTGATAGATTCAGGCCACGCTGGGGGCTGTGCCAGGATCTCAGGGGCCCAGCCAGAATGGCCATAGCCGCTCTGGCCACATGGCTGGTCTCAGGCCCGTACTGCATTTAATTCCAGCCACAGATTGGCTTGACCACAGTGGGGGTGAGGGAACCGGCCTGGCAGCAGGATGTTAACAGCTACTGCGGCCTGGCCTGGCCAGGACAGGGTCCCTTGGCCTTCCTTTCCCCTGCCTGGCAGCCTCTGGGGCCCAGCCAGGACAGGGCCCGGCAGGCTCCCTGGGAAGGAGCCCAGCCCCTTGGCAGGGCCTGCCCAGCCCGGCCCAGCTGCACAGAAGAGGCCAGGCTGGGCCTGTTACCTGTTCTCAGGCCAAAAGAAAAGAGAGCTTTCCTGAAGTTTATTCAATTTTTAACATGTGTGTTCACAGAAACATGTCTAACTTTCTAGTAATTTAACAAGCTGTCAATATTCAAAAGTGGTCACTAATTAGTTTTGTCAGGTACAGAAGAGACTCTTGGCAGCTCTTCTTTAAAAACTCGTTTCTGTAAGTGACTTCTTCCCTGTTCACTAAATGTCAATCAATGCAAAACCAGCACAGCACCTCAGAGGTTCAGCCTGCAAAACTGTTTGCTCAGGGCAGGGCGAACAGGTCTCTTATGGCTGTCAGTGCCAGGGACTGGGGTCCAGGTGGCAGCCACATTCCACTGACATCAAACCCTACCCCACTGTACGTAGGATGCATTAACTGATTTGTTAATTGGGTTTGCAGGGCCAGGTTTTGGTAGTGAGAGGACCTCCGGGGGTGGTTTCTGTGAGAAGCTGCTGGAAGCTTCCCTCATCTTCACTAGAACCAATCCCAGCTGACTGCAGGATGGACCTGCTGGTTATCAGGGCTGGGCCAGTCAGGAATGATGGGAACACCTCGGAGGTAACATGTTTGAATCCACATTTCTAGACCAGGGCTGGATTACCAGGAGGGCACCAGGGTGCACAATGCTGTGAATTTCTCTGCCTCCCCTCCTCTTCCTCCTGAGCCTGCCTTCCCAGGCAAGCCATGCAAAGCCCTGAGCTCCTGCAGCACAGCAGAGCCTGGGAGAAAATACCCATGCAGAGAAAGGGTTAAAGAGGACAATAAAACACAGCAGGTGCAAGCACACGAGAAAGAAATAAAGCAAAATTCCCTCCTTACGGGAGCAATAGAAATGATTGAGAGCGTGGACTCTGTAATCTGCAGAAACTGGGGCGACACTGTTGAGTCAAATTAAATGCACAGAGTGGAAAAATCTGTCTGTGTCATGTGTCTGTATAATTTACTGCCATGGTTGGAGTCTGTCTTCAAAGGATTCAGGGGCAGAATGAACGTGTGGGACTTGTTTCTCTGTGATGTATGGACACATGTGCGTGTCTGGAACCATACTGAGGAGTGAGGAACAGGACAGTAAAGTTTTTGCATTCTCCAATCCCTCGGTTCCTGGTTAAAAGTTGTCTCCACCCTGTCACTCCAAGCATTGTATTTGGTGACCAGGAGACAGTGAAAGAAGTACCAGGGTGAATCCTTGGAAGGCAGATGTTTGCTCAGGGCAGAGAAGGGCAGGGAGGCAAGGAAGCCCCTGGAGGGATGTGCCCTCCCTGGGAGCAGCTGAGCTCCTGAGTTCCTGTCCTCAGCACACAACAGTGCCAGGCCAGAGCCCAGCATTCCTCCCTGAGCCCTTCCCAAGGTCCTCAGGGTGCCTCAGGTGCAGATACATGCCATATCCTGCTGCCCACCAGCCCACCATGGTTCAGGGCAGGGTAAGGTAAGTGCAACTCCTCTCCTGGCTGCGGAAACCTGGAACAACTCAAGAAAAAAAAACTGCCTCCCACACGCTGCTCCAAGGATGGGAGTGAGCACAGCACCAGCAGCTCTGCCCAACCCTGCTTTTACTAGGAGTCTTAGCCAAAGCCCCTGGTGCAGATAATCCAAGCAGACAGTCAGGTCAGTAGTGGAGCCCAGTCTGCTTTCTGGAGGAGACCTTCTCCTCTGCAGTGATTTTCCCTGCCACTCATGGGGCTGGACTTCACTGTCAGTGTTGGATTTCAGTTCGGAGGTTTGCACTGCAGCTGCTGGCTGGGTTCAGCTCCGTGTGATCAGCTCTAGGAACCTTTCAGGGTGAAACACAAAACTGGATCATTTTGGTGCATTACCAGCAATGCTCTGGCATGACTCTTTGGTGTTCATTAATATCAGGCAAGTTTCAAGTGCCCCAGAGTGATTTATTTTGTCTAATGCATCAATGCAAAGCAAGAATCACAGTCTCCTTTCTGTAACACACACAAAACACAGATCACAAAACACCACTGAAGGGGCTTCATTACCTTTGTTGCTTCACTGGAGTCAAATGCAAATTACACCAAAGCCATGGAGTCCCAGGGGATGGGAGGGCAAGGCTGAGCCACAGAAGTTTGCAAGTCCTTCTGGAACAGAGAGGCTGCCTTTGGACCGAATTCCCCTGCAGTGTGCTCATCTCCTCTGCCTTGGTGCTGCACCCCGGGCTGTGGGGAGCTCCTGCTGTGGGAGGGAGGGACTGTGCCCCGGCCAGAGGGTTTCAAATTCATCCAGTTCCCAGTCTTCCTTACACCTCCCTTCATGTGATCAACTATCATCCATTTGCAGAGAGATCAGCAGGCCTGCCTTGCCCTCCATGGCTAACGATTGGATTTAGTTCCCTGCCAGCAGCCATCCACAGTGCTGAGAGGCAAAGTAAATTTTCCATGGCTCCCTTCCAGCACCCAAACATCAAATCATATTCTAGTAATCATACAGAAGTTAATTAGGTACCTCAGTAGGCTGGGATTATTTATTCCATAATTTCATGGCCTGACAGTTCTCACAGGACATTTGTCAGATGCTGCTTACGTGAATCTCTGGGCTTTTGACAGCAAACTGTTCTGCTTCTGTCAGGGGGAGCAGGACAGAGCAAGGTGGGCATTTGGGAGGCTTTAGCCTCCAAAAACACCCCCTGGACAGAGACTGGAGCTCCAAAATCCTAGACTGCTCCCAATGTTCCCCATCTATGCAGCCAGGACATGGGATGTTTATGCCAAGGAAAGGAAGCTGGAATAAAAACTTTTGAAAAAGAAACAAAAAACTAGGGCCCTCCTTCGTATCTCTCTAATAAAACTATCTGGAGGGAAAATTCAAATGGAGTTTTTTCTGTATTTATACAGCAAGAAATCACATTGGAACAAAAGCAGTGTCTGATTTCTTTCTCTGTCAGTGATACCAACAAAAACATCAAACTGAACACAGCAAGGCTTCACTGACAAGTTTACAAAGCTCAGAAATGTCTTTTAAGGGTGTAATTTTGTTTAGCAAAACAGAGCTTCAAAATCCATACCTACAGAAAGTTAACACAGGAGAATTCATCTGGCTGGCCTGCACTCAGACACATCCATTTGGGAAGAGAAAAACTACTGTGAAGAATTATTAATAAAAGTATTTACAGAAATTTGGAAAATCAGAATATATACAAAACCATTTCTCCAGGCAGAAGCCTCAGCTTCTCAGAAAGCAGAGTCACTTCTGTCCCCTGTGCCTCCCCAAGAGCCCCTTCCCTACCCCTGAGTGACCACGGGGACAGGAGGATCTCTGAGCAGAGTTACTGTACATGTGATTTATGTGTGAGTATAATATACAATGCTCTGTGAGATGCACTGCGCACAGGCTAAATTCCACATTCCCACATGGATAAAACCATCCCATGACAAAGGATGGCAATGACTGGCACAGGGAATCACACACACTTTAACAGATACAAGAGCAGCTTGAGCATCCAGGCACTGGGGGACTCCACAGCTCCCAAAGCTGTCAGAGGATAACCCTGCAGCCCTCAGCATCAATTAGGATGTAACTAATGACTTGTTTGGGCCATGAAAGGAACACAGTGGGAGGAGACTGTGACCCCAGCCCTAATGGAGAGCTGTGGCCTGTCCTGCAGGGCAAGGCAAGGGGATGGTGGCAGCCAAGGACTGACATCAAGATGAATAGTGTTTGCTTGGACAAGTGCTCTTTGTTGGCCAGTTCATTGAGGGGTTGGGTTTCAGGCCTGAAGAGGTGTCTGGTTACCCTCCCACTCGGAGATAAGGTACCTGAATGTTCTTGTGCAAACACAGTGGGGCCACAGTGAGAACAACACTGTGGAAAAAGGCTCTTGGTTGCACACTGTCAAAGGGGAGAATGTTCTGAGGAAAACCCAGATGATTCCCCCTGACGTTTGTTAGCACTGATGGAAAGTGGCAAGGTATAAAAAGGAGCTTTACGGCTTGCCAGAGCGTGGCTGGGAGGGAACAGATGGCCAATTCATCTCCACCGAGCTTGGCACTTCCAACAAAAGAAACAATATGTGTTTGGCTGCCCTAATTTCTCCCCCAGGTATCCCTGCAAGTGACTGGGATGTCTGATGACAAGAATAACTTGACTTGTGCTCCCCAAGAGCACATGTTGCTTGTTGCTGGGGCCTTACCATTGTTTTGTCCAATCTCCCACTCTTCCGCAGCCCTCAGGGAGGTGACTCCAGATCCAAGAGCCAACAGCAAACCTGGATGACACCACCTGGATCCTGCACTCACAGGGACTCCTGTTTCACATGGAGATTCATTCCAGTAGCCCTCATTTCAGTCTGCAAACATCTATTTCCAAGCACTGGAGCTGCACACAGCACATCCCAGGGATGCTTTGCTGAATGCAACTGGCTGTAAAAATTCCAAGATTAGATCAAGGAATCCAAAACCGAGTTGGCTACCCCATCATGTTTTCACATTTAATGGTTTTTCCCAGGCAGAACCTTGATTTCCAGTTTTATGTTTTCCTACACAAGGGATAAGCTGCTCCACTTTCCCACAGAGAGAGTTTGGGGGCTGCACCAGGGTGGCTTTCTCAGGGGATAGAGGGGAAGGGAAGGGAAGAGATCATTCTCACCCTGATGCAGCATGTGCAGGGCTCGCGTATCAGAGCTGAATGAGAGGGCCATGGCTGAGTCAAACACAAAATTGTATTTCTGGGTAAAATGCATCTTTCCCCATCTCTCACACTAAGCTGGTCATTGATGCAGTCTGGCACATACCAAGATCCTTAAAATTTGCAAACAAAAACCACAAAAGGAGCAGTAGATCACCAGTGCCTGTAATATTCTCTGGGTAGGCAGTGTGGATCCATCAGCCACCAGCAGGATTCTCCTCCATTTTTGATATTCCACTTTTGACATTCTCCTGCGATTACTTTTCTTTGCAACAACAGCAGAGCAAGTTAACAACCAAGTCTAAAAGGTGCTGGAGGCTGCTGCCTGATCAGGAACAGAGGATGGGAGTTCACATGAGCTCTGCAAGATTATTTTGAAAACCCCACACTACAGCTCTCCAAGGAGTCCAACTCTAACTAAAATTCGTTGGGCCTCACAAATTATACTCTACCATATGTTAATGATGAGGTCAGAACATTAGGTTGAAGTAAAAATCATTGATGATTAAAAATTATTCATTAGAAAACTTCTAGAGCAACATTATTAATAGATCAAATTCAAGTGACATTTTAAAGAAACTGATTTTTGTTTGTATTAGTGATTCATGAGAAGAATCTGTAATGGGTTAACAAAGAATTTTATCCATAAGCTGCTATATTAGGAAATACGGTGTTATATTCCCCACAGAGCAAAAATTGGTTTTGTCTTATTAGTAAATATTGACTAAAAAACACTGATTAAATTAGTGTTCCCATGCTGCTGATTCAACCACATCCGCGTTTGTTCCCTTAAGAGAACATTACACACTCTGAACATACATCCAGAGGAATCAATTGTTAGACATATGGTTAGGATATTATCTTTTCCAAACCAAAAGTCCAGGCTTTCAGGGAAAAATCAAGAGCCAAGACAAGTTGTTAGACTTGCTTATCTCTCAGAAGCACAGCAGAACAGGTCACACCTCAGCCTTGGCCCTACTTACATATTTTAAGGAATTTCTAAAGAAAATCATCTAATTCTTTTTATTTCTCATTCCATTATTTTATGCTGTGGCTATCTATAAGGAAATTGAATAGTCCTGAAATTAAAAATACAACCCTGAATCTGCATGATTTTAGGCAAATAGTCTCTAGCCTGGTTTTAAAGATCCTTGATGAAGATGCAGAACTTTAGAACAGGTTTCGATGTTCCCCTGCCACCACTTTCAAGGGAATTGAAACCTATAACCTATCTCACTTAAGTCTTGCAACAGTGAGTGGAACAAGGCCTAAATATCTTTAAAATGCTTGGGTTGGACAGATTTTCAACACAGCTCAGCTCAAATTTCTCCTCTTCATGAAGTCAGAGCTCCGGGCCCGGGGCTCGCTGGCTTAGCTCTCCAAAGGCTGCCCAGCATTTTTGGGAATCTCACCCCTTTCTCGTGTTCCCAGCTGAAAGATGAACTGCTTGAAAAGTCCAGCTTTCCTTTTCGGTAAAATAAGGCTCCCAACACACTGCTGATTCACACAGGCTTGGGAAAGCAAGAAGTGTCCAGAGCTCAGGCCTTCCAATGGCTCCTGGGAGAAGCAAACAAGGTCAACCCATCTCCCTGCACTTCCATTCCATCAATATTCCTTATTTCACTAGGCCACAGTCTTCTCTCCCATCTTCACATGCTGCCTTCTAAAACTAGGTAATTTAATTCAAAATATTTAAAACTACTGAGAGAGAAAAGCTGCTACAGCTCTTCAAGTGACAGCCTGGGAACAACTTGGGAGGTCACATTTAGCAACTTTACTGTAAACTATTTCTGTTTATAGTGAAAATAGTGGGATCTATGAGTCCTTAGACGTACTCCTCATTTCAAGTAATGTGGACAACAACAGGTGGTTGTACACAGACTGAATTTTTCTAGACTAAAATTTCTCTGTGTCATCCTAGTACTGTTAATTCCCAGCAGGCTTTTGAGGGAGAAAAATTAAGTACTGAAGCTAGTTATTAACTAAGAGTTATATTCTTAGTTCTGAAAAAAACGTATGGCCCTTATTTTTGAATCTTGTCATGTGTGATGGACCAAAGCCAATTTTAAGAAGAGAGCGCAGGTGGATTTTGACAAAATGGATGACCTGGGGGGTAAAATTCCATTAAATCTGGAAAATTCCTATTTGAAAAATTACCTTTAAAATACAGTAAGCATTTTCTGATGAAACTTATTAACAACACTCCTTTTAGAGTGCCTGAGTAATGCTCAGTGATGTCTCAGCCACATATTCCCGGGATATCTTGCAGTTCCCAGATGTGCTGCTCTGGTGGCAGACCCTGTGTAGGTACCTGCGAACAAGAGAATTCACATGCCCTGGCCCCAGTGTCACAGCAGAGCATCTCTCCAGGCTCCAGTGCCTGGCAGGACCAGGACTGAGATGGAGCTGCCCCGTTGGGATGAGTTCCAGGTGCCATCGAGTTTGGGAGCACTTGGCTTGGCTCTCTGCTGCTCAAATGTGCTTATTACTGGCCTGGGGCATAATTACAGGATCCCTGGGAATGTGAGGGAAGGGACAAGTGCAATCCTCTGTAAAATATGTCCCAGCTGGGGATGACATCATGGCCATTGATCAAACTGGGAGCCCTGAAGTCCCCATCCAGCCTGTCATTTACACACAGCAACAAAAGGGAACAAGGCCTGCACTGAGCTGCCCTAGGAGACACCTGCCAAGAATTTCTTCTTGTCCCAGGACATTGCCAAGCCTCTCCAGAAGTTTTCTTAAAAGGAAAACCAATGAGCGACTTCTTTCCAAGGATACTGGAGTATCTCATGTCCATGGGTTTGCTCTGTCAGGGGCAGCTCCTGAGGTAGTTAAGAGCTATTAAACTTCTTCTTCAGGTGGGCAGATTGAGGCACAAAATGGCTGAAGTATGGCTCTTGAAACTGTCACCAGCCTAGGCAACTGCCTTTATGTACATTTATATTTTAAAGAAATACACTGAGTGATGAGGTATTCTTCTCCCATTTGTCCAACTTACATCTCCCAGGCTGAGCTAAAGCCTTTCCAAACTTGTCCCAGATCCCAGGCTGAGCTAAAAAAACTTTCCAAACCCATCCCAGCTGCCAAGCTGAGATAAAGCCCTCTCCAAATCTGTCCCCTCACTGCAGCACACGCAGCCTCACACTGCATTCCAGTCGATCAGCAGAAAATCCCACACTACCTCCTGGATGTTTTCCCTCCCTTCTGGATTAGTCCCAAGCTCCAAGCACTCCAGTAGGAACTGACAGACGGCAGGAGATGATGTAGAGGTGCAATCAGATCAGACTAGGGAGAGAACAAATCTGTACAGCATAATGAGTCTTCTATTGCATATATCAGAGCTTTGAAACTTTTTCTAGTTAAATATATAGTCTGAAAACGTTCAGCGTATATCATCTCATCGGAACAACAGACTTCCATTGTTCCCGTGGCATAAATCTCTCACAGGCTCCTAACAACACATGATTTCCACCGGCTCCAGGCTGATATAGTGTGGCACAAGGAGAGGAGGGTTTGTACATGGAAATCGATTTACTCTGTAAGAACAAATTTTGCATTGTTCTGTATCTGCAAGTCACACGTCTCCATGCTGCCCAGATGAAGTCTTGCACTGATTGCTGCCGAGGGGAAATAGCTCAGTAATCAGGTGTGCTTTGCCTGAGGGTCTGCTGGAGTGATCTGCAGCTCAGAGCACTGTGGCACCACAACCCTGATGGATCAGCTCCAGCTGCTTCTGCAGCACAACCCAGCAGTGGCAGCAGGGAACACAACAGCCCCAGGATGATTTGGGAGTCCTTCAACCCCACAGAGCTGTGCCAGTCCCTGGCACACAAGACCTGTCCCCTACACCCTCCAACCCCAAAAATGATTCATTGGTTCTCTCTCTCAGCTCTGAGTGAGAGTAGGACACTCCTTCAGGGGAATCAAGGATCATTGACAACTTGTGATCCTGTGTCAGGACAAGCAGCAATCACAGGTAGGCACTTAGTGGTTGCCAGGTAGAAGATATTTGCTTGGCAGGAAACGTCTACATTTCATCTTTGCTGGATGAACCTCCACAGCTGGCTGGAGATAGCTGCTGCTCTGGGGCCAAGAAAAGCTTGGTATTAGACCCTCTAAAGGCAGTGGTCCCAGCTAGGGAACCTGCTGCTCTACCTCCTGCTCTCTTAGCAAAAAGGACCTGCTCGTGCATCACAACAGGCTGCCTGGAGCTGCTGGATGCTAGATAGAAGTGTTTCTATCCTAAAACAAGACATGGTCATCCTCAATTTTCTTCCTTGTCAGCTTTATTTCCATTCCCATACCTGCCCCTGGTCAATCTTCCCTGCAGCTGTCTTCCCAGTTCTTCCTTTTGGGAATACATTGTTTCCTGGGAGGGTAGGAAGGCCCTGGCACAGGGTGCCCAGAGCAGCTGTGGCTGCCCCTGGATCCCTGGAAGTGTCCCAGGCCAGGTTGGACACTGGGGCTTGGAGCAACCTGGGACAGTGGGAGGTGTCCCTGGCCATGGCAGGGGGTAGGACTGGATGAGATATGAGGTTCCTTCAACCCAAACCATTTTGAGATTCTGTGGTAACAATCACACCAGGACCATCCAGACCCCCTCCAGATGAACACACATAATTTTCTCTGGGCTCTTATGGCAGCTCTCAAAAGCACAAGAGAGAGATTGCAGCACCTGTTAAATGTTGGGGACATTTTATAAAGCCATCCCTGCATGAGAGGTGCTGCTCTGGGGGCACGCCTGGCTCACATGCTGCGGGTGCCAATCCCTTTGCCTGGAGTGCCCCCAGGAGGGGCCTGACACATCACACACGGAGGTCACTTCAAGAGCAGGATGCTCTCATACTCTCCTGAGGATGGACCAGATGGAGTACTATGGAGATGCTCTCTAGGGCTCTCCTGCAGCAAACAATAGACAAATTCAGCCTCAGAGGCATTCCCAAGGATGAGGTGAGTGCAGCCATAAAGGCTGGTTCCTGAAAGGGAGATAAAATACACTGTCAAAATATTCCCGTTCTACCTGAAGATGGGATTGAAGCCTTTCTGCACTTACCCTGTAGCCTGTCCTTACCTCTGAGTGACCGCGGGCAGGGAGATGCCCAGAATGCACAGAGGGTAATTCCCAGGGATGGTAGGAAATTACTCACTTACTGCTGGAGGAGTGCATGAAACACTGGCTGTACTCTCACCTCATACCACACAGGCAGAGAATTCCTATCAGCACACAGAGGCTATAGGGTTACATTTTCTCATAAGACCCCAGACAAACACCACAGATTGCAGGCACTGCACTGGCAGTCTTGCAGAGTGACGAGGTTGGCCTGCAGGATGCATGTCTGTGTCTTGCTGTCACTCAGCTGCACTGAAATTTGAAAACAAGAGGTCATGAACTACAGCCTTGCCAGAGTAGGAGCCAGAGTACAATCATCATCTCACTGGCCCACGAGCAGTCTGGGATAAGGAGCAAACTGCAAATATATCTGTTTCTGGATTGGGAACAGTGTGGCCAGCAGGAGCAGGGCAGTGATTCTTCCCCTGTGCCCGGCACTGGTTGGGCAGCACCTCAAGTGCTGTGTCCAATTCTGGATCTCCCAGTTTGGGAAGGACATGGAGGGGCTGGAGCATGTCCAGAGAAGGGCAACAAGGCTGATGAGGGGTCTGGAACACAAGTTCTGGGAGGAGTGGCTGAGGGAGCTGGGGTTGTTTATCCTAGAGAAGAGGAGGCTCAGGGGAGACCTCATCACTCTCTGCAACTCCCTGACAGGAGGGTGCAGCCAGGTGGGGTTGGGCTCTGCTCCCAGGGAACAGCGACAGGACAAGAGGACATAGCCTGCAGCTGTGCCAGGGGAGGGTCAGGCTGGACATCAGGAAGGATTAGCATAATGTCTTTTATTTAAGATAATCAGTAAATGCACTGCACAAGTTTATAATTGCCAATGAAGTAGTTTAACTCATCTGAATAGTGTTTTCTTAATGAACAACTTTTAGATCTTTCAGTAGATTTCAATTTCAAAATGCCACAGTGATATTAAAATTTGCATTTTGTAAAATGCTTTGGAACAGATTTTGAGGGTTATGGGAACACTACCCAATGTACAGTTCTTTGATGTGACAAGGATGGCAATACAATTTTAGCACACAAAAGGACAGTGGGATTTAACTGACTCTATTTGAAAGTACATCAAAATCCTTAGGAGAATGTACCAGAGATAAGAGGGGCTAAATGTTAATATCCAGAAACTGTCATATGATAAGGTCAATATATTGTTAGCTAATGAAATACAGACTTCATGTATCTCCTGTTGGCTATGGAGCAGGCAGGATGTCTCTTTTATTAGCTTAATGAGAATTTGAAAATCAAGATATGAGAGAAGGTGGCCAGACCAACAAATGCTTTTTAATTACCCCAAAAGGGATAATCTGCTAATTTAACTTCTCAGCTCCAGACACTAACATAACCAGTGCTGGGACATCTTCACAGACTTTGGCACCCTTCCTTTAGTGAGTAACAGCCCCAAACATTCAAAGGTTTAAAATAGTGAAGTATCTGATTTTATTAAACATAAAATAGGCATCACATTGCACACATTTTCCAGTCTCCTGGGTCCCTGAGGTACTGATTAGACTATTCCTTCAGGCAGCATCCAGGAAACCCAGGAGAAGTCCTTAAATAAAGGCTTTGATCCATGTTTTCCATCATAGACCCTAACTGATGTAACCTCATTTGAATGAGAAAAGGAACTCTGTAGAAATTCAGATCTCTAATGCTGAAACGAAATAGCGCTCTTAGTCATGACTCATTAAAGAAAAATAAGTCTCATTTGTTGCATTTAGGTTCTTGTTTACTTTCTATCCTGTTGATGGCTGTTTGCTACTGCTGTCACCTCCACTCCTGTGTATGTGTCCTTCCCACTCCTTCCTGGGGTGCCCAATGTTACCCAGGATTCCCCACAAACACTGCCACTCATTATTTTCTTCTGCTATGGCTTAAACATCTCCTGTGCACTCTTATGCCTTCCCTTTGGCTTTGAGGTGGTTCCCAAGTATAATTGAAGGAAAGAAAAAATTGCTAAATATTTCTGTCTTCACATTTCTTCCTTAGTTCTCTTATTTCTTCTTATGTCTTGTTTGTAATATGGCTCTACTTCTCTGCTTTTGCACTGTCCTGGGAACTGACACATACACATTTTCCTTCAGAATGCTGAAATCAAAGTATTTTCCCTGCACTTTTCCCCTTGGACCAATGTGAATATCAAAGAGCAGTGTTTGTATGCATGCTGCAAATCAAACCCCAAAGACCTTCAGCCTTTGCTGACACTCACAGATGATACTACTGCTGCAAGACTGTCTGGTGTGGATACACTCTGCAGCACCTTGATTACCACAGAGTCTGTGTCCACCAGGGCTAAAAATGTCTCTGGAGATGTATTTTCTTCTCCACTGGTTACTCAGGGGGTCACACATTCCCACAAGGCAGCTCAGAGACTGAGGTATTTCAGAGAGACAGAAGAAATTCAGGTGTGAGTACCTGAACCAACAATTCCATGTCAACAAAGCACTCACTGAATCAACAAATCCCTCACCTGGATTGAGGTAGTCATTGTCCTTTGGATTAACTGACACCCAGAACAACATGGGCTGCCCACAGCCTGCCAAATCCTGATGGAGAAAAATCAAACATCTGTTTTCAGCTGTAATTCTGAGAATTCAGGAGACCAAGACCCTGCTGTGAGAAGGGGGAAAACAACTTGTTTAACCTGCCTGGGTCCCTTCATGGGCAGATGCCTCCCAAGTTTCATATCAGCTGGAACTGCCAGACAGTGACATCCTCCAGAATCCTGGTACAAATCACCGAAAACGGGTCCTGATGCCCCAGTGTTCCCATAGGCTGGACCTGTGCACCCTCACCACTGCCCAGGGGTTCTCTTAGTGGGCCCCTTCCAGGCCCTCCAACCTCTGCAAACACATGCAGAGCACCAGGGTAAGTAATGAGATGCAAATGTACCTTCAGAGGTTGATCCAAAGCCCAGTCAAGTCAATTATTATTAATGTAATTAGTACTGTATGAGAAGTTCAAGGCATAATTCAAGTCAGGTCTCCATCCAGGCACGCTGTGGATATGTGCAAAGCAGAATTAAAGGGTTTACAAGCTGAGTGTGACAGACAAAAAGAAAAAGAAGGAGATGTGAGGTGATATAAAAAGAACAGATAATCTGCCACAGAAACCCAATCTTAATCCTGGGCTTTGTCTGGCAAACCATGCAGCCTTCAGCGGGAATTTCCAATAACAGTTACATCAGCAGTGTGTTCATTAAACAGTATTTTGAACCTTTATTTGTCATGAATTTTCTCTCTCCTTACATTTTTATTCCTTCTCCCCCGCGCTGGGTTGGCAAAGCACGCTTTTTATTTCTCTAGCAGGGACTGTGTACTGGGGGTCATTGGAGCCAAGTCAATAGCATGACCCGAGAGTTGCAGGCATGAATGAAGGGCTGAATAAAACCCACTATGAGCTTTGCTTTCTTCTGTACCAGTAATTAAAAATGCCTGAGTCACACTGAGCGCTGGGGAACTGGTTTGCTCGAGTGTCACGACCAGATGCCAACCCACAAGCCCCTTGCTGTTCACTGGCACTCACCCAAAAGCTCTTTTCTCCCCTCTTTTTCTCTCTCTCTCTTTTTTTTTTTTTTTTTTTTTTTTTTCCCAGTCCAGAAGGGAGAGTTTCCATGGGCGGAGTGGTAAGGGAGAAGCGGGCACAGCGCGGGCGGCTTGCTGGGATGCGGAGCTGCTCCCGCTCCTCGCTGCGCTCGACACCCTCTGGCCAGGCTGCAGCCCGGCTGGTGCAGCCAGAGCACCCTCTGCTGCTCTGCTCCCTCCTGCCAGGCAGCCCCTGGTACTGCCAAACCCTCCTCGAACTCGTGGAGGGATGCTCCAGTACCCAGGCTCACTCCCAGCCTGCTCCCTGGCCTCTGCCAGCACACCATCTGAGCTTCGCGGTGATGGAGCATGGGGTGAGAGCCACGCAGCCTCCATCAGTGATGCTGCAAACCTACTGGTTACTGCACCACAGGAGCATTTTAAAAAGCAGGAAAGCCTCCTCATTCCTTACCTGGCGTCTGGTGTAGCTGGGGATACAAGGCCGCACCAGAGCCCTCTGCACTGGCACGGGTTTTATCTGGAAATATTTGTAACTGCCCTTGCTATTGAAGCATATGAATGCAATTACAGCATTCCAGCAGAAATCAGCTGAGTATGTGGTAAAGCAGGGAAACATACAAGGGAAAGTGTGTAAGATAATCTCCTAATCATGCACATACAAGGGCACCAAGATTCCTTCCAGAATCCAGCCATTCCCCACACTCCTTGCTGCTCCTGGAGAGGGAAGTACAGGCTGGCTGAGGCTGCACTGCTGGCGTGGAGGCCACCAGGTCACCCCTGGAGTGTCCAGGCAGCCACACTAGGCAGCCACGGAGAGCAGTGGTGCTGAGATCTTTGTAGCTGGAAAAGGCAAGTCAACATGCAAATCCTAGTTAAAGTATCTTTATTAGCAGCATTTTAATCACTTGCAAAATCTGGACCAGGATCAAACCAAACATAAGGCAGCAGCTGCTGTAAACAGCCGTTATTGAAATGGAAAAATGATTAGTGCTGAGGGAAGGATGTCAGGCATAATGAGCCTGCCTTGGCTGCTGAGCACTGGGCACAGCGGGGCAGCTCCCCGTCTGTCCTGCCCTAAAACCTCTCCTGGTGCAGAGATCCCCAGACCTGCAACCTCTCTGCCAACCTCAGTAACCACCCCTGGACATATTTACAGCACCAAGGGGGTTTTCTGACTCTGCTTGGAGAAGGGAATAACTCCACTGATGCAGGAGCCTCTCTCCTTCCATCACACACAGGAGGGTAATGCAGAAAGTCATTTTAACTTCCACACAATTAGGGAAGTGTAATTATCCACCAAAACTTGCATTGAAACAAGGTGTGTATTAGCCATATTTTTGCTCTGGTATTCATTACACTTTCTTCCCCTCTGCTGCAGGAAGGGACCCGGGGTCCTGGTCCATGGCCAGCTGAACATGAGTCAGCAGTGCCCTGGAGCCAGGAGGAACATCCCTGTCCTGGGAACATCAGGAGCAAGGTGGGGATTGTCCTGCTCTGCTCTGGGCTGGAGCAGCGTCACCTCGAATGCTGGGGTAGTTTGGGGTGCCACAATATAAAAAAACATTAGAGAGTGTCCGAAGGATGGACATGAGGATGGGGAAAGGTCTGGAGAAGAGCAGCTGAGGGGCCTTGGTTTGTTCAGCTGGAGGAGACTGAGGGGAGACCTCACTGTGGTCTTCAACATCCTCCTGAGGGGCAGCTCTGATCTCTCCTGACCAGCAGCATGATCCAGGGAGCAGCTGGAGTTGGGCCAGGGCAGGCTCAGGCTGGATTTTGGGAGAAGTTTCTTCCCCCAGAGGGTGCTGGCACTGCCCAGGCTTCCCAGGGAATGGGCACAGCCCTGAGGCTGCCAGAGCTGCAGGACCGTTTGGACACCACTCCAGGGATTGTTGGGGTGTCTCTGCAGGGCCACAACTCTCACTGTGACACCTCAGTCCTTCTCACTGTACAGAGAGCTTCTCTTCCTTTCCTCATTGACAGAATGCCACAAGAAATACCCGACGTGAAAGTAGCTCAAATCACACTGAGCATGAACATACTGAATCATTCCCGTGTGTCACGAGGAGCAGCAGCCAGTTCCTTAAATCATCTGCATTTCAAACACTGAGTGTCAAAACACGAGAAGTCGCTTCAGACAAACCAGCTCTGAGTCCTGTCCGAGTCGGGAGCAGAAAAAAGCATTGTTTAGTATTTTCCATTTCCATCAGGGGGAGCCTGTGCACAGAGGATTAGTCCTGGTGTCTCTCCAGCCCCAGAGACTTCCCACAACCACAGCTCATTGAGACCTTGTCGTGTGTGATCTGGGTTGCGAGGTCCCGGGAGCTCTGTCTCATGTGAGGGAATTCAGAAACATTTTTCTGCATTTACAGAATGGTTTGAGCTATGCTCAAGAGTGAGATCTGTTTATCTAATTACATTAGTGGAAGGTTAACATTTTTATTTAGTTGATGTATAATTCATACCACCAACAATGCAAACCACGCTCTGTGGTTTGGAGGTTGACTGTACCTGGTAAATATTAACATTTGTGGCATGAAGAATAATTAGAGGGTTAGTGTCAAGATCTGTGTCAGGATTATGTGGTTACAGGCTATCGACTGTAGGGCTTGAAATTAAAGACCTTGCTGTAATCAGACTTTACAAAACACCACCCTGGATCAAAGGGAAGCAATAGTTTCTGTTTGTTATGGTAGTACTTGAGTATGTAAACTGTTGGTAAAAAATTCAAAAATTCAAACACTTCCATTTGGAGATGTGGCAAAAAGGTCCAATGAAAAGTATCAGGTGTTATATGAGTGAATCAGGTGATAAACACACTGAACTTCCTACACAACATATAAAAAACCTCTATTGAACAAAAAACCAATGAAAATCTAATACTGCAAAGTGTAGATTTGTTACACTCTGAAGTGTAACTTTAGAGTTCTACTTCCAGTTCTCTTGGAGGGAAAAATTTGCCTTCATGGTTAAACCTGTCCTGTGTTTGAGAAAAGAGCAGTGGCCACCACTGAACACCGTGTGCAGCATCTGCTGAAGTTCCCTCATGTTCATCCTTCATGATCTCCCAGGATTTCTGGGGTAAACCCAAACTCCCACACTCAGCTTAAGGCCTCCTGTTACTTTGAGCCAGCTCTTTGATATTTAGGAGCAGTAATCCTTCCTAAAATGATCACTTGTAATTTTATTTACACTCAGTTTTTAATGTCTGCTCTGTCACTGCTGTAACAAGGTCAGTTATTAAGACACAATTCCCCAGTTCCTGCCTGTACTCCATAAAGGTGACTCCTGAGAACACCTGCCTGCACTCCCAGGGTTCTAAAAAGGTCTGATTTGGATGTCTCATGAGAGGCTCAGCACCTCAAAAAATCAGGTCTCTGATTTAGGGACCACCAAACCATTCAGATGTATCTTTTACCAGGTCAGTCTTCCTATGAGATCCAGAAAAAATTTGGGGTGTACCCCCTCATACCCCAAACTGCAATAATAGATTTGGTTCTTCCAGTGCCTTTTCTGTCTCTCATTTATGAAATGGGGCACGAACACTCTCCTGCATTTTGCAATCTAGGACACAATTCAACAGGGAGACAATTACAGATGAGGCCATTATAAAAATAATAAAAATATAGTGAATATAAAGTCAGCTCTAGTGGCTTGAGTGCAGACATGAGGTGGCAGGAGTCAAAGAGCTCATTATATTAATTATAAAATAACAATGAAAAAGGCTGAATTCTGTCTTCTGAAATCTTTCAGCTGATTCTTACTAAAATATGTGTTCTACTCCTTCAAGGCTTATAATCCTTAATAGAGGATTCAAAGAAAGTCAGAATGGTATCTCTTGGCTTTAAACATCGCTGCATCTTGAGTGAGCAAATGAGTTGCCAAGGTATACAGTTCCTTTTTGAATTCAAAGTAAAACACACGTTCACCTCCAGTCTGGGGAGACAGCTACTGAGGAGATTCAATATCAGATCCCAGTCTTGTTTCCTCTGCTACAAGGCAAGGGCAGATCAGTCCAAAGAACACTCCTCAGCAGATCAAAATATTTGGAAAAAAAAGTACATTTACCTCTTAATGTCTCATAGTCTCAGACGTCTATGGTACAAAGGAAAGTATTTGAACAGTTTAAAAGTTTTATGGTTAGAATAACATTCAATAAAAAATACATTTTTGCAGGACTGGCTAAGGAACCACAGGCAGGCAGGAATTCTGGGAAAACCCCCATTCCTCTGGGAGGAGCCAGTGGGGAGCAGGGAGAGGGGTCCCTGAGCTGCCCTGGCTCCAGAGAGACACAGGGAAGAGATGCTTGGGATTTTTACATCTGGAAAAGTCTTTGATCAGGTAGCTGGCCTCAGTCTCAGAGATGCAGCTTTCTGCTAGCAAAATCCCCAGTCCAAACGCTGGGTGCTATGTTTGCAATCTCCAAAAAGATTTGACATGTTCCGTATGCCACTGAACCTCCCCATATCTGTGAGCTTACCTAGAGCAAAGTCATGAACTCTTGGAGCAACAATTGGCTCCTGGACAGAGAGGTTCTGGGCCAAGCTTCAAATACCCCCATGCCGTGATTTATGGATCAGTATCCAAAACAGAGCAGCAGATTTACTGTTTCTTGTCATTTCCAGAGCTGCAACCAGGTGAGATTCGGGGTTTTTAATGAGTTTAACCTAGAATTTGAAAATCCCTTTGATGCCTGAATTCAAAGTGAATTTGAGTCAGAAAAATGAGCCCACATGAATCAGACCCAAGAATGCATCTCCTCAAAGCCCTGTGAAGTGAAAGCACAACTTTGCAGCAGCTTTTGTTGACATCTTCCCTTGTAGCACCTTTCTAAAACTTCTGACTGCCCAAATGCAAAATGTCCTCACCTCACTATTCACAAATGGCCTTTAAAATTTTTTCAGAGGTCTGGTTATACATTACATGAGCATTATGAGAATGCATTGTCTGGCACCAGCCTCTCACAGGCTTTCCAGGAACTTATGTCCTCTCTCTCTCTTTGTTTGCATCAGTCAATGTCAGCGTAAACTAAAGAGGTATTTAAGTGGAGAGCAGTGAGAAATACAAAAAACCTAAAGGAACAAGCTCATCTGTGTAGAATTTCTGAGTGTTTCCCTGACAGGTATCTTCCCACACTCGAGAGCACCAGACCCACCAGTTCTCTGCCAGTGGGAAGCCATTCCCTGTGTCCTGTCCCTCCATCCCTTGTCCCCAGTCTGCCTCCAGCTCTCCTGGAGCCTCTTTAGGCCCTGGAAGGGGCTCTGAGGTCTCCCTGGAGCCTTCTCCTCCCTGACTTACTTGAGCCTTGGTTGTGATGCTGAGCTGAGCTATCCAGAACTGAAGTTCACAGCTTTTCATTTCAGAAACTGCACATGGCACGAGGCTGAAAATCCCCTCCACTGTAAGTTACCATGAAACTTCTGCTAAGGACAACAGAGGGAACCAAACCATGAAAGAATGAAAGCCTAAAAGTCCCACTTTGGCAGAGCAAACCTGGCTCTACAGCCCTGTCCAAGAGATGGTACAGCAAAGCTTCTTGGAAGCCTCCTGAGAAACTTCTCTGGTGTGTGGCAGTGCCAGCTGACACAATGGAAAGCACACAGGGGATGTTTCAAGAAATCACTTCACTTGGAAAAAAAACTATGAGCAATGCTTTTTTCTGAGAACTAATTTTCCAAATAGAAGGTTCATTTTCTTCCTCAGAACAATTTTTCCCTTCAGCGGTAAACTTGACAATTTACATCTGAAGTAGTCTTAAGATTCTACTAAGTCAAAATCAAGGCAAGCATTCTGAGGCAATCATTCTTTCTGAGACATTTCTTCTTTGGGAAATGAGAGACCCAACAGAAACTGGAAGATTTTATTACAAGTGAAAGAACATGATGGAAGCCTCAGCCTTGCTGTTAAAGAACATAAAGCTTTGTTCATTTATATGGACATAGATTTGGGTTTTTTGAAAGAAAAGTCAAGGCTCCAGGCAGCAGCCATGACAAGGAGACACCATGTGGAAAATGCTTTTATTCCTTTTTTATTCCTTGCTTTATACCTGACTAAGACATCAAACCTAAAGGAAAGGCTATAGGTGTTGACTTGTTTTAATCTGTAGTGTATCAGCACTACAGATTAAACCAAGACAGGAAAAATAATTAGGTTGAAAAACAAAGGAATATTTTAGCTCTCTTGGGAATGAAAGTTTCTTTTGCCTGGCATTATCGATCTTCTCACACAAACCTTTAGCTTTGCTTGGGAGAATACCAGATTCTCCCTGGCATGCCAAGTCCTGAATCCATCAAGAAAATCTATTTTGGAAATCTTTCTATCACAGTATTAAAGGAAAAACTAGTGTTGACAAAAGTGCCCATTGCATTTGACGCAACCTTTCCATGTTCATTGTGTTGAGGAACATGAAGGAGGTTGGGACCAAGAGATTTATAAAAGTTAAGCAAACCCTGTCCCTTTAATCTGAAATCTGCCTCTCTTTGGCCTGAGGTTGACATTTATTGTTTAAAAACGTTGAGAAAATGTGCTGAGGAATTGCCCATTCCCATCAATGTAAGTATGAAATGTTTAAAGTGCACATTTTTCATCTGGTGCTAGCTCCAGAGCCAGGTCCTGTTTGACAAACAGATGAGTAACACAAAGGAGTTCCCCTCATGAAAATGTTCATGGATCACAGCATTCCCTGCCAGGAGCTGGGCTCAGGTGTGTGCAGAGCCAGCAAGAGCAGTGCCACACTGAGCCATCCCAGGAAATGACCAGAGGGTAGCTTGGGGGTCATTTTCCATTGCACTAGAGTTCCCAGAGTTGCTCCAGGGGTTTCCACAGAAACAATTTTAAGAGGGAAAATGAAAGCAGAGCCCCCATGGGCTGAGGGTGAAGCAGTGCTGGTGTGTGGGTTTGAGATGCTCAGTATGAACACTGCCTCTGCCACAAGGCTCCCCATAAACAAATCAGTGTTGCATCTACTTCACTGGTTTCTGCATTGAATTAAATTGACACACAAAAGTAGAATTAATCTCTTTTTACTGGCCAAAATCTGTGGATGAAATAATGTCTACTTACATGAGCAGGGGGCTCACTTCCCCTCCTGAGTATAGAAGTGCAAGAAGTGTATAAAAGTGTGCTGATTTCTTGGGCAGAGAACACAAAATAATTTCAGTTCAGAGATATCTTAGAAAATTTGTAAATTAAATGGGTAGTGCTACACTTAGGGCCACACTCACTGCCATCCTTGCATGGTTTGCAATTTACTATTGTTAATCACTGCTGATTGTGGGGTTTGAGCTGTACAGATACTCTCACCTCAGGGTCACCCTATAATGGCAAGACTGGCTCCTAGTTTATAGTGGATTGGGATACAAATGTGTTGTTACCTCCTCATCTCCCTGTTAACAGTGCAGAGTCAGGGTTTTGGGTTTGCTGAGGGTAGGAAATGCTGAAATGGGAAAAGGCAGATTCTCTTCCCCCTGCTCTGAACTGAAAGCTCCCAGAACATTCCTGTCTGGGACCCAGCACCCAGCACCAGCAGACCAACTGCTGCACTGGGACCTCTATTACTTCCAGACATTAACATCCACTAAACTGTCATCTTGCCTCCACACTGGGAACCTGCACACATTCAGTAAAATGGGCTGGAATATCAATTGCAGCGCATTACCTGGTTCACTCACTGGGCAGAACAAGCTGCTGGAGAGTTTTGCAGTTTGGGGGTGCAACCCAGTTTGGCCCTGTCATGTGGCACACCTGGCTGGAGAACAGAATCAGGAGATGTGCCAGAGGAGCTGATTAAACAGCACTGAAACCCTGGGCTGCTATGAGACCTGGGAACAGGACAGGATGTCTCTGCCTTATTTTGTGTCAATCCTTCATGTTGTCAAGCTGGCTGCCAAATGCATGGCTGCCAAGTAACTTGACCTTGTCAGTTTTAAACCACCAATTCTCATCATTACATTATTGAAAATAGCGCTGTGCCTGGAATTACACCAGTGGGAAGATGCTCTCTGATACAATTTTGTGCCCATATGGAAATCAACAGATTAGTCCACAGCATCTTTACACTGATTTAAGGTCTGCATCGTGCAGCTCATGTTGTTGTAATCATAATATTCTCATCCCTGGGAAAGACTGGGAGGCACCTAAACACTGAATAAAGTGAGTTTCTTTATTTTATATCAAATATAATGCTGCTTCCAAATTCAAATAATGTCCTTTCAGCAGCTGAGTACAAATCTGCACACTGAGATCAATGCACATTGACCATAGGACCCAAGAAAGGTCTTGTTTTCATGAAATGTTCATCATCCAAGGGGTCAGAGAGCACCTTTGTTTTTAGACACAGGAGTGGCTGCACTGAGGCCTGGCCAGCTTTGGGACAAAGCAGTAACCCCCAGAGGCAGAGCCAGTCCCTTCTCCCCTATACCCACCTGAGAGAATGGTGACTTCCCTTTGTGTCTCTAATCCTCATCTTTTATCCTTCCAAAGTATTTGCAATCACCTACAGCTTATAATAAACATAAAAATGCCTGGATACCCCCTCCCAGATACACTCAGGAAAATAAAAAGAGAATACACAGTAAAAAGTCCAAATTCTACTTTTGCAACCCAGCAGGTAGAGGCACAAGCTCCAAACCCTTAGCAATAAACAGAGAGGACCTGAGCATTTTTGCCAGGATGTACTTCTGCACAGCCAGAGGCTGAAACGGGTCTGGTCAGTGCTGAGCACTGTGATATCATCTGTAACACTACAGGAGAAGCTTTAAAAGCAGATTCCTACAGAAAATAATAAATCATCTGTTGGGATAGCCAGCAGCCAGAGTGATGTTATCGGAGCCCATCTCCAGCGCAGCTGAGCCGGCATTCCCCAGAGAGGTTTGTGTTTGGGAAGAGATGCTGCTCCTCCATACCCTGGTCACAGCCAGGGCTGGCACCCGGCCTGGGAGAGCGGATCCCCTGGGACACAGAGCTGGAGCTCTGCCCTGCTCCAGAGGGAGAGATGAACAGTCCTGAGCTGGAACTGCTCCTTCCTGAAGGGCTCACTGGGGCCACAAGCTACAAACTGAGCTATGTACAGATTGGGAGCCTCGTGCTTTAGTTCTGCTTCACTTTTGCTGAGGTCCTGCAGGTTCAGGAGCAGGAGGAACCTGCAGCCCCCTTGCCAAGGCTGGACCTCAAGCATGTCCCCCCAGGGAGGCTGGAGGAGGATGCTCTGTGGTTTTATGCAAAGAAAATGTCTGTGTGGACTCCTTACATTGTAAATACTTACTTCCATGTGCCCCAAAATTAAAATTTGGCCTTGAATTTTTATTTAATGTGCCACAGGAGATAAAACCTTTCATGTCAATGATTTGGAGAGAACAAATGGTCCCAGTTCCTTGGCTAGCAGCAAACCCCTCTTATTTCCAAGCCCAGCCATTCCTAGAAGCCCATCATTCCTACAGCAGCAGCAGCACCCATCTATTATTAAAACATTATTTGGTTTGATTACATCTTTACTTCCTCTTACTCCTTGCCTGCATCCTGTTCTGCTGATGTCCCAGAGAGGCAGCTCCCACCAATAGATTTTGTTTTCTGACTCAGTATTTGTATCTAGAGCAACTTCTGCAACCAGGATAACCCTCCCCACTCAGAAAAGTTAATCCCGTAGATCCTCCAGCATCCCACTTCTTCCATGGCCTAAGCTGCCTTCCCTGAGCAGTTATAAACTTTCCTTGCCAGAACACCACTTAACCAAAAACTCTGAGTCATCTGCAGGGCCCTGGTTTTCCAGGTTTCCCAGGGACCCACTTGGTTATGTGAAGGTCAAATGTGTTCCCCAAGGTTTTATTCCATGGATTTCTTCACGTGCTGCAGTCAGGCTTCACTGCACAGACATTTGTGCATGGACTGATCTCATTAGGCACTGAAGCCTGACTGAGTTGCTTTGCCTCAGGGAAGCTGCCAGGCTGAAAGTTACTGCAGGGACTGGACATCAGCTCTGAAATCTCCTTCCAAGGTCAAAAGACTCCTAAACTAATGAAAGGTCAGCCTAGGGAAGTATTTCTAACTGTCAACAGTTACAACAAAAAAACCTACTTTGATTCTGCTGAAAATTATCTTGGTTGTTAAATCCCCCAAATGCCTCTAAATAACCTTTGATGTCCAAACAACTTCCCCTGTGTTCAGGGAAGTCCACATTCATCCATCACATGCACTGTTGTTATTGGAGCAAGGATGAACAAAGTCACAATTTAAATGAAAAATCTACTGGCGAAGTTCCTGGCACAGGAGTGTCTCAGCTGGAAGTCAGTACTGTGTGTGACAGCTGCTCATCCTCTGCCTTTCTGGCTCAGAGGCCTGTGGCCTTCGCTGCTCTCCTCACCTCACATCAGCAGTTTTCATTGGCTCTTCCAAACCCCTTTCCCAAGGGCTTTGAAGAACCTGTATCCATCTTTTTCCAAAAATACCACCCATTTAACACAAGATGGCACCGCTGACCACCTCAGGGCTGAAGGTAAGCCCAGGTATGCAGGACAGGTTTAGATCTGTTTATTCAACTCATTTATGAAAAGCCTCTCCTGATGCTTCCTCCCCATCCCTCGCTGTCTTTTGTCACAGACACAAATCTGTCCTCTTGCTTCATCTTCCAGCAGCTAAAACAAGCTAAAATCTTCCCCAAGAATCTTCCCCTTAATTCTCTAATTAAGGTTGGCAATACCCTGATTAATAAATGTGAAGAAAAGGAGTCATGATATATCAAAGATTCACTCAGTGTAGTCCCACATCTCTCTTATTTTGGAGTACAAGCAGCTTCCAAGCTTTGCCTCAGTGAGAGGTGAACAATGCCCCATAAAACTTCCTGTGAACCAAAATTCAGGGCTCTGAGTCTGAGTGAGCTGCCAGCCTGGGCTGGGCACTCAGCACCACCAGGCTGGAACCAGCCCTTCCTGATCCATCACACAAAACTCCTGTGACAGCACCAGCTTTCAGTCACCACCAATCTGGACCCTATTACTAGAGGGGGGAACAAAAATATGTTGACTTGATAATAACATTTCTCTCGAGTCCCTGGGAAGCAGAAAGACTGGGGGAAGGGTGAATTCCTTCCCTGTACAACTGAGAATTACATCCTTTCTCTGGAATGTTTAAGCTAATTTGGAGAATTTAACAGATATTAATGGTCTTGCTGCGAAGTCATACACACCAGTCCACAGCCTGAGATGAATTACTTGTGAATCTTGTTCTATTTCCATAGTCCTCTCTTGAAACAAGGCATGTTTTATAGCACTTTATGTTTCTTTTTTTTTTTTTAAGTAGATTCCCCAAATCGTTGCCCTTCTGTGAAGTCCGTGGCATTCCTTAAGCTGTTTTATACCTAGACAGGTATAAATCTCCAGAGCCCACTCAAAGATACATTCTCCTGGTTTCTTATTTCTTGAGGATACACAGGCAGAACTTGCCCTGTATGCATTCTCCAGGCTCACATTTTCCAGCACCTCCCCTCCCCTTAATGCTTCAAAGTGCTTCTGCAAAGAATCCAAGCCCACAGGCCAAACTTCTGTGGTTCTCACAAAATATCCCCCAATCACAACCGAACAACCAACTGGCTTTACTGGGCTTTAATCTCACCCTCGGCTGCAGAAAAACTCTTTGGCTGTCAGCTGAGCCAGCTCAGACATTGTCCAGCTTTGCCACTTCAGTGCTACTGAAAAAAAGGTTCAGCAAATCTTCCAGGGCCATACCTGGGTATTTCTAGAAAGGCTCCTCCTACACTCAAGTCCAGAGTTACAGAATCATCACAGAATCCCAGAATGGTCTGGGTTGGAAGTGACCTTAAAACCCATCCCATTCCACCCCCTGCCATGAGCAGGGACACCTTCCATTGTCCCAGGCTGCTCCAAGTCCCAGTGCCCAATCTGCTCTGGGACACTGCCAGGGATGGAGAAGCCTCTTTTGCCCTCACTAACATATGAATACATCAAAATTATAACTCTGATAAAAATCCAGTGGTTCATAAAACTCACAACTTATCCAGTACCAAGTGATTAATTTCATTTTCTATTATATGCACCAGAGCTTTGCTCTTTAGGCAGTGTCCCAGCAGGGAAACCTGCAGGCCTCATTTCAATATTCTTCACATACTGGTAGGAAGGGATATCAAGCATCTGGTGTTGTGGGAGAACATGCTCAGAGTGTAAAAGTTCATGGTTAAAACACCAGCAAAGCATCTCTTAAGAAGTGCATTTGGCCTCAAAATCAAATTTGGTTTAATCTCTCTTTTAATGAACATTTCTGGGATGTTTTGACCAGGACAGAAACAGAAATCGAGTCAAAAGATTTTTCCTATTAAAAGGAACTCAGGTGTAACCCCAAATTGTAGATTTCTCCCAAATTCATCCGCTTTGATTCCATTTGGTTCAAGTTTAGCACTCGCAGCAGTCTCCTGGTTCCCAGGCAGCAGCAGGAGTGACCTGTCCCTGGCAGGGGGAGCTGTTATGTTTCCATCACAATGCACAAACTCCACTCCAAGAGGGTGAGCAGGCAAGGGGCCAAGAGCAGAATGCCTCTGCTTTGCAGTCATTCCTGAGCCAAGATATTCGCTTTGCTTTTCAAAAGCATGAGTGGTCAGAAAGCCCTGCTTGGAAATTGAAACCATCCTCCATGCAGCTCACTCTGCGCAATGAGGCTGAGCAGCCTGCGGATGCAGCATTGGGACTGCAGCTGCCCTATCAATAATGCTCTCAGCTTATATTTTTCATTTGCACCTTGCTGCTTCTCCTGCCTTGATCACTAAGTGAGGACCAAGGCTGCAGGTCCTTGCAAGGAGCCATGTGCTGAGGAGAACTGGACAATCCATCCCCATCTCCATTGCTCTGGGACAGCTGCTCCTGATCCATCTGCCCTCCCAAGGGGCCTGAGCAACCTCTGGAATCTGTGGGGCAGCACTTGGGGTGTGTGAGACAGCCCCAGCCCCCTGTGCTGCAACAGCCCATGCCACACTGGGGTTTGCCTGACACTTCCCCAGCTATCCAGGGCTTGCTTTCATCTCAGGAGCAGCCTGAAGTATTTTTCAAGCTCTAGCATTTTGGTTTTATGGTGGTCCAAATGCTGCAACGTTCTGCTGGTATTACTTTAAAAATCCAGAAGGAAAAGCAGATTGTGATTTTCCACAGGTTAACTCTGTTCTCTGTGCTGACTCAATCAAGTTTGGCTGCTCCTGCCTGCAGACTCTGGGTTACAGCCCTACTATCAGGTATGGGGCTGATCTCTTAGGGTAATTTATGAGGAGGGATAAAAGTAGGGGATGACATGTCTCACTCTGCTTTTTAAAACACTGGGAGGCTCCATCATGCTCAGGGCAGGCTCCACATGATCCATCCCTGGGGTCCTGTGGGACCCCACAGTGACTGGTGCTGGCTGGGAACAGGAATTTTGGTAAAACCCACAGTATTTCATATCCACAGGCTATAATGTCCACGACCTCCCTCCCTTGGCAAGCCAGCCTAGACACTGAGCCTGATTGGGAATTAATTAAAACTGCAGTCTGGGGATAAGGGCTGCCAGGAGGGAGCCGGGGTCCCTCCCCAGGTACTGTGGGCTCAGGCACATTCCACTCTACTCTTTCTCTTATCACAGCCACTTGCATGTCTCCAAGACCATGAACCTTATAATCCAATCCGCAGATGAGCATTTCCTTTTATTTCTGTAGAGTGCCTTGTGCAATCCTCATGCACTGCATGTGGCATTTCCCTTTACCCTAAAAACCAGAATAAAATCCCATGGACCTTGCCCAAGTCAGAACATGCCATCCCAGCAGATCTTCTGAAGGAAAGCAATCTAGAACAGGCCAGGAAATGCACAGAATAAGACATGGCTACTTTTAGACACTCGACAGCAGCCATACAACAAACTTGGGATGCTCACAACAGGTGGCAGCTGCTTACAGAGACATTGAACGAGCCCCACATGCTGCTGCTAATGAAATAATCTTAGGTCAAACCAATATTTGTGTAGAACCACTGTGTTTATCTCCATACGTCAAGATAGCACGCACAAATATTTATCTTCCCTGAAACCATTTTAAACAGAGTATTCCTACTGATTGGAATGCTGCCGAAATATTCAACAGTCACTTCCTGGAGTATCCTACAATTCCCGGGAGAGTTCGCTCTGTTTGCGGCTGGATAAAGCCGGGGGCCCCTCCCGCAGCTCCGTTTGGCTTCACAAGGGCTTTCAGCACATCTCGAGTTGTTATTACTAGAGCTGCCAAGTCCACGGCCCAGCTCGGAGTTCAGTTCCTCGCTGCAGCTTCCAAAGGCTCCCGCTGGAATGTCCCTCGGGCTCCCGGGCTTCGGTGATGTTTCAGTGGCGCAGAGAAAGGCAGGTGCTCACCACAACAAAAGGCAGAGCACTGAGCTGGAATACCTGGAATTCTCTGCCCCACAGAACATGCGTGGTTTGGATGATTCCACCCACTTTCTGGAGCAGGTTGGGATGCGGATCAGGGCTGGGAATTGCTCTCATGCATGGGGTCACTGCAGGAACAGAACTGAACATCACAGCCTCAGTTACAGGATCCCAGGCTGGTACAGAATGAGGGGAAACTTCATACGTGAAAGCAGCAAACTCCTGAATAGGTACTATGGCTGATCACGGCAATTACTCACCCACATCACAGAACACATCACATTTTCCAAAAACACTTCACTGCTCAAGCGGGTGTTAGGTGCTTGTAATGGACCTCCCAGGAACACCCCTCGGGACTGACAGCCTGTGTTAACCCTTCAGCCTCAGAAACATTCAGTGATGAATGTTCACTGAGAAATCTCCACATCATCAGACGGATTTTGGTGTGCTGGCACTGACTCATTGTATACAAGAATTAATGAACAGCTATGTTGTGTATGTACAAATGTGAGCATCAATGCACTGGCAGAGGTAACCTGGCAATTCAAATGAAAAACTGAAATGAGTCCGCAGCATTTCTAAATTTAATTGTTGCCATCTCCTTTCCAAAGCGAGGTGGGTGTAACATTAAAACAAATTTGCTTCCGCAATGCCCTTGCTTCCCCCCACCTTCAGGATGTTGAGCATTTAAGACTAGGAGTGGAAAGGCTGATAAAAGATAGGAAAGTGAAAAATTGCCTGCAGTGACCTCTGGAGCATTTCTACTGTCAGAGACCAGCAGCCAAATGTCGTTAAGTTGTGAGAAAAAGATACAGACACTCCCTGCTTGTGTGCAGACACATCAGCAAGTACCAGGCTTCTGCATCTTCCCCTCCGGTGAGAGGGGATCATCCTCAGTGCAGGTCAGTGGGAAACAGACATCTCCACAGAATATCACCCAAATAACTTCAGAGATGCTGGGAACAGCTAAAGCAGGTGGTACCCAGCAGCCAATAGGTTATAAAAGAGCTTTAACATGACATTGGGTTTTATCAGCCCAGCATCACCGTGAGTATCCTTGTATATGGTTCTGTTTATCCTCTTGACTGAGGCAAATATGTCCATGATTAATCATGGTTTTCTTTTTTAATTACAAGATCTCTTTAAAAGCCATTTTCATACCACCATCCTTGCATGTGATAAACCAGCAAGTGTGGGGGGGCGAATTCACTTTACAACACATGTAAGAGATGAGGCCCTTGCTTTCAAGACTCCCAATAAAATTCAGGTTTTTTTCAGCTAAAACAGTTGCTTTGTTGCTGGTTCACCCTAGGACACCATCCCTTCATAAAAAGTGTCAGTAGATGCTCCAAATTGGCTGACCAGGGTCCCTGGGTGTGGGCACTCCACGGCCAGCAGTTCCTGCTGGAGAATCCACAGGAAGGCAGGAACAGCCCTGGGCACAGCCCTGGGCACAGGACCCCCAGCATCTGGGAGCTGAACAAGCTCAGCAGGCACCAGGTGCTTGCTCTCCTTGGGGCGATCCCAGAGGAGCAGCCAGAGGGTCCATCCCAGGCCTGGGTCAGGCCAAAAATATCTCATTAGATCCAGGGATGGTTCAGCACCAAGGCAGGAGAAGTGGGGCACCTGAGCTACAGAGACCCAGAACTGCAGCCAGAACCACCAGGCTGTAAGAGGAGGGCTGGGGCTATTTACCAGAGTCATATTATAGAAATATCTGTGTGCTTTTGATTGCTCAACTTGCTATGCACAGGCTCATGTATTAAACACCAGCCTGCACATTCCACAAAGAGGTTTGGGGTTTTTTTTCCTGCACTTTGGGCTGTCAGAAATTATTTGGATGAGGTCAGTCTCTGAACACAGAACATTAAGTCTCAACTGAAGGAAGGACACAAAAGCTACATCTCTACTGTACAGCATGCTGCATATTGTGCATATCAGTTTGATTTGTTTTATTACCAACAATTACCAGCTCCAGGAAGGGTGACCTGCTGAACGAGCTGTCTGACACAGTCATTAGTCACAGCTCAGCAGACACCAGGATAGAGGGGGATTTGGATCCTGTAAAGCAACAGGCACTTATCAAACAGATGAAAAACCATAGACTAAGCACAAGCAGCACCGTGGCTGCCAAGGGGGGAAGAAACCTCCTGAAATCTGGAATATGTTTTTACTTACTGTCCATCCTAGTAAAATAAAATTATCTCTCATTTGAGCATATGGTTCTGCTTAGACAAGAAACTGTATATATTGGTCTAAATCCAGAATAGCCCTTCTGACATATTACTCAGTATTAGAAAATCACTACAACCTGCGTGCTCTGTAGCAGTTCCTAATGCTAAGTGCAACAAACCTTCCATGAGCTTCCTCCTCCCTCTCTCCTCCCCAGCTTTCTGTCCTGGGCCCATTTCATTCTTATTTTCTCAGACTGATACCTTTTCTATATCCTTCTCCTTTCTTTACTCCATCCTGACACGCATCTCCTCAAGAAGGATTTATGACTTTTCCACATGAAAAGACTTTCAGCAGCATCCCAGAGTTCCCAGTTTGTGTGGCAACCTGCTGATTGCACAGAGACTGTTTTCATATGATAAATACCTCATGGATAATCTACACATGTGTTTTTAAGGCCTTTATGTATTGTAACAAATTGCTTAGCTTTTATTTGAGCAGAGTCAGAGGGACAGAGGAAACTCCAAAGCTTTGGGGTGCTCAGGTGACAATGGAGATGGAGTCTGCCATTTCCAAAGTAGATTTCTCTGAGAATGAAGAAGGCTTTGCAGATCATGGACACTGAATGGGACCTCTGTGAAGAGAAGCTGGTCTGACATTTCTCTGCCTGTATTTCCCAGCTGAGAATTTTAGGCATGATCCAGTATTTCCAGGGGAGCATACTGATTTTCAGAAAATGGCATCATGAAAGAAATATTGAACTGAAACATTTCAGAGAGATCAAAACATTTGAATGGGGAAAGCTCACAACGTAAGATGGGAAAGGAGCCTTTGCCAGAAAACCATGCAGCCAACTGGGTCTGGGCTGGATCCAGCTCTGTCAAGAGATTGATTCATTTCTGCTGGGCTCTTCTGCAGCTCCCAGAGCCCAGCAGCCATGGGCGGAGGCAGCAGATCCAGGGCACCTGAGCTGGGATGAAACTAGCTCAGTGCCCTGGGTCCCTGAGCTGTGTCTGCAGCAAAACCTTCCTGGAGTGAGCTGAGAGAGCCCTGCAAAGCCTGGCACCAAACACAGCCCAGAGCTGCCCCTCAGCCAGCAGAGTGAAAATCTGACTCACAGCAGGGGCGGAAAATAACAGTGGCAAGGGGATGCACCAGTATAGCCCCTGGTTCCACTGTTTCTAAGAGCTGAGACTGAAAAGCAGAGTTTTTCCATGAAAAATCAGCTTCTTAGCTGAGTAAATGAACATTTACACACATGAACAGCAGGTAAAAACAACTGCATAAAGAAAAATGCAAAAATAATTCCTTGGAGTTTTCTTAAAACAGTTATTTTAGCAAAGCATTGGACTGGCAAAATCCCTCCCACTTCTCGTAAGGAAATTATTCCTTTAGGACCATGTTCGTCTGTGTGGATTAAGAAGTTATCTGCTAAACTTCATCCCAGCTCTTAGTTCCTGTTTAATTTGCCACCTGCCAATTCAAGCTATGCTGTCTGAGGAAATGGGCAAAATCATCCAGAAGGGTAAAACTCCAACCATTTCAAGACACAGAGGAGAGGAAAGAGGATCTCTTGAGATATCATGCCATGAGGTCAGAGTCCTTTCTGCACTCCAGGATCCCTCAGTCTGTGCCAACAGAACAGATTCTTCCTGCATAGAACAGAGACCTCAGCCATAGACCTCAGCCAAGGCAAGGATTTGTGCCAGGGATGAAGGAGCCTCAATTAGTTGTGTAATCCTGCTAGAACAAGCTTCAGCTACTGACAAGGCTTCCACAAGGGTTGAGTTTAAAGTGAATGCCTTCAGAACTTCTCAAATAGGGAAAAAAAGGATCTTTTGTAGAGTAGACACCTTCATCAAAGCAGGGCTGAAACCCAAATCTCCCAGGGAGCAGTGCCCAGCAGCAGGAGACAGGCTGGGATCAGGCAGGTGCATCACACCCCAGGCAGGGAGCTGGAGAGCACCTCTGCCGGGAGGGACCTGGGGGATCTAAAAACACCTCTCACATTACATCTTCTTCAAGTCCAACAGGATCAGAGGAGATTTCCATGAGTGAATGCCAGTGTTTTATGCGGGCTCTGTTGAAATAGTTGCTCTGGTTTCTTTTGGTGAGATGAAGATAATTTAGGCAAAGTGTACAATAAATTAACAACCATTCTCAGATGAGGACTTTTTGACCAAGCAAGGCTGAGTTAAGCCCTTCTCTCGCAGTGGAGGAGCAGAGGCACCACTGGGTGTGTTGGCCAGAGCTCTCTTCTCTTGGAGCAGCACGAGCTGCTCTGTGCCAGGGGCCAAACCCTCACATGGCTCTGAACCCCAGCACACCCCATGGTGCTTCATCCACTCACAACCCTGGTGCAGAAACCAAACACACCCCCAGGCCCCTGGCACTTCAAACCTGTCCCTGACACCTGCTTGGGTTGCTCGGGGCTGTGCCCTGGCTGCAGGCCAGGCGTGAGCTCAGCTCTGCAGCTGGACCCCCCCCGACACATCACAAATCCTGGCCATGCAGGGCACGAGCTGGCCCCACCAGATGCTCTCATTCCTGCTCCTCCATTCATCATCCAGCAGGGAAAAGGCAAGGAACGACAGCTGAGGAGAAAAGGGAGCGGCACAGCTTGAGACAAAATGTAAAGGTGCCAGCAGAGGCACAGAGCAAGTGGCAATCTGAAAGCAGCTGGGCAGGGAAAAGCACCCAGGGAACCTCTTGACCACGGAGGGACCTAGGATGGCAATGCAGGGATGAGGAGACCAAAGGAAAAGAGCAGGGATGAAGCTGGAGGGAAAAGAGCAGAGCTGCACCTCAGCACAGCCCTGGCTCCCACATCCCTGGATGCTGGGCCTGAGCATACTCCTGCCACAGGAGAGAGTTTCAGAATGGGGCAGGGCCAAGGCACTGCTTCCCTCTGACAGGCACGCTGCCATCCTTCAGAAATTCCTGGGGATATCCCTGTTTTGTAGAGTAGCAACAAATCAAATCTTCCTGTGACAACAGAGCTTGAACAGGGACACTGAGAAGTCAATAAGGGAAAAAATCCTGTGGAGGTGTTTCCTCATTTTGTGATGAAAGCCAGCTAAAGCTGACCATCCACAGCAGACAGGTTGTGGAAGTGAAAGCTCCTGCACCAGCCAACATGAAAGCTGTCACCGTTGTCCCACTGTCCCAGCAGGTGGCAGAGAGCCTTGAGTGACAAGTAACTGGCTGAAACAAATACTAGGTAAAATCAAGACTGAATTCTACATTTGGTTCTGGTTTTATAAAGCTGTTGTGTTAAAGGGGCTATAATCAAATAGAAGGTATAAAAAAAAACCAAAATCATTTATTTTAAGGCAAAATCTGATGATTTTAAGTAGAGAATGGTGCTGTGTGCTCACTTCCCCAGCAAAGTACTGGAAATGAGGGTTTGGTAAGCCATTTTATCTTATCTTACACATTAGTGGAAATATATCAAATAAAATTGCACGAAGAGGGAAGGTTCTCTAGTTGGAAAAAACCACAGCACCCCATTCTCCACAAAAAACCCCCACACCCAAACAAAAGGAAAACAACCCCAAACCTTGGCCCATGGCTTCAAAGCCACCACTTCCTTGGCATATCTGTGTTCAGACCACAGACAGACCCCTCTATTAGAGCTGTACAATAAATAAATAAATCAGCCTAGAAATTCTGTGATACTGATTTGTATGAGCAGTAAAAGGAGAGCAGAGAAAAGGGGACTCACCTGGCAGCAGATACACAACAATGCTGGGGAAAAGCCTGGTCTGTAACGTCCCCACCCATGTCTGGCTCTGAATGAGTCCCAAATACCATCACACCCCAACATAAACCTCAGCACACCTGCCCTGTACAGAGCCTCTAAGATATCTTTGCTCCTGCAACCCAAATTTGTTTTGTCTTTCCCCTTCAAAGACATATCCCACCATAAAGACAAAGACAATGTGCAAAACTATGGGTGGGGGTATGGAGCCAAATTAACACAAATCCTTTCAATATGAGACAAAAAACATATGTGAGACAATACTGCCTGTATTGGAAGCACAGGGAATTCATTTACATGCTAGAATGTTAGAAAGTGGATTTTTACCATGTTCCAGAACTTCCTGTTGCATAACAAGGAACTGGACCTGTGTGGGGAGCTCTGGGGTGCCACCCCAACCTGCAGGCATCTCACTCCTCATCCCTTGGCTTTGTACAAAGGAAGAGCAAGATAAATAGCACAGAATAATGGGTTATCCCTTCTTATTCAGCTTAAAAGCAGAAAGAACCTTAATGACTGAAAATCACTGGGCCTGATTTACAAATCAGGGTCTGGTGTAGCCCCCTCATCTCCAGCAGCCAGAAAGAATGAACAGCAGGGGAGTGGTTGATTCAAAGACCTAGAAGGAAAATACTGATGGATTTAGAGCATCAGGAAACATCCAGCGTAGTTCCAGTCTAGTTCAGATACCAATGAAAGCCCTTGACAGTCAAAGACTCATCAGCCACCAGAATACTACCAAATCCATGTTTAATGTCTTCATTTTGAAGGTTAATCAGGGCACCTGCATTAAGGGGGAAAATCACTAGTTGTTCTTGTTTGAAGTAAAAAGAAAAAAGAGAAAAGAAAAACAGGAGAAAAATTACTTGGAAAGGGAATTACATTACATTAAATGCAGAAACAGGAGAGAATTTAGAATTGAGAAAATAAGCAAGTGTTAAATAGGGGGAGTCCAAAAAAATTCCCTTCTGTAATCTTCAAACCAGGTCCCTGCACTTTGCCACGTTAGAGCATCACCAGTGCTCTGTGTGGGTGTCTCAGGAAATGCCATGGAGGAGGAAACTAGGATGAAATACATGTCATAAACACACTTACTATGTTAATGCATTTGATTTTTATTAAAATGTTACATATATATGTATATATAGCATCCTCAAAGAATAAATTACAGTAAGAGTTGTTCGTGCAGTAAAGCACTTTTTTGGAAAGAGCAGCAAATTCTGTCACAGTTTTCCCATCTGAGGATACCAACCAGGCACTTCTCTTAGGAGCTGGTGTGCAGAACATGAGCTCCAGATAAAAGATAATGTTTGTTATAAATACTGAATAAATACTGGCACCTCTGTTTTATCCTTTCTGTCTCACAAATGAATGGGATTTTTTAAGAACTCCTCAGTTTTCAGGGTACAAAAAATCTATCCCTGAAACTCTGCACTGTTGAGCACTGTTTATTTGTACAGTTTTTATTGTAACTGAGCCACATGAAAAAGGATTCTTGCTTCTGGAATAATTATAAAATACACAGCAGAAGTAGCAAAGGCTGACTAAGTATCACGTAGTGGCAGGAAAAATGCAATTAATTAATATGATGATATTCTAGCTATCTACATTTCTTGAAAAAAAACTGCTATTAAAGACATATTTTCTTCCAGTTGTTTCAGCATCTTCCTCCTCCTGGAACCTCACATAAAATGTCTGTTTGATTTTGCTGATTTTTGTAATGCTGCAGAAACTTGGCCAAAGCACCTTTTAACATCAGCCAGGTCTGTGTTTTGCAGCTCTGTGTAGCTGCAGCATTCAGAGGATGTCTGGTATCCCATGGCAACTGCACAGAATTATTAGCTGCTCTGCAAAGTTGGTGATTCCCTGTCTAATTAAGGGGAAAGAAGCTGTGAGTTGGGAGGTGAAGATTGTTCATTTTATGACCTCTGTCTTTGAAGTGTTCCATAAAATTATCCTGCCACTTCTGGATGGTATAAACCCACTCTGCTTGGACGTGCCTCCAGTTCCACCTGACCCCAGCCCTCAATGGAGGCTCTGCTCCAACACATCCCACCCAGCAACCCAAACCCACCCACACTGCCTAAAGCACATGGTATGTAATCACAGTGACCCTTGCAACAGCTCTAGAAATATTATGGTACAATAGTTACTATTAATTACTAGCAATTGGTACCTACACCAAATAACTGAATTAATTTTGTTTACATTTCCCTGCAAGAGGTGTACCCTGTGGTGGCACAGCATTAAATGGGACTGAATCCCTGGGGAGCTGTTGGGGTTTTTTTTCCCAGAACATAAAGTATCCCCAGAGCAGTTCCTGTGCCTCACTCCACATCTTTATCCACCAAAATATTGAGTTTAATGGCCTGAACTGCTCCCTCTCCATTTGCTCCTCAGATGCTGCATTTGTGTAGCAGTTTTATCCCTACAACCCCCCACCAGCCCCAGATGCCCCTGCACGCTTTGGAGCTCTATTTTCACTCACAATTAACTTTAACAACTTATCACTCATCCACATTAGGCTTAAAGTTTTATGTTTAGTTTTATGTAAAGTTATATTCACTCCCCCCGAGCCAACTCCAGCACCTCTTTAAAGTTCAGCCAATTTTCCTTCATAGGCCATTTTCTAATAGTGTCACTCTACTGCACTTAATCTGATCCGCATTTTATCTGACTGGAAGCTTTTGAACCTTAATTCACCTGTTTTTACATGAAACCTCCTACCATGGCTGGAACTTGAAATAGCAACCCCTCTCTACCTTGAGGGGCCACAAAATGTCCTCGCAAAGTAGAAAATCCAACATTCTCTTCTATATCTTTACCCATTGTTTGCAATGATCACAGTCCCAACACACTAAACAAAGGGAATTTATTTATATTCATAGCATACTGACAAGGTTTGTGTAAATGCATTGCAAACCATGTAAAAGCATCATCACGATCACCATTCTGGATTACTGCAATCTACCATCTCAAGGCAAATAATTTTCCTTTTAAAAAAATCATTGCCCCAGAAATCCCTCATCAAACAACAAATTACCTGGACAGGAATACACCACCCAGCAGTTAATTCTTATTTTTCATTTCCATCATTCTATTTTCTACAAGGTCTGGGCAGTTTGCTGAGCACCAGTCCTGCCCTGGACCCCAGGATCCCTGGGATGCCCTTTGATCTCTCCTGTGCTGTGGGAGAAGTCATGGAATCCTGGAATCATTGAGGAAAAGACCTCTAGGACCACTGAGTCCAAGCTGTCCAATCCAAAATCAGGCCCCAGTAGGGAGGGGGTTCACTCGGGCTGTTTGTTCATCTGAAACCAAAACGCAGGAGAGTCTGAGGGACTGTTCAAGCGATGATGGTGTTTATTTTGAGGAAAGGTTACTGCTGGTGCTTCTGAGGGCAATTTTTGTAAAAGTAAAGTGTATTTTCCAGAACACATGGAAAAATGCTGCATTACCCAACAGAAGAATTCCTCGTGCAGGTATCAATGCTGGGAACCCCATTATTTTAGCAGTGACAGTCCATATGCACCTGCTGACAGAGCTAATTTGACTGCACTCCCTGTTCTTGGAGGTAGCTCAGCCTCAGGAAGCTGCAGAGGGAGCAGGGATGTGCTCCCACATGAGCTCCCTGTCTCCCCATCCTGCACCTGCATTGCCATCTGCACCAGCCACGAGCAGCATTCCCAACTTTCCTGCCTGCAGACCCCACAGCCCTTACCAGCGCTGGCTTTGCTGGGGAACCAGGGGCTGCTCTCACCTCACACCTCGCTGGACTGACCCTCAGCAACGGGCTGAGAGCAGCAGGCTGAGAGGGAATTGATGATAATTTGTTGACAAATCGTAATTCTAGTCTTACAGACAGCAATGCAGAGATGGAAAACAGGGTAGGATGGTCATCCCAGACCCATCCCATCCCAATATCAGCTGGCACAGGACCAGAATGCCCAGTTTTCCCCCACTTTGTTCCCTCAACCCCATCAGCATTGCCCATGGTGAGCATGTGAACCCACAGCAGGGCTGAACTCTGAGATTCCTTCCCCTGAACATCCCTTCCCTGGGTGTCACCTGGAGTTTCAGTGTGACCCGGGTGTGACCCTGCACATGGCACGGGCCAAGCCTGCACTCCACAGTGGCACGGGCCCTCTGCAGAGGGAATGCCACCAGCCAAGTGAATTCTTGTGCCATTCTCAGCTCTGCCTGGCGTGAGAAGCAAAGCTGTCACAGAAAAGCAAACCCCAATAAGATTTTGGGAAGAAGGAGTGGCTCTGGTCCTGGTTGTGTCCCTACTCCCCTTGTCCAGGTGCTCCCTTTATTCTCAGGCTGTGAGAGCTGACCACAGGCTTTGGTACCTCCTGCAGGGTGAACTTGCCCAGCAATTATTGAAATCAGCTAGCAAGTTTCATTTCCATTTCAACATCTAGCATCAGGAGCTTTCCAAGAGTCTGCTTCTTCTCAGGGTCCTTTTCCCCCAGCATGTTTTAAATTACAGCCCATGCTAATTTTAACGAGTTGTCTGCCTTCAGTTGTGCATGACTGTAATGTTCTCCAGCTGATTTTCAAAAATCAGAAGGTTTTAACTTTTCAAGCTGCCTTTTCAACGAAAGCAGCCACCTGCTGAAAGGGCCCGGCAGCCGGCCCCACTCTGCAAACTGCAGCACTCTGCACTCCAGGCAGGAGAATTCCCGAGCCCCCTGCAGCCCTGGATGGATCCCGGCGCCGCCGCAGGAACACTCCAGGGCATTAACCCCTCCTCTGCTGGGCTGCACCGACACGAACACACTTCAGCTTCACAGCGCTGCATTTTTCACCTTCCTGGTCTGAGGAGCACGAGAGGCAGTGGTCTCCAGAAATGAAATTCCCCAAAATATTTTGAAAGAAAATTTTCCAGAGTTTTCCGCTAGGATTTACAAAAGAGAAATATGCAATTAGATACTTAATTATTCATAAAATCTTAGAATTAATCAGAGAATGGTTTGGGTTGGAAGGGATCCTAAAGCTCATCTCATCCCACCCCCTGCCACAAGCCGGGACACCTCCCACTGTCCCAGGATGCTCCAAGCCTCATCCAACCTGGCCTTGGACACTGCCAGGGATCCAGAGGCAGCCACAGCTGCTCTGGGCACCCAGTGCCAGGGCCTGCCCACCCTCACAGGGGAGAATTTTTTTCCTAATCTGTGATCTAAACCCACTCTCTTTCGGTTTGAACCATCCCGCCTTGTCCTGTCACTGCAAGCTCTTGTAAATTATCTCTCCATCCTTACAATGGAGAAAAAGAAGCTCAAAAGGGAATCCCATTGGATTTAAGCAGAGTTGGAACAGATTCTCTATCTGCAGTCAATCCTTGTCCCTCTCTATAAACACAGAGCATCCACCAAACTCCTCCTCCTCTGCATCTGAGGGGAAGTTTCAGCATTACAAATTAATGAATGATTTATTGGCTTGTCATTATTCATGGCTATAAAACATTAGCATGCTCTAAATAAGCAAAAACATTTTTGCAGCTGCTGCAAATGTTTCATTCCTAGCTGTAAGCTTGGCCCAGAGCACAGGGCCCTGTGCCTCAGTGCCAAATTCGCAGTGAAGTAATTAGCACGTTAAAAAACCCACACCTAATGCAGTGCTCTGCAGCCAAGGCTTTAGCACAAGCAGTGCTGATGGCTACCCACAAACACAAATGTTTCCCAGGCTGCTCCATCCAGATAGGTAACCTTATCCCTCATCCCAAAGGTGTGGAAGAGCAAGGATGAAGTGTTATAGAATGGGAGCGACATTGCATGTTACAGATGTGTAAAACAGCTGGGCAAATGATGTCATTAAAAATACTTTGCCACCTCTGCTACTTGCTGTTGTTATTAAAAGCAGACATTAAGTTTCTTTACCCAATCACTCCGTGTGAACCTGTTGTGTCAAGTGCTGGAGTCCGTTCTGCTCCTAATTACCAGAGACAACCTGCAGCTGCTCCCAAAAACTCCTCCCCAGCTTTGAACTCGCCCTGCTGCAGCACAGATGTGCTTTGCTTCTGAAGTGCACATTTTTATCCCAACAGCAGAGCCTTCTGAAGAACCCAGAGGTGCTCCACTCTAAAGCCAAGGCTCATGGAGTGTGCACGGATCACAACAGAACATTAAATGGAAATTAAACCATAAACACTTTCTTTCCATCTCTGAGTCACAAACACAGAGAAAACTTCCAGGTCAAGTCTTCAGACTGCTCCATTTCTCATGCTGAAGCCAACCAAACCTCCACTGAGCTTCTTGGAACTCCAAAGCCAGTTCCTAAAATCCAACAAGAATATCTCAGTGGTTTTCAAAGTACACCTATAAATAAAGAGGAAACCAAGTACATCCTTGGGGCCCTAAATATTGGCCTTGTCTTACGTTCTAAGGGTGCCACCTCTCCAATGCAGGATATCTAAACTCTCCTGTGAGACCACCAAGCTCAGCTTCCCTGTTACTCTCCTAACTGCAGCAGTTTTCAGATAAACTCTCTATGCCTCAGCCTTAGCAACACATTTGGTGAGTTTAAAAGGGACAAATCAGGTCTGTGTGGAGAATTGAGCCTCCTCTCACAAATGCATTTTTTTCTTTGTCCTAATTTTGTCATGGCAGTAGCCCAAGATGCCCCTGTGGCAGATTGGGATTATTCATTTACCCAGTGCTCCCTCAGTACCAGCCTATGAGATCCTGTTAGCAGGCACAAGTTCTGTGCTGGGCTCTCTGTCCAGACACTCCATATTTTCTTTCCAATAGCAGCATTGTTCTCCTGGACTGTTGTTAAAAAGGGAATAAAACCACCTACATATTAGTAAACATGGATAAAAGTAGACTGTTTTATAATCCTATTAAATTTCAATAGGTTTTCTCTAACTGGTTTTTCTTCAGCTGGCAGCACTACAACTTTTTTACTCAAGTATGCAGCAGGAGATGAAGGCAATGAACCAACCACTCAGTGTCTCTTTATAATGACTGGCAGTAGACCCAAAACATGTGAAAAACTGAACATAATTAGCCTGTGTTGGGACTACCAAACAACGATCCCATCCAGATGGTAAAAGGATGGATAAATAGGTGTATTTACATTTATCAAATAGGTATATTCCCTCTGCTTTGACATTACAGCAAGATTTTAAAAATTCCTACTGGATTTGAGCTCATGGCTTCTTACAATGTCTTATAACCACAGGGGATCACATCTTCTGCTGCCACACCTCCGCCTAGGCTGGATGATAATTTACATCCCACTAAGAGCTGGAGAAGAAAGGACAGGAGCTGCTTGACTTTAAACAGCCTTTGGAAAGGATGAGAGATAGAGACATTTCTAGAAAAACGCCAAGAATGGCTTTTTGGTGGGTTGTTTTCCTCTGTTTTCAGGGAGAAGTCTTTTTAACTTGCAGTTTGTGGTTGGCTGGACAGCAGGACAGCAGCTCCTCTGGTCATGGGCAATAAGTCACTGCTCTTGGAAGGCTGGAGCTGCTGCTGAGCATTCCAATGCAGGAACTTCCTCACTAACAGCCTGGCTCAGAGGGCTGAACTCCTACGGGAACAGGGAGTGGGAGTCTCCTGGCCTGGTTTGGATAACCTCTGAAACATTCAGATGCTGCTCCAAATCCCCTTGGCCTGGAAACCCGGCTGGCAAACTCACCCTAGCAGTCTGATTTTTTTCTTCCTTGGCAAGTTTTCCAAAGCTTCCCAGTTTTGGCTGGGATGGCAATCCCACAAGAATGGTCTTCCTTATGTATTCCAGAAGTTTCCTTTCCAGTCCTACCTCAGGCTGGGGTGTGGCAGAGCAGGCGGTAAAGACAAAATATTAGCCCCTGCTTGATCCCACAGGAGCCTGGATACTCTCCCTGTGTTCCCTGGCTGGAGGCTCAGCCCCTATAAAGAACAGCTTTTCACAACAAACCTTGATGGAACCATCCAGTCAAGCATTAATACACAGACACACAGCCATACATTTATAATATTTCCACCATTAAGGTTTATGAGACCATTACAACCAAACTGGGTTGTGTTAAGAAGACCATCCTGTTTGATTTGGGGTTGCAGACTTAAAGGTTCTGATTTTCCCTCTCTTCTTCCTTCAGTGAAAGTCCCACTGCAACCTAAAGATGCCTTCGGCAGTGGTATTTACAGGTGTACTTTGCACCTGTGGATAGAACCTGCAGAGGAGACCAGAGTAGTTTTAAGGTTCCTTCCCACTGAGGCCATCCCAAGATTCTGGGATTCACCAGGATCCCACTGCAGTCCCTGGGTTCCTGCAGGATAAACCTGCTGGGGCCACTTGCTTAGTGAAGCACTTCACTGCAAGGAGGGCGAACAAAAATTCCCCAAATATTTCTCCACTCAAATCTGCCTGTGTTCCCCATAACAGTTTTTTGCTTTTTCAAAATTTTGATTCAAAAGCTTCTCACCATGGCACACAAATATCTCAGAGGACTTCTGTTCATATGATAAAGTGCAGGGTTTGTCCCTTTTTTATATGTTTAATTTTTATTATTTCAGGCAGTGAAGATCCTTACCAGCTCCTCACTGATGCTGGCAATCTGTAATATGTTCTCATAGTATTCACATTTATTTTTGAGTGCCAGAAAAGGCATTCTTCCCGCCAACTAAAAAACATACCGTGTGTTTCCCTGTCTTGATGCCTTCAGTAGTGTATGAGAACTTGTTAAAAAAATCCTGCCAGCATTGGGGACTCTGATTGCAGAAGTGATAAAAACTTCTTCAAATTTCTTCTCCATACTTTCAAATGTGGGAAACTTGGCAAGCCCCAGAAACTCTTCTCAAAACTTCAGAAATTTCCTCACTGACCCAAACAGTTTTTTATCTTTCTGAATTGGCTTTTAAGTTTCTGCAAAGGTATAATTCATGGAGTGATAAGAAAAATTATATAAATTGAAGAATCACTAAAGCAGCACAAGCAAATGAGCAGAACTTACTTTAGGGGATGGTCATGTTTATCTCAGAGTAAAGACAGAATTTTTGACATCACCTTTACAAACATTTTGTTCCTTCTCTTTGGCTGGCTTAGGACACAAAGCTCAGAGGTTAAGCAGGAATAAATGCACACTGTGAGGGACGCACAGCAATTTAACCAGCATTTCAACATGTGCTTTAACTTTGAACATGTGTTCAAAGCCCCTGATCTCTGTGGGACTGAAGGACATGCTTAAGAGCTTTGCAGAGCAGGGAATGGTTATGGGATTACACATCCATTTAGGGCTGGTGTGTGTGCTCCAGTGCCTCCCAGCACAGACAGCAGATAAAGAGCCCAATATCTCAAACAATCAAAGTACTTAAGTTCTGTGTTCAGAAATATTTTCCATAATACCTGGCATTACAGAGAGGATGTAGGTCCTAATCTGTTCTCATTTTTCCTCAGCCATCTGTTGCTTCTTGGATTTACAACTTTTAAAACAGACTGACAAATTAAGGAAATTCCTGTCTAATTAACATTGAGGCTTTCAGCTTTATCTGTGGCTTTTCACTGCTGTTAGCACAGGAAAGACATTCCCACTATCTAAATAAGCTCACTTTTCCCAGCCATTGCCATGTCCTGTGAACATTCATTTTAGACCTCTGAGTGTTGGGGGGGGGGTGGGGCAGAGAATTTTACAAGGCACTTTAAAAGTCAAGCTGAGCTTCTGTAAGAACATTGGGCATGCCATGGCGGATGGATGGAGATGGGCTGTTGGTTTGGGGCTGTTTGTGGGGTTTTTTCACTGGAAAGCAATGCAGGATAGCAAAAGATGCAGGAGCAGAGTCGTTCCTCTCAGGCACTCAGGGAGTAAAAGATGATCTGTAACCAAAGCTAGGCACAGAGGGCAGAACCCCACAGCTCCTTCACCTCCTGGTGTCACCCTCAGGACAGTCAACTCTCCTCCTAGGAAAAGTTCAGGGATTTACTGTCCCAATTCCCTCCCTGCTCCATGAAGCAAACAGGCCAGCTCTTTCCCCAGATGCATTCCCTTCCTTGGACATGCTCCAGCCCTTCAAGGTCTTTCTTGAAGTGAGGGACAAGTTTAGAAGAAAACATTTCCACGAAGCCTGTAATAAGTATAATAGATAAATTCGTGTGGATTTAAGCTACTAATAAGCTACCCGAGAATGTCTCCAAGATTCCAAAGTTCCTAAACACATCTACAACTGTAACAACAAGGCAAAGCCAGAAGATGGCCCATCCATCAAGGGTGGACCCTCACTTCACAGCTCCTCAACATCCGATACCGATCTTAGTGGAGATCCTGGACGATCAGACCACCCCTCCCAAGATGAATTTCGGAAAAAACCATCAAGCAACCTCTTCATGCAGACAGGACTCTTTTGGAAACACAGCATATCTGGACTTTCAATAGACTTAGCCTTAGGGTAAAAAAACTGTATAAAACCCACAGGCTGAAACCTAGCAGTGTGGCAGAATTCGGAGGGTACTTTTGTACCGCCCCTCTGTCCACCCAACTCTCGATCGATTGTTGTTTCCTTTTTATTGTGGCTTTTATTTTGGTGTTGAAATTGTGTTTAATAAATTTTGTTATTTTATTTTGAATTGGCCTCTAACCATTTATAACAAAGCCTCATCTGACTCAATCAAACAACAATTAATAAACCTCCCTCCAGTTTCTTCACAGGAGTCTATTGGCAGAAATATTTTAAGGGAATTAAAAACAAGAACACTGCTATATGTCCATAGAAAGGGAATTTTAGATTGAGAATTATGTTCTTCTTAATAAACAAAAACATGTTCAATCAGTTAGGCATTTTGAATAACCAAATTAAAGCAACTCCAAAGAACTGATAGACCAAATATTATTGTACAAATCAGTGAGAGAATTTAAATTTACACTTACCTGAAGCAATTAAACTTTTCTAATGTATACAGCAGAGAATAAAATGTGGTTTTCACGGTAGAATCAAAGAGTGCACTGAAAAGAATAAGAGCAAAATTTTCTAAAGTGCCCTTGTGACCTTAAACCAAAACTGATTTTTTGAGTAAAAGTTCTCCATCTCTGTTAACTGAAAAATAAGACTTTGATTCTTAAGTAATTTCAAAGTTTTTATTTAACCTGCCCTAAATCCTCATTGAAAAGTCCAACTAAATGGTAGGAAATATTTTTCCCTGTACAAAGGCAAAGTGACTAATGGCAAAGCAACACTGGGTTATTTGTGTCTCCCCCCAAGGTGAGCAGCCCTACAGGGCTCAGCCACAGCCTGTGCTGCTCCTGCCCAGGGCACACCAGGACAGGATGCAGCTGGGGCTGGAAATCCGAGCTGGAACGGGATAACCTGGCACTGCTCAGCATCTCTTTCATTCCTGGTCCCAGATCCCACATAAGCAATTGTCCGTGGTTTAATGAAACAATGAAATAGGGCAAAAAATTCACACCTCAGTTATCCTCAAAAAAGAGGAGAGATTTCAGGGGGTTGTCTCTATATAGAGAATAAAAATGACAAATCTCTGGCCACATATCTGCTCAGATTTCTGCCTGTTTCTGTCAGTTTTGGTCACTCCATGTTAAAGCAGAAAAATAGTCAGAAAAACAGTGTCAGAGTGTGTATAAACGGCATTTCAGTCAATGAATGGAGCAGCAGGATATGACATTTTTATAAGAAACAAAGGGAAAATGCCATTTAAAGAAGGGAAAGTAAATCTGGGCTATTTAAAAGTGCTACAAGACTGGGAAGGTGCATTTAATGCAGCAGAGACTAGGACAGGATTCCTGGTGGGGACACAAATTACAGGTGTGGCCAATAAGGTCAGCGAAGGGTAAATGTGGTGCAGGAAACTGCCCGAGGCTCAAAACAGACTCCCCACTGTAGTTTGCTCCTATTACTGCTGGGACAATGACAATTTTTTTATGAATATTGAGAAAGCAAGTTCACAAATGAACCCTGAGAGTATAAAGCAAAGTCAGGAGGTTATTTTGGTGACTGTGCTCTGGGAGGGTTTGGTTCTCTGTGTAAGGAAACAACAAGAGCTGTGTGAGAGCTGTCACCAGTCCAGGAACAACCAGCAGATCCCATCATGCACACACACTTGGAGTCATTCCCATGCTGAAGTTCCCTGGCAAGAAAAAACCCAAAAAACCAAACAAACAAACAAAAAAAAACCCCACCAAAAACAAACAAACAAACAAACAAAACCACTACCACCTGTACAGCCTCTGTAGGCACAGGTAATTTTTAGATAATTTTGGTGATATTGCTACAAAGGGAAGGAAGTGTGAGTTTTCCCACAAACCCTATTTTTTTTTCCAAGTGATCACTTGACCAGCAATGTGATTGAGAAGTTGTTATTATTTAATCCATGGTAAAGCCGAATATCCCAAGCTGAAACCTCAGTACGCACAAATGTCTACTGAGTTTGTCTTACATATGCAGAGGGGTCATACAGGGTGAGTGGGAGGAATTGTGACGTGGAAAGAGAGATAAGCCTGGTAACCTGGTTCTATCCATTCAGCCCCACACTGGCGATAAATACAGTCAAGACCTTCACATCAAGGGATAAAGGACAACCCTGGGCATCCACTGACCTTTCCACTTTCATCTCTCCTGTTAGAGCAGGGACTCACAACTGACTGCTGAGTTTTCTCCTTTTGTGCTTTTCTTTGGCAGATGAAGGACCACGAGGTATTTTCCCCTTGGCTGCTCCCTCTTTACAAATAACACAGGCTCAAAACCAGAAAAACTCATGGGTGCACCTGATGGCACATGGTCCCTCACCTTCCCAAAGCTCTGTTGCTCTGAAAGGCTGGAGCTTTGCTGACCTGTTGGTCACTTGCACTTCGTAAGAGAACCTTATTAACCTGCTACTTTGACTCTCCCATTCACCACTCATGGAGAGAAAATAGAAAGACTGAGCAGGGTACTTTGCTTTTTAGTCAATTTTACTTAGATGGCAACTTTTCCCAAATAATTTATCCAGGCTAATTTACAGCAGGCAAAGTAACAAGTGCATTGAGGGATTTTAAAAGAAACCAATCCAACCTCTTGAGGCAGCAGCCCTGCAGGGTCAAGTTCTCCTGCTGCTGCTGCTCACAGGTTGAGGTGAGTGGAGGGTGACCTGTCCCCATGTCACAATTCCCACCAGCAGGAATGATGGTGAGCCCTGGAACACAGCCCCGGGGGGCATTTCAGCTAAACAGGTTCTGAGGAGGAGGAAAGTAGCTCAGTGTGTTCCTGAGCTCTTGCACCAATGGTTTCCAGTGCAGGGTATTTTCTGACTCCACTGAACTGCAGAGTCATGAGCAGCCACCTCTCAACTGATTTACTTTGGGAAAAGAGCCACTGAGCAGAAAACCAATCAGCTTCTCACTGCAAATGAGGCATCTGGAGAGTCACTGAGAGGAAAATAAAGTAGTTACTACTCCATTTCATGATCGTGTGTTCAAGGACTCTGGCAAGTGCTGCTTCTGCATTTAAACACAGTGTGTTTCTCCTTTGTACCCTCTGCCTTTTTTTTTTTTAACTCCTAATGTCCTTCTAATTAGACAAACTTTCACTAAGCAGAGAGAAATTGTATGACACATTAATTCCAGAAGATGCATTAGTAGCGGCTGCTACTTCTTCATATTAAGCAGATGTTGTTTTTAAAGTTTCCCTCCCTTTTGTCTTCTGTAGCTCCCAGCACAGACTCCACTGGCTTTGAGTAATCACCAGACAAGTTCATTTTGCCATTTGCAAAACACACAGCGAGCACACTCCAGGTTCTGGGCAATTAGGAGCAGACACACAGCACTGAGCCGTTGCCTCTGCATCATGTTTGTGCTTTGTATTTTCGGCAGCAGCCACTGCATATGTCAGGGTTTCTCAGCAGCCACACATTATTTCATACAGCCCTGGCAGGCTCCTGAAAGGAGCTGGGTCCTTTACAGGAGATAATGTAAGCTTTCGGCTTGCTTGGAGCAGGTCGCTTTGGGAAGCCTCCAAACTCACTTCAAAATATTTCCTGCCTGTGCCAGAAGCTGCTTTTGAAGTGCAGTGCCCAAGCCACCGGCACTCGGGTGCCAGGATGCTGCAGCAGCCCAGGGCAGGAAGCGTGTCAGCACTATTGCCCAAAAACAGGGTGGGGAGGAGAAGGGAGTGGTGCAGACACCGGGAGTGGAAAATCAACTGACATGGCCCAGCTCTCGGAGCAGATCGGGGATGGGTCAAATGACACCCATTCAACACTTGAGATCAAAAAAGGCTTTATTCTTTCATATTTTTGGCCCGGCATGTGAGAGCATGCTGCAATACTGTGCTTTTTAAAGTGGAATATGCAGGAAATCGTAATTGAAGGGCCTGGCATTTATGGTATTTTTACGAAGTTCATTTTCCCCTTTTGTTTTTCATCTGTTTTCTACAATCTTTTTCAGCATGCTTTTCCATCTGATTTATTGGTTTATTTTTCTATTTTTAAAATAAGAAATATTTCCACTCCAGAGTTTCTAATGTAATGCACATGAAAATTAGCAATGGACAAACCTCAAGCTTTTTGGAGGTCTGATCTGGCTGGGAGAAACATCCAGAGGTTCAGAGGCTTATCCAAAGCTAATCTGAAAACTTCCAAACCTCTTCAGTCTAGACAGAGCTATAGGAAGCCGCTGGCTCAGGACCCCACCATGGGCTGGGCTTGTCTCTCACTGCCTGCTCCCTCCCCCAGCATCCAGGAGCAACTTTGAACAATTCCTTGCTGAAGAGCACACAAGGTGTACAAACACACCTGGCTCTCGGGACACTGTTCCACAAAACAACAAACAGATGTTTGGTTCCGCTGGAAATGGCTTAAAACATCCACCTGAAGCATTTGCTTACCAGAAATGCTTTGGCAGATTTAAGCTCCACAGTGTGATTACAATTTATCATCACCCTTCATCCGAATCACAGAATCCCAGAATGCTTTGGGTTGGAAGGAACCTTAAAGCCTCGCCAGTCCCACCCCCTTGCCATGGGCAGGAACACCTCCCACTGTCCCAGGCTGCTCCAAGTCCTGTCCAGCCTGGCCTGGGACACTGCCAGGGATCCAGGGGCAGCCACAGCTGCTCTGGGCACCCTGTGCCAGGGCCTGCACACCCTCCCAGGGAACAATTTCTGCCCAATTTCCCATCTATGCCTGCCTTCTGGCAGTGGGAAACCGTTCCCTGTGTCCTTGCACTCCATCACTTGTAAATCCTCTCTCTCCATGTTCCTTGTAGCTCCTTCAGAGTGGGAAAGCCTGGCAGGAGGATGGGGATAAGGAAGGACTCACCTGGAACAGGCACATAAAAAGTGACATAGCTCACAGCTCAAATTCCACAATGATTTTGAGATTTTACTTCAATATTCTGGTCTAGGCAACATTCACTTCAAAACTCCCTGAGCTTGTGGTGCTGAATGTATTAAAACACCTCAGTGAGCTTCACAGGTAATGAACCTTTAAAATTAGGACCCATTATACCTCAAATAACCTACAGTTAGTCACCAGAACTGCATCTAGCAGACATCCCATGGCTGGATTCTGAAATGGGGCAGGAGTTCTCTGAGCTTTGGCAACATTTCTGGTTATACATTAAAGCACAAGGACTTTTTACCACCTGGATTCAAAGGCTGTCTCAAAGGCTTTGGTTAGGATTTTTAGTAGGACTGGGGGAGAAGGGGGGCTGAAATGAGAATGTGTTTTTCTTGAGGTTTTCAAGAAAAGTTACCACCAAGTTCTCCTCGGTGTTGATTTTTCAACAATGCCCACCAACCAGCTGCCAGGTCTATGAGACCAGCAAGACAAAAAGCTCTGAGTCTTGCTCCAATAATCCAGAAAAATGCCATATATTGGGTTAAACAATAGCCAAACATCTCAAATCTGCTTAAACAGATGATAAATAAGACCATTTCTGAATTCATTTACATCCACCCAAATTCAGAGCAAAAGGGACTGGTACAGCAGACACACAAAATTCTTTTTCATTTCAGAAAAAAATGTATATCTTAGAAGAGCAGAGGGCTGGAATCTCAGTCCTTCTGCTCATGCTGTCACCCAGAAAGCACATTTCCTCCTTGCTGCTGGCCAAATTCCCTTTATCAAAGGGGTTTGCTCAAGCTTTCCTTGGAAAAGAACTCAACCTCTAAAAGAGTTTTGGTTGTATTTAGGCAGTTTTACCCAAAGAATTTGATATTCAATGTTAAAAAAGGAGATTAGGCAGATTCAGATGTTTGTCTACAGGGAGATAATGAGATGCTGTAAATGGCAAAATTGACTTCAATTTTGTTCTGATTATTTAATAAACAAACAAACAAACCTGCAGAGCTTACTACTACTTGTTTTACTGGTTTTTGTCCCTCCTCTCTTATCTTGGGTCATGACCTCTTCCAAAACCCAGTTCATGCTTCAATTTTCCAAGACAGCTCCAGTGTGTGGATTTGCTGCTGGTTTATTCCTTCTTCTGGGATCTGCCTGTCCAGCTCTAACTGTGCTCTGTGCTGTAATGAGGTGAGCTTTAGAGACTGAAAAGGTCCCCAGTAGTTCCATCTGCAGGGGGTACCATGCACAGAACCCCAAGTGTGGCTGCAGAGTTCCCAGGATCATGTGGGGATTGACTGAGACTCAGACATTCTGGAAGAGAAGCCTCCAACACTGGCCAGAAGCCCAGTGAAATTCACTGAGGGCTTAGGTTGGGGTTTTTTCCCAAAAAAAGTATTTTAAACATTTTTCATTTTTCCAAATATCAACTCAACTTCCCCCCTCCTTTTCCTAAGGCTTTTCCTCTGAAGTGGATAATGGCGTTATGTCTGATCCTGAAATTCCAAACCGAATTATACACCCAGGGCATGGCTTCCCAGAACAGCAACTGGAGGAGCACTTGGCCTTCTCAGGAATAAGTAATTTGGATGTCTGGGTATGTCTTGGAGCATATCAGGCAGCGCAACTGCCTGTCCTGCCTGTCCAGCCATGCTGATCCATGCTCCAGGGATCCCTTTTCCAGCTCACTGTGTGGAAATATCCAGGAGAGGGCTCCTGCCATGAATGGAGACATTGCTCCCCATGGAGGAAGGCAAGAATCACCAGTTCCTAAATCTTCAGGCTGCAAACACACCCAGCCCCTGCCTAGGGAGGAAACAGCTTCCACTGCCCTGGGACGAGCCCTCTCCTACTCTGAGTAGTGAAAGCACTAGTCCAATTGCTATGAAAAACAGGGCAAAACATCCTTTTTTGGTTGGGGCTTTTTTGTGGGATGTGACTCCTCTCCAGCCCCACCTTGCAAGATTCTTCCAGGTGCCTCCTGCTACCAGCACAGGGATGGCTCTGCCAAGGGCACTGGGGTCACTTGTTCACCAGGAGAGGCTGAAGGGGCTGGGAAAGGGGCTCAGCCTGGAGAAAAGGAGGCTCAGGGGGGACCCTGTGGCTCTGCACAACTCCCTGACAGGAGGGGACAGCTGGGGAGCCTTTTCAGAATACACTGGCAAATACATGGAGCAAGACTTGTAGACTCTAAGGAAATGCTGAATGCAGAGCAAAGGCTTTCACTTTGTTTTTTGCAGATCTCCAGGGCTGTACTCTCAGATCAGAATTGTGATTTCCATGCACAGTTTTAGGGTTTGTGCCTTTTCCTTGAAAAGAAGAATGATAGTTCTTCCACATCCACTTAAAAATATTCAAACTGACAGAAAAGCAGTTTGCAGAGAGAAAATCAGTGAGAATGAGATGAGTTAACAGCACCAGAGGTATTCACAACCTCCACAGGTACAAAATACCCTCATACAATCTGTCCATTGTCTTTAAAACTAAACTGGTATCTTATTGATTGATCCCAGATGGAAAAAGGCCCATACTAATCTACATCTGCTACAAGTCTGCTCAACCAAATATTGATGAGGAAGAGCTTTTCTTCTGACTCAAGAGCACAATGGAAGTGTGATTATAAGCAAGGAAATGTGGTACATCCCGGAGAACACATGTTGGGTTTGTGATGGATTGTGTGTGACACTAATCCTTGAACACAGCAACCAGAGCATGGACCAGGCACTGGAGCAGAGCAGAAAAGGAAACGAGGAGAACCTCTCTGGTGCACTGAAATCATAGGCTTTTCACATAATCTTGCAATTTGCTACCTTCTCAAATTCCCCTTGCTCCCTTGCCAAGAGAAATCAGGGAACATCCACAGAACCAGGGCCATGCAGCAGAGATCTGGGGTGTGTTCTCCCTAAATGGGAAATTCACTGACTCTCTGGGGGTTTTCCACATACTGGCTCTTGAGAAATATGAAGTGGATTCTCTCCAAACTGGAATTCGTTGCTGCATGTCTGAGGTCTAATCCAGCTTCCCAGGAAGGTGCAGGCTGGGTGATTGTTCTCTATAAAGTCAAGGCAGAAATGCAGCACAATGTCCTGGGTAAAAAAAGCTTCATCACACACCAAAAAATACAAGTTTCGGGGAATGATTTCCAAAGCTGATATTAATCCACCTTTTGCTGCTGGATTTTGGTATATTAAATTCTAATCATCCCTGACTTACTATAGCTCTCAAGCACTGCAGAGCAGACCCTCAGCCCTCTGCCATTTCTGTCCAGGCTGTTGGACAGCCCATGTGGAAGAACCTTGGCTCAGCAGAGGGAGATGAGCCCAGGGCAATCACAGCTCTGGCGCTGCAGGAAAGCAGACGTTTTCCGTTGAATTCTGATTTTATTTTGAAAACTACAGAGCATTCCAGGGCACTGGTGAAGCACATCCATTTATATATGAACTGAAGGACACTGGCTCTCTCCAGTATTTTTTGGGGTAGAAAGGGAAACTTGGTGGGTCATGGCAGGGTAATCTCTTTTTAGTAGTCCTCTGTGAAAAATCCACACTGACCCAGACAAACAGATATTAATGATATTATGTTGCCCAAATACAAAAATAAAACATCTCTGGTGTTATTAATCTGCTTTGATTACTTTCTCAATGCTGAAACCTTGCAAGTTACCAGGTCTGTTAAAAGAGACAGAAAAGGTATTGCTGGAAATAAAATGCAATTTCAAACCCTGGTGTAAGTGTGTTTAACCCAAGATATACTTTGACTTAATTCTTTGAGATCTCACAGTCCCTAATCAAGCTGAATCTAAGCTGAAAACCTGCTGGAGTTCTGGTTTACAAACGAAACTCTTCCATTCAATTAATAAAGGACACACTAAGGCTGCCATGCAATCACCAAGCCCCTATATCCCAAATCCACATCACCTGACCACATGGGAATGTTTTTGCTGACTTTAGAGTGGGTTTGATGGAACACAAGGAAAGACAATACTTCAGACAGCCCTGAACCTCAGTTTCCAGACCTACTGAACAGCTTAATTTCAGCCCAGCTCACAGATAGCAACTGAAGTTATTAATCTATTGCTCATCATGCCTCAAAAGTGTGTTCTAGAGATAAACCTGTCACTAGGAAGGTCTACAGAGGAAGAACTTCACTTTTCCTGAGCCATAGCCAGCATTTTCCAAGCATATGGTATCCAAATGCCCGTTTGGAAAGAGCATTCCCTCTCCTGGGGCAGGCACACACATACACCTCATAAAAACAGATTTACAAGTCAAAATAAGCCCCAGCTCAGAATGCAGATCCTTCCCTGTGGATGCTGCAGAGCATGAGGTGCTCCCCAAATGTGCCCAGTGTAATAAAATGCTCCCTTGCAGGAACAAGGACCAGCTGATTCTGTGGAGCTTCCCACCTCCGTGTTCACACTGCAGGGCACAACATGGCTCATCCCAAGGGTGACGGGGGCACTGCCTGCTGGGAAACTCTTTATTTCCCCTAATTCCACCTCCCAAGGCAACCCTGGGCTCTGCACACCCAGCTACCAGGGATGGAAACAGTTCTCACATACCTCAAATTGTCATTGAATACAAAGAAAGTGGGAACTTCCATCGGGACTCTGTTGTAACCTGCCCATTAAATTAACTGATGAGACAGAATTGTCCTTCATTTGGGCACACTCAGAGCTGGCAAGTTTACTCTTCGGGAAATAGGAGCTATTCTTCATTCCCTCTGCATCATGTTTGAAAATAATTGTACTCGTTGTTCACAAAATGATGGGAACCCTTTTCACAAATGCTTTTCTCCAGCTGCCATGGTGCAATGTCTATTTTGGTGAATATTTTTTTCGGTCTGTGGTTCATTCCTCAAGGCTCAACTTCAGCTAGAAAATGTTCACAAGTCGTGACTCCTCCAGTCACTGCTTTGACCTCTGACTAACACCCTGCTCCTTGCTCTGGAAAATAATGAATTGCAGGGAACATTTTTCTAAACACAGATCCTCAGAGGGAGAGCAGCCACCCCTGAAACACGAGCACTAACCAAACACACCGGCGTAAATTACCTCAGTGGGCAAATGAGGAAGAGACAAGAGTTGTCAAAACAGAAAGTGAGTTGTAGTAGATTTACTAAGTTTTTCTGCTGTTTAACTAACTCTGCCCTTAGCGTGGAGGGGGATATTTTTGGAAAGTCTTATAAAATCCATTCAGCTGTTTGAGGTAGATGAATGTGGAAAAAAACCTCACAGCTGTCAACTTTATTTTTCAGATCTTTTTCTTTTTTCTTTTTTGGTGCTTGGATAATTCAAAAATGGCTTTGATTTAAAACTCCAGACTTGGCAAGGGCAAAATTGTAGCCTTGACTGAAAAACAAGAGCAGTGCTTGAAGTTCTGAAATAACCAACTTATAGGTGTTTAAAGCTGACTCCTGAGCCTTACAGGACACTAAAGACAATGGGCAGGTGCATAGGCAGCCTTGGAAGGGCTGTAATAAAATTTGGAGGTGTGAACTTGGAGCGTTTGAAGCAATCCTCATTGTGAAATACAGCAAGGGACCATTTAGAGAATAATGTACTGAAATTGGTACCATGGTAAGTTCCACAACAAAATGTCAAGGAAAAACAGCATCTCCTTGAAACATCACACTTAATTTTTTATCTCATCTTTTTATCTCCACTGAAAAACAGCCTTAGGTGTGAATGAAACTAAAGTTAATAAACTGACCACGCTGGGAATACATTTTCCCTGGCAAGATGAAGCAATTCCTGGACACCAATGGCTGCACTGGCTGCTTATTATCAGCTTTTGTTTGATTCTTTCAAGCTTAAATGGGTCTGTGTGTTGATACTATAATGGGATTGTGTGTTGAACATAAAGTAAACATCATAGGCATTTTTTACTTCTTTAAATTATAATTTGCTCAAAATGTACAACCTTTGGTCAAGTACGGCTGATGAACTCCATTGTTAACAATTGTCCCTCTGTACTCAGCACCAGAGACCTCACCTCGAGGGTTGAGTCCTGTTCTGGGCCCTCACGGCCAGAAGTGCACTGAGGGGCTGGAGCATGTCCAGGGCAGGGAATGGAGCTGGGAAGGGGCTGGAGCCCCAGGAGGGGCTGAGGGGCTGGGAAAGGGGCTCAGCCTGGAGCAAAGGAGGCTCAGGGGAGCCCTCGTGGCTCTGCACAACTCCCTGACAGGAGGGGACAGCTGGGGGAGTCAGGCTCTGCTCCCAGGGAACAGGGACAGGAGGAGAGGGAATGGCCTCAGGCTGGGCCAGGGGAGGCTCAGGGTGGACAGCAGCAGGAATTTCTCCATGGAAAGGGTGCTCAGGGATTGGAACTGCCCAGGGAGGTTTGGAGTGCCCATCCCTGGAGGTGTCCCAGAAAGGCCTGGGGTGGGCACTTGAGAGCTCTGGGATGGGGCCAAGGTGGGAATGGGGCACAGCTGGGACCCCATGGGCTGGATGGACTTTTCCAACCTCAGTGATCCTGGGATCCTGTGAACTCAATAGCTGAGATGATGAACTCTGACATCTCAGTGCCTTTCTCCTGAGACATTCCAGTTAATTCATAAACTCTTATGAGAGGATGGAGGGTGGGTGTGGGGAGAGGAGTAAACCAAAACAAAAAATAAATTAAATTAAACCCAGGGCTTTCAGTAGCCTCCATTCAGTAGCCAAGAATTAGCAAGGAAAACACCATTTCCCATTTTTTAATTGATGCTTATGCCAAAAGGCTTAAGGTATGTACAATCCCAAACAAAAGTCTTGGGGGAATCTCAGCCTCAGGAAACAAACTCTCCTGGGCAAAATGTGATTTCCTGGAGTCAGTAGTTCTATTGCAGAATACTGGATGTTAACTTTGTTAATAAGAAAACATTTTTCAAATGAAAAATGACTTGTTAAACCACTTTTATGTCACTTTTTCAGTAACACATTAATGTAAACAAACCTAAGATGTTAAATAAAATAAAAACCCACTACACCTGCAGAGTTTTACCAGCTCACATTACAAAGTGCTCTCTGAAGTGGTTGGGGAGCTATTTCCATTACAAACAGCAAGTGTGCCTGAAAGTAATTCAAAGAGTCAAATTAGGCAGATTACATCAGAGTGTATTTCCCTGCAGCAGAAGGACTTTTGAAACACCTGCCTGACATATTTCAACCTCTGCAGAGAAATATGACATGGATGGGTTTCAGGAACAGCTACAGCCTGCAGAGAAAGGCTATTTGATCCTTCATTCCCCAAAACAATCCTTAATTAATAAGCCCATTCTGTTTGCAATTTGTACTTTTCTTTTTAAACACAAACCAACAACAATAAGCAGTGACAAGAGGCCAAAAACTGCATCAGCTGAAGTTACAGTAAGGTTTGTACACTTCATGTTAAACACTGAACTGCTCCTACTATCAGTCCCAGGGTTTTGTTGCCTGAGACACAGTTGGGCAATTTAATTAACATTTTAGTTAATTAAATAGTTTATTTATTTAAGATATTTAATTAACTAATAAGATATTTAATTAATATTTATTAGTTAATTAAATATCTTACCCCACACTCAAGGGACAAGACTGAGAAAGGAAAGAGACCAAGAGATCCAGTTAGCACTGGAGGGAAGAGCTGAGGGCACATAAATGGATCCACTGTTGGAGCTGACCCACCCCAGATGCGTCGTGTCACAGGGTACTTGGCATCTGAAAATTCCAGAGACTGCTGCAATTGCCTTTTCATTTTGCTTCAGTTCTTGGAAAAGTGCTGGAACAAATCATTACACAAATATTTGAAGCCAGAGGCAGAGATGACTGATGGTCAGCAGGCGTTTCTCAAGAGCAAATCATGTTAAGGAGTGCAGCTCCCTCACCAGAGACAGGCAGGGGATGTACACTGGGGAAGATCAGCACGTGGAGTCCACGCCCTAAATTCTCAAAAGCAGTGGACACACCACACGGACAGGCATAGGAGGTACCCAATGGTTAGGGAATTACGGAATATCCTGGATTGGAAGGGTCTCACAAGGATTATAAAGCCCAACTCCTGGCCCTGCACAGTCACCCCAACAATCCCACCCTGAGCGTTGTCCAAATGCCCCTTGAATTCCAGCAGCCTTGGAGCTTTATCCTCCTACAATAACATTTTGATGCTGCCTGTCAGGGTATTTCTTCATCTTGATGTAAGTGCAAAGGCTGATCTGCACTGCGCTGGACTGCAGTGCAGGGATTTCCATCAGGAAGGAAACCAAACCCTCAAGCAGTTGGGAAACACCCATGTGTTCTGAAGGCTGGTCCTGCTCCACTCAGGCTGGCACTGGATGGAACAGCATCAACGGCAGCTCAGGACAGGGGGTGGCTGGAACAGGGACATCCTGCCTGGTTTGAGAAGGGCAAGGTGAATTTTGGGGGTTGAAAACTTTGTGACACGAGTGAGCTGCTGCTGGGATGTGGATGGAATGATGGGAGCAGCAGCTTCAAAGAGGAGCACCTTCAGGTGAGCAGGAGAGCAAGGACCTTTCCCATCATTTCATGTTAGAGGTCTGCTGTGAATGAAGGACACAAACCTCAAGTTGAGCTGACAATTATTTCCTACATTTCTTTCTCTTACAAGATCATTTTCCTTCACTTTTTCTCCCAAAGCAAATGATTGACTGTTGTGAAGCATTTCGTGCTACTCTTCAAATGATGCGTTCTACCACATCCAAAACAAAACTTCTCAATTTCAAAAGGGATTGAGGTTTAGCGAGTGAAGGCATAGAACTGGTTCGGTGTTTGGCTGAATGGACAACAGGAGGGATCCCTCAGCTGTGGCAGACACGGTGCCCAACAGGTACCCACAAAAGGACCTTTCTGGGTCTCCCAGCCCTGAGCAATCCCGGAGCTCTGGAGCACAGCAAAGTCCAGAAGCAACCCCTGAGCAGAGCGAGCTCAGGGAGGTGTTTGGGAACAGGGAGAGACATTCCCAAAGCAATTCCGTGCGAACAGCTTTCCCAGCAGCATCCCCCGCTCCCAGCTCAGAGACAGCGGGGTAGGCTCCGGCTGCTGCATGGAGCCCTTCCCCAGGCAGGACGGGCTCCGACCCCAGCCTGCTCCAGAGCCTTTGAAGTGGGAATGCCGTTTATTGTCCTGGTAATTCCTGCTTCCATAGGCAAAGCCTTTTCCCCTCTTTTTTTAATGCACAGTGGCCCCCATTAGCAGAGGGAGGGCTGCAGCAGTTGTGGCTGAGGGCAGTCACTATCAGCCTCAAGGGAAAGATAGGGTTGTTTATATAGAAGTTCTTTTGCTCAAACTACAGCGATTTACAGTTAATTTTATCTAAAGACAATTACACAAGAAGCTGAGAAAGGAAGAAAGTCTTGCCTTGGGCCTGCAGCACAGAGACAGAAAAGTATCTCATCGTTGTCACAGCTCTTGCCAATAGAACAGAAAAATGGATCAAACTGGCACCATTTTGGTTTTTTCAAAAGAATTTCCTGGGCAGTTCGACCTAAAATCCCTGGCAATAACAACGTTAACGCAACAAGTGATATAATTTCAGCGCCTGTCTGATTCCTCTTCAAAAAAACCCCAATCCCTCTTAATTACTTCTTGAACATTTCAACATGAAAGTTTCTTTTTCCCGTTAAAAAATCGTATCCAGTGAGTGAAGTCAAAGATGCAAGAAAAATAAAGGTGACCTTGAGGGCACCACTAAAATAAATGTCATTAACTAAATCACCTGGCTCTCAGTGGCCCAGAGACACAAGTCACTCTGAGAGTTTCTGAGCACCTTCCCAACAGCAGTGGGAGCCCAGAATGTCACTGCTGAGCAGGATGACCCACACATACCTGGACAAGCCCTTCCCCACCCCCATGTGAGCCCTGGGTCTCTTCAGCCCAAGCACAGGCAGGGCTGAACGAGGGGGACAATGCTAAACCAGCCCTGAGACAGGCTTTGCCCTTCTGAGGCTCAACCTCCTCAGCTTTTTGTCCTTCCCCAAACGGCAGCAGAACTCCTCTTTCCTACTCCTGGCTTCTGGGGGTGGTCTTGCTTCTCTTGGGGAATAGCGAGTCAAGTTTTGGCTGGTAGAAATCATCAGAGATGCAGCTAAAATCAGGTTTCTGGTTGGTCTCTGTATCTGCAGACACACAGGGCAATCAATGCCAGGGACAATGTCCCTTCAAACAGCCAGACTGAACCTCCTGCTGAACTAGAATTGGGTGGTAGGGGGGTGCACTCCAACAAATCAAATCAAAAATGGCTTGTAAACCTTAAATCAGCCTGACAACCAGGGAGGAAGAGAGTATCCACCACACTTCATATTCAAAAACTGAACTCAAAGTCAAATTAAGAGACCAATCCTAAAACTAATCCATAGTCCAGTCCCTAAGGAAAGATGAGCCCATTGAAGTCAGGCCTCAAGCAATTTGCCCAGGGATAAACAATAAATCAATATAGTTAGATTGTTTCCAAACTAATTAAATTATTTACAGTTTTCATGTTGAGTTCAACGTTGCCTGGCTATCCAAATATACCCAGGTAGGCATTATTTTATAAACTTTCCCTTTCTGAAGGAAACATAAACATACATATATATAAAAACATCAAGGTTACAGCCCCAGCACTCAAAGCTTAGAAATGCCAGAATCATTTGCATGGGCAAAAGAAAATATTTTTCTCTTAATTTCATTCCCAGAAATGGTGAAACAATTTTTTGTTGAAGCTTTCCAAACAATTCATCTGAGGCAGACATTCAGCATGGAAAATTTCAGCCCAAACAGTTAAAATCTGGCACAGATTTATGCCACTGAAAACTGGGGCTTATAGTGGGAAATGTGAGGCAAGCTTAATTACAGGCAGCACTACCAGCAACATTTATAATGTATTTAAGACTAAAATTTCATACTGCTTTTGCTCTGTCTGTTTTTCTAGGAATATTGTACATAAGTATTTGAACTTTCTTATATACCTTTAAATTTCAGACTGTTTGTAAGTCTGGGGTCTGCGACAAAACTCCAGCTCAGTTCTTTGCATCAGCCCTCAGAAATAGGAGGCATTGCTCAGAAAAAGAGGTCTCACTTCTCTGATAGAAAGTAGGAGAAGCCTTATGTTTTCAAAATATCCCAGTACCCACACAAGGTTCAGATTTCTATGGGCAGTTTTTAGTTTGCATATTTCAATCAGCTCTAGAGCTGGTCCAAGGTGATGCTTTTTTTATTGCCTTTTTTCTTGATTTTACTTTTTTTTTCCCCAAGGCATTGGTTTCCAGATAAAAGCAAATTATTAATATAGAATTCTCAGCTGGTCTGGTCAATAATTAATAAAATTTCAAAAGGAAAGGAACTCATTTCAATACATACAGCTGGACATTCTGATGTCTCAGGATTTGGCATCACATGGAGAGAGATTTTTTACAAGGACCTGGAGTGACATGACAAGGAGGAATAGCTTCAAACCAAGAGAGAGTTTGGTAATTGGGATCTTGGGCAGGAATTGTTCCCTGGGAGTGTGGGGAGGCCCTGGCACAGGGTGCCCAGAGAAGCTGTGGCTGCCCCTGCATCCCTGGAAGTGCCCAAGACCAGATTGGACAGGGAAGAAGTCTGGTTTATTAACTTCCTAAAAGCACAAAAGTAGATCTTCTATAAATGACTGACAAGTGATCCTTTGTTCTCCCAGCAATCCAAATGCCAAGTGGCAGAATGACAGTTTGGCCTAAGCTCATTGAAGCATCCTGAGATGCAGGAGATCTGCTCCCAGTTCTTTACTGATTACAAACATTGGGGTTTATTCGTTTCCCTCTTCCAGGCCTCTGCTGCCCGTGTTTCAGGTGCAAATACAATTACCCCATTCTCCTGCTCTTTTTGGTTAGCCAGGAGGCTCCTCCAGGCACTGTCTCATTCTGGACATTGTCTTCTGCCACCTGTACAACGGCAGCAAATCCCAGGGGCATTTCAAGGCACTTCTGCTGCAGAAATAAATCCCAGCTCTCTGAGTTTTCTAGTTGATTGAATGCTTTCTTTTCAGCAGAACTTAAACCCCATTCATTTTAATTAAGCATTTATGCTTTATTTGGTGCTTCTTCAGTTTGCTTCTCTTTAAGCAACCCCCTCAAATTTATATGAAATTTTCTACCCTGCTGAACACACAGTGACTTCTTTATTCCCCTCAGCAGAGCACAGTGACATAAAGGAATCCTGTGAGGAAAGGCATCCACAGCAGGAAAAATAAAGGTTCTTGTAAAGCACTTCTCCAACTTTCCTAAAGACTTCATATTTGTGACTTATAACTCAGGGAGGTTTGTTCCACGGGGGCCTTGCCAACGAGGCTACACTGCAGCAAGGAGCTCATGGTGACACAACGTCTTCGTGGCATTTGCACAGAATTTCCTCCATCCATCACCACTGCTGGGGGTGATGTCATAAAGCTGCTAACAACTGTCCATTGTGGAACAGTGAGGGTGCCCTCAGCACGTAAACACCTCAGGGATTTGTTCATAACTGCTGCTAAGGTTGAGGTTTGTGCTTTGCAGCATCCTCCTTCATTCGTGTGCGAGAGCTTTGTTTACAGCAGCAAATTCCACCTGGTGTCTGCCCAAACCAGAGCCAGCCACTGTGATCAGGAGCATCACCTGTAGTTTACTACAGACGTGAAAATTGCTCCAGAGTTGTAGTTGACAGTGGGGGCTCTCAGCTCCAGCAGGAGAAGGAGTATGTGCTGCACCTCAGAGGAGAGAAAACCCTCCTGTTGTATGAAAAATTACGGAAAACCTCCAGATTTCTTTGGGTTATTTGTACCACCATGGGCTGATATTACAGAAATGCAATTCTTCCCAGGAAAGCTGGGCTGGCAGAGCCACTCTGATATTCTGGCAAGAGCTGCAGCCAAGGTGTCTCTAACTCAGAGTATTTAATTTCATCTAATTTTGTTTCATTTCATTTCATTTCACACCTAACACCGAGATATTAGGTGCATTCTTACTACCCTTCCACCTTGTGTTTTTATACATAAGATAGACACATATGGATCTTTCCTTGGTTGATGGATGTATTCATTACCCTTCCTCCCAAAAATCTGTGCTAATGCTATTTTTACTGCAAAATCCAAGCACATATTTTTTGCTCAAAACATAGTTCTGAAAAATCAAATAGTGATAATTTCTCCCTACCTGTATTCCAGGGAAGGTTTCTGAAGGAATGAGACTCGACCCAGCTTTAGACAAACAAGAGCTGTAGCACTCAATTTTGTAAAAATGTTCAGAGGGATCTTACAATATTCAGCTGGAATGAAGCATTTTTACAGTATTTTCCTTGATATCTGGTGTACAAATACACACAGATTGCTTCAGAATTTTCTTGTACGTGGTGGGGTAACAATTTCTTAAATCAGACTTCCTTCTGTGTAGTGGTTCAGTGGCAGCAAGAGGATTTCCTTACAGTCACAGTTCAATATAAGATTCAACACTCCAGAACAAGAAAGGTTTTGCAGAAAACTTTACTGTGGTTATGAACTACCAAAATTACACCAGCAGAGCATTGAGAGTAAGCCAGACAAATCTCTGGATGATCAAGGCATAGAAGAAAGTGTCAAAACTGCATTTTTCCCTAAGGAACACCGAAGCTGACTGCCAGCATGGGGAGACATTGGAATACTGCAGGTGGGCTCCAAGAGAACAATGATCATGTAATGGGCAGAGAGGGACCTGGGGGTCCTGGCTGATGCCAGGTGAACAAATCTGAGCCAGCAGTGCCCTGGAGCCAGGAGGGACATCCCTGTCCTGGGGACATCAGCTCAGGGAGGGATTGTCCTGCTCTACTCTGGGCTGGGGCAGCCTCACCTCCAGTGCTGGGGCAGTTTGGGTGCCACAAGATCAGAAAGATGCAAAGCTGTTCCAGAGTGTCCAAAGGAGGGAGCCGGGGCTGGGGAAGGGTCTGGAGGGGCCACCCGAGGAGCGGCTGAGGGCACTGGGCCGGTTCAGCTGCAGCAGAGGGGCTGAGGGCAGAGCTCAGGGAAGGAGAGAACGGCTGCAGGGGGAGGTTTGGGATGCAGGGAAAGGTTCTTCTCCCAGAGGGTGCTGGCACTGCCCAGGCTCCCCAGGGAATGGGCACGGCCCCGAGGCTGCCAGAGCTCCAGGAGCCTTTGGACAGCGCTGCCAGGGATGCACAGGGGGAATTGTTGGTGTGTCTGGGCAGGGAGCTGGACTCATGATCCTTGTGGGTCCCTTCAGCTCAGAATATTCCCTGATTCTCAGCAGTTTTGCCTCCACTGCCCACTTGTGTTGCAGTGGTGCAGCCCTCACTCTCCCATCACTGAACCAGTTGCAGCTGCAGCCTGGTTTGGAGGGAACTCAGTAAACATGGGGTAATTTGGGAGTGCTACCCTGAAACTCACATCCGTCAGTAATTACATTTGCTCACTGAAGCACAGAAGAATTCTGTTTGCTTGTATTATGTTATAAATGCAATGGCCCCAGAGCCACGGGCAGGGACTGAGCCCAGGAGCTGCCCCTGCACAGGAGGCAGAACTTCTGCCCTGGGCAGTGCCCAGCCCTGAGCAGATTGTGCACAGGGGCTGTGGAGTGTCCCTCCCTGGGGATATTGCAGATATTCCTGTGCCCTGAGCTCCCTGCTGGAGCAGGGAGGTGGCACCAGATGACCCAACCTGACCCATTCTGTGATTCTGGGATTCTGTAAAGCTCCAAAGCCAAGAGAGGCTTCTAGAGTCAGGATCGTTCTGGAGGCTCTAAAGGATGGGTAATTCTGCTGTGGGAATGAAACCTGACCTCCTCCTCAGGCAGAGCAGCAGTGCTGGCCAAAAATCCCAGCCAGCCACAGAGCTGGTGGTTAGGAAGGAGCTTTTAAATGGTTTTGAGAGACATGGAAAATGCCACAATTAGGGAACTATATATTCCTTATGCAAATATTTCTCATATGTCCTCCCATACCAGGAGGCATTTGATTTTAGGTTTGTTTTCTTAGGGAAACAAGGTTTAAGCAACTGCAAAATCTGCTCGCTCCACCCAACAACCTGTGTCATTCATTGCTACATCTCTACCACATTTATTTCAAACTGGTTGTCCTGCAAAAGTCAGGAAAGCACAAGGCCAGACAGAAAGAAGAAATTATTCTTGTGACAGAGGGATGAAGTCACAGTGCAGCCTTTATCACATCCTGCTCACAATTCATTCTGACAAAGCAGAGATTCCAGCTCTTGGAAACAAATTCTTAAGGACCTGGATTGGATATCTGCTACACATGGAGCCCCATGCTTTAAGGACAGGGGAGGAGAGGCAGACTCATTCTTTCCCTTCCCCTCTCTTTCCCCTTTGGAGAAAGACTCTCTCCTTCCTCTTTGGAGAAAGCAGCTTTCCCCTTTGGAGAAAGCAGCTCCCAGGAGCAGCCAGAGGGGTTCTGGCAGCCAAAAGCTGCAGGCAGCAGAACAGAACCCCCCAAAACCTGGCTGAAGTCAGTGTTTAAAGAATACAACCTGCAGCTGAGGGATGCATTTCTGCACCCACACAAGGCAGCACCTCTGACCCCATCCACACACCCCTGGAGGATGGAGTGACATCCAGAGGGACCTGGACAAGCTCCCGGAGTGGCCCAATGGAACCTCATGAGGGTTGACAAGGCCAAGTGCTGGTGTTGCACCTGGGTTGGGACAACCCCCGGGTCAGTCCAGGCTGGGATGAGCAGCTGGAGCAGCCCTGGGAGAGGGAGCTGCAGGTGCTGGGGGGGAGAGCTGGACCTGCCCTGACCCAGAACTCCCAGCCCTGAGCTGAGCCCCAGTGTGGGCAGCACAGGAGGGGGGATTCTGCCCCTGTGCCCCCTCAGGTGAGACCCCACCTGCAGAGCTGCCCCAGCCCCGGGGCCCAGCACAGCAAGGACCTGGAGCTGCTGGAGCCAGGCCAGAGGAGGCTCCAGGATGAGCAGAGGGATGGAGCAGCTCTGCTGGGAGCAAAGGCTGGCACAGCTGGGATTGTTCACCTGCAGAGGAGAAGCTTTGGGGTGACCTCAGTGTGGCCTCACAGGACCTGAAGGAGCTGCAGGAAAGATGGAGAGAGACAATTTCCAAGGGCTGGAGGGACAGGACACAGGGAATGGCTTCCCACTGCCAGAGGGCAGAGCTGGATGGGATCTTGGGAATCAGGAATTGTTCCAGAGCAGCTGTGGCTGCCCCTGGATCCCTGGCAGTGTCCCAGGCCAGGTTGGACAGGGCTTGGAGCAGCCTGGAACAGTGGAAGGTGTCCCTACCCAGGGCAAGTGTGGGATTAGATCAGCTTTAAGGTCCCTTCCAACCTCATTTATTCTATCATTTTATGCTCCTATGACTCTATGATTCCATGACTATTACACACTCCTGGAAGATGGGTTTCCTCACAGAAGCTCATTAGCAAAGGATTCCTTATCACAGAATCCCCTGAATCCAGCAGGAATTGCCCTGCCCTGGTACCAGAGGGAGGGTGAAGGAATTACACCTCACTGCCCTTCCCTCCTTGCAGCAAGACAGGGCAGGACTGAACCCTCATCATGATCCTGGAGCTGCTGTTTGACAATACAGGGAATTAGAAGCACATGTGCTGAGGGAGCAGTGTAATGTCATTGGCATGTTCCAGACGTGAGCAAAGCAAGACATGGACTCTGAGATTAAATTACAAAGGTGTCAAATTCGTGGCAGGGATGAAGGCAACAAGGCAGAAATTGTTGGCAAGATGGAGAAAAGAAACATTACCTCAGAAAATATTTTTTTTAAAAGAGCGGGTAGGACAGATTTCTAAAACCAGCAGGTTTTGAAGTGGAAAGTGAAAATAGCTGAAACATCTGAAGTGCAGACAGGGCACTGCATTATATGTAAAACATGACAGCAAAGAGAAAACAAAGGCAGGTCTTGGATCTGCTTATACCATAAGGAGAAGCCCAGAGAATGTTCTGGGCTTGCTTCTTGGAGACAATCCAAACACAGCAATGAAGACTTTGGTGAATGTCCACCAGGGTAGGCTCAGGGAGTGGCTGTGATGCCACCCCAGCACCAGGACAAGGAAGCACTGTCTGAGAGGGGAATGGAGGGGGAAAGGAAGGTGTGTGCATTTCTATAAAACAGAATCTCAGTTAGGGCTAACCAGGCAGATGCTCTTACATACAAATTGGGTAATGATGTTAAATCTGCATAAAATACTAATTTGCTATCACTAAGGGCAAGATAACAGCCTTACAAGCCCCACTGCACACAGAGAATGGGAAGTCCTGGGGTTACACAACTCCAACAGATGCAATCAGATCCTGGCTGCACCAGCCCAGAGCAGGATCCTGTCCCCTGCCAGCACTGAGGGAAGGGAAGGTTCCCTCAGGAACTGGCTCCCCTCAGAGAGGCAGGGGCTTCCCACCATCAGATCTGCACTGGACTGGAAAGAACAAGACACTGCAATGCCCCTGCACACAAAGCACCAGGGGTGAGGGTGCTGGCACTGTCCTGGGGCTGCTCTGGCAGTGGGAGGTGATGGTGATGGGCTGGGCTGCACCTGCTCCACTCCCAGGACAGCCTGGGCCTGGGGCAGGGCTGGGCAGGTCCTCACACACCTCGTGGGGATGTCCCCTGGCTGCTCTCACTGCCACTACTCTGCTTGGAAAAGAAAAAAAAATCAGGCATTTTCAAAATAGCTGATGCCCTATACTTTGACATTCAGACTCTTCTCTTTGTTTTCTCTCCAGTTTGAGGCAACTCTCCCAGACTCACAGAAAGCCTCACTGGAACAGAGGAATGGCTGTGGTTTGGCATGAGGTGCTGTCTGATGATACAAGACTGCTACTGTCCCCCAAACTCACAGTTGCTTAATTATCTTCTGTAATTTGCCAATATTTTGTCTTTGAGCTTCTGTTTTGCAGAAGCCACTGTCCCCCTAAGAGACCATCGGTTTTCCTTCAAAACACACAACAGAATGGCCTGATGCCCACAGAAAGGCAAAGGTATTTTACCAGCAACAAGGCTGGGTTTTTTCCCTCTTGGCCCCTCTCGCATCTCACCTTTCCTTTTAGTTCCCCGGGGAAGGTCAGAGCACTGCCTGCTCTCCCCATCACCCACCTGGAAGAAGGAAGCAGGAAAGGGATCCAATCCAGGCAGGGTTTTCCCCCAGGCAACAGCAGGGTGTGATGACTAATGTGTTTCATCATAATGCAAATCCAGCTCCAAGAGATTTGTGATGCAACTGTGAGAACTTGCAATAGTGGAAGGAAGGAGTATCACAGAAGATCTGATAGTCAGAGGAGTTTTGGACTGGTTACTCAGAGAGATAAGGACCAGGAGCTTCACTAAAAGACAAATTCATTCCAGCTGTGCAATGGTTTTGCTGCTGTGAAGCAGGAGTAATTTGCACTGGGCAGTACCTGAAACAGGAACACAGCTGCTTCAGCCTGGTGTAACATGAGACAGAGCTTTGAATTTTTATGAACACAGAGAAACAGCTGCAGAAGTTAAAACTCAAAGTAATCCCCCTCAGAGAAGTCTCTGGACCAAAAAGGAGTTTATAAACTCACAGGCTTTGTGCATCATTTCTTATACACGCTGTCCGGGTCTGCTGCAGCCCAGCGCACACACCAGCACATCCAGGCACGTAAGGAATGGCAGATTTAACAAAAGGATACAACCTGCAAATGCTTCAGACATTTCTATCAACTCCTGCCTGATACAGCAGGTGGCCCTCCAAAGCACCTGCAGGTTATTTGTCACAGAGATAACCCAGGAGGTCCATGCTTGTGAAGCATGGAATCACATCAGAAAGAAAACCAGCCCCCATCCATGACAAAGCACTTCAGTGCAGAGCAGGTCCAGGCTGTCAGGGGAGCTCCCTTGGCACTGCCCAGAAGCCATGGGGAGGCTCAGAGGATGATGCTCACTGGCCACATGCCTCCTGGTGCTCTGATATCGGCTGCTGCCAGCAAAGCAGTTGCTCCTTGACTCAGTGAAAAAGCGCAATTTCTACATGAAAAAGCACATTTTCTAAATTGGAGGCTGGGCCTCAAAGAGCAGAAAATGTGTCTGATTCCTTTGGGAAATGAGAGGAAGCTTGGTTGGGAGCCTGCATCATGCTGTCAGAGCCTCCTTGATGAAGGTTGTTATCAAGATTTCAGGGTCCAGCACTGGCAATTCTGAATTACTCTGAGGAACACTTTGTGATTTAAAGAAAACTTGTGGGCTTAGGGGTCTGTGCTGGTGAGGGGCCACAGGCTGAGACGTGCAGCTTGGCTTTAGCACTACCTGGTCCTCCTGTTCCTCCACATAACACAAGAGCTCCTACAAGCTCTTCCAAAGAGCCACAGAGAACAGTGTGTGTCTGGTCCTTTCACATCTAAGAGAAACCTATCACTGCCCTTTCCAGTCATTATCAAAACCTGGATTTAAGCCTCAAGAGTGGCACAGTAATTTTTACTGTTCAGCATATTTGGGGCTACTCTGCCTAAGTTAATACCTTGAAGTGGTTGGTCTGTTCTGGCCTCTCCCCCACCACTGTGCCGGTCACTGGGTCTTTCACCAAGCACTTGCTTCAAGCAATTGGATTTTAGGTGTCAGGAAAAAATCAAAAGAGCAGTTCCAGAGAGCACATTTGCTAGGTCAGAGCTCTGAGAAGTGTTACAAAGACCTCCTGACACTGAAATAGCTTCAGGCAGTTGGGAACAGGCTTAGTTTGGGTAATTGAGTCTGACACGGCTGTGAGTGAACAGGGCTGAAATCCACTTTAGAGCCCCTAGAACAAGATAAGTCAAATCTACCACTTGAAAATCATTTCTTTCATATCTTTCATTGGCAATACCATGAACTCCTAGTTAATGGTGTAGCAGCTGCAAAATGTCCAGGTCACAGCTGCAATTTGGGGAAACAGGCTGGAGTTTAATTTGTTACCAAACAAGCTGAGGCTCTGAGCTGTTGTTCCCTTTGTCAGCAGATTCCTGCATCAGACGTTCCCTCAGAACATCCAGCAGGGACTGTGGCTCCTGGAGCTGGCTCTGGGGCAAGGGGAGCTGTGTTATGTGGCAATTCAGCATGTGCAATGAGACAAATTGCCTTTAATTAACAAATTGCCTTTAATTAATACCCAGCAGGACATGAAGGGGCATTTTTCAAGGCACCCAAAAGGAGCTGGGTGTCACACTCCTATGGAAAAACCAAAGTATTTAGTAGTGTACTCCTCCCTGGAACTGCAGAAGAGCAGAATAGACCCACAGCACCCAAAGTCAGACATCCTGAGCTTCTGCACGTGAAGTTTTTAAGACGCCTGACACAGATGGCTTTGAGAAGAGCACCTCCTGCTCACAGTGCTCCTCTGTTACACAAGGTGACCTCTGAGAGTCACTCTGAGGTAAAGACTGACCCATCAGGGATTCAGGACTTACTGCTCCATCGGACACCCAAGCAGCCCCTTGTTCATTATTCATCCAATTGCCAGAGACACCATTTGTCCAGATAAAAGATAAAATTATGAAAAGGATATAAAATTAATGACCAATGTGAAGGCTGAGCAGAGTACACCACTCTCTGCTGCAGCCCTCATGACAAAGTTAGGTAATAGGCGCACAAGTTACAAATATTTTTCCATGTGGTTTTAACCCAAAGATCCCAAACTCACACAGATCAGCAATTTAATTGGTAAGAATGTGGTGTCATTGCAGCCTCATTTGAAATTATAACACACTTTAATCTTAAAACTCAAAAAAATCCAGTTTATCCAATCCCAAAAAGCTCTGTGTGAGATGCCAAGTCTTTTTTTTTTCTGTTTCTGTTTGGCAGGAAAATTAAGAATTTTATTATAGTTCTTCTATCCTTACCTAAAGTTGCATGGTTTCATTACCTCACAGATCTCCTAAATTCCTGTAGCTCACAAACAGTTCCATCATCCCTCTGTTTAATTACAAATTACCTACAATTACACCAAAAATCTTTCATGGATTGGATGCAGACTGTCTAACACAACTTACTGGTTATTTTCTATGCCCTCTTTTCAATGCTCTCCATCTCTTCCAGAGCCCTGACTGAAACAAGATGCTTGAATGCCTTTCCCTTCCATGGTTTTCCTCACAGAGCAGCTTCTGATTTGGTGTAGAAAGAAGGGTGCACTTAGATCCGTCACTGACTGCAGTGCAGGCAGCCTTGGGCCTGGGGTGCACCTCTCTGGGGAAGTGGATGTGGCAGGATTTATTAAAAAAATGATTTATTAATAAACAACGGGCAGCTCATCTGACCAAGCAGGCTCTCACTCTCCTAGGCCACCACATCTGAAATCAGAAAAGTAGTCTTCAAAATCCCTAACACGTTCTACCTGAGCTGCTGGACACATGAGATACAAAGGAAGTAAAAACAACTGGTCTGGTTTAGCAGAGTTATGCTCAAAGGTGTTTTCCTTGTCTGTCGATCCATGAATAATTAACTGGCTAATTCACTTTTCATTCTAGGTAAGGATGTTGAGAGATGAGAGCTCTGTAAGCCTCCTACTGGCACTGAACCTTGGCAGAGGATGTCAGGGAATGGCACAGGGAAGATTTGATCCTGCTCGGAATGCTCTGCCCCTGGTGTCTGGTTCCTCACCCTGCAGGAAGCAGGTGTCCCGAATGTCCTCTCTGTCCTGGAGAATGGCACAGAGCGTGGGGACGGCAGCATCACAGGAGGCACGGCAGCCTTATCACCTCATTAGCTTTGACTGCTTTAAAATTAACCTCTCCCAGCCCTTATATATGCTCAGGTCAGGAACTAACAAGGTAAAATCCCATGTTCCTTAAATACTAAATATACCTATTCTAAATATATATATTACATTACAAATATTATAAATATATATAGAGAGAGACTAAATAGAAATATTTAAATACTGAACAGTTTTAATGTTCTGTGTTAGTTATACCTGAACAAATCTGAGCCAGCAGTGCCCTGGAGCCAGGAGGGACATCCCTGTCCTGGGGACATCAGCTCAGGGAGGGATTGTCCTGCTCTACTCTGGGCTGGGGCAGCCTCACCTCCAGTGCTGGGGCAGTTTGGGTGCCACAAGATCAGAGAGATGCAAAGCTGTTCCAGAGTGTCCAAAGGAGGGAGCCGGGGCTGGGGAAGGGTCTGGAGGGGCCACCCGAGGAGCGGCTGAGGGCACTGGGCTGGTTCAGCTGCAGCAGAGGGGCTGAGGGCAGAGCTCAGGGAAGGAGGGAACGGCTGCAGGGAGAGGTTTGGGATGCAGGGAAAGGTTCTTCTCCCAGAGGTGCTGGCACTGCCCAGGCTCCCCAGGGAATGGGCACGGCCCGAGGCTGCCAGAGCTCCAGGAGCCTTTGGACAGCGCTGCCAGGGATGCACAGGGGGAATTGTTGGTGTGTCTGGGCAGGGAGCTGGACTCATGATCCTTGTGGGTCCCTTCAGCTCAGAATATTCCCTGATTCTATGATATATTTTGGGATTTTAAAAAAATGAAGGAGTTGTGGAAAACTGACATTGAGATGGGATTGGAAGCAAATCCAGAACAACCAAAAAGCCAAGGTAGATGTTAAATTGGACAAGATTCTGGGTTATATTTATATGACTTGTTTACCTTTCCAGCTAACCACTTCTCCCTAAGGCAAATTTGCACCCGAAAGGGGCATCTTGAAGATAACACAAACAAGAGCAGAAAGAACATGGAAAACCGAGTGACGTCATAATTTGGGTGAAATTTTCAAACGGCAAACTGAACTGGAAACGAGAAAAAAAGGATTCGGTCTGTTGTAGAGAACATTAGGGAAAGGTGGGAGCCGGGGCATGAGGGAGGTGTTGGAGGAAGCAGGAAGGATTGGCTGGGCTGGAGGGGGACTCAGAGCAGCAGGACGGGCTGGATCCCCGGGCTGTTTGCCTTGGCACCGCCGCTGGAATCCTCCGAGCAGCACAATTTACACCAGCTGACGATCTGGCCCGGAGGCTGCGGGGCTGAGGAGAGACCGTATCCATCACAGGGCTGCAAACCCACCCGCCCTAGCAAAATAAGAAGCGTAATCTTGTTCCTGGGCTTGCTGCAGCCAAGTGGAAGAGGTGCCAAACACCTGAATGTCCCACATGTGGGGCTTGCTATTTGGGGGAGAAAAAAACCCGACAATAAAAACAATTTTACTGCCAAATAAAAGTATCCCCGACGCTTTCCTATAGAGAAACAATGACATCCAGTGGTGAGTTCATTCATCACAGGGATTTACATGAGCCTGAGCTCGGGAAATCCCATCTCATACCTGGCCCAGGGAGGGCTTCCACTGCTTTATCCATTACCCATGTGCTATTCCAGCCCTGGCAGGCTTTTACATTGACTTTGCTGGCTGATAGTCTCAAAAATGAACCTGCCAGCACAACATCCCCTTTAGAAGGAGGGGGTGCTGTTTTCTGTTGTGTTATCAGGAGGTTCATTAGAAGACAATTGTGATTTTTGGTCTATAAGCTCTTGGGATAAAAACACCCACCTGGTTGACATTTCCATCCATCCATGATGGATTCCTGGCTGGATTTGGTCATGTAAATACTTTCAAAAATCCCATCAGTCAGATATAGTCATTGTTAAATGTCTGAACAGTCCCAAGCTGTCCCAGCTGTTTCTGTCAAAGCCACAAAAAAAAATCTGGTCTAGGTCAGATCCTGAGGAAAAGCCTAATGTTTGGATAGAAGCCAGTTGAGAGAAATGCTGTAAAAGCCCTCAATTAGGGCTGATTCTCCTCTCTAATTCCCAGAGTCCCAGACTGGGTCAGGCTGGAGGGCCCACAGGGGCTCACCTGGTGCCACCTCCCTGCTCCAGCAGGGCCATCCCAGAGCTCAGGGCACAGGAATATCTGCAATATCCCCAGGGAGGGACACTCCACAGCCCCTGTGCACAATCTGCTCAGGGCTGGGCACTGCCCAGGGCAGAAGTTCTGCCTCCTGTGCAGGGGCAGCTCCTGGGCTCAGTCCCTGCCCGTGGCTCTGGGGCCATTGCTGGGCCTGGAGCAGAGCCTGGGCCTGCTCTGCCCTCCCTGCACACAGGGACAGACTGGGACACCCAGGGACACCCAGAGACAGACAGGGACACCCAGGGACAGACAGGGACACCCAGGGACACCCAGGGACAGACAGGGACACCCAGGGACAGACTGGGACAGACTGGGACACCCAGGGACAGACTGGGACACCCAGGGACACCCAGGGACAGACAGGGACAGACTGGGACAGACTGGGACAGACAGGGACACACGGGGACAGACAGGGACAGACAGGGACAGACAGGGACACACGGGGACACACAGGGACAGACAGGGACACACAGGGACACACAGGGACACACAGGGACACCCAGGGACAGACTGGGACACCCAGGGACAGACAGGGACACCCAGGGACAGACAGGGACAGACAGGGACAGACTGGGACAGACAGGGACAGACAGAACCACCCAGGGACACCCAGGGACAGACAGGGACAAACAGGGACACCCAGGAACAGACAAAGACACACAGGGACACACAGGGGAGCTCAAGGACACCCAAGGATACATGGGGACACCCAGGGACACCAAGGGACAGACAGGGACAACCAGGGACACCCAGGGACAGACAGGGACACCCAGGGACACCCAGGGAGAGACAGGGACAGACTGGCACAGACAGGGACACCCAGGGACAGACAGGAACAGACAGTGACACACAGGGATACACAGGGACACCCAGGGACAGATAGGGATACCCAGGGACACACAGGGACACCCAGGGACACACAGATACAGACAGGGACATGCAGGGACAAACAGGGACACCCAGGGACAGACAGGGACACACAGGGGAGCTCAAGGACACCCAAGGATACATGGGGACACCCAGGGACACCCAGGGACAGACAGGGACACTCAGGCCTGAGCACCCCTCTCAGCTGGGGCTCCTCTCCAGATTGAGCAGCCCCAGCTCCCTCAGCCTTTCCTGGGCACAGATGCTCCAGGCCCTTCCTCAGCTCCAGGACCTCCTGTCCCTGCTCTGCTGAGGAGCCCAATTCATTCAAAACCCTCTCAGGGAAATCACACAGAAGGAAAACTGCTTAGGGGAACATAAGAGTTTCAATCTCAATGGCATTTCTGTTAAATCAAGCTGTTTGTACCAGTTCTTGTCTTTGCCTTTGGGAATCAGGACTTCTAAGTAGTCCAGTTAAATAGTCCATGATAAAATAATTTCCATTTCATTTTTTGCTAAATGACCCCTTGCTCTCATGTTAGGGAGAACAGTTAACTTGAAGAGAGGATTAGTTTTCACAGTACCTTTCTTAAACACCTCACTCACATACTCTCCAACCCTTTCTTCTTCCAAGCAAAACAATTCTCACTTTTGCACTCTATCCTCAGATGTAAACCCCACCCAGTCTTCCAACCATCTCATGACATGCTTTTGGTGGGCTTCCAAACCAGAGAGGTTTCCAAACTGAACCTCCAAAATTTTTGAGGTTTCCCCATCTCTGCGCAGCCCTTTCCAAGAGCACACTCCCATTGATCCTGGAGGCAGCCTCGGTTCCAAACAAACCATAATGCCGTCAGGAACAAGTCTGGCTGCTTTTTAATGAGCAAATATGCTCTTGGGAAGTATCCTGCAGTGATGGGCAAACCTCAAACACATTGGAGGTTCTGCTTATAAAGCTCTTTGATGTAGAAGTCTCACCCAGTGGCAAACCCTGCTGGTTCTGCATGCCCAGGAGCATCCCAGCCACGGCAGGAGAGAGCTGGCACTGCACTGGGCAGCACCGTCCCCTGGACACCCATGTGGCTGGGCCGGAGCAGGGCGAAGATTTAGTGAGGAAAGAATATTTCACTACCAAGAATCAAAGAGAAAATAGCCCAGAAGTCTGCAATTCAAGTTAACACCACCCCTCCCACCCCACAAAGTCCCACTGCAGTCATATCTCAGAGCCAGGCCTAACACTGCTCTCAGAGCTGCAGCTGCAGAGCTCCCTGGCCAAGCCAGGCTCAGATGATGATGAAGCTTTAACTGCTCACTATTCCACAGTGACAGAGAAATCAGGCTCTGCTGGGATGCAGAAATCTGCTGCATTTTTATTAATCGAAGCTAAAATACTTGAACTGTGAAAGAACAAGTTTTGCTATTGGTGCACGTCACAGTTCATCTGCCCCAGGGACAAGTCCATTAACAGCCAAAGTCACTCAAGCCTCGGTTTCAGGGCTGTTTCTTTATTTCCAGCTGCAGACTGCATTGTTTAGCCTACCCAAGCCCTGTGATTGTAGGTAGGTGGTGACCAGTGGTGGCACAGACCAAGGGCCTCTCTCAGTGTGTGCCTGCCACCCTCTGCCTCTTCTCAAAATCCTGCATGTGAGGACACAGGGAATTTTCATCCAGGCAGAGAACTTCTCCATTTTGCTGATGGGAGTTACAGAACAAAGAGCCTTTTTGTGCTACAAACAGTATTTAAACTTCAGGACTTTTCTCTAAGTCATTTGTTGTGCTGGACAACTCCACAGGACACCAGGCTCTTCTGCTTGGCTTCCCCCAAGCTCCTCATCCCCTTTCTTTACATCCCTGCCCCCAAAGAGATAGAAGTAACATGTACATTAGAGGTTCAGTGCATCATCAAAGCACTGTTAAAAAAGCTTTTAAGTAAAACTGAAACTCCCTCTTGCTTTTTTCATGCCCAAGCAGAGGCAGCATTGCTGCTCCCCAGAGCCAGACCCTGTGCTGGGCAGTCCTGAATTAACAGAGCTGTGACAGGTCAGAGCAGGCCAAGAACCTGCAGCCCTGGAAAGGAGGGGAGAGAGTCCTAAACCTGTCAGAACCACCCCAACCCATGTGAGCCACTGCTCTCACTGTGATGTCCAACTGAGCAAGATCTTATTTCTAATTTTAATATTCAAGAGGAACTTTTTTGTTTGGCCTGGCTGGGCCAGAGCTCCATTGGCAGTTGCCTGTGGCTCAAAGGCTGCTATGTCAGGAATTCAGGCTGGCACCCTGCACCCGGCTGGGAGGTGCTGATTTCCCAGGGAGCTCTCCCTTCCCAGGGAGGTGTGGGGATGTGTTGATTCCCTTCCCTCTGCTCCACTGTCAGGGCCAGGAGCCACCAGGAGAAACTTGCAGGTCATGGCTCTGCTCCCATGCTCCATAGGCTCTTGCAAACTTCCAATTTTCTGTCTCTGTGGCTCCTACTCAGGTCAAACAGAGGTCACAACCACAGCCCCAAAATCTCCCAGGTATCAGCAATTTTATTTTTCATCTGATACCCCATGTAATAGGGAAAGCTGTGCAAATAGGCTGGAGAAAGTCAGACGTGAATCAAAGTGAACCTTTCACTGTAAGGTTTGAAAAGATTCCTTTAACTTTTTGTCACCAATAAAGGCTTTAGATTGTCTCTTCATCTCTGATCTCTGGCCAGAGTGGCTGCAGTACCAAAGGAGAAGAAACACTGTGCTCACATCTGCACCTTGGCCATCCTTCCCTCGGGAGCAGCAGAGGCCCGGAGGAGCTCTGGGCAGTTCAAGACTGGAAGAACTGGTAAGGAGAGGAGGTTGTACCCTGTCTTCCAAACTTTGGAGGAAATAGGAATCTCTCCAGTATCAGCCACTGCCCCAGTTAGAAAGTTCACAGCACTTCCACAAGAGAACTGAATAAACCCCACTAAACCTGACCCAGCCTTTGGACCCGCTGGAGCTGGGACATGAAAACCACAAAGTGCATCAGTGGGATGAGACTGGATCAGCCCTGAGCTTACAGACTGACCTCATTTCTTCTCTCTTAGCCCTTCTTCCTCTTTCCGCCCAAATTACTCCAGCTGCTAGTCCAGTATTTCCTGGTCCTGCCATGTATTTATTTGAGATTAAAGGAAAGGATAGAGTAGCTGTTATGAGTGTTAGGTCTCACAGTCCTTCCCTGCTTGTCAACCTATACCTGTCTTTCCTCACACCCTTCAGATTCTCCCTCATGTGTTTCCCCGTGTGGCTCCTCTTCCCTTTAGGGCTTTCCCATATTTGAATTCCTTTACTTTTCCTTGTGCCATCCTTAGTCAGGATGTGCTTTCTTATGAATTATTTCCCCCATTTCTTTTCCAATTCTTTTGCGTCCCTCATGTGCTTATTTCATGGCTACTCAATCCCCACTACTCCTTTGTACCTCCCATCCATTTGGGATGTACACAGCTGAACACAATATCCCAAATCCCATGCTGACAGTGCCATTTCAGCAAAAAGCCTAATTATCTGTTTAATAGCTCATTTGTTGTCTCCCTGTAACTCCCAGGCCACGTCTAACAACACTGCTTCCCAAATCCCTGTTTGATTAAGTACTTGCAGTTTCCTGTAGACACATTAGCTGCATTTTTCTAAACTGAGTCATGTTTATTTTCTTCTTATTATAGCACTGATCTCTTGAGGCTTCTTTTCTACAAGTGGATGGAAAGATTTCTTTTTTTCCCCTTATTATTGCACAAGAGGGTTTCATGTCTTTGGATGTGTCATACTAAAATGGTTTTGGTAGCAGCAAACCTAATTCCTGTTGTTATTAAACCGTAACACAATTCAGGAGAACTTAGTCATTGTGGAACAACAGTGAGCACCACATCTACCTGCAGGAAGTGCTGGACTCAGAGGAAGTGGGCTGGAGGAGATGAGGAGGAAGGCTTTACAGGCTGAGTAAGACATTAAATTCAGCTTCTCTTAATGAATTAGTTGAGAAAATAAATAAACAACTAATCATTAACAGCTAAGTTTTTTTCTGTTACTCAAAAAATTTTGCAGTGATTCCCTTTTCTACTGTTGAAAGGACAGCAAAAAGCATGGGAGGATAAACTTGAGTTTTAATTATATGTAAGTTTTTGCTGAAAAAACATAATCTAAGCTTTGGCTCAGGATGAGGGCAGAGTTGGTCTGACAGGACTGCTGGGGCACTTGGCCAGTAAAGTGGTTGCTCTTCTCTTGACTTGTTTGTCATCAATATATTTTGTCTGTAAAGATGGGCTTTGAAGGATTCACAGCCAGTTAAGGACCATTTTGTATTTTCTCCACATCCAAAGCTCACCTTTCCTCCCAGGCACTCAGTCCTCCTGCCATTTCAATTAACGGCTTCTGTAATTAGAGCTCATTGTGGTGGGAATGGTGCCCTTGGCCAGGGCAGGGACAGATCTCACACTCCTGGGCTGTGCCAGGTCCCACATTGTCTGGAATTAAAATTCTCTATCTGAAGAAAATCGCAGACCAAATCAACCACTCTGGGCCCCTCCAGAACCCAATGGCAGCCTGACACAGCAGAAGGGAGAGCATCCACAGCTTATTCAGAGAATGGAACGTCGGGTTCATTGCAAATACAGAGCTGAAAGAGGAGAGAGGGCAGAATGCAGATTTCCATGGGCAAAAGGCTTTTGGTGGGGGTTTAGCCCAGATCCTTTACACCTCCCTCATTCCAGAGCCTGGGCCAGATCATACAGCTCCCCTGAGGCAGCTGGCAGTGCTTATACCTCAGTTCCTACAGATTTACAGGATCTCGTGGCAGCAGGATATGTTCATGCACAGAACCCAGTGCGCATCCTCAGGTTCTCTGCGCACCCTGTGCCAGTGCCTCACACTCTCACAGTCAAGGATTTCTTCCCAATCCATGGTCTCCACACCCTGACCAGGAGATCATGGAAGTGCCAGGAAAGGAGGAGCAGAGTAGAGAAGGAAGTGGGAGGAAGGATGGGAGGAATTAACTGGGCCCAGAGAAGTGAAGTGGATCAGGAGTAAAGAAAGTCAATAAACTGAGGAAGGAATCAAAGGAAAGAGAGAGATAAAACCACAGTTTATAGCAACAAGTCCTGGGAGAACTCTCAGAGTCTGCACCCCATGGAAACGAAGCCATCAATAGTGCAGAACCTTGAACAGTATGGATCCAGGAAATATTAAATTCATCTGCTGTGGAGAGAATGTTTTATCAACAACAAAAAACCCATTTGATTTATTCTCTAGACACTGGGCCCAGCCCCAGCCACTGAGCTGTGCTATCTAATGTGGTCAGACAACTTCTAGGGAACCAACCTCGTGTTGCCATTACCCACAGTGTTTGCTTTTCCCCTATTGCCTTATTCATCTGATCCCTCCCTTCTTATTATGGCTCTGGTTGGGTTGATAGCTCATAATTTATCCTCCAGGCTGAGGCTTTCATGCCTTTGTCAATAACTTGAGCCAGGGAAGTGAGTTATTATTGCCTTTCTGTGTTTCTCTGTCTCAGTCCTGCTCTGGCTGGGAGTTTATCTGGACGTGAAACACACAAACTCTGTAGCACTGCCCATCAGGAGAGATTTCCCTCCAGTTCCAGTTACCCTGGGCGTCTGGGCACAGGTCTGGATGAGTTTTTTGCTGGATGCCAGGTGATCAGTAAGAGCCTGCAGTGATACAGCACCATTAGTCCCTAAGTGCTTCCCAAAACAGAAATTCACCCACTCCAGTTGTGCTAATTAACATGAGAACAGAGGCAACCTTGGGGCAGAGCATACGTACAGGAGGCACTTCCCCTGCACAGTGGGCTGTGTCTCAGGCTTTGAGTCCAGCCCAGCTCCAGCCACTTCAGAAAGCACCTTACCCACCTTTGGTGCTGGTCTAGGACAGCCAAGGAGCTGCTCCTGTGTAGACAAAACCCAGAGCATGGATTACACTCATTTCACATCCACATTCCACAGAGGACACAGAGTAAACCCAGTCCTGCCAAGAACCCCGATTGTTTTTCCTCCCACAGGTACCCCACAACATGGTTCTTCTCCATCCTGGTGGGCAGGAATCCCAAAGCAGCCACATTTCCTGCTCCCAGGCACAAGGATGGGGCCCTGCTCAGCTGCAGCTGCACTCAGGCTGCTCCTCATGGTGAGAAATAGTTCTCAGTAAATTGCCAGTAACTTCAGCTCCTTCTACTGGGATAAAAAAATCATCAAGGAGTGGGAACAGGCTCAGAAATGGCTGCCCTTCTAATTTGTGTTCTCACATCCACACCAAAATGCTGGCTCCCAAAGGGCATGAATGTGTCCAGGTCACTTACTGGTAGAGAGAAAGTGAAGAAATCCCATGGGGCAAAAAAAACCCCTCTCCTTCCATCCCATCCCAAATGAGCTTTGCATTCTTCATCTTCAAAAACCTTCCCATGACAGATAAGGGAGGCTCTGCTTCCTCTGAGCATTTTCTTATTAGAATTTAGGACATTCTCTGCATCTTCCACTATCAGGAGTTCAGGATGTTCATTACCTGCAGCAGCCAGTTCTGTCGTAGGTGACGGCAGGAGAAAAACCCATGGATTCATTTGGGGAAGGAATTCTCAGGTAGACACTTGAGATACATTAAATTTCTTCACAAAAGAGGTTAAATTTTGAGCTCACCTGACAGTTTTTTCATTAACCAAAGCCTTGAAACACAAAACCCAAATGCAAAGCACCCTCCCCTTGCAGAAGAGAGAAACAGATGAAGGAATATGAGCAAGCCCCAGCACTGTGGGCAAACCCACAAACAAAAAAATGGTTTTGGTAGCTGGTCCATTAAAATGCACTTCACCTGCTCCCCAAAGGCCCTGGTGGTGTTTAGGATTGAAACAGCCCTTCCCAAAGTGATGTTTGGCAGCTGCCAAGGGAGGTTCCTGCTGCTGCTGAGTGAAGGGGTGATTGTCCTGCCCTGCAGTGGGAAGCCTGGTACATGAAAGGCACATTAATACAATATTATTGCTGTTATTACTGTTATTTCACTGGCCCTTTGCCTCCCTCTCTGTTGAGCACAGGAACAGGAGTATTCCTGACCATCTCCAGTCCTGCCTTTAGTCAAGTCGCATCTTTAGCATTGCAGACCTTCAGATATAATTTTTTCCCATCATCTTAGTTCACAGAGCCACAGACCACGTTTCATTACTTGGTATTAACTTCAAAGTATTCCTCCTTTTAAAATACAAATCAATGTTATTGGTGAAATGTTTTGAACTTGGATCCAATATTTTTAGTGAAATAATAAAGAAAATAAAAAGAAGTTTTGTTTTGTTTTTTAACTGGAAGGAATCCAAATTATCCACAGCTTTTATAAACCAACTTCCTTATGAGTCAGGACATTTATTGCCAGAAAAATATTATTTCAACTTCATTAGTGCAATATAGCAGTGACATCTAGTGGCTTTCATCAGTGTCATGATGAGCAAGGGGCAGGTGGGACTGGCAGGATGTGGGTGGGAATGGATCCAGGTCAGGGGTTGTTATTCCATTGTTGGGAGTCAGTGGAAGCTGGACAAGCTCTTCCAGAATTAGAAAATTCTGATAATATAATGAAAATAAACTCTAAGATTGGAAAATCCAATCAGGTAACACCCATGGGCGATTTCTTCAGCTCACATTATAAGGTACAGTTCCTGACTTTCTTTATCCTGATGGAAATACTGTTCACATTGGGGAGCTCCTTCACCAGGAACCACAGAAACAATTATTCTCAATTTTCTACATCAAGATTCAGTCTAAGGCTATTTACAGCCCACATCACCTAAATGCCCCTGGATCCCTGGCAGTGTCCAAGGCCAGGCTGGACAGACCCCTGGAGCAGCCTGGGACAGTGGGAGGTGTTCCTGCCCATGGCAGGGGTGGCACTGGATGATCTTTAAGTTCACTTCCAACTCAAATCATTCTATGATTCTGCTCTAAACTTTCCATGTAGAAGGCGTATTTGACAAAAAGAAAACACTCTGAGAAAAATGTCAGTAATTGGTTTATTTAGCTTTGGACACTCCAGCTACACACAGAAGAGGAGCTGAAAGTTGAGGAAACTCATTTTGTAGAAGCACATCAGCCGGTGCCGGGCTGGTTGCAGCTTAGATAAAGCCCCAGATTGCTCTGTAGTGCACAGAAACCTTCCAGGAGCTTTGTGGGGGAGGTTGTGCTGGGTTCGGGCTGTGCAGGTGTGTGCCTGGGCTGAGGGTGTGTGTGTGTTTTGTTATGAAAGGATTTACTTTTCATGTGCAGCAGTGAGAGCACCCAGAGGAAGGCAGGGCTGGGAAGCATCTGACAGAATATTTGTGCTGCATCTGCACTTTGTGTCCCTGTGCTAGCACTGTTGCTCTGCTCTCCCTGCTCAGGGCGGGTGGTAACAATAAGTGGAACCACTGGCTTTGTGGTCCAGGCTTCAGAACTGAGCCAGATTTTCCATGTTGGCAGAGAACCCACAGCCTCCTTCCATGGGTGCCAGGCCAAGGAAACAAATGCTCAGCCCCACATCTGCCTGCAGCACCTCTGTGGAGCCACCCCAACCCTCCCAGCCCAGAGCAGCTTTACTCAGCCCTGCCTTGGCCCTACGGCCTTCAGGAGGGCAGAGCTGGGGGTGTCCTGGGCACAGCCCCTCTGGACAGGGCTGTCCTGGGCACAATCCCTCTGGAGAGGGCTGTCCAGGGCTGCCAGAAGTGCCAGCTCCAGGCTGGCAGAGCAGCTTCCCCCAGGGCAGCATTCCCTGGGAAGGGGTGAGTCAGACCAGCGGCTTCAGACAGACTTCAAACACTCCAGCAGGTCTGGCAGGAATATTTATACACCTGCATGTTCAAATATGCTCCACTTCCTCACTTTATAAATACATGGGAGCCTGCTGAACACTGGCCCAGCAGAGCCCAGCATGCCCCTCTGCTTTGATGAACCAGCTGTTTTTCTGGCCTGTTCACATAAACATATTTGTGTGTGTTGATTTTGCAGTTTACTGGGGAAAAGAAGCAGATGCCAGATTGTATGTGCATTTTTGTTCTGTGTAGAACTGCCACGAGAACATTCCCCCCAGCCCAGTTCCTGTTTGTTTTGCAGGAAGGGAAGCAGCATAGAGAAGGCTCGGGAGGGGCATTGCTGATGGTTTTTAACCAAGCAGGTGCAGAATCAGCTCACACAGGTGAGATGTTGCAGTGGCTCTGCTTGCAGAACCAAGCCTCCTCCTGGGACCAGGGATGCAGCCTGGACTGCAAGATCTCCCACATCCATTCCTTTGGGTCTGGCTTCCACACCCTCACTTCCATGTGCAACCTGGCTCTGGCATTCCAGGTTCAGCCCAGGCTTTTCGCAGGAGCTGTGACAGCCCTTTGTGGCACCAAAATGCCATTTTTGTGGATGTGTGAGTCCGGAACCCACCTGCTCCTCTGCTGTGTGTGAACAGCAGACACAGCTCAGCTCCTCCCTGCCTGGAGCTGGAACAGGAGCTAATGCAGCTCGACATCTCCACCAGCCCTGAAATCACCAAGGGATGGCATGGAATTCATTGCCAGGTCTGAAAAATGAAAGCATTTCCATATCCACCATTGCCTCTCTGCAGCCCTGCAACCTGCTGAGAGCTGGGTTCTCAACTGCTGCACTGGTTGCTGCCTCTGAACTCTGCCTTGGGTTTGGGGGCACTGTCTTCCATTTCAGTTCAAAGCTGACCCCAGCAGTGCCCAGCCCTTCCCTGGGCACAGCTGGGCCAAAGCAGCCCCAGCCCCGTGTGCCTGAGGGGCTCAGCTGAGAATTCCCAGTGCCAGCCCAGACATGACCCAGGCAACCCTGCTGCCGCTGGGGGTTGGGTTATTGGAAATGAATGAGGCTGGGTTTGTGCTCAGCTCCCCTCAGGGGTGGAGTCACAAAGCCCCTGGTGTGGCACAGGTGACCATGAACTGTCTCAGAACAAGCAAGCTAAATTAAATCTTGCCTTGGGTTTGTGTTGCCATTGCCCTCAAACTCTGGTTCTGTGGCTCCCAGGAATTCCATGCTGTCCTCACACCACACCACAGCCTTGGCTGAGGAAAAGGACCCACGTCCAGTCCATGAGGTTCCTGAAAATGTTGATTTTCCTTAAAAAGGAAGATTATCTGGATGCCTGTTGTGCTTGCAGGAGCTGGGAAGGAGCATGGCCCAACATGTTTGGGTTGTGTCACAGGGGACAAGTTAAACACTCAGCAGTGGGCTGAGGAACTGCCAGGAGGTCACAGAGGTGCTGCAAGAAGTGAGAGTCTTGCCAGCTCTCCCATGAATGTGTGCTGGCTCTGCAATTCCTGCTGGAAGTCCAAGTGGCAACTTGAATTTCCTCATTTCATTGCTCTTGTTTCAGTTCTCCGGTCGTGGAGAGAAAAAGCAAAACAAGAGAAGATCACCCAAGGTACATCATTAATCACCCTCAGAAAATAGCCAAGGGAGAGTCATGGCAAATAATTCACCAGCACTCTGAGAGGGACACTCTCTGGGCTGGGGTGTCCTGACCAGCAGACTCCTAGAAATGAGTGTTTGCAGGAAATGATCCACAGAAAAATTTGGGATTTGTTATTCGTGTCTTTTCCAGTTCTATTATTTGCCTAATATGGCAAAATGTATTCAGGATGAAGCAGGAGGTGCAAACAAACCATGCTATGCTCACCAAAACCCCAGCTGGGTGTGAGGATTGGAAAAGGGAAGGTTGTGTGGAGACCTCACAGCTCCTGTCAGGGTCTGAAGGGGCTACAAGGAACCTGGAGAGGGACAATTCATCAGGACCTGGAGTGACAGGATAAGGGGGAGTGGATTTAAACTGAAAGAGAGTAGGTTGAGATTACTGAGGAAGAAATTCCTCCATGAGGGTGTGCAGGCCCTGGCACAGGGTGCCCAGAGCAGCTGTGGCTGCCCCTGGATCCCTGGCAGTGTCCCAGGCCAGGTTGGACAGGGCTTGGAGCAGCCTGGGACAGTGAAAGGTGTCCCTGGCACTGGGCACACCTCTTCCCAAAGCAATGAGGGTGCTGCTAGAGAAAAGACAATGTTTTTTTCAGGATGAACAAGCACAGGCACCCCCCACACTGTGCCAGAGGGGCTGCAAGGTCACTTGGGAAGCAGAAACCCCCCAGCAGGAAACTCCAGCTGCAGCACAGGCTCTCCCTTTTGTTTTCACCAACAAACACATAGACCTCTCAGCCCCAGGGTCCAGTCTGGCACTCAGCTTAGCCACGTGTTTGCCTGAAAAAAAATTTCTCCTACGGAAACACAACCACTTCCACAACAACTTTTTTCCAAGTCCTGCTTGTAATTAATTTCCTGGATGTGGCATCACCGAGTTCTGGGGTCCTTTCCCAGCCTGGAAAGCCAGGAGCTGCCATCAGGAACTTGGCAGATGCTGTAGCTGGCCCAGCTGCATGAGCTCTGTGGGCTGTGCCCGGCTCTGGGAGCTGTTCCCTGTTTCCCTGAGCCCTACCAAGGCTTAGGAAGCTGCACTAGGGCTGTGGCAGACCCCTGAGGATTTCACTGCTCTATCCTCTCCGTTTATCTTCCCCCCAGATCCAGGCAGTTTGCCCTTCCTCAGCAAATTTAAAATACTCTGTTGTGTAAAGGATCAGTGACCAGGAGCTTTTCCCTCCACACACCTGCCCAGGCTTCCCCTCCAGTTTTCATTTGCATTTGGGCTTTTCCTTGGTGAATTTGCAAAATTTTGCCAGGTTTTGACAGCAGCAGCACAAAGAGACCAACCCAGATGGAGGCAGCGTGGGGGTGCTTGTAGAAAGCATCAGACTTGCTTTAAATCTGCAGTTGAAATCCCCAATAATTCCAACCTGGGCTGGTCTCTCTGAAGGAAAACCTTGAGCAGTAACTCGGGGCATGGAGCCCAGCTGGATGAGCTTTAATGTCCCTTCCAACCCAAACCATTCTGGGATTCTGTGATGGTGCCTCCTCTCTTTTTTGGCCTTACCTGTTCAGAAAAATCTGGTCATTCAGGTACAAAGACTTCTTTTTTGAACTCTGTTTCTCCAGCAGATGCCGACTCAGCATTTGTTACATTTTCAAGATACCACGTACCAAGTTTTTCTAAAACAGAAGATTTGGAATCCACAGCTTTACTGAGATAGACCAAAAAAATTAAGCTAACCCCAGGCTAGAATGACCTCACCACCTAAAGCCATGTAAACCGACATGGCAATACACCAGGAAGCCTTGGGAGGGTGGTAAAATTAAATTTTTCCCAAGAAAAACACTTTTATTAATTTGATAACCACCAGCATTTTATTTTGACATCAAGATCCCAGTGTAGATAACAGGAAATGGCAGCTTTCTGTCAAAAGATATTTTTACAGCACCATTCAAAGGGCTTAGAAGCATTTGCTCCATTTCTGTTGGAGAATTTCACCTACAAGGAGCCCTATACGTTATGTGTTTTAAAAAATATTTCCATATGCTAAAGGAATGCAACTGGTTGCCAAGGAAAGTGGCTGTTACAGCAGCAGGCTGGGGCTGTTTTTCAAGGAAAAACTGCTGCAGAAACGAGGTATCCTCAGAGGTGCACTAAAGCAACACTAACTGCAGTGACCTTGAGATGACCTAGACCTCCTCATATTACAAAAATGAAAAGAGAGTTAGAAAATCTGAGGCCAATTAGGTGCTTTTTTTTTTTCCTGGAGACATGATGAAATTTCCTGAAACAAAAACTTTAGCAAATTCTATAAAATACTTCTAGCTTTGGTGGAAAAATAAATTATTGCCTTTTTATCTCCTCATTCCTGAGGCACAGAACTGGCCCACTTCTGTTTGTGCAGATGGATTGGAGGGAAAACACCCAGAGAAGGGCCAAGTGGTGAGATTCTTGGCACGAGCAATTAAGTGTGAAGTTATTCTCAGGGTTGCCTATTTGTTATTGCAGCAGGAGTCATTAAGATTATATGGAAAGATATTGTCTGGGAAAAAGTGTGAAGTCAGGATTATGTGTCCCGAGATGTGATTTAGGGGCAGAGCATCGCCCGTGCCCGCGGGACTCCGGAGCAGCACCCGGGGTTGCTGCGCTCAGGTGAGCCCAGGGCTCGGCTTTGGGGCTGAGCTTCCCTTCCGAGGGACATCCGGAAGGATGGGAGAAGCAGGGGCAGGGCCACCCCCGAGGGAAGGGAATCCCCTCGCTCCAGGGCTCCACGGTCACCTGGAGCCACCCGGCTGGGTCCTGGCAGCTAAGAGCTCCTGAGGGGCTGCGGAGCCTCGGGGAGCAGCAGGTCCGGACAGGGTCTGTGCCCAGCATCGTCCCAGCCAGGTGTGGGGCTGGCTCAGCAGCCCGGACCGGTTCTCTCGGGAAGGGGTACGACCCGCCCGGGCCTGTCCCCTGTCACTGTCCCCTGCCTTCGTCGCCCGGGATGTGCCGAGCAAGAGCCACGCTGACCTCGACAAGAAATCGGTGCAGTCCGGACAGAGGAGACCTTTCTTCCCTGCCGCCAGTGCTCGTGGCAGCCCCCGGGCTTCTCCTCCCATCCCTTCATCCCCCGGCCAGCCCTGGGCCCTGGAGCCATGATCGGCGGGATGGGGGCCAGAGGGGATGGGGTCCCTGCCGAGGAGCAGGGGGATGGGAACGGGGGAGTGCGAAGGGTGTGACGGAGCAGGCACTTACTTGCCCATCTGTGCCTCCCTCCCGCCCTCTAAAACCGAGGCTCCACATGCGGAACCCGGAGAGATTTCATCTCCTAACCAAGCGAAAGGAAAGGTTTGGGGCAACCCGCCCTGGCCACTCGCTGCGCCTGCCTCCTCTTCCTCACTCCGAGGAACCCCGGTCTAGAGGGACAGGTTTGTGTCCAAACAGTTCGGGCCTTCCCTTGCGCAGCTTGAGTCCCCTGGCAGCTGCTGGGACTGGCGATAGGCTGGGAGCCAGCGGGGTCAAGGGTGTGCCCAGGAGCCCTGGGAAGGAGCCAGCGGGATGTCCCTGCCTGCTGCCAAACCAGCCCCCGCACTGGGAGCCACCGAGGTGTCTGCAGAGCACTCCCAGCGACTTCTCCCACTCAACTCACCCCCGAGGAGCTGCAGGGTAGGGAGTGCAAGACCTGCAGAGCTAATCGAGGGGCGAGAGAGACCGGCGAAAGCATCGGGGTCACCCCCGGGGGCTGAGCTTCCCTGTGCTGTTAAAGAAATCTCACAGACCATCCCTGAATTCCTGTGCCACGACGGATTATCCGGCCAGGGGCTGCTCCGGGCTCAGCCGCGAGCAGAGGGTGGGAAAGACGAGACGGGAGAGAGGGTGTTCCCAGCAAACCTTCCCAGAGGCAGCCGTAACCAATTACCGCTCCCAACTGCAGCTCCCACGGCGCTGTTGCTGCTCAGGGCAGGCAGCGGGGCCGTTCCTAAGGGAAGAGGAAAAGTGAAGACACATCTCTGGTGCCCGGCTGGATATACCCAGCTCCTGTGCAGAGATGTACAAATCACAAGGAAAATTCCACGGGATCTCTCTTTGGTTCAGTTGCGATTTTGATTTGTTAAATTCCAGTTCACAATATATTAAAAAAAAAAAATCTCATTACTAAAACAAAACAAAAAAATCTACTAAGGATAAAAGTGAACCATTTCAGTCAGTGCTCGCAGATTTTAGTGAGCACGCGCCACGTGTTTAGTGATGATAGAAACACCCAGGGAGACTGAGTGAGCTCAGACAGCTGAAACCAGAGAGGCCTCGACCCACTGCAGCCCCTCATCTTGCTGCAGTGGCTGGAGGCATCCCAAGAGGATGTTACCTACAGGCTTGGATAACCACCGCTGATTTTTGTCATCTCCTGCCCCGAATTCAGTTCTGCTGCAGAACAAAAAGCCTTTCTGCAGAGGGCAGGAGCTCTGCCGTGGAGCCCCTCCTGCCCAGAACAGTTTGATCTTGGTGTGTGGGTGATTAACTAGTGACTCGAGTCCTGTTTCAGCACCACATTGCACAAACGTGTTTAAAGTACCCAAGGAAAAGCTGGAGCTTGGAGAAGCCAATGCTGGCTGCATTCCCCTCCCCTGCTGAGCAGCAGGAGCAGCCCCAAATCCTGTCACTGTCACAGAGCAGGGGCTGTGCTCGGCTCTGTGGCACGGGGACAGCCCAGGCAGACACCACGGAAAGCCTGGTGCCAGAGCAGCATCCCGCAGCAGCGTTTCCCACTGCAGGGATGGGCACAGCTGGGTCTGGCAGCACAGCCCAGGGAGAGGCAGCATGTGTGGAGACTGGGCCTGGCCTGGGATTTTTAGCAAAAGCTCTGCTGGGATGGGGAGAGGAAAAGGGTTTTTTCCAAGGGTCTTTTTTCTCCTTCATCCTTCCAGCGTGGGCAGCAGGGGAGGGGGGATTCTGCCCCTGTGCCCCCTCAGGTGAGACCCCACCTGCAGAGCTGCCCCAGCCCCGGGGCCCAGCACAGCAAGGACCTGGAGCTGCTGGAGCCAGGCCAGAGGAGGCTCCAGGATGAGCAGAGGGATGGAGCAGCTCTGCTGGGAGCAAAGGCTGGCACAGCTGGGATTGTTCACCTGCAGAGAAGCTTTGGGGTGATCTCAGAGTGGCCTCGCAGGGCCTGAAGGAGCTGCAGGAAAGATGGAGAGAGACAATTTCCAAGGGCTGGAGGGACAGGGCACAGGGAATGGCTTCCCACTGCCAGAGGGCAGGGCTGGATGGGATCTTGGGCAGGAATCGTTCCCTGGGGGGGTGGGAAGGCCCTGGCACAGGGTGCCCAGAGCAGCTGTGGCTGCCCCTGGATCCCTGGCAGTGTCCTGGATGGACAAGGCCAGGCTGGATGGAGTTTTCCCTCTGGAACTGTGCTGCTCTAACCCCATCCATAGGCAGCCCCGGGAGTTTGGGAAGGAATTGGCAGGAGATGCCAAGATGATTGTGGGGGCCCCTGGAGCCCAGCCCTGACCTCCCTGCCCACGACACTGCCCAGCTCCACGGGCACTCCATGCTCAGGACAGCGTGTGGCTCCCACTCTCTGGTGGGAAGGGAGAGTCCAAAGGGGCCCCAAATCCCTCCAGGATGGGTGGGAGCACCCAGGGGAGCGGGGCCTCAGCAGAGGCATTCGCATCACATTCGACTTCTCTGGGAAGTTCTCTGATGGGAATTAACAGCCAACTAAAGGCTGTAGCTGCAAGGGAAAATCCACAGAACAACCAAACTCAAAGGCCACCCAGGTGAGCTGGAATGTTAAAGCCTGACCTCAAGGTTTACACTGCAGATCCATCCCAGAGCTTTTGTGGTTTATTTGGATAATGATACCCAGCAAGGCCTTCAGAATCCTGCCATGAGCTCAGCCAGGCTGCACTTCCACACTGCACTGCTGGCACCAGAGGGGACTGGACTCATTCAGCTTCAGAGCAGCCTCAGTCTTGACAGCAGCAGCGCTGCTTCCAACACTCCTGTCCAGAATCAAGAGTGGGGCAAGGAGAAGTCATCTGCACTGGAGCCATTCCTGAGGCCTGGATTTGCCAATGCTGAGCCAGAATTGCTCATATTTTTAGCAGAGTTTATGGCACCTCTAAAACCATTTCAGGTCAGTGTCTCCCACAGACACCCACCAAACCAAACACTGAACAAGTCACTGCACAGCAGCTAAGGAAAGGCCTAGGCAAAGATTTTCCTGAGTCAGAGCAAGCCCTGAAAGACTTTGCTCAGCTTAAGGCATGGAGGTTGCTTCAACAAGCCAGGAGATGGGTAGTATTTTAAAAATTCTATCTGCATTCTTGGTAAGGTAAGAAAGAATCCTGGTGGTATTCCTGCAGAGGCAGTGGGGTTCAGACCTCTGTGATAGGTGAATGAGCTCAGCTCCAAGTCTCACTGTTCTTCCCAGTTTGTCCCCTGGAAAGGGAAGGGTGGACCAGCAGTTGGCACTCCCTGTGCCAGAGCAGGAGCTGCGCTGTGGCAGACAGGTTTGGGCTCCACATGCTCTTCCACTGGGGTTGGGCTGGAAGGGCATTTATTGGGCAGGGACCCCCCTCCAGCCAGGCTGCTCCAACCCATCCTTAACTCACACCTAAACTCTGCTGAGGTGATATCACTCATCCATTCATGTGACAAATTAAGTTCAAACTTTTTTTTATTAAGCACATTCCACAGTACAAAGCTTTAGATCATGAACAAGATCTGTACAATTTAACAGTTTCAAGAAGCCGTTCATACACCAACTTTCCAAACAGATAATTGGCAAACATAATTACAAGTTAGAATTAGACTATCCCAGTGCTTTGAAACATTAATATCGCAGTAATGTACAGTTGCTCAATTATGGTTAGCAAAACAAAGTCCAGAGTGCAGCCAGGATCACTACCATGAATCCCAGGAGTCGAGTTCCTTGGGTGCCAATCACAAAAGTCCACTGCTATGTTACACAAAGCACAAAGAAGTTTAGACTGAATGTTCAAATACCATTATCTCCCAAGGAAAAACAGGAATTTAAATCTTACACATGCATTTTTAAAAAAAGGACTCCGCTCTCCAGAAACCTTTTTCTTCAGGGCTGCGACAGATCTCTCCCTTTTAAACAGTTTAATATTAAAGCTATTAGATGAGAAGGGTAAAGTAAGACACTTGCACGAACTACTGTCAAGCTTACCAAAATGTGACTTCATGGACGCTCAGGAGTGAGTTTGCTCTTCTGGACTTCATCACATTCGCTCATCTGGATGAATAAATAGCTGGAGTAAGACGGGGAGGGGAGCTGGGCTCCCGGGAGGATGGGGAGGGGAGCCCCTGCAGTGATGCCTGGGAAGGGCTGGCTGGCGACACCTCCAGCTCCCCGCTGTCCCTGGGCACCACCCAGCCCCAGGACTGCACAGGAAAGGCAAAAACCCAACAGAGCCAAGAGCTCCTGGCAGCACACAACAGCACAGACAGACACAGACAAGGAATGACAGCACAGCCCATGCCAGCCGTGCCCTCCCCAGGACAGCCGGGCCATGCCGCCCCCCACGCACGCAGGCACGGAGAAGCCACGGGGCCGACGTCGATGGAAAATTCACTTTGCATTGCTCCACATCTCCTCCTGCCCCAAGGACAACGCAAGGCGTTTGTGTGACCACACAGGTGACAGAAGACACTGTGAGAACTGAAGAAGCAGCTATGGAGACTCCCTAAAAAAAGCATGGAGGAGCCAGGGCACGGCAGCCAATCCCCCTGGGACACCAGCATGAGAACGGGCACAGGAAGCAGAGCGGTGACTGGAACGGGCTCCTCTCACCCTCAGGAAGTGCCACAAATCAAACATAAATAATGGAACTTTGGCCCATGGTTTCTTCTCCACTGAGCAGCCAAACTAATGCTACCGAGGACTTTCAGCAGGGGCTGTGAGGCCCCACTGGTGTTACGGATACACAGCTGCAAATCGCGCGGCACAAAAATATAAGATACAGAACATAAATTAAACAGTTTTTAATTTTTAAAAAGTTTAGAAATTACATTTTAAAATACGTAGTTCCCATTAAAAAAAAAAAACAACCAAAAAAAAAAAAAAAAAAAACCAACCAAAAAAAAACCCAACAAAAACCAAAACCAAAAACTCAACTAATGAATACTGAAAACCTCCTTTTGCAGAGACAATGTCTAGGTAATCATGTCACCACCAGTGCCAGGGGTCAGGACATCCTACTGCCAAGTGCTACCACGCTGAGTGTTAGTGTGTAGTGTCAGGACGCCCTGAGGCTGGCACCAGAGGCTCTGCTGTATGTACAAGGTATCTACATGCTTACACAGTATCCGAGATGAGGAAAGCACACAGGGAAGGAGGGGGACTACAGCAAACATCAGGAAGCACAGGACGGCGAGTACAGAGCACAGGGCAAAGGAAAAGACAGTGCTATACAACTAGTTCAGAAAACCTAGCCTGAATTACAGGGAATCTTTAATTTAAAAGAAATTATTGGTGCAGAAACAAGTAAACTGTAATCAAAAAATATTACTGAGCAAGTCAGAAATATTTCTAAGAGTCCAACGTACACCTATGGAACAGAACGGGCTCTGAACCTGCCATGGGGAACGCCTAAAGGACAGTGGTGACTGGAAAGCAAAGCTCTGTACATTCTGGGCATGTGTTTGGCACCCAAATTTCATTGGAGAATGTTTTTTTTTTCTTTAAAGTCAGACAAAAGTGCAAAGCAATATAAATTAGGCCAAGTCCTTTCTTGACTTCTGATTTATATCTGAAAAACAAGCCATCAGAGTTCAGTTTCTACGGACAATTTACATGTGAAGCTTTGGATTTCTCACAGCAGGGAAGGATAGGCTTCTGAAATTCATCTACTCCAAGTCAGTGAATTTGTAGCAAATTCAAAGACGACCACTGAGAGCAGGAAAGATTAAGAAATTTAGATATAGAATTGTGCTGCTTTGCATCTACACAGCATCTAGAACCAATTCTGACTTTAGCTGTCAATCATCTTCAGGCATGTAGTAGCCAAAAATCCAGTAGTTCAAGACTGTGGAACCCTGAAAAAGACAAAAGACGTGAACTGAGAGGAGGCTCACAGCAAACAGCATCTTGAGGTGCTCAGGCCCATAGCATCCTTTGCATCCAGGCTGAGAGGGGAAGGGCAGAGCACCTGCAGGAGGTGACACTCATGCAGGACAGCCAGGGCTGCTGGCCAGAACTCCCCAGTGCAGCCCTTCCTGCAGGGGAGTTGTCCCAGGGGCTCTGGGGTGTGCTCTGAGCCCCACTGCAGCAAGAGCCAGGCTCTGCATGGCTCTAGTCCTTGGCAGAGACTCACAGGCAGTTTCCTTACATAGAGCTGCAGTCCCAGCCTGGTGGGTACAGCCAGGGACCCTCCAGCTCAGCCTCCTGAACCCAACCCAAAATGGCCAGGGCATTGTCCTTTCTTCCTCACACTGCAGAGGAAGAGTTCTGCATGGGAGGCAAGTGCAGCTGCTTAGGAAAACAGACAAAAACCTCAAATACTTTGATATTCCCATTCCAGCCTGATGGCCCTGTTATCAACTTGGAGGCAGTGTAAGGTCTGAGTGTAATTAAATCTGAGCTTTGATTTTACCTGCCACTTCCCAAAACCATCTTTAATGGACTAGGGAGAACTTCCTTCTGATATGACATTGCCATGAAAGGTTAAAACATCTTTAGGCACTTCCCTTTGATTTCCCTTCCCTCAGCCCAAGGCCTAATGCCAAATACCAAAATACTAAGACTATCATATGGTAACAATTTTTATCATGTTACAATAAACAGGAATTCAACAGAAAGCAATAAAACTCTCACAGCCAACTGCCAGGACTGTCAAAACTGATCCACTTTGAAGAGCCTCACATTGCAAAGCCTGTAAAAACGTGTGCAGGGCTGCTTCAAAACCAACAAGACTGTGATGTCTGAAAGTTTATAAAACTGTTTCATTAAATGTCATGATGAAATATTAGCTGTTTGACTATAATTTTATGTAGATTTAGGGTTTTTGGATTCTGAAGTCAGACAAACCTGTCAAAAAGTGACATCATAGCATCTGTGCATCAGAGGAAATAGCTGTTAAGGGACTGTCATTACCAACAGCAGGACCTGGGGTCTGCATGGTGCCAGCTGTGCCTCCTGGGCCTGGCAGACTGAACTGTGCACAACTCCCAAGTGTGCAGGATGTGAGCAGCAGAACCCCCTGCCAAAGGCATCTCCCACGGCCCTGGCAAACCCCACAGACAGAGCCGTGTGTGCCACGTGGCCAAGTGACACTAGCACAGTGCTGCCCAAGGAACTGACAGGAATTTTATACAACTCCTCATTTCTTGACCTGATGGAGCAGCTGCAGCTGGGCCAGGGCAGGCTCAGGCTGGATTTTGGGAGAAGGTTCTTCCCTTAGAGTGTGCTGGGCACTGCCCAGGCTCCCCAGGGAATGGGCATGGCCCCAAGGCTGCCAGAGCTCCAGGAGCATTTGGACAGCACTGCCAGGGATGCACAGGGGGGATTGCTGGGGTGTCTGGGAAGGGCCAGGGGCTGGATTGATGATCCTGGTGGGTCCCTTAAACGCAGGCTAGTCTATGATTCTGAGTTTCTTTTGTGCTTAAAACAGACTATATCATGGCTTTTAAAGAACCCTGCCTAATCTGTAATTTAAAAATAGAATTTGTCCATCTCAAATTATCATTTTAGTTAAGAGAAGCAAGCACTGATGCAGGACTGGAAGGCAGATGGAGACTGTTCATAAAATACAGCCTTTCCAAGTGTCCCTGTCCTGCCCCAGGCAGGATGAGCAGTCCATGAGTTTCACTAAGCTCCCCCTGTAGCAGGGTTCTTAAAATCTGCTCTGAAGGGAAGGTTTAGCTGGGATCTGCACAAGGCTCATGTTCACAGCATTAGAGCTCTTCCTTATTCCAGGGCCTGATTACAGGAATGCTGAGAGGCAGCTCAGCCTGGCAATGGCCAACTGCTGGCTCAGACCCTCCCTGCACAACAGATCCCAGTGCCAGATCCAGAGAGGGCACTGCTCTGGTGATTGTAAAAGGAGTTCAGTAGCAGGGAAGGCAGCCAACTCTTTCTGAGGTGCAAGAAAACTCATCTTTTAGCAGGAGCACCTCAAAGCGTGTCTGCACAAGGGAAGGGAATTCCCAGCCAGACACAGAGATCCTGCAGGAGTGCAAAACACCTGAGGAACACATAGCCACAGCAAGGACAAATGTATCCAGAGAGATAATGAAAACCCCTTCTTACAGGAAGGCTGCTTTCCACACCATAAGTATTCATTATCTACTTCAAAGAAAAGAAATCCTTCCTGTTGGGGCAATGTCACTCCCAGCTCCTCTTGTGGTGTCTCCATTTCCTCAGAAGCACTGAGCCTGCAGAGCCTGCTGTGCTTCGGAGGGCAGTGCCTGTGTTTGCAAGCCCCAGCACTCACAGGCAGGTGTAAGTCTGAAGTGCAATTGTTGGCAGCAATAGAGAGAAGAATCCACACTCCCAGCAAAAGGCTTTGAGCACTGACTGCAGTGACTGGGAAAGGGAACCAAACTCCAGAGAGCTCTGGGCTCTATTTCAGACAGCTCTGAGCTGTGCTGGTGAGCTCTGACAGCTCTCCCTGCCACTTGTGCTCCTCACAGAGCTGCTGTTCCTGCCCTACAGAGACCCTGCACTGCTCCTTGCACAGCTCCCCACAGCCAGCAGGTACATGGAGAGCTCCCAACAGCTCCCATTTCATGGGACAGCTGGAATGCCTGTGCCACACACCAAGCCTCCTCAACTCCCAGCAGTTGTGAACACATGACAGCTCTCTCTAACATGCCTGAACACCCAATTACAACCAGGAAGGATTCCACTAGATAGGGAAAGAAGTGGCATAAAAAGGTTTTATTTCCTTAAGGAAAACCTCAGCTTGTTTGACTAAGCCAAGCTGCAGGCAGAGGGAACGTTTCAGACATTTCCCAGATCCATCAAACGAGGGAGCCTTACCTTCTGAGGGCAGTAAAGTGCAGACTGTTATCTGGAGATGTAGGTGTATGTTCTAGATGGAGAGCGGGTCTCATTCTGGGCACTCGGTGGCACATTTAAGAAATCCCAAATCAGAATTGTATCGTCATGGGAACTACTAATGATCTGAAATTCATCAAACTGGAGCCTAAAGACACGTCCTGAATGTTCCTGTGGGCAAGAGGCAAGAAGTCAGTAAGGCAAGAAGGAAACACTGCAATGTATTGGTATCACACAGGGATCTGGACACACAAGGTGTGTCCAAACTCTGCTGTGCTGACTAAAAAACCTTCATAATAACACACAGATTGAAGAAATGCTGCTTTTGTGTGTAAATTCTTTACAAAAACCACAAGGCTCCCAAATCCAGTGCTGTACCCTGAACCTCCCTCACTGGGCCCAGCCCAGCCACAGGCTGAGATTATTCCAGATGGAAACTGTCTGTCCACCAAGGAGCAGCAATTTTGGCCCCTGGCTGGCACTGATGCTCTGCCAGTGCTCCTTCTCCTGCAGAATTCTCTGCTGATTATGTTTTTGTGCAGCCCCAAACCAGCACATCATAGCTCCACCCTGCTGAGAGGATCCTCAGGGTTCACACACCAGCAGCCAGGAATTCAAACACTGCCATAAGAAGAACACATGCTCCAGCAGCTTTTCCAACAGATCTTTAAGTGGCACAAGAATCCCAGAAAAGGCTCTCCCCCTAGTCCTTCTTACCCACTTTGATTAAAGTCAGGACTCTGCCTTTATTGGAGAGCTAGCCCAAGCTGGCAGAGTAATCTCAAACTCCAACCTGAGCTACAGGATTCCCACAGAACACAAACAACTTTTTCACTAAAACTAAATAAAAGAATAGTTAACTCTCATCTCTATACTGAGACTACTGAAGAGAAAGAAAAAGGAGAAGCATTTCCAGCCACATAAGCACTTCTCCAGGTGTTGGAAAGGCCAAGCACATGCATCACCTACAGTCAAGGACTCTGAGTTGCGATGGACTTGTCAAACTGACTCCTGAAGTAAAGTTCCACACACACTTGGGTGAAAAGAACAAGGAATGCATTCCTCCATCTATTTTTAATTAAGTCTGCTGTCATAAGCCAAACCCCTCATTACAAAGAAAAATATAACTTAAGCAACTTAAGCCTCAAATGTGACAGTCCTCTGAAGGGTTGAGAGTTCCTGTGGCAATCTGTTGGACTCAGCTTCGCTTCTCCCTTCCCAACTCTTCCTTCCAAAGTGAAGGGTTAGGAGAAAAGTTTCGGCAAGTCTCACAAGATTCTTGCCCCCTTTTAAATAAGAGGAAATTTAAAACCAGCCCTACAGTAATATTAGGGAAACACACCAATAACCAGAGTGATGTGATACAGTATCATGGTAATTTTTAAAGAGAGAATCTCTTCTCTTTTATCTGAGAATCTCAAACCAAAAAATACCTTGATCTTTCATTTAGGCTCAGATGCAAATCATTCAAGATAAGACAAAAATGTTTTCTTCATTCTTAAGCCCTCTACACTTCATAAACCATCCTGACATTCCCACCTATCCCACAATAATGGGATCCCACTAAAACACCCCAAACAACTGCAAATTAATTCATTTTTACTTACCACTAACGTACGCAAGCATAACGTACTTGCTGGGGCACGAGGGTCAAGAGCAGCTTGCAAGTCCCAAACTTTAATTTTCCTAAAAGTAAGAGAAGCAAATCATTATGGAAACATAGAAAATAACATCCAAAGACCTGGAAAGCTTGCCACCTTTTCCCTACAGCTATTTCCTCAGGATCAAGCACACTGTGAGAAATTCTAATGCTCAAGCTTGTAAAGCCAGGTAGTTTTGTGTTTCTTTGCAGCAGCAGTGTTAACTCTGTGATGGCTGTGACAGACAAGCTGATGTTGCATATTCCCCTCTGCAACGTGGGAATGAAGCTGGGCCCACCAACCCCAGGCAGACACTGAGCCCAAATAAAAGGCTACAGCCAAACCCAGTTCCAGAATTGTTTTCAGTAACTCTCCAGGCAAAGAAAGAAATGGAGAATTTGGATATGGATGTAAGTGCCATGAATCCACAATGCACTGCAGACACTGAGCAAGCCAGAGGTGCTCTGAAGAGGAGTCCTGCCCTCAGCCCCACAGAAATGGTCTGCAGACTCCTGAGAGCCCCACAAGAGAAAGGCTAAATTTGGGGAATTGCTTTCAGACCTACCCATCGTAGGCTCCACTAACGATCCTCTTGTTGTCAAACCTGATGCACCGAACCAGCTCTTCATGGCCTTCTAATACTCTTAAACAGGCACCACATTCAATGTCCCAGAGCCTGGGGAGAACACAAGAGAAAGGCTGATTCCCACACCCAGGGTTAAGCAGCCACTGCCTGGCTTGCTGTGGGAGGTAATTTGGCTTAAAAGGTGTCATTCAGAGCAGCTGCAGTACACATAACAAAATTAATGTAATCATTTAAAATCCCATGCAAGTAAAGCTCAGATATGTTTTATTCTGGGAAATTCTAACAGTTTTTTCTGTTCTCTGTAAACCATTGATTAGAAGTTCAGAAAACAAAAAAACCAGGGAGCGATGTCTTCCCCATCTCTCCCAGCAGACAAGGTGATGTAGCAGTAGATAAGAGGTTTTGTTCACTCTGAAACCTCAGTGTCCCCTCTTTCATGGGGTTGTGAAATGTTTACTCCCACACTCAGGTAGAGCCCCATTCATAAACCATCTGCTCTAATGGCAAGCCGCTCCAAGGAAGTGTGGCAGCATCAGAGTTGAGGGAAATCCTGTTTTCAGGACAGAAGGCCCCTGTTACACACGACTAGCAGCTGGTGGCACCCACCTGATGGTGTTGTCCGAGGAGCCACTGACCACGAGGCGGTCCCGGTACTGCAGGCAGGCGATGCCGCGCTTGTGCCCATTCAGGGTCCGCACAAACTCGCACGTGCTGGTGCTCCACACCTGGGGACACGGGACAAACTCCCTGAGAGCTGTGCCAAACAAGGCTTCTGCACTGCACGAGAAGCTGCTAGGAATTCAGACAGAGAGGCCTGAGGCTGACAGAGGAGTGAAAACCCACAGAGCATCTTCAGAGGCAAAGAGCAGGGCCCGGGCACTAGTGGGAAGGGACCCAGCAGTGACAGAGCCACAGGCACTGAGAAGAACTGGCATTATATACAAAATACTTTCAGGTAGCAGAGACTGCTCCAAATGATTTCAAAACCTTGATTACACTCTGTAAGTTAAGAATAATTTTTAAAATTTGAGTTACCAGACATAAAAACCTCACATTTTTTAACCAAAGAAATTACTAGGAAGCTCTTAGTAAGAGAAGGTCCAAATGGCCTTTAAGCTTGGTCTTAACATTGAAGGATTCTATTTATTTTGCCCATTTTTAATGAACTGTAATTGAAGTTGCAATGCAGAGTATCAAGTGGCTCATTTTCCAACACAGAGTGCGGCAGGATCTCTGGCAGAGATTTGGACATGGAACTGCCAAAAATTTCTTGGCCAAGGCTAAGGCAGCTCTGGTTCAGAGAGGGCAGCGTGGAAATATCTTTGTTATATTAATGCACTCTGGGCAACTCTAATCTTCTGGTATGTAACAGCCTTCAAATCCAGCTTCTGAATCCTTCAAACATGGCACAGCCTGGCTGAGCTGCTGGGAAGGCATAGTGAGGAAAGGCACTGCTGAGGAAATTTCACGTCTGGACAGAACTGCCAAGTGAAATTAAAAATACCACTGGAAAAAGGCACAGGATGTGCCACATTTAACAAGGCAACTGATCTCGAGACAAAGAGCTCAAATAGCAAATGGGCTTTGCTTTTCTGCAGTTGTACAGCAGAAGCCATGAAAATATTCCAGTGCAGTTGTGTGCCCAAAGTCACCAAGAGCCAGCAAGAGGATGCTGCTCACTGAGAGATACCAGAAAGGCACAAGGCCAGAACTGCTCCTGAACCCCTCACCTGCTCCAGGGTTTTCCCTGGGGGCCACGCAGCCCTGGAGCAGAGCTCTGTCACTTACCTTGATGGTCCTGTCCCCTGAGGCTGACACGATGTACTTGTCATCGAAGTCCACCACGTTGACAGCAGCACGGTGTCCCACCAGGACGCGGCGCAGGGTGATGTCCGTGGGGGAGGCCATGTCCCACACTGCGATGGACCTGTCCTTGGAGCACGTCACCATCAGCCCATTGCTGAACCTCAGATGGAGCACGGCCTCATTGTGGTGGATCAGCGTGTTCAGAACTTCCCCCGTATTTACATCCCAGACTCTGCGGGAGAGAACAGTGTTATCCCAAGGGAAGCTGATGGCTCTGCAGGGTGTGAACAGGCACAAACCTGCCCCAGTCTCCATGGGAGAGCTCTGGCTGACTAACCCCTGGCAGGGCTTGGGCAAGGCAGGAAGATGGGTGCTGGAAATGTCCTCACTGCCAGCAGAACTGCAGTCAGGCAGTGCTCCATGTGTACTGAACACTCTCTCAATAACAGTCACAACTACAACATGTCAGAGGGCAGTACAAGAAACCCTAACTGAAAAAATTATTGTATAGTTGGCCATCAGCCAGTCCAAAACCTCAGGATATGCTTGAATCCCTCAGGTCATATTCTTTCAAAATTCCTAATGCTAAAAGAACAAAATAGATTCGGAAAAAAATTTATTTAATATGAAGCTTTGCCAAGTAGGAGTATCTTGCTTCTGGAATACAAATATCACATTCATTTTAGAGATTATTTCTGATATTTAGAGATTATTGAAAATATTCCCAGCCCTGATACTCAAATTTTTGTGCAAGAACTTAACACTCACCTCACTGTAGAATCTGAAGATCCAGTTACAATAACTCTTTCATCATATTGCAGACAAAGAACTGAGCCAGTATGTCCCGTTAATACTTTCAAACATTCCAAGCTTGTTTTGTCCCAAATCTGTTAGAAACAAGAAGAGTAAATGGTTTATCAACATCAAGAACATGGATCCCAGACTTGAACATTGTCACAGCTGCGAAGAAGGGAGGAAAACCAGAGACTCCATGAGGAGCGAGTCTGCCCCATCAGTGGATCTTGTCCTTCCCTTTAGCTTAAGGAAGTCTTGATGTAAGCTTTTGAGAGAACAGTGAAATAACTAAGCACCATTAGGAGATCAAATCCTGTCTGGCCAAAGGAAGTGCCAAGGAGGATGAGCATGGAAACAAAATCCTGCCAACGAAACAGCCACAGCCAAGGCCAGTGGCACACAGAGACTTCCTCCTCCTGGGGGAACACAGATTTCAGGGCACATCTTTGGAGTCAATGGAAGTAATCCCTGGCAGGGCTCCAAGCTTCCAGAGCAGAGTGCAGGAGAGGACTTAGCCAGGTTCAGACATCTCACCCTCACCAATCACACACAGCCACTGTCCCATGAAGAGACACCAAGGAAGCACAGGCAGCTTTTCCAGGACAGAATCCCATTCATGCCCAGGGAAAGGACAAACAGAAGTGCTCACCTTAATGGAGTTATCTCGTAGGCCACTGATGATCTTCTCATCATCATACTGTAAACAGTAGACCCCTTTGCTGTTCTCGGAGCGGCACTGGATCCTCTGCAAGTTGTGCCTCCCACACCTCCAGTTGGATTCTATAGTCTGACAAGAGGGCAAAAACAGCAGCTGGGTCTCAGGCTGCAGCAGGTCTGTTCCCACATCCCCTAGCTTCCCAATTTTACACACACCATCCTTGAATCTAAAGGACATAAACCAAATCTCTTCTCCTACTTCCAATAAATACACACAAACCACCATGAATTACCATTAGCACTTCAGTAATTTGTCATGACAAAGGCTGTGTTTATGGAGGAAATCATGGTCAACCAGCCTTAATGAGAATTACCCAAGGAGCCATTACAGAGATACATTCCAGAACCCTTTCCCCCCATATTTATGTGACCAACCAACAAAAGCTGCAAAGATGAAACCAGGAGCACACACGGTGCCTTGTCCAGCCTCACCTGGGTGACCAACATTACAGAACTGCTGAGTCCAACACATGGGTGAAGAGATTTTCTGGGTTTTCCCTTCCCCTACCCAGCCATATCACCCATTAATTGTACTTACACACCTTGGAAAGAGGTTTTGAGATATGAAACCCTCCTGGAAGTACCTAAAATCCTGATAAAAATGAAGCTCAACAGGAACTAAAAGGTTTCAAATAACTCAAAGTTGCTTTCCTCCCCCCATTTGAAATCTATGAAAGAGTAATTCTCAACATTTTCATTTAAGGAGAGAGAACTGGCACACCTTAAAAAGCTGCAAACTATTTCACAGCAGAACCGGCATGATTTTCAGATCTTAATCAGCTTTATTCTTTGTTAGAAAACCAATGTTGAGTTCAAAGAAATGTGGGGTTTTGGACAGGAATATCTTAACACAACCATAAGAGAATGTATGCCCAGAACTCCAGGCCAACACCTGCAGCACCTGGGCAGGCTGGGATGCTTTCACCACAACAGGCCATCTGTTTAGCCATTTCTCTGGGATTCTCCCCAAATACTGCATTGAAACCTGGGGAGAAGCTGACAGACCAGCAGTTTGTTTGCAAAAGTGTTTTTATTATGTAATCCTAACTTCCAAAGCAGTAGCAGGCACCTCTGCAGCTCCTCCAAGATTAAAACTGATGGAAGCCTCAGTGAAGACAGAAGTGGAGTGTGACTGTGACATCCTAATTCTAGGAAAACATGTCTGCCTCAAGGGAAGACTGATTTTCCACTTTGTTTTCCATGTGTTTGCTCTTCCAATTGTCTCCCATTATGCAATTTGGAGAGAATTACACCCAATCCTAATACAAACCTGATGTGCCCCAGGAACTTGTCTAAATCACAAATATGAAGAGATGCTTCTAGAGAAACAGCTGACAGATCACTCATCCTCCCTCATTCCCTTCCAAATTGGTGGGGAAGCCAATGAAATCAGGATGTCAGTTTGGGATCAGCTTTTCTGGCCAGCCATTACCCTGCTGGTTGTCACACCGGGAACTGGGCCCAAACCTGACACTGCTCTGGAGAGATCAGCCCAGCTTATCTCCTTGCTCAGCATGGAACGCAGAGTTGGAGAGGCAAGGACAGGCAATTGCCAAGCCTTATCTTATATGGGCTAGGAGGGCACTACTGCAGCTCATCAACTCCTCTGACCCTCAGAAACAGGAGAGCATTGCAGGCATTAACAGCAGGAACCAATATAATCATAGATCTGAAGGCAGCAGATTGAAATATGCAATAGTAACACTGGAGACACTGGAGATAAAGCACCAGAGATCCCAGTCAGCCAAGTTAAACAGTTTTAGAAACTATTTATGTTCAGTTCTGAATAGTCTTAAGGGAGAGCTTCCCCAAAGCCCTGTTCTTGGAAAGGTCTGCACTAAGCTTGCACCAAGCATGTACCAGAGAAGCTGTGAATACTCTGTGAGCACTTCCACGCTTCAGCTTCCTGTGACAGCCACTCCCAACAGCTCCAGAACACACTGGGAAGCCCCCAAATCAGAAATGCTGCTGGTCACAGCTTCCCAAGCAGAGCAGCATGCAGTGGAAGTTTGCTCACCAGGCACTGGGGACACGAGCTGGCTCAATTCTTGCAGGTTCACTATAGGAAGCTTACTTCAGCTGCTCCCCATAAGAAAATGCTGCCTTCAGATAAAGGAAACTAAAGTCTTGTGTATATCTGAGAGGGCAGTAAGGCACATACAGGTGCACATTTCAGTTCTGTGAGGAGATTTCATTCTATGCAGCCATTATGTGGTGTGGCTACTGTGGGAAAACAGTACCTGTTTTTGGTGAACTCGTACAATCCCCTCACGCTGCCTTAATTCTTGGGATGCTGGGAAAGCAGCCACGACACACAGAATGTACAGCAGCACTTCCCTGGGGCAGCAGAGTGAAACCAGATGTGCACATCCAAAAAAATAACATTTGGGATGACTGAACAGACTGAGTGGGTGGGCAAGTAGAGGACTTTCTGAGAGAAACATGGTTAATGAAGAACTGACAACCACATGAAAGCTTCTGCTGCAGGGAATTTCTGGTCATTGCTCCATGGTGCAGAGTGAAAGTCTTCATCTGCGTCCTCCTGTCAGGAGATATTCTAACTGGATATACCGAGCAGGGAAGACAGCAGGTACGAGGGGTGAGGAGATCACTGTGTCTGTGGACTCTTATGAGCATCAGGGAGTCAGGACTGAAGAATCCCACGGTTTATTTATGGTTCCAAACCAACACCGACACCCACTACTGTATTTTCTACAGATGCCCTCAGAAGTCTCCTCTGTCTCTGAACTCAGGTTTCCCAGTAAAAAGCAGAACAGTCTCCTGAGTTCACACCCACAGTTTCTTACACTCTCCTAAAAAGCTCACCAGAGCAACAGCAGCGAGGAGCTCACAAATGCTGCACAACCAACAAAATCTGGACATGCAAGGGATAACGACCAAGCATTTGCCAAAGCGTTTACCACAGCAGGAGAGCGATCTGGCCGCTGAAGTGGTGCACAAACGGATTGAAAGAAAAAAAGGCATTTAGTGAGAAAAGTACAAACAGAAAATAGTCCAAGATGTGGAGGTATAGCCAAGCCTTGACCATGCCAGAATACATTCACTGGTGCAAAGATGCACAGTGAAAAAAAAAGCAATTCATCTGGATTAACAGCTGGAACATAAATTGGAAGTGTTATGGATAATCTACTAGGTTTGGTTTTTTTACCATTGGATAATGTACACTGTATTTAGCTCCTTGGCTAACAATTGCATTTTTATCCTTGTGAATGTTATTACAGAGTAAGTGGGTTTATCTTAATCCCATAAACCAAGGAGTTTCTGTTCCTTCTGAATACACAATTCTCTTGCAGAACAAGTGGGGCAGGAAAAAGCAAAAGGAACATCCACATTTGTTACGTATGTAGGGATTTCTCCTGATGCATTAGGCCATGAAAATCCAACCCTTTGTTCTTCTCATGCTTTCTTCAAAGGGAAAAAAGAAAATCCCTCCTGACCATGGCAGAGGGAAGGCACAAGTAAATTAATTTGTGTCACCAGGGTAGAGAGGGTTTAATAATTCATTCATGATGAAGTTGAGAGGGTCTGATAAGCAAAGACTCCCAGGTCCCCTTCCAGGGCTGCTCTCCAGCCCCTTTGTGTTAAAAAGCTGGAGTGACATGGGGCAAAAGGAACCAAAGGAGCCAAGCCAGGGCCCCACCCCGCGGCTGGGGCAGCTGAAAGGGGAGGCCTGCCCTGCTCAGAGGAGAGAGCTGCAATCTGTGCCATGCACCACAAGAACTTGGTCCCTCCTGCTCCAAAGCCTCCCTTCTCCTTTATAAGAAATACTTTTTGGAAAGTGCCTGTGGAACAGAGATGTCAAAGGTTGGCTGAAAAAATTTCTAGGCATATAATGCTGACCAGATTCTCTCCACACATGCACATAAAACAGTACTAAACCCCATTTCCCTCAGAAATTATACCCTACAACCTTCATAAACAGCCATTTCCCAATGCTGGCAGGGACTTAGGGCAAGAACTGACTTTTTCCCCTTTTTCAAATGGTCCCAAGGCTTTAAAATTTCAGTTCCAGTCCTAAAATCTGAATGTTTTCAGAAATCAGAAGAACGCAGAATGTGTTTATCTGATGGCCTGGCATCACATTTTCCTAAAGTCTTCGAAAAAACCACATTTTTATTCTCATCTTAATTAGATGGACCCAAATCTCCATGGAAATGAACTGTTGGCACTCACCATGTGCCTCAAGATAAGGAGAACATTTATGAAATCAAGTCTTCTCAACTCATCACCAGAAATAGATACTTGTGCTAATCCTGAGGGGACAACACAATAGTTGGCCAAGCTTCACAAATAATATGGAAAAAATTCCAGGGACTTGGGGTTCTGGAATGAGCAGGATTAAACTTCCCAGCCTGCCACTGTGCCAGACGACAGGGCCCATCGGAATGGCCAGTAGGCCTCCCTGCTCCAACTGGGGGCTCTCCACAAATAAGAGCTCACACCAAGTCCAGTTTTCCAGGAAAACCCCCAAATCCAAAAAGATTTTCCCTTTTAAAAAAGCTCCTAAAGAATCCTGGCAGTTCAACATGTGACTTAGAGACATTCAGAGGGACTGGACCACCCCTTGTGAAATGAAACCTAATTAAATATTTGGCTTCACAGTGGAGGTGGGGAGTAACCATCTCTTTCCAAGAATTTGGTTTCTGATCTCTAAATGTCCTCTTATTTTCAGATCAAATGACTTCAGAAGTGACACTAAGTTCCTAAAATGTATTTGGCATGAAGTAAACAGACACTGGCACCACCACATTTCCGGGGAGGCAAGGGAAGCTCCCTCTGCCAAACTCCTGCCTGTGTTACCCTCAGCTCCCACCACTTCATGGCTGCATGAACTTTTGACCCATAATGCAAGTAGAGCCCAAGGAAAAGAATTCAACTTTGCTGTTTATCATTCCTCATTTTTCCTTCCAATTGTTAATTCAAGTTTGGGATTATTTTTCAAATTCTTACAGTCAGAGAGCACATTCTGCTTTGAGCTTATCTCTGCCCACAACCCAATTCAGCACCAGCTGCAGTAAATTCCTAACTCTCACCCTTGGAAACAATCTAGCAGGATTTGGTCAATCTTCGTGGTAAAATACCAAATGACAAGATTTTTGTGCTACATCAAATATATTTTACTATATTAAAAAATCCCATCCTTTGGATTTATTTTAAACAACAGGTATATAACTCTATAAATGCTAGTATGGCTCCCAAAACTCTGACCCTCTGACAGAAACAGTAAGATCTTATTAAAGATCCAGGCAAATATTTGAAGAAAAAACATTTTGGTATTCAGAGACAAAAAAATTCTTCATCACATCTAAGATGAAAGTCTTATTTAAGAGCTTCTGCTCTTAAATATTGCTGTAAAACACGGAAGAATGGGGAAAGTCCAAAACTTTGGAAGAGCAACAAAAACAGGAAGAGGAGGAAAAAGCTAATCTTAAAGCTAAGTTTGGTTGTTATTGCTACTCATTCTCTACATTTTAAACAGTGTTAAAAGATTCTTTGATAGCCCTTTAGGGAAGCAATTTGGGAAAAGTACTTTAAAGGGTGATTTATTTGAAAAATTCTAATAGACTTTTGGAAGTGGAAGAATTATTGGGCCCGTGACTTTTAGCACAAACACCAACGCCACTCCAGGTCAGAGACCTGGCAAACAGGAATATTTCAGAGGGCTTGAGGGAAAAGGTAAGCAGGGAGAAATCTGCTGTGGCAGAAACACACTCATTGCTACAATAAATTTTTAAATCCTACTCTTTTCCCACTCAGCTATTCAAAGAGTGACTTTTTTTTTAATATTGGGAATGAGAGAAGCACAAGGGGTTTGGGTTTTTCCTACTTGCTTCACCCTAGCAAGAAGGACTCAATTCAGGAGCTTTGTTTCTGTGCACTAGAAAGCAAATCTACAAAAACTGAAGAACCAAAGCATTAAAGAGCAGACTGGGGTAATTCAAAAGCCCTCAGAATATCTTCAAGGAGTCCTTCCATCTCTAATAACAACAGTGCCTACACAAATGTTCCACTTATACAAATGAGTTTCAGAAGAATAACATTAAAAGTGTGAGTTACAGTAATGCCAAACTGTTTTAGTGCTCTATGCAAACGTTTTCATGCTGCTTTTTGCCCATTTTCTTTACAGAACTAGGCCAAAACTTGCATAAAGCAAGAAAATATCACACTAAAAGCTCTTAATCCCACAGGCCTCTTATCATTGCAGTATCACTCTCATTCCCTACAGGGAAAATACATCTCCCCTCCAATACCAAAGTGGATCATTCAGCTCACAGGTAAATATCAATTTTGGTCATATTTTGCCTAGGGTGTATTTCATGCTCAGTTCTTTATCTTTAAATGTCTATAAATGATATAGCAAGGTTTATAAAAAGGTATTTGGAAAATACATTATGGCTTCCAGCAGAATCATTTTACAGCTGGGTTCAGAGTTGAGGATAATTTTGTTCCCTAAGTGCCAAGCAGCACAAATTGCCATTCTGCAGAGTGATTCCATTAGTTCACATCTGTCTTCAACATCAAAACACACTTCTCCACTAATGAATTTCAGACCAATAATTTCCCATTCTGAAATAAATCCGTAACAGTCAGTAACTTCAGAGCTTTGTGGTGGGTACAGCAAACAGAGCGAGAGACATTTTCTCCTGCTGGCAGAACACTGGGATGATCCTGATTTATCAGAAATATTTCAAAACCACCAAGCAAGCCCAGCTTTGTAAATCTCAAAACAAGATTTGGAAAATTTTATTCTGAAGCATCTTTACCACTGCTGCCCCTGTGGGCTCATCATCATAGGACTGATGATTGTTCCCATCAAACCACTTGCAGAAAGGAAAAATCCTCTATAGGGACCAAAGCTGTATTTGTAACATTCAGTCACTGCTTTAGAAGTGAAAAGTTACATTTTAAATAATTGATGTTTAAGGCATCAACCTCAGATCACCTTCTAAGTGAGTGTGACCAATATACTGAACATTCAGCAATACAGGGAATTATCTTGGGAGTAGTGTGTCCTAAACCTGCTATTTTATTAAAATCCATAGTCTCAGAAGAGTTCCAAAACTCTTTAAATGCCTAAACCAATGCACCTGCTGTGGCAGGGAGCTGCTGAGGGTGTTTTTTACATCATCCCAAGAGCAGCAGTGACACAGATTCATTGCTCCAACATTTTCACCATCTTTGGAACCCCAAAATCAGCACCATTATCTGTCCTGCAGACAGGATGGATCAGAACACCTACCTCTATATCCTGGATTATCTTTGGGTATAAGGACCTGTAAAATGAATTGGGGGGCCCATCTGTTGGTCTGTTTTTAAACAGGTATTGATCCCTAGAAAGAAGGAGAAACAGTTTTCAGTGTACCACAAAGAATCCAAACTTCACAGGAATTCAAACCCTGCCCAGAACAAACCCTCAGCATGTATTCTCAGAAATAACTGGAAGAATTTTTAGTATCACTATTACAACAATTGTGATTTTGTGATTTGGTATTTAAAATGTCCAAGGTTAAAAAGATAACCATTGTTTTCCAGTTCTGATTCCCTGCTCCACAAGGTTTCCAGGCAGCAAGGTGCCATCCCCTTGCTTTTTACATGTCTTTGCTCAGGCACACCACTAGAGAGCACAGGGAAACACGTTTCTGAGGCAGAACAGCTCTCCAGGAACTTGGGAAATACAGGAAAACTCCACTGCCACAAACAGCAAAGGTTTCTCTGAGAGGCTTCTGCAGCCCAAACTGCTATTTTACACTTTAAGCAAAAAAACCCAAAAAAACCCCAAAACAAAACAAACAAAGTCGAATTGGAAATACTTCACTTGAGAAAAAGCCTTGCTAATGTGCTGCTACTGTTTTTTGTGAGCTGATGGAATTGATAGTTCTCCCTGCAATGTAGAAATTCCTAATTTGCGCAGACTCAAGCAAGAAAAAATGGTGACAGACACGGGAGCGCAAAAGGACAGGGACAAAGCCAGAGCAGAAAGAGGAGCTGACAGCTTTGGCCTCCAGTCCCAGCAGACATCAGGAGCTCAGCAATACCCATTTACTCTAAGCTTCCTCTTGGGCAGAGCTCATTGTGAGGTATTTGTGCAGGAGGACACTGCAGCAGGTGAGGTCAGGTACTTACCAACCCCTCCTCTCCGAGAGCCCCTTCCAGAGCGGGTCTGTGCGTACCATTCTCTCAATGAGCTTTTTCCACAGCATCCCCTCTGAAATGACCCTCTGCCACTCCTTACACACCAGCTCTGCTGCACACAGGGATCTGGCATCGAGATAGGAAAGGATGTTTTCTGCTATGTGATCTAAGCCTTGCTCTACAAAGAAATGAAGAGTAATCAGTGAGTGCGCAGAAACAACCAAACCAGCTTTGCAAGACACTGAGAATCCAGAGATTTGGGGCCCAACAGCAGCAGGAGAACACTACCATTGGCAGAGGCACCAGTTACAGGTGAGAGACACCAAAATATCTCCAAGGTTTTATGTCTTTCCTGCCTGTTGGACCATCCTTCGGCCCTGGAGGGAGAATCAGTACAACAGTGCAGCAAGAGCAACGTGGGCAGGCCCAGGGAGGGGATTCTCCCCTGCACTCTGCTCTCCTGAAATCTCACCTGGAGCAGAGATCACAGCTCAGATGTCCCCAGGACATGGACATGCAACTGTCGGAGCAAGTCCAGAGGAGGCCATGGAGCTGCTCCAGGGACTAGAGCAGCTCCCCTATGGAGCCAGGCTGGGAGACCTGGGAATGTTCAGCCTGGAGAAGGGAAGGTTGTGTGGAGACCTCAGAGCCTCTGCCAGCATCTGAAACAGCTACAAGAAAGTTCCTCTGTATCAGGAACTGGAGTACCAGGACAAGGGAGAATGGCTTCACTGCCAGAGGGCAGGGGTAGATGGGATATTGGAGAGAAATTCTTCCCTGTAAAAAAGTCACTGCTAAGTCTGTTCCTTATTTCAAAGGACCTGCAATTTTGCTTTCCACAAAGCTCCCCTGAACCTGAGATGTTGAATAACTTCATTTTCATGAGTAACATAAACCCCTTGGCCAAGCATGAAAAAAATCTTTCAAACCAGGAGATGATGACCTTTTTCATTTTCCACTTCATCTTATGACAGCCCATTTTAGGCTTCAAATAGTCCTGACAAAGGAACTACTGTTATTTTTTTAAAGCTTGAAGAAAGTGTGTTCATACCATCCTCCACTGCACACTGAATTTCACATGGCCTTCATAAAAATGAACAGCAGCAGAAAGCAGAAACTAATACATGTAAGTCTTACTCATTTATTGATTTATTCTACATAATTTAGAGAACTATAACGTAAATCTAGTGGGCCTGTCCTTTGTGTCTGTGCTTTGGACCTGTTCCTATTATGTTAATTAGGGTAAATATTTCAGTTGACATCTCTTTTGAATGTAGCAATTTAAATCTGTGCACTTCTGCTAGCAGTAAAAGTCTCAAGAATACATTTGATGCCAGACAGCATGCAGGACTAAGTTTGAGACACATTAAGGCCTGAAATAGCTGCATGTCCCTGTTTTACACTGAAAGACAGTGATTTGTTTTATGAAATTTCTGAAATAGGTACTAAAATCTATTCTTTTTCTGAAGTAAAATGAATTTGACATTTATCAGTAGACTTTTCAAAGGAAAACACAACACCCATCCCTTATGCCTCTACAGAGTCTTTACAGTTTTACAGAAAATGGTAAAAAAGCTATTGCTGATCAGAGGGAGCAGCTAAAGGTTTGCTTGAATTTCAATAATAAATTCAAACAATTAAAATTCACAGGGATTTCAAAGGTCCATGTATAAATATCACTTTGTATGAAAATAAAACCCAAATATGGGTTGTCAACTCTATAAATGTGATCAACATTAGATAAAAACAGCCACTTAGATCAGGAAACACACCACAGTCACCACTCTGTCACTGAAAACAAGGGAAGTTAGATTCCATCAACTCTTCTTCCATTTTTCCTACATTCTCACAGGTGTAAAATTGGTCAGGACAGCAGGGAGCAAAAATTACTCTTGTTAAAAACAAAAGAATTTGACTTCTTCAAGACAAGTGAAGCCATCTTTTAAAAAGGCATCATGGAATATCCTGAGTTGGAAGGAACCCACAAAGATCATCAACTCCAGCTCCTGGCCCTGCACAAGATGACTCCAAAAATGCCTCCACATGCCAGAGAGGGGTACTCCAGTTATCCTTTAATGTGATTGCAGCCCAACACAAGATTGATTTCAATCAGCTGGGATTAAGTTCCTGGGTAAATTTAGACAGATGTTCTTTGCACGCCACAGCACCTTCAAAGAAGGCTGAATATGGGAACAATTCCCAGTATTTACATTGGGAAAAAGCAACAGAAGTTGTGAAGATGTATTTTGATATATACAAATGTGGTGCAAACAAGGGTCACATTATAAAGATCCCAAAATATTCTTAGGCAGAAATATGCAACATAAAAGATCTGTATAACTCTGTGTCAGCCCTGAGATATAAAAACAAACAAAATAAAATTTTACTTGAATATCAAACTTGCACTTGAAGGATCTGGAAAGTCAGTCCTAGGAGGACCAGCTGATCTGGATTTTTAAGATTTAGCTTTTAGGCTTGCATGGCCTCCTCTTCCACCCTCAGTGTTCAGCATTGTCCTGGCACTCCTGGGATAACCCTAGAATCTGCTGCTCCGACACTGCAGGGTGAGGCTGTGGCAGTGGGCTACCAGGGGCACACAGAACAAACTGATCACTTACCCAGGCTGATTTCCCACTCTACAAACCATGTCCATGCATTTCCCTTTCCAAGAATCAAATGAATCACTATCCCCAGCAGCAAGAATCCAGAGATATAATTTCTTGCAAAAATTAATGGAAAAATAAATACAACTTTACCAGCAGATTACAACCTAGAGATTCTATATATATCCACTTCTTGCTGTTCTGCATTTTTGTGGAAAAATGCATACAGCAAGTATAAAAACAGATTTCATATCTGAACATATCAACACAGCCTGACACTTGTGGAGGTCAGAAGGGATTGTGAGTGACTGAAAGGAGGAATCAGGGCTGGACAACACAATAAAAATCCACAATTTTTTTTTGCTCTTAGGTCAGCAACAAGAGTAGACAAACTAGATGCACTCATCTAAGCAGAAACTCAGCACAACATTAAAATGTAAGACCTCCGAAACTAAAATAACTCTGCAGTAGTATCTTCCGTATGAAAAAGAACTTCAGACCAAAGCTTGCAGATACACAACTTCTGTGACAACTCAGTTCCAATTCCAGCACAAATTCTTTGGGATACACCAGTCCAAATATTTTAACATGGAACAACACTGGCATCCAGTGGCCAATTCAATTAATCACAGAAGGGATTCGGCCATCCTGCTGCCCCACTCTGCACCAGGAAGGGGCACTGGATCTCTAAGGAACAACAGAAATGTGGAGGATGTTCCCAAGAGGCTGCACACCCCAGAGCAAACCCTTGCTCCATGCCTTGGATTTACCTGGCAGCGCAGTGATGAAGTCCCGCTGTAACATGGGCTTCAGGTAAGAGTTAATATGTCCATGCTGATAGTGACACATTCGGGAAATGAGGTGTTCCACAAATTCCACTTGATCTGATTCAGACCACTGGTCAAAATATTTTATACACAAGTCTTTTTCCTTTTCGTAGTTTCCTTCCGATGGTCTTTTTCTTGAGACAATCACAGATGAAGTCCCATTACTTATCTGGGGTTGGAAAAGGAACATTATTTATATGTTGGCATATCTTTAAATATTGGTGCTTATATATAAACTATAGAACAGCTTAATCAAAGCTCTCTCAAGGAAGAACACATAATAAGCTGCAAAGAAATAAACTAAATTTTAAAACACATTCTTCAGGAAATGAGTTACATCAGATGAGTTTCAAAGACTTTTCGAAGTCTTTCAAAGACTTTGCTCCTAAATTACTTCTTACACTGAAAATCTTGAATTCTTCCCTTACACCTCTTACCACTTAAACTGCAAGGGATGTAATTGTTTTTAGAACTACCTTTCCCATCTCAAAGCAGTGGTTTCTGGGCACATTGCAGTTTGTCCCCACAAATGTTTTGCTCAGATTCTGGCAGTTAAAATAAGAATTTGAGGTGTTGCACTGGTTGTCCATAAATAAAGATTGAGAATCAAGGGCTTGGTTTGCTTTTGCAAAACAGCTGTCAATGTTTGGGACATATGAACACCTCATTAAAATCCTGGGAGCTTCAGCTCCACATCAGGATGCCCCAGAACACCCCGGCAGGAGTCACTGCTAATTAGCGAGCAAACTTCAGAGTGATGTCAGCTTCTGTTAGGCCCTCAGGAGCCAAGGGGCTGCTGGGGAGCAACTGGCAGGTCCAAAATATTCCCAAACTTCTTCAAAGCAAATGGGTTGCGAGTCCTTGCCATGTTGAACTCCTTTTTTTAAACAACAGTCACATGCTCAGAAATATAAGTGAACTTTACTCCCAAGGATGCTTTGACGCAGCATTGTCCTCCAAGGCTGACACAAATTACAATATCTGAGCAAAACTGGTAATTTCTCGAGGATTATACACTGGCATCATCCTTCACTTAAGGCTAAGCTAATTTTAGGAGGATACAGCCAACGACATCCAAGGATGATTATGCAGACCTGAGATTTGGACATTTCTCAAAAGCAGGAACATACAAAATCCGGGCACCTCTCCTTCTACATCCACATTAGTCCTACCTGCCACAGGGTATTCTTCTTTGGAGACTCATCTTCATTCTGATCCTCCATTACTGACGTGTTCTGGAAAAAAAGAACAAATATTACTTCAGCTTTTTACTCTGTGAAAATTTCTTGCTCTACAAGCATTACAAAAAAGCAAATCGATTAAACAGGTAAAATTCATTTTCCCAGTGAACGGAATTCTCAAAGACTTCTGGCCACAAAACCTGAGTATTATAAATAAATTCCCCTTTTAACTGACATGTTTATCAATTCCATTTACTGTAAAGATAACTCCCCAACCCTGCTTCAATTTCCTTTGACAGATTTTCATGCAGCCTTTCAACGCTTTTCTCACTGGGAAATAAATTCACTTTCATCCTACTCAAGCCAAAGCAATTAAACCTGTCAATGTATTCAACCAGCACTCCAGCACTTTCTGCTAAAGTTTAATTGCATACAGCTAGGCAAAAAAAAAAAAAAAAAATCAGTATATACTACTTACATGCAACAGAATATGCTTTTTTTTCCCCAGCTCTAGGAATAGGAATCATTCTCTGCAGATCCATCTCCACCATTCACTGCCAAGGCTGTATCTACAACCCTTGGCAGTCACCTCTGCCTTTATTGCAGTGCTCTCTCCACATCAGAATTGCTTCTTACTACTGCTTCCCTCCCTTTCTTTCTTTCAACAAAAGATGGAAGATTTCTAGAAACCTTCAGCTGCAAATGTTTCTCTGAGCTCACCTCTGTCTCCCCAAATTTTTCCCTCCTTTCTGCCCCTGTTGTTGATGAGCTGCTCCCTTCTGCTTTCCATGGCACAGACACCATCTCCTCCTCCCTGTTCCCAAGTCCCTCATTCCCAGGCAGTTCCAGCTTCCCCCAGCCATGCCCTCCCCATCACTGTGCTCAGGAGACTGGCAGAGGGTTAGTGGGACAAACTGGGTGTCCTCAAACACTGTCTGTATTTATTTCAGCCTTCTCCCCTTCTGTATCAACAGAAACAGGAACAAGGGCCTTAGGTGAAACACACAATGGAATAAGTCACACCATTCCCTCACTCCTGCCATCTTGGATTATGGATAACTCCTTAGAAACTACATCCACTCCCACTCAAAACACAATTCCACCTCAAAAGCATTCATCAGCTCCTCTTTCTTCCATAAGGACACGCTGCACAAACCCAGAGAACCTGGAAAATGAGCAGTATCCTTCTACAGCAACCCTTCCTGCCCTGCTCAACTGCCTCAGCTCAAGCTTACCCTGAGCCCTCCCTGAAGGTGTGGAAAAACATGTGGCACATGGACCTTGGATGACAGGATAAAAACTGTGGCCACAGGTGGGGGAAAGACTCAACTACCTGGTTCTGACACACATGACAATGACATGTACAAGCCCAGGAGGTGGCTGGAGGAGAACCCAGAAAGGGATAAATGCAGGAGGTGTTTGGGGTGACTCCACAAAAACATGGATTTTAGTGTTTCTGGACATACACAGAGCAGACAGCCACACCTTCCCTGGTTTTTGAAGCTATAGTCTCTGCAGGGCCATCCCAGTTATCTACAAATCCCAAGCAGCCTCTATCACCAGGGGTGCAAGGGGTGCTCTCCCGCAGCAGGGAACACACAGCAGCCCCCTCACTGACTGAGACCCGGCCGGCCCACACCAGTTACACCATTCTGGAAAGCAAACATGCCACCAGGGAACTATGCAGGGTGTCTTTGATTTTACTTTATTTCAATATGAATAGCTAAAAATATTCATTAGAGTGATTATATGTTGTTAACGGTGCATCAAATTAGTGTGTCCTTAAATGAGTAAGAAACATCTCATCTCCTTTGGCAGCTGAAGGCTAAATAAACCCATGGATCCTGGGAGCTGTGAGCAAGAAGGAACACTGCAAATATCAAACAGGTGGCTTGGCAAAGCAAATTCAGCAGAAATCCCACATTTTATCCATTTATCTCACCCTAACTTTCCTTCAGCAGGCTATCGTGGGACTCTGCCATTGCATTTCTCCCTTTATCAGAAAATATCTCAGAGATCTTTGCCAGCTTTCCCAGGGATGGAGACTAAGAACTACCTCCTAAACATGATATCATTCTGTGAACAGCCAATAAAACTAAAGCCCAGCAGCACTGTGACACAGACTGCAGGGACACAAATGTCACCAAAATCACCAGACTTCCACGGTAGAGTGAGTTTCCCTCTGTGCTGTGCCCCTACTCAACTCCACTGTGCCTCCACTGCTGCCCAGAGAAGTAACTGGGCAGCAGGCTTTGGGGAGAGGCTACTGCCTTGGAATGTCACAGGATCACAGAATCACTGAGGATGGAAAAGACCTCAAGGACCACTGAGTCCAAGCTGTGCCCAATGCCTACCTTGTCCCCAGCTCAGAGCACTGAGTGCCACCTCTAGCACCTCCCTGGACACCTCCAGGGATGGGGACTCCAAACTGCACTGCTGCCCAGAGACACTCCCATGTCCTGTCACCATCTGAGCCATAACTGGGGGCAGACAACACAACTTGATTTTTAGGCTGGAAATGAACACAGTATTCAGATATTTCACCAGGAAGTTGGCAGCTGCATTAATTTAATGATATTTACTACTACAGCTTCTTTTGTTCTCACTTTTTCCATCCTGACTCATTCCACACCTTCTTACTGTATTTTAGTAATACAGCTTTTCAATCCTTCATCCTTTCCCTTTTTTCTCCCAAATACATATTTTGTTTTCCCTATTATACCTTCTCTTCCTAATAAACTCATTCTGCTTCTCTCTTAAAACACTTCATTTTGGGGTCATCACACACATCCCAATTCAGACTCCAGTCTCTCAGCACTTGAGCCTACTAATTGGAGACCAGGAGATGATGGGTGGATCCTGCCCTGTTGTCTGGAAGTAGCAATTAGACAGCTCTGATCTGCCCTGTCCATTCCCAGCACTCGGCAAATGAAGGATTTCAGAATTCCTGACAGCTGGTGTCACCAGCCCTGGCTCCTGGGCTCAAGCCCTTGTGCAAGAAACCCGATAGGCATCTCCAAGTCCAGCTCTTCCCTTCCCTCAGTGGCACCTCTTGTGCACCCCCACCCACCTCTACACACAGCCTGTTTCCAAAGTGGCTTTGAAGAGGCATCACGATAGATTTCACCCCAATTCCCTGCAGCTCTGCTGCTGAACAGCTCCAAGGCCTGATGGAAGCACTGACATCTCATCCCAGTGATCCCAGCAAAGCCAAACTGCCCTTGCAGACATTCCCCAGGTGTGATTTCAACCCCCACAGGAGCCTTGCAGCTTCTTGGAGTGCAAGCAGAGCTTCTAAATATTGTCAATTCATCTTGTTTATATGTTCATTTTTTCCAGAGATTCTTGTGAAGTTGCTCACAGCTCTTGCTAAAGTAGAATGATTATTTCCAACCAGCTGTCATTCCTTAATTAGTTAGCCTGGAGTAAGTGCTCTCCATCCCTACTGAGAACAGCAGCAACAGCCAAGAGATAACAATGGGTCCAAACTGGGATGTTTTGTTGCTGCCTCACAGTTGTTAAAACCCAACTAAATAGAGTTACACTGAGCAAAGCCCCAGCCTCTATTTCCATTGACTGTAACCAGAAATGGCAATAAAATTCACACATTGCTCCACAAGCTGGGCAAGTTTAAAAGCTCATTTCCTGGAGATCTGCATCCCACATTCCTTGCTTAGTCCCACAGAAACTTCTTGCTTTCTTTAGTCTTTCCACAATACCTCACGTTTCTGGGATTTCTGTGGGGTGCAGAAAACCTTGGCAAAAATAGGTTCACAAGTTACTTGGAGAGAAAGAGGTTCTGACAAGTCTAATTACAACAGTCTAATACCCTTTGAAGATTATAAAAAGTTTCCAAAATAGAAACAACTATGAACAATCCCCAAAGGCAAAGAAATTGTAGGTACTCTAAAATTCCATAAATCAAAGTGTCAATTAAGATCCTTGGATACCAGGTAGCAACTGATGTCTGAAGCACAGCAGTTCCATGGATGTGAGGTTGCGAGGGGCAAAAGCATCCCTTATTTTCCTGCAGGTGAGTGGCACTGCAAGGCTCCCCTCCCTCACAGCAGGTGCAGGAAAAGCTGCACCTTGTCCAGCAGAAATCCATCAAACCTGGACAGGCTGCTCCAGGTTTCCAGCAGGCTGCTCTCAGCCTGGGCTTGCACCAGGCCCCAGGAGCTGGGAGTGCCTTGAGTCACTTAATTGCCTGGGCAGGGGAACAGCCCGGTGCAGCTTTGTTCTTAACCCACTTTGAGTTCCAGTATCAGGAGAGCCATTATGGAAGTGATAGCAGGGAATCCTGGGAACTGGGGCAGGACACAAAAGCTTGAGCACTGAGCAAGGCTCACAACACTGCTAAGTTTCTCTGATGATAAAGTTTTCCCTGACAAAAAAAGGATCCACAGGATACAGAGGATGGACGGACAGAACAAGACAACAGCTGTGTTACCTCGAAAAAAGAGAGTCTTATATTTGAGCTTTAATGAAAGGAAAAGGGAAAGGAAGTAAGAATCTCTATGTCCCATTGCCCTTGAAACTACACCAGTAATTCCCATCTCAGTTAAAGACTCAGCTAAGTCTTCAACAGTCTAACTTTTCACAAGATTCCCACTCTCTGGAAAAAAAAAAACCAGGAAATTTCATTTAAAGTTACAAAATAAGCAAAACCAATTAAAACAATTCAGTTAAACAGGCTCTGATGTCCTTTAACAAACCACATCTGACTTTGAAAAAGCTGAAGAACCAACACAAAATAACTAACACATACTTGGATACCTCGGAGTCAAACTCTGCAGGTGGAGTACACCGAGCTGGAGCTTCAATCCCCTTCAGAAGCCAGCTTTGCCACAGAGGGACTGGTGGAGGTCCCAGCACACATTTCTCAGGGAAAGTGAGGAATCCACCATCCTCTGGGACAGCTGGAGGCAGCAGCAAGGGAGGAAGCTGGGCAGCCATCTGCACCAGCTAGAAGTGATAAGCACATGCCCCTCATGGCTTCCTGCTTTAAGAGCCAGAAACTGCCAAATGCTTCAGAGCATTTCCAAATGAATGTGAGCCTCTCCTTGGGAAGAAATTGGCAGCATTTGCTAACCCAGGAACCTGTTAAACCATGTTTATTAACAACATCTTGACACTTGATCAGGGATAAGAGAGGATTTTCCTCCTTGGACTACGAAGAGGCTCTTAGTAGAAATGTCCTGTAGCACAAATACAAAATTAATTTGGAGAACCCCAAACCTAGACTGCACAAGATGGGAACCTACCCCTCTCACAGCAAGGACCAAATCCCTTCCTTTTCACCTTCCTCAAGATCTGTCTGTGAAGAACTGCAAAAACCCTGATGTCCCCAGGTTCCGTTGGCCTCCTTGGCCTCCAGGAACAGCTGGTTGTCCACCAAACAAAGGTTCCCCCTCTGCTGACCATGGCCATGTCTATATTTGTTGTCTGTATTAGTAACTGCTTGTTTCAGCTTAAACTAAGCTATTTATGTAAGCACTGGGGATCTGCATGAATTAGGCTGACCATGCTTCAATTCTTACCTAGCTCACTGCTCTCCCAGTTGCCAGGTTTTATTTTAGTGCAGCTATTGCTGGAAGTTCAAGCAAAAATATACTTAAAAATACTTAAAGAGTCTACCAAGAGCCAACAGCTGAAGGCAAAATTAGAAAAAAACCCTCATAACTGAAAATAGGGCATCAATTTTTATTTGGCCTCTGACTAACCACCAAAAAGTTTCAAGGAAGACATACTGAATTCAGGACCACAGTTCCCCAGTTTGTTTCAAGCTGCTACAAACTCTAAATTTGACCACAAGTTATAGATAGTTAGTTCTAAAAGATACCTAATGCTCTTCCATACCATAGTTTGATACCTCTCAAGTGTTTATTTTGCAGGAGGTTTTGGCCAGAGCAATAAATTCCCCAAAGCTAGAACTGCTTGCTCTTGCCTCTGCTCAGAGAAGGAAAATCTCAAGCCATTCCTTACCTAAATGTTCCAGAACAGTTATTTCTGCTGGTTCCAAAGACTACAAGCAGTCACTAAGCAGATCACTCTGCTTAATCACCAATGCTTTGATGATTGGCAATTAGTAGCACTATTTTAATTTAGTTTCAAGAGTATCAGTCCTTACCTTAAATTCATTACAAATTAACTTGCTAATCTTGGATGTGTACATACATATATATATATATACGCACACACATAAAGAATGTCAGACTTCACATGGAACTAATAAAATCACCTAAATAATCTCTCTCCATGTTTCTTGTCAGCTCTCCCTTCCAGCTCCAGGAAGACCAGATTCAGATCTCCTCAGAGCCTTCCCTTCTCCAGGCTGAACAATCCCTATTTTCTCAGCCTTTCCTCATGGGAGAAGTGCTCCATCCCTCAGATCACCCTGGCGGCCCTCGGAAGCCAGGTCAGCGTCGGCTGTGCCTAGAGTCACACCACATAACTTGTTTTTAAACTGAAATTACATATGAAAATGCTCGGCAGCTCAGGATTACTTATCTGATCCAATTCCATGAAACACTAAGGACTCCAACTGCACCAGTGAACCTTGGGTGATGGCACCTCCTTTTACCGGGCAGCTGTGTGCCCAAACTGCAGTCTGAGCCTGCCTGGCAGGGCAGGAGTTTAATCCATACCCCAGCCTACGAAGGACTACAACTGATGGAGAACCGTAACTGCAAAATCACTCTGAGGCTTTTAGAACTTCTGAAATAACGTATTACATGTTCTCAAAAAGATTTACATCAAAAATAGTCACTGACCGACTGTTAGTTCAATTTAGGTTGTTGTAAGAAACAAAACAATTGCACTTTTGCCCAAGTTAGAGCTGTTTTCCAGCATGCCTCCATTTCCACACAGCAAGCTGATGTCATCAGAAACACAATGTAATTACTGTAATCCCAAGAGACATCCAGTGGGGGTTTGATTTGGTTTTGTTGGGTTTTAAATATGCAGTTAACTGGTTAGTTCTAAGGGCAGCCTTACCTCAACAGGTACTGCAGCATCACACTAACACCACCTTCCTTGCAGAACTGTTTCAAAAACACCCTCTCCTTTAATGTTCTGAGTGTCTGGAGTAGAGTCAGTAACCCAAACCTGCCTGTATCCAACCTATAAAAACACCTGTATTTACAAGGACAATGAACAGGGAATTGTGTAATTGTAGCAATTTGATGACTCATCCCTGCACCAAAGCAGGGCCTGCAAAACTTGCACATGGAGCAAACCCTTGTGCTGGATGGAAAATCAGAGCCCAAATACACAGAGAAACCACTCACTGTCCACCTGCCCCTCAGACAGAGAGCACCACTGATGCAGGAGCAGGAAAAATGGCAAAAGCAGTTGGCACTTCAGCCAGGCCAGGGCTGGGGGCTACAATATAGTGTCCACGTGCTCAGCTTGTGCTGCCAGGGGGAAATTTTCAATTAATAATAATAATTGCAGTACTCTCCCAGCTTGTGCAAGAGCAGCCAGCAGTAAGAGGAGCCAGCAAGGTTCCCTGCAAAGCCTCACCTGCGGCTCACACAGATGAAAACTGGATTCATTTTCCCACCCCTGCCCAGTCCAACAGGAGCGTTCATTCCACCTTCAGCCTACAAGTGGCGTTTGTTTTCCAAACAAGTGGCGTTTTTTCTCAGGTCCTGCCTTTCACTGTCCAGTCACTCAGCCCTCCTTGGCAGACACCAGTGTGTGCAGGAATCCCAGTCCACACTCCTGCCAGAGCAGCAGAATCTCAATACTCAAACTGTGTATCAGAGCATCAGGCTTATCACTGATGTATCACTGCCAACACTTGCAGTCACTTGCCTAAAACATCTCTCAATTAACTTTCACTACTCTAGAGGCCAAATACCTCAAAAGAGAAATCCTCTCTGCCTAACTTTTCTTAACAGCAAAATGTTTAAACCAGAAATATTTGGCCCTGACAAACTGGCTGTAGGAAGGTACAAAGATGTCAGGAGCAAGGTATTGGTTTGCTTTTTCAATTGATTTTTTAAATTAAGAGAAGTTACCACAAGTTCTCAGCTACAATTATTAGTACTAGCTTTGCACTAATGGTTCATCTATTTTCCACATAAACTTATTTAGGTAGAATCTGCACTTTTAATCTTAATTCATCTCAAAGTACAACAGTATTTCCTCTGTACTTTTAAGACTCAGGGCAACCTTCAAACCATGTTACTTACACAGTGAACTCACTGAAAGTTCTGACGGAAAAGCAGAGCTTAAGTTTTTAAAGTTTTGACTACACCGTTACACACTTGTTCGGTGCACCTGCACCGAACATCTGCACCTATAACTCTATCAAAAGCTACTCTAAAGAACTGGATTTTGTTAGGCAGTTAGGAGGATTAGGTATGTCAAGCTTTTGGTATTTTTTTTGTTATAATGAAAACATTAAGTCATATTTACTACCTTAGAAACTGTCTCAATGTCTAGTAAAGAGCCCCTTTAGCTTTTATTTCCTGTATTAAAAAAGCATCCAAAAAAGAAAGCTTGAAAGGAAAATACTGGCTCAAGATTACCACTGCTTTTCCTCCTTTTAGAGCAGATACAAAGAGACCTCTTCAGATCCATTCATCATTTACAGGACGTTTAAAAGGAAAACAAACTATTTAAAGTTGCATTTCAGTGCTGACTGCTCAGATTAGCACATCTGACCAAGGGCTGAGCACAGAACAGCAGCTGAATTCACAGCTCCAAGAGCAGCCAAGACACACCAGAGGCAGCTGAGGCATCCCTGCAACCCAATTGCTCCATCAAGCACTGCTTGATGTGCAGTTCACAGCCCAGAACCTGCCCCATCCCCTTCTCCAAGCTCTGCCATTCCCATGGAGCACCCTTCCCAAAACTCCAGGGGCTGTGTGGACACTCCCACACCAGAGCAAGGCAAAATCAAATTCCAAAAGCGCCAAAAGTTGGACTTTTCTCTCTACGTCACACTCATGGGTAAACAAGGCAGAAGACAGCACTCTGCCCCACACAATTAATAAGTGTTAACAGTATTCCAGAATAAAGGCAGGTAAGTAACATCTGGGAAGCAAATTTCAGGCTAAGCTAGTAATTACATCAGTTCAAATTCATCAAAAATAAATCAGCCTCTGTTAAGATTAACTACACATTTGCAACTTGGCTGCCTGGTGCAAAGTTAAAATACTTCAAAGGTTATTCCCGGTTTCCCACAGCAAATTTAGGTTCAGATCTCTCCTGCTGTTTCCATATCAAACCAAAGGGAGTTATCTCAAATTTCCAGCCCAAAGCATAAGGGGTCTGAAGAGCTTTGAGAGGGAGGGGACACTCAAGGGCCTCAGACACTGCAGAACTTTAAGCAGGTTTTGAACAGGCTTCTATATACAAACTTTTACAGTAAAAACTACACAAAGGTTACTGAAAGCCACTGAACAGTCTGAAATACTAAATCTGCAGCAAGTCTCAATTATTCATCTTTTGCAAAATAGAAGGTATATGCACACAAAAGAAATACAGAAAAAGCAGCCACCACAATGAAAATTCAATAAAACTTCAGCCTAGAACCAGTGAGCTACTCCAAGGAAGAATCCTGTCCTGTTTGAAGTTCAGTTGTTTCCTCCAGAGATGTATGGCAGTGTATTCCAGACTTGGCAGCTCATGAAAGTGTATCAACCTTCAGGAAATTCTAATCACTCACTAATTGTATGAAACACAAGCTTTTGTTTATGCACAAGTGTGGGTTTGGAACTGCTGATATCCAAGCAACCCAGAACCTGGAGAAAATCTTATCTCCACAAAGGCTGCAGCCTAACTGCAGCTAAAGGAAAAATAATTCAGTAATACAAGATGTAAAAAAAGTACTCAAATAATTTTTCCTGATTATCCACCCAGCCTTGCCTGGGGTTAGGCAGACACTCTGCACTCGATTGCTGATTTTATCTGGCTATTCAAAGGCATGTGCAATTGCATAATTTTGATTTCACATGATTTATATAATGGATGGTAAATGTTCCTGACCTGGAAGGTCGGCACCACTTCTCTCTCTTCAAGATCCAGTTGACGAATACAAAAACACCTCAATGTAAGACTCTACAGAAAGGGATCTGAGAACAGGATGGACAGTTGCCCACGTCTCAGGTCCCTGGGTTTGGAAGAGTATTTTCAATCCATACCACATCAGTGCCTAATGTCACAGTGCAGCTTCTTGTGTGAGAGAAATGTGGCAGAGCCGTGCACATGCCAAACCAAAGCCAGGACCAGCTGACGCCTTGTGCACCCCAACCCCAGTGCTGTTCCCGTGGCAGCACCAGCAGCATGCCCTCCCCAGGGCCTGGACAGGATGGCACTGAGGAGGGAAAGCTGCCAGCTTCTGAACACAGGGACAGTCCCAGCTCTGCTTCCTGGGACCTGACCCAGTCTGAAGGGGCTTTGAGAAGGGTAACTCTGGAGTCAGCAAGGCTGAAATAGAATTTCACAGATACTGCAGGACAACACAGATCAGTTACAGTATTGCTCCTCGAGGACAACATCACCTCAAATTTCTGAGGAATCCCAAATCCACTTGGGACCAGTGGGAGACCATCCTGCACCACAATGCCAAGCCTTTCCACAGGGTACCTTTGCAAACAGGACTATTTTGCCACAGAAATATTACACAGAGGAGTAAAAAGCTCAGGTTATAGTTCCTTCTTTCTCTGCTGTAGCACTTCTCAAGCCCTGTCAGATGGGGATTGGTATAATTTGTTCAATCCCCTGCTGTGTCTGTAGTCAGCTGTGCTACCCTTGACTGATGCCTCCCTTGATGTATTTGGATTCTCTCACCATTTCAAAGGATCACAAGAAACTAACCACCTATGTGAAGACTCTTAAATGTCAGTCTTGAAGGCCCACAAAACAACTCATTAGAAGCAAATCAGGAAGGCTCAGGAAAAGCTGGTAATGGGCAGCCTGCTAAGCATCCAGGAGTTTGTCACGTGGAAAGCCTAAGTGTCCTTTTGATGGTGACTCAGAGTGGCACCATCAGTATCAGCAAAACCACCAACACTGGTACCCACACAGCCGCTGAATTCCCCTGAGCAAGGGACCCACTCTCCTGCCAGGAGGTTCTGATGAGGAATCTGCAGTGCAAAAACACTGTACAAACATAGTTTCAACCTTGGTGGGAAATATTTGATTATATATTTCTGTTTCCTTGAAAATTCCTCTGTGGGAAAGGGAAAACACCTGCAAGGAAGAGACTGTCACGCACACCCAGAACAGACTGCCTTTCATCTCCTCCTCTCCCCGGGCAGATTTCCCTCCTCCATCCCTCCCAGCACGAGCATGGCACTGCCAGAAGGCAGGCAGGGAGCACGGCACGTTTCCTAACACATTTCTTTCCACCGTAACAGGAACAGAGGGAGAAAAAGTCCTCTCTTCCACAGGAGGCTGAGAAAGCATCAACACAAGGCTGGGGCTAACAGCCATCCTTCTGCAGATGCTTTGGAAGAACCATTAGCAGTAACAGTTCCTACCCACCACTTGTGAAATCTCTCAGGTTTAGTGGGACTGTGTTGCACTTTCTGAGGGACACAATTAATGTCTGACATTGCACTTGCTGTTGCAGCTCTGAGCAACGGGCACTAGATGTGCCAAGGAAAGGTCCAATGCCTTGTGGTGATCCATGAATTCACCATGAAGAACCTGCCTCAACAGGGATATATCCTACCCTGTGGACAGATTGGGATCTCTGAATGGAACAGGAGAGAAACACTAACAGGAGGCAGGCCAGCAAGCCACTCAAAGGAGTAAGACTGGATCTCTAAGCTCCCATGACTTTTGCTGTGTTCAGAAGTCCCTCCTGCGGCAGTAGCTTAGTGACTATCTCAGAGGGACTCCTCCTATCACCACTTCCACCTCATCTGCCTCATAAAGACCAGTGATTAAGTCAATTACTGACTTCTGAATACTGGCAACTTCTAAAGAGAAGACCACGATGAAAGAACTGCCCACCAAGAGGAGCAGGCTCCTGAAAGGGGTCACTCTTCTGCTCAAGCACAGGCAGCTGGGGGATGAGAGTATCACCTTTACTGCTCTCCAAAAACCACTGAAAATAACAAAGTCCAAAAAAAGCACTTGTGTGTATCACGTTGTGTGTAGCAGCAAAACTCTTTCTCCACAAGCAGAAAGAAAGGTCAGTGCTTTGCAGCACCCAAATGGCGCCAGCCAGGGGAGGCCTCCACAGGTGACCCCAAACTGCCACAAGGTTTCACAGGCTGCTGACCACAGGGAACAGCTGGAATCTTCACCCCGCTTTTGCTGACCACAGGGAATATAGATGGAATCCTGAGCAAGAGCCACAGCCAGCTCCAAGTGACAGATGAATGCCATGTCCTAGGCAAATCAGGAATCAAAACTCACAGATATTTACTCCATTTTTCTGGTTCTCACACATCAGGGACATATTTCTGCTCCTCAGCCGAGGAAGGCAAAGAGCAGAGCTCTGGCTCAGAGCTCAGTCCTGGGATTTACTCTAGTGAGTAACCATTCACTTCCACTTCCAAACAAACACTAGGAACTGACCCAAGATAGAGAAGGTACCTTCCTGCCTCTAAGAATAAACAGGCTTAGGTAAAAACTGAAGTCATAAAGCCTAAAGCACTCAGATACATGAAGGACACCAGAGAACTGTTTATCAGAACCCTTCCCTTTGGATAATAAATCATGCTTAGAAAAAGTAATCCCTGCATTTCGCATTTCCCCATCCTCCTGGTGTCTGGATCCAGCACCAAGCCATGGCTGCCCACACCACCAGGAAGCACCACAGGAAGCTGCTGTGACTGTAAGGGATGCCCAGACTGCATCCAGAGTGCTCATCCCAGTTTAGGCACTCCAAAGGAAACAGGCTGGGATATGGTGTAGACGACCAGGATGGCCAAGGACTGAAGCACCAGGGGGAATAAAATGCAACCTTATCCTTTGCGAAATACCTGCAGTATGTGCAACTGCCACCAAACTGAGCTGTTGGGTCAGGTCTCAAAATCTCAAACACCCACACTGAGAACTAAAAAAAAAAGTTATTACAAGAAACTGCTGAAAACAAACCCCAAACTGGTGTCACTTTTCACTGAGAGGAGACTCCAGCCAGAAGGAACAACACTGGAAAGCACCACTGCTGACTACCAGAGGGAAAACTGGCCATTTTTACCTCGGATTTAAGGACTGCGGAATCCAGGCCATCTCCCTGCCCACACTGCCCCCAGACCCACCACGGGTAGCTTTAGTTGCTTCTACATTGCTGACCTTGGTTTGAAAGCTCTGTGTCTCTGAAAAGTCTATTTAAACACAGGGAACAAGCACAAATATTTCAGATATTGGAGAGAACATTCTGTTCCTTTAAAGAAAAGGAATCAAATCTGTATTTCTTTTTAATGGATCTGCTGGACTGTTTCCAAAAAGAAATGATAACAGTTCCACTGTTATGAGGCAAAAGACCAGAAAACATGTCGAAGAGGTATTTGTAAATTACTTCAGACCTACCAGAAGCAGCAAAGCAGTTGTCTGGTTATGACAACTCATTTCAACAGCTGCAGAGAATAACATTTCCAAAGGGATGCAGGCTCCAGAGCAACAGGCCACTCATCATTTCCCATTTGTGATTTCATGCTCTGGAGGAGAAGGTTTGAGCAGAGCCCATCTCTGGCACTCGCTGTCATTTTAAGAAAACTGCATTGTGCCTGAATTTGTACTGGGAAAAGAGGATGAAGAAGTTTTCATGTTCAATTCTTAGCTTTCAGCTACAAGTTTTTCCAACTACACTTTCTGTTGTTGTGCTTCCCTCTGGTATCAGAATAGAAACATCAACAGAAGCTCAAAATTAGTAAAGAAAAATAGAAGCTTAAGCAAGTTAATCCTAAATTGTAACATCAATAAACAAAGATAAACTTCCTTCTGGAAACTTCTGTGATTAAACTGAAAGAAGGGAAATTAATGTTAGATACCCAGCCCAGAGCACTGAGTGCCACCTCTGGGGATGGGGACTCCATGAAAAGGAAAATGCAGATCCAGGAGCACCTAGGGAGCTGGACATCCTGCTGGGCAGAAGCCAAGGATAAAGGACAGGAAAGCCAGGGGTGCTAAACCAAGCCTCTGGAGTACTGGGAGAACTGGGAGGAGTCAGGGGAGCCTCAAGCCTGAAAAAGCCACTGCAGGAAAGTTAAGAAGTGGCCTGTGGAGGAACAAGCTGTCATCTCCGACTGGCAGCTCAAGAAGTGAGACATTTCTTGTTCCTGAAGGAAGTGAACTCTGTTAAAGCTTCCAGGCCACACAGCCCATGTGTGAACACAAGAGGGAAAGACGAGCAGGGCACTACATGCAATTAAGCTGAAAACTTCAAGAATAGATGGAAAGATGTAGGAAAGAACCTTTTCTAAGAACACGAAAGACCTTGGGAGGGTGTAAATAAGCACAACAAAACCTAAGTGGAGTTCTAGAAGAGAGATAAAACGATTTAAAAACAGAAGTGGAAGCAAAGTGTAACTGAAGACAGGGAAGAAACTTGGAGCAGTATTTGGTTACTGGGTTAATTTCATTGTATCTCTCTAATAATTCATTTCTCAAGACTTATTTCATCACCTCCTACATTATGCAGTAATTCAAAGTGATGCCTGGGCTCTTACCTTCAACTGCCTAACGAGCAGTGCTCACTTCACACCGGAGATGTTTACTCACAGAACCCAGGACCCTGTCTGTCTCTGCCTGGCAGCCCTGCTGGAGCCATTTCCCATTTCAGCACCCACAAAACACACTCAAAACCCTGCTATGCTCCAAGGATGAAGCCACAGAAGGTGCTGTATCCACAGGGATGCATCACACACCTGCCAGAAGAACCAGTTTCTCTAAAGACCTAACCAAGAGTTTTGGTTTTAATCTTGCCGAGAAATCCATATTAAAGCAAATGAAAACAGGAGCTATTGGATACCAGTGTGTTCATGTACAAAAACATCATTAGAGATAACTAAGCAGCTAAGGCCTTGTAGCAGTTTCAAGTATTATGAACTGGCATTTAATATGTACTTCTCCATGCAACAGAAACAAGTGTTGAGTGTCAGGGACTTTATTTCCTAATAATATCAATTAAACCAAAAACCAGAGTAGACGAGAGCAAACCTCAAGTATCACAAATAGGAATAAATATTTTTTATGAAATTCCATGATTCTCTTCTGCATTCACTAGCATCTCACAGAATGCAGAAAGCAAATATTTCTCCACTAAACTGCAGGCACTACGAAGGTATTTTACTGCATGAGGTAAAGCACAGAATACACACCCAGACTGAGAATTGCAACACCTCCCCCAATCCATGGGTAGAGGGGATTTGCTGAAATGCTACAGCATGATTTTAAACAGCCTTGTTAGGTTTGATGATTGTTAACAACACCACAGAAAGGCAGAGCAAACCTAATCCCAGCTTTCTTCCTTTAGGTGGATGGCAGGTGGCTGCTGAAGCCTAAAGGTTTGAAAAAGCCCCTGAGTAAGACTTCCTGAAGAGATCCTCCAAGGCTCCAGAGTGAAGACTGCTCTTCTCCCTTTCTGGCCTGTTCACTGGTTACTCTACACACACCACACACAACAGATACAGTCCCAGACAACTTCTGTGAATCACCCAAGAGCTTCTGTATTTCCCTTCCAGCACTTCCTATTAATCATTTCACCCTAACTGAATGTGTGCTACACAACCAAGAGCTCCTGCTATCTGTGCCCCACCTAATTTCTACATGGGCTTAGAGCTCAGGAAACAATGAAGGGCAAGTCACAGTGCCAAAAATAATAAATAGGGAAAGCAACTGGTGCCACTTTTGCTTCCAAGTTCCTCTTCAGACATCACTGAGTCACACACCCAAAAGGAGAACTGTTTTGTTTTTTTTTTAATAATCCATCACAGACACTTCCAAAAGTCTCAAAGCCTCTTCTGGTTGCAGCTCTACAAACACAATCCAACCTTAATAAAAAGAAAAAAAGCCTTTATTTTGGCACAATATTTCAATGAACCATGGAATATCCAGAGCTGGAAAGGACCCACAAGGATCATGAAAGTCCAAACTCTGGCCCTGCAGACACCCCAACAATCCTATCCTGTCAAAATTAGCAGCAGCTTGCAAATATTTTCAAGACAGACACCAAACCTGTGGGACTCTGCCCTGGCATGACCATAGGCGCTCTTCTATAAGCATTATTTGGCCATGAGACTGTTCATTTCTATAAAACTGAATAATCCATCTATGAGTTTGTCTTGGACATGAGTCTTTGTCCTTTCTTTGAATACTCTTTCCAAATTGGAAACATAAAGCATTCAAATGGAAAATTAGATTTGTATTTTAACAAAAAATTTGAAGGAATTTCTGGTTCTGAAAATCAGATTTGCTGAATTTCAAGTGGCCACATTTTGCAGGTGAGAGGAGGGATTTTGAAATAACTGGTTACTTTCTAAGCTAAGACACTGATTTTATCCAGTAGCTGACCTCAAATGGAGCGACACACAAAAACTCAATTGTTCATTTTCATTCACAAAAAAGCAACTTCTTTTAAGTACTCATTTTAGACACATGAAAGACTGGGCCACTGAATAACGCTCTTATGTTACCAAACAGACTGATGCTAAATAATCCTTGTGTTCTGCTGAAAAATGTTACATTCAGAAACACTTCGGGAAGTGTCACAGCTACTACACATGTTCAGCATTTTCCTTCCAAGGTAAATACCCTGGGAGTTCAAAACCATTAACTGGTCCCAAAAGGTCCCTTTTTATCATTCTCAATCCCTCCCAAACCAATGAAGTAGCAATTCCCCATCTATAAATTATGCAGGCTCAGCTCCAACAGCTTACTAGAAGAAAAACAACAGAGAACTTAGGATTTAGTGGTTTTCTATGCAGATCAACTCCCCGCCACCCGCATCCCTTGTTCTTCACTTCTTATAAGTTAAAAAACTGAGCTAACAGGGCAACCCAAAGACCCCAGGGCTCCATGCTCACTATTCTACATTCAAACACGTGCAAAGACTAAGGTAAAGCTACACCCAGGACCACACTTAGGAGTAAATAAAAAGTAAATAAAAAGTAAATATCCTTTCTAAATTATATCACACAAATATCACAGGCTGGTCAGTTCATTGCAATTTAAGAGAAATGGCAAAGCTCATTATGTTATTTTTAAGTTAAACGAGAAAGCAAAACGTAGCAGGCAACATGCAGAACTATGCTACTGATATCACAACTTCAGTAAACAGGCAATAAAACACAACAGCTCATCCCCCCAGCCCTACTGGACAGAAAGCCCTTAAAGAGTCACTCCTACAATGCAGTTAAGTAGAAGATTTCAGAAAAGGATGCACAAAAAACATTCAGCAGACATAACAATTTGATTAAACAGAGTCCTGAGAGTTTAACACAAGTTCAACAGCATAACATTTACAACAAGAAAGAAGAAAGGCACCTGGAGACATCTGACACTGGGCATGCTCTGCAGGCATCTCAGTGCGCACATGCTCTCTACCAGGTTGGAGCAGCCTAGCCACAAAGACCTTGGCACAGAACACTGCAGGGTGACAAAAAGGAAGGAAGAGAAGAAGCAGTTAGATGCCACAACAAATCACTCAAGGCAGGCAACTCATTAGTATGTTAATGTGGGTACTTATCTATGTTATTTCTACATTCATCACAGTTAGCAGCCAAGGGTAAAATAACCACTGAAGATCCTGTGCAGCAATCAAGGACGAGCCATCCCTCTGGCCTGAGCTCCTTTTCCCTTCTGTAACCTCGGGGCTTTAGTGCCCAGCTGAACGTTTTAACTGACTCCCAGTGGCAGGAGAGTTTTAGTTCACCCACACTGCTCCCTACAGCAGAGCTTCTGGGGCAGAGGCCTCACCCAGCAACCCAGCCTGGCCAAAATCCCTGCCCAACTGTGCCCCGCACAGTTCCCCTGGGAAAGGAGGCCAGGAGGTGCTATTGGGTGGCAAGGCTTTAGAATCCACCTGGAGGAGCTTTAGGCATTAAGGTTTGGCACTCCCAGTATCTCAGCTTTCTCAAACAATCCGTAGTTCTTTATTCTGCACTGGGATGGACAACCTGACAATGGCAGCACGTTTTAGAGAAGAACCACACTTAGCTAAATTCAAATTGCATGACCAAGTTCTGTTTAGTCAAGGAATACTAATGAACTGGGGAAAAATGTTGGAATTATAGTTGATGATATCCTAAAGCTGAATTATCCCCTGGCAATGTTTGCTACTCATCCTGCCACCTGAGCTGAACTACCAAATTCCCCACTGCTGACATGAGAAATTAGGAAAAGTTTGGAGATTCCTTTTCTTTCCTAAAGCTGAAGAAATTTGATGCAGACAGACTCCCCAAAACTTTTGTAGCTCCCCAATATTATTTCCCCGTTCCTTTTAAGGACAGAGTAGTACATACACCAGATAAAGTTAGGGAAAAGCATTCGATTCTTCAGCATCAAGCAGTGTACAAACCCAACTCCAATATTTGGCACAGATTAAGCCTTCACTATTTTCCACACAGGCTTCAAATTTAGTTACAACAAACACCAAAACTTTAAAAGAAAAGCCCCACATAGGTCAAACTGAAAGTGGAATAACTGGAGCCTCATGGAAAGCAATTTGTGCCAGGATTGAGGTGGGGAAAAGAGCCCAGAGCACCTGAAGGGGTTAAAACCTCTTTTTTTTGGTTTCGTATCTTATGAATTAAAAAAAAAAAGACTCATCTTTTCATCTCCATGCTAAGGAGAGAAATTATAGCAAAACCAGCACAGGACTGCCCCTAAGCAGCACCAAAACGTATTGAAATTCCCTCTTATCCAGCAGGAAGGTGCTGATTCCATAGGGATGTCCTGTGCACTTGGAATGGCAAGAGTGGGAGCATATATCTTATGGGCAGGGGTAAAAATAGTCATATTTATGTTTTATTGTATTATTTTCTTAACAGCAAAACAAACCCACAGTTTTCAATTACTGAAAAGTTTTTAGAAGTTTCTTTAATGCTTAGAGAAATGGGATTTAGCTATAAAATAACTACTCCAGTATATCTGTAATTCCTTTTCAGTACTTAACTTTGACATGTCCTCACACTAACACTGGAAATTTAGCTCCCAGGACACTTCTAAGACAGTCAACCAGTGACAACAGGGAAACTACCTTAACTTCAACAACAACACACCAAAAAAAAAAAAAGAGGTTTTCATATTTTCAAAAAAGGTGGGATGTACTGTTAAAACCCACAGATTAAAGATAAACACTTTTTATAGGTCTGTTTTTAAAAACAAGAGTGTATAATTCAAGAAACTCCCTTTCCAACATGTTTCATTCTTTGTTCTTTGTTCCTACAATATCTTCATGGTGGTTCTGCAACACTGAACCAGCAAAATTCAGGGTATTGCAGCAGGTGTTGATTAAAGCCCAAAAACATTTTTAAACATACAGGCCTGTTAAAAAAAGTCACTTTGCTCACATGACTTTATAAAAGTCTTTCATAAAAAACACAGCAAACTCCTCTCCTGAGATGTTCAGGTCAGGCGTACAAAGCTGAGTATAATGTTCATAATGAATCTACACCTGTAGGTGTCCACGAATTATAAGCTAAATATCACTGGTTTAGAGGTTATTATGTGGGGGGGTTAAGGACCTACAGTAGCTAAATAAACTGAATTTTAAGTGCTTAAGAGAAAAATGGGTAACTTGAGAACATTTTTAAAAAATTAATTCAAAATGCATTAGACACCGAGGCCACTTCCATGCCAAGGTTAAGCCACACAAAAACCTTTCCACAGCATTACAAAACCCTGCATGAAAGGGTTTAGAAAACTTCCTGGACACTCAGCTGCAGCACTGCTATTGCACAATGCTACAAATTAAATATTGTGTCCCACTTCGCACCAAAACAGGAACGTGCAAATATTTGTGTGCCTCCCTGACATGTTATTGCTTGACCCTGTCATGAATAAAAGCTTAACAATGTTCCAAGAGCCTCACTTTGCACTGGCCCTTCTTTCACCAGGAGCCCAGGGAGGTGCAGCACTATTTAATAAAGTCCGGGAAGGGTAAAGTGCCAGTGGCCAATGGGCACAGATTTAAATGGGAACACAGAGAACAGAATTGCACAGGTTAAGGGAAGGCCAACTGAAACTCCGATTTTAAGGAATAAGGTAATTAGCAATGCAGAGCTTTAACTGCCTCACATTCTGAGGGCTGTGGATCACCTAGAGGACCAGTCTGCAGAACTGAGAGGGGCTTTGAGCTCCAGGGCAAGGAGGAAATAGACACAGAAACCCTAATTCTGATCTCTTCAATGCTTTGTGCTTGCGAAGATTTGTACTCTAATTTTATTATGACTGATGTAAATTCCATACACAGAGAACTGCTTTGGTGGTCTAGCCCCAGGAATTACATTTCAAGCTTTACCATTTCAATCTTAAATCTCAAATTTAAGCAGCCTATACAAAACGCTGCATTCCCAGTGAAACCTATAAATACTCAGTAAAAATGGAAGCTGCTTCAATGTCTTAAAGACTTAAATGTTAAAAACTTCTTACGTTAACAGCAAAGCACACACCAGTGTGCATCCAATGAACCAACTTTGTAGCTGGGAACTTTTAGGATGGAGGTATAAAAAACAGCCTCTCAGGCCCTGAACTATCCAAAGTTTTCCTTTACTCTGGACTCCTCCCAGGCTACAGCACAGCCTGGTTAAATCAGTGTAAAATGCCCAGAAATCATTTCGTTCAGTGCATCTGATACTGTCACACAGAAATCCTCACACTTTTGCATCCCTTAAACTCACCCATTTATCCTCTAAAGCCCATTAAATTGCTCAAGAAATGCCTATAGCCTGTATTCCTGATGGAATTAGAACACCTTTGCAACCCAGGCATGGCAATATTGCAGTGTCATAATCAAGAATGACAGCATTTACATAACCCAGACTTACGCTGCAAGTTTTATAAAATACTAAAATTATGACCTCAGAAGTTTTCACTGCATTCATTTTATTTATACAAGATAATTTAGGGAATCCAAATTTATTGGTGTGTTTACAGCTTGGGAAATTCTGGTCTTAAGGCAAAAATATGCACAAAGGTACAACCAAATAACCTCAACCTTCACTGTGAATTTTTTTCAGATTTTTATCTATAGGAAATTCACATGCTACTCAACAGTGGTGATTTTCTTGTTAGTTTACTTTGATTTAGGCCTGGACCAACACAACTGGTATTTCTTTATTTCCATCAACACTCAATATTGATAATTTTATGGGTAAGTGATGCTACTTAAACCCCTCTCCATGGCTGGGGGCTCAGTTTAATGCAGCCCAAGGGGTGCTCTGAAAAGCCAAAGATTTGAGGGCAGCCTGACAGTCTGGGAAAGCCTAATGTTCCCACATCCTGCAGCAAGCTCAGATCTCCTCAAAAATAAGCATTAACCACACTAAGACATAAAAAATATAAGCAGTACTACTGTTTCAAGGCCTTCAGTATTATTTTACACTCGGCAGGAACAGCAGCCAACTTCAACTCCCTCCCGGTCTGCAGGCTGGGATTTCCTCCAGATCTTACCTGGTGCTTTTTCCCATTAGGGTTTTACTCAAACACTGTCAAGCAGAGCAGTGGTGAAGCCCTGGGCTGGGAAGGAGTGCCACGAGTGTGCACAGGTGGGAAAGCAGAACATCCAAGGGTCTGTGTGAACACTGTGTGGGACATGCAGGGAGCAGTGACACGAGCTCCTCAAGGGACAGCCTGGCTGGCAGGGGACAGTCCCTGCACCTTGGCACAGCACTGCACATCTCTGGAGGCAAAGACATGACTACTTGACCAACAGCAGCACTCTGGATTCCTCCTGCTGCCACTCCACAGCCAGGCTGTGCCCGGGGAGATGCCCTGTGCCCATGTGCTCCACACAAATCTGTTGGAATTGGTGCCATCACATCACTGCCTTTCCCACTGCCAAATGCAACCTCACTGGGCTTGGGGGATTCAGAAGGCTGTTGGAGTACCATCCATACAACACATTTCCACACTCCAGGGAGTTTTACATGTGCATTCCAGCAATCTGTTTCAATTTCAGCAGAACTGGACTCACAGGTCAACAGAGTTGTTTTAGATGTAATTTACTCTTGCATTTATTTCTGTCCTTCCATGAACTACAAATGCAAAAGTGAATTTCTCAAAAATAAATACCCACAGAGTGGAAAACTCATTTTAACTTGTGAAATTTTTTTGATTATTCTTTTACTCTAGCAGATCATTCTAAAAAAATAGGTAACCAATAGCTGAGTCACAGTGCCATTAGGAAAATCAATTAAGCCAAATCATTGCCATTCACAATAAAACCTGCTCAATGGAACAACCTTCCAACAGCCATTCGAGATCTGCACGTAAGCGCTTGTATTTGGGGAAAAACACTAAGTGAGGAATCAGGAAATTTAAAGCAAGACAAGGGAAAATAATTGATCAGAGAAATTTTCCTCATTACCACAGCGATGCTCTAGATAGGACACTGAATTCACAGGAGGCTGATGGATAACGCTGTCCCACTCTGCTCCTGAAGATCAAAGTGTGCGTTTGCTAGACACAGTCAATGCTACAAAAGGAATATGGGTTCAGTGGAGAGAAGATTAAATGTTTTCTTTGAATAGAATAACCATCTTACTCCATTATAATTTATTCATCAGGACAAGACTCATGAGATGCAGCAGCTCGTTTTCAAGAAGATACAAAGGACTGGGAAGAAAATCCTAAGATGTTTGCATACGTCACTCTGAACATTAATTGAAATAATCTCAATTTTCCAAAATACACAGCATTTAGGTTAGCTCTTGCTTCCTTCATGTACATACACCCCAACTCCCACAGTTGTGTGATAAATCTTTCTGCACTAACATCCCCTGTGTTACACTAAAAAGGCCACTTCTAAAGCAAAACACTTTCTTCTGCTGTCCTGCAGCAGAACAGGGACTAACACACATCTCCAGCCAACAGCTCAGGGCAAATCCTGAGTGGGGAACACAGACCCAGCACAGCAAATTACACAAGAGAAACTTCAGGAAGTCAAACACAGAGGAAAGCATGGCTGAAACTTGTCTAACACGTTAAAAGCTGTCTCAGACCCTTCTGTATCAGGTTTTCAAGGCTGAGGCCTAACAGAGCTAACAATAAATCCTACAACAGCCAAGGCAGGGTAGAAGCACTCAACAAGTTCTGATGCCTGTGGAGCCTGGGCTGCCAGGAACAAGCCCAGATTCCCAGGCAGGGGCTGCACACCCCAGGCTGCACAGGAATACTGACACGGCTCTGAGAGCTGCCTCACATTGCACTTTCTGAACATTGAAAACACGGTCAAGAGCAAAGCCTCCAACCTGCTCAGCTCTACTGCTGCCTTTGTAGGGCTGGTTGATGTTTCCAAAAGTTAAGCAATATTAAATAACACTGAGGATCTTGATCAGCAGGAGCATTCATTTATGCTTCCTCTTTTTTCCCTGCTCAGTGTATTTTAAATTATTTCCTCCTTTTCAGTTTTCATCACTGAAGATGCCAAGTTCACTTCTGCCTCCTTTTCTCTCATTTTAGAAAAAGGCACACCCTGAACAGCAAATATTCCACAGAAAGATGCTATTTTACAGTTTTAACTCCAAAGTGAGTCTTTGGATGCATATAAGGAACAAATTCAATTTGATACTAGATGAGAATGCAAGAACTGTGTCAGTCTAAGGTTAATAAGTATTTTGCTTAGATTCTCCCTCCGGTTTATTTTAAAGAGTCACATTAAAACAGACTTCTCCACCCTAACCAAATAAAATTTGACTACTCAAAAAATCAAACCAGGAAACAACAGCACCCTTTGCACAGGTAATTCATTATAAATGTACTTGTCAATTAAATTCAAATATAACTTTGGCACAAAATACCACACCAGCAAAACAAACACAGAACTAAAACCATGCATGAGATCAACAGCACCTAAAGCAGTTTCTGCTACAGGAGGTTAAATACTGAGGCCTCACCATTCACTGTAGTAACTGCCTACAAAGGACAAGACACAAAGGCTGAGCATTACTGCTGTTACTGTCCACAGGAATGCAGGTACATTGTTTCATATGACTTTAGAAATAAGTTGTCAAGTCCATCAAAGCACTAACTTACAGTAAAGCTGGGCATTGAGAGGTACAGCTCTCCCATTCACACCAGATATGATATTGAACTTACATAACTTTATTTTTCTGCCAGCCAGGAACCCAGTTTGCCTTCTTGAGGCACAGAAACACCTTCCAAACTCATCTCCAAGATAACCTGTTGCAGCCTTTTGCAGGCATCCCAAATCTCAGAGGAACCTGACTCCAAGTACAATTGCTCTCCCTTACTCTGAAATAAACCCACTGTGGCTGTGAGGTTCCTTCTGTCACCCCTGCCCTACGCCCCTCCCAAAACAGCTGGGGCCACACCTTCACACAGACAGCTCAGGAAGGGTTTAGGACACTGACTCCAACTGTTGCCCACAAAAGAATTTCAAATGTCATTTCAGCAGGAAAAGCTACAGGAAATTGTCCCAGGAATAACCAGAGAAATTCTCTCCTGTTCTGATGGATCCATCAGAGGACAGGACAGAACTCAGAGCTGAGACCTACCTGAACTCCATAGGGAGCCCAAGGCAGCCACTGGCAAGGCTGCTCTCCCCTTCCAGAAGCAGGATGCGGCAGCCAATGGCTCCGTGCCTGTTCCTGCACACACAGAAGTTCACCTCCTGTTTCCAGGCCTGTGTTCCACAGCAGACTGGCAATTCCCTCCAGAACTGCTCCTGTATTTCCTGGCCATGCCCTGTCTGACTGTAAGCTCAGCAGCTGATTCCCTGTGCCCTAGCACTTGGGGGACATGAAGCAGTTAAAGCGAGAGACTGAATGTGTGGACAAACTCAACTAAGCAGAAGCAGCAAGATATAGTACAGGGTGACTTCTTACCTGAAACTTTGTTTCTGGGCTTCAGATCCACCAATCCAGAATGAAAGGGGATTCGAATGGGTTTTCCTTCTCAGACTTGTCTGTTAAAAGAGAGCAGCCAATCATCTTCAGCTTGGTGTATCTACTTCTTTCTTGAACGAAATCCCAATTACTGCTAATGCTGTTAGAGACAAGGCAGCCCAGGCACCTGCCCAGCCTGGGACCAACTACGTTAGTGGGGTCGTCGGATTGGTGGATCTAAGACAGAGAAACGCATTTACAGACAAGAAATTGCTCCTTCCCTTACCCTGGGTCACCCAAACAAGTCTTTTGGGGCACATCTCACCTTGCTAAGATTAAGGAAGATGAGAAGAAGCTACAAAGCAAATAACAAAGCAAGTCCTAAAACTTCAACCACCAGCTCACACCTCGCAGACCTGCTCCAGGAACACAGTTATACACAACAGCTCGATGCAGTTCTCCTGGTCTGCCATGAACATCCTCTAAAGCACTTTAGTGCAATGATTACTTCCCTGTTCCCAGGCTCAAAATGACCTCATTTGCCTTGCACATCTGCAACAGAAAGATGGAGTTGTCAAGACACTCCTTATCTGAACAACAGCACTGAATTCAGTATATCTGCAGTACTGCTGTGTCTCCACAAAACAGCCTAGAACCAGAAGAGAGTAAGACACTACATTACTCCTGAGACAAGAAACAGTCCCCTCTTGCTAAGTGGGGAGACTGTGACTACTTTAAAGCAGCTGGTACAGTGACACCTCAGAGAAGATGGGGTATGCAAAAAACTCACACTCCATGTGCAACAGAAAGCTCAGCCTACAGAGACCAAACCGTGCAACTTCCACCAAGAGCTTCAAAAACTTGGGGTCACGGCCTACAGAACTTTCCCTACCAGCAGTGAGAAGAAAATGCTGCAACATCCCCAGAGAAATGCACCACCACCACCTCTCACCCTCTCTTCTCTGCTCTGCAGACCCTCCAGAGAGCTGAACCTCAGTCTCCACTGCTGTGCCCCACATCTCAAGCTCCAGCAATTCACAGAAGGGTGGAGAAACTGCCACTGTCTCCAGGCGTGCTAAGAAACCGTCTCCATGAGGACATGACTGTCCCTGACTGCCCACAGCTCCCCAAAGAAAGGAACATCTTCACGGTTGGGGAGATTTCCTGCTTTCCAGCCACTGGCAAAGGCGGTCAATCCCAGGGCAGCATTTCAAGGACAAAGCAGCGCTGTAGGCCCAGTACCATGTCCAATGCATGATTTTTAAGGCTGCCAAGGAAAGTGCTAGGATGTCAAGGCATATGACTCAGAATTTTCAGAGTACAATACAGCTCAGCAAGAAGTCAGCTATCAAATTATATAAATGTACCGATTTGCTAAGTCACTGCAGAGCCAGCAGGGTGTTGGAAGGAGAGGCACTTCTCCAAGAAGCCAAACCTCAACATTATTTGCAAATGTAACACCACAGGTCTGATTTTTGTCTCCAGAAGGACTGGTGTGCTGGAGACAGCATGAATAACAAGTTTTCCTGGCTAGTTCTCCCCTGCCCAAAGAGAATTACCAATAAGATTCTCTATCAAGTCCAAGCTGGAACTTACTAAGTTTTGCAAATTCTGAGTATAGATTTTCAAAGCGCTTTAGGCATTTTTGTCTGAAAACCAAAAACTGGCTTCACTGCAAAGGCTGGAAGACTTGAAAACAGCCCCATCATGCAACAACCCATGCTGAAATACAACTTAACACTTCTCAAAAAGGCAAACAGTGTACATCGGCACAACTTTTGTACCAAAACTCCACATTCAAGAACTCTTCAACAGAATGAAATTCAGAGCAAACTTGCAATACTGAATACATATCTATCTATCTATCTATGTGGTGAGTCTCCTCTTCTACTCTAAGTCAGTGAATAAACCAAAATTCTGAAGTGTTGTCAACAGCTTGATGTTGACCCAAAAAGCCTTTTTTCCCATTTTAATCACAAAACACATCACTCCTTGTTCCTAGCAAGCAGGAATTCCCTACCTACATCTTACAAATTTCCATCTGTATTCATCCTACAAATGGGCCCAGGAAGCTGAATTACTCTTTGATCCCAAACAAAATTGGTAACTTCCTGGGGTGAAAGCACAAGGATGCAAGTCCTTCCGGGATGCGGATTAACAAAGCACCAAAGAAAGAGTGTGCCTTCAAACGTTCCCATTGTTAATTTAGCCTGCATAAGAAGCAAATTAAGTTTTCAGAAAGAGTCAGTGCTTTTGCTGTCAAAACACTAATGGCATTGCATTACTTTTGCATTATCTGCTCTCGCTCATGCATTGCTCATATTGGGAAATGTGTGGAAGTGGTACAGGAAAACAGAGTAGGCTGTCAGATGTCACACCAATGAGCTCGTAAATACAACAATAAACTGGGGAAGGAAGGGATTTTCCAGAAAAAGTGGATTTTCTGTGAATAATGATGCCATAAAAATCAAACCACTAAATCAGATTATGTAACAACACAAACAGTGGCATTTGTATAAAAGAAGATGTCACCCAAGGAAAAAGCTGGAAGGAAATGATTGTTACTCATCAGCATTAATTTGAACAACTCAGTCAATATTCTCATTTCCCTTCAATTCATTTTTTGCCCTGCAACAAAAAAAAAATTCCTTGTCATGGAGCAGCCCTCTCATAAGCATGGTCCCTTGTTCTCTCCCACACATCATTCCTCTCGCATTGGCACATTTGCTGCAATATCCATTTCATCTGAAAGCCATCAGCAATCTCCCTGAGCACACTGCTGCACAAGCACTCTGAGCTGCCCAGGGATAGGCAACTGGAAATGTCAAGGCATCAGCAAGCTCTAAACTGCACGGCAGTAAACTCAGCACACCCAGGGAAACACGGCAAGTTGATTTAACAAGCAGCAGAGGTGTTTCAGAAAACATGAAATGAAATGGTACATCCATCCTTCAAAGAACATTCCCAGGTCTCTCTGAGGGTACAGCTTGCAACAAGGTAGGATGTTTTGCTGTGATGCTGCTCACAACACTCCTTGGTGACCCAAATCTTAGCAGTGCAAAGCTCTGTATCCTGAGGGACACAGCTGGCACGGTCTGACAGGCAGTAAAGGCAGAAGGGCATTTCAAAGCAGCAACCCCAGAGCACTTCAGAGCTGCACCCACAGCAGCTGCCTGCAGAGACAGGATCTCATTCTGCATGGACAACTGGACAAGGATTTACTCCAGGAGCTCTTGCCCCAAGGCAGAGCTCTGGGGCAGCGCATGGAGCCGAGAGCTGGTCAATCATGCTCACACAGAGGAGCCCTGCACCTGCTCCAGGCTGCAGGGAACTTCCTCTGCTGCACCTCACTAGCTCAGCACCAGGCAGAGCTTGGAGAATTTTGTCATGTTAGAAAATGTAACTGCATCGTGAGCTGAGAATTCTCTGAGTCTCGAATGAGATTCAAAAAGTCTCTGGTCAAACACCAGGGCTTAGTCTCCCCAAGAACTGGTAACTTGCTTTTACTAAGAAGCAAAAGCAAATTTAGTTTCAGAAGTTCCTCCACAACTGGCACATCTGTAGCTTTCCTTCACCTGAATAATCTGACGGCCGCTGCCACCATCATCACAAACCTCAGATAACTTCACACACTTCAGCCTCTTTACAGCCTCCTTCCCTCTCCCATCTCATTTCCCCAGTCAGGCCATTCCTTCAGCTTTCCCTTCCCGTAAGATAAAGCTTTCCACACTCCTTTGTCCACCTCCCTCCTTTCACCACTCCGCTGGCTCTGAGTGCAGTTGCTTTGCTCTAATAATTCATGTTCTTAAGCTCTTCCTTCCCATTTTCTGCACCGCTGCCAAAGCCACAGCAATCTCTTCTCTTCAGATCTGCATCCTTCCTCTGCAAGGTCCTCTCTGAAACTGGACTGTCACTCCAAGAGCCTGGCAGCAGCACAGACCTCACATCCCCTGCCCCAAGGCTCATCCCAAGGCTTTGCCTTCCTCACATCCATCCAACCATCACTCTTTAGCTGTTTGCTCCAGCCACTGCCTTTTTCTCCATGTATGCTGCATGCTTTACTGTCCACCGTGCAGCACTCAACTCTGCTCACTTAGCTGAAGATTTAAAAAAGAGACCAGCAAAGCAAACAGATCATTACCCTGCTGAAGAAAGCACATCTCGGTTACACACAGGTTTACAAATGCCTCACTAACACTCCATCTACTCCCAGGCTTCAATTAAGAACCACTCATTTCAGCTAGAACAGTAGCTCCTTTGCTTCAGCTGCAAAGATGATCATTGCCTGTATCTGTGTTGCTACAAAAGTCAACTCTTTGAAGGATTCCTCTAAGAATATGTGGAAAAGGGTAATCCCACAAATCCAACTGCCTGCTTGGCTTGCAATGACTGTGACAGGGAAGAAAAAAGCCAGAGCACTATAGCCCTACTGAGATATATATACAGCAGCTGTATTTTAGCTTCCAAGCAGAATGTTGGGATTTATTTTGCACTTTAAGCTTTAAATAGTTTGGGGGCATAACTATCTCCAGCTGCAGTACCCCAAGGAACTTCAGGTACCCCTGGAGTGATTTACAGTAGGAGCTGCTGCTGCTTAGGCAGGCCTGTGTGAAACACTTCCTTCTCAGAGTAGTACCTCTGAATTGAACCTCACATCAAAGTCCTGCCAGGAGAAACAGAAAGATTTTTGGCAAGATATTTAATTATAATTCTTCATTTATTATTTACCAAGGTACTTAAACACTGGATGCTTTAATGAGAGCCAGAGAGAGGCATTCCAGACACTGAAGGCCATGTGTTAGGAAGATTATTTCCATATGTATAACTTCAAGATACAAATGATAGCAGTGTGAACAAGTGCTTGCCCATTTTATTCCCAGGCATGAGCTTTCCCAAACCTTTTAATGCTCTTACCACAGAGCAGTGAATGCTGAATTTAACCTGCTAGCACAGGGACCTGTGTTTGGAGAGCAGCTTGGGCAGCAAGGCCACAGTAAAACATGAGGGTCATAAGCTCAGTGAGTGGGAGAATTTCCACACAGCTGGATTCCTGCTCAGGAGCCATTTCCTGTAGGTGGCTTGTGTTTACAGGAGCCTGGGAGCATCAGATTTATTCTGTTATGACATCCACATCTCATGCTGCACACAGTTCACCCCATAAATGTATAAACAGGCCCCCAAACTACTTGCCACACTGATGTATTCTGTTACAACCAACTCAGTAAAACCTAAGCAGCTAACCCCCCCCCCACCACACAGTGAAAGCTGCTGGTAACACTAAATAACAGTTATGGGAAGCTTCCTGGGAAAATGAAGAACACAAGGCTTTTAGCAGGTATTGAAGGTAAATGCAAATCACAGGGTTGATGCACCTGAACACAGATTTGATACGCAACTCGGATCTGCAGGTAACAAAACTTATTTCACAAAGCATTGCTGTTGGTTCTTTAAAAGAGCAAAAAGGTCACAGTTATCTAATTTCACTAAGAAAACCAAAACCAGGGGCAGAAAGAGCCCTTTCAGTGACTGTGGCTGGCCCTCCATCTGTTCTGAATTACTTCCTCACTCCTCAGTTGCCTGCTTACACCCAGCATTTCCCTGAACCCAAGGCTGAACCAGCCTCAATCATGCCAGACACCGTGAGCCTCAGCCAGGGCATCCCAGTCAGTCCCAGTTAACCTCGGCAGAAATCTCACCTATACAGGTGGGCACCACCCACACATGGAAGCTGTGGAACGGCATCACTCAATGCTCATCCCCCTGGGAATGACTAACAACAGGATCCACAGAACCAGCACACAGCACGAGAAGCCTTCAGCTGTCCTGAGGGACACAAACAGCTTGGGAACACTCAATAAAACTCCACGCAGCAAATCAAATTGTCACTCTGAAAACTTAAAATATTTTTCTGAGATTCCAGCCTTAAAAATAGAACAGTATTATTTCCATGGCAGATTTTCCTTTAAATAAATGCAAATGATCTGTCCAGGGAAGGCACAGTTGAGGGCTAGAACAGCGTGTTCTGAAATTTACATGCAATGTTGACATATTACCTCTTGTTTATCAGCCCCTCAGAATTATGGTATACTTGCTCCTCAGAATTTTCACATCACACGTGCTCCTGTATTTACTACAGATTCATCCCTGGCACTGGAGGGAAGTGATTGAGCAGAAGTGCAGCAAACCCCATTTCCCTGGTCAAAGAGAGGTATAAAACATCTGCTTTTAGGAATGTGGAACACTCTTAAAAAGAGCAGCATTCTCCTAAGTCTGCTAGGCAGGGATGATCTTGGGTTTGGGATGTTTCCCAAAGCACTGACTCCCATGTTTCCAGGTCACACAGAAATCCCCAATGGGGAACTCAGCCCAAACAGTTTCTGCCCTGTGGATTCAAACAAATCTCCTGGAGAATCTCCCCTTCTGCACCATACCAGAAGGCAAAACCTCCACGTCTGCATTTAAGAATGATTTTCAGGAAACATCTCCACTCAAACACAAGTGATCCTGTGCAACCCTCCACTAAGGTTAACATTAAATTCAACTACCAACTACATTGTACAGAGCAGCATTTTCTCTTGGAAACTACAGAATTAATTGTTCATCTTACTCAAATTTTATATTTATCCATTTCTCGTGAAAGAGAGAAAAGTGTATTTCTAAAACCTCCTACTACATACTAAAACTCCTACTAACCCCACTGATATTTGCATGGATTAGCACATTTCCCAGCTCTGGCAAATGGAGCCGGAGCAAACACTCACCAGTAAAAGTCCCGTTTACTTCCTCCTGATACAACCTGGCCGCAAAGAAGAGACACTAAAATGGGAGAGCACTTGCAAAAACACAGGAAAGTGTGGGTTTTTGAAAGCTGACAGAGCCTAACCTTTCAGCTCCGAATGCTATTTGAACACCTCACAGAACCCAAAGCTGAGGAGTGTTGGTGACTGTTCCACGGAGGAGAAAAACCATCAGAGCACACTTCTCACCTCGGGAATTTAGGAAGCATCTCTCTGGGAGGCTGGTCCTAAGCCGGATCCCCACAGAGCTGCCCCAGCCCTGTGCTCCCTGCTGAGGGCACTGATGGCTCTGATATCCGCCAGGGCAGGTGAGAGATCACAGCACCGAGGAGGAGGCTGCCTACTAACGGCTTTTAAGCCCCTGCCCTCAGTGATCAGCAAAAAAAAATGAAAGATACACAGAGGCTTTGCAGGTTTCCCCTTTTTCTCTTTCATTTTCTGCTTTTAGAGACCAGATGGCACATTTAGAGAAAGTTCATATTTTATTGATCTGGTAGTTTAGCAACAACCCCGCTGGCTAAAAAACCCATTTATGTCTCCACTGAACCCAGCTCACCTTCAGAGTGCCTTAAAGGGAAATTATTTGCATTTTGCCCCTCAGTTCTGGAGAACGGCATGAAATTTTGTATGTGAAAGCCAATTTCGCTTAGAAGAAAAAGCAATTATGCTTATAACAAATAAATTAGAAGATATTTACCGATTACTATTCTCTCTCAACTCCTAGCATAATTTTATTCATGCCTAAAGGCAGTAAAACGAGGGGCCTCTGGTATTTGCCTACAAAGATCTAATTTGCTTATATTAAAAAAAAAAAAAAACCACCTCTTTCTACTGCTCCCACCTGGCTGCCTCTCCACTAACGCGAATTTAGCGGCGTAAGCGTTAATTAGGGGCATATCCGATACACCAATTAGGTCTCGTTAGATATTTCCGTGTGTGCTGGACCGGAGCTGCAGCACCGGTCCTGCCCTGGCCCGGAGCCCCGAGCCCCACCGGCGAGGTGTGATCCCCCCCGCAGTGGGCGCGGGGGGGTCCGGCAGGCCGGGGAAGGGGCTGGAGCCGGAGCACCCCCGCCCGGGGCATTTTGCTTTCGGTTTGTGCAGCGCAGCCGCGCCGCTCCGCGCCCCCGGCCCGGATCTGCCTCCTGTGGGGGGTTAACTGTTGTTATTTATTTATTTTTAATGAAACGGAGGCACTCGTGGCGCCCCGGGCGGGCCGCGGAACCGCGACGGAGGCGGGAGGGAGCGGATCCCCCCACGGGGGCAGCGCGGCCGGGCCGGGGCCGAGCGCGGGCTCGGCACAGCCCCCGCAACGGCGGCGCCGGACCCCGCGGGCCGGGCGCGCCGGCGGGGCCTGAGCCGGGGGGGGAAGCACAGGGGGCGGGAGGGTGTGCGCGGGGGCCGAGGGTGACTCACCATGAGCTCGATGGTCTTGTCCTCGATAACCGAGTCGGGCTCCATCGCGGCGGCCGCTCCGCTCCGCCCGCCCCGCCCGGCCCGGCCCGGCCCCGCCGCCGCCCCGCGCCCGCCAGGCCCCGCCGCGGCCCGCCCGCCCCCGCCACGCGCACGCGCAGACGCACGCACGCTGCGCCCGCCGCGACGTCACGGCGCGCGGAAGGGACGGGGCTCCCGCACGCCCGGCACCGCCCCTCAGGGGAGCCCTGCGCTGCCCATTGGGCGCGGGCGGCGCGCGGGGGGTGCCGGGAGCGGGGGGGTGCCGGGAGCGGGGGGTGCCGGGAGCGGGGGGTGCCGGGAGCGGGGGGTGCCGGGAGCGGGGGGTGCCGGGAGCGGGGGGTGCCGGGAGCGGGGGGTGCCGGGAGCGGGGGGTGCCGGGAGCGGAGCGGAGCGGGGCGGGACGGAGCGAGGCGGGGCAGCCTGAGGGACCCCACGCGGGAGAGGGAACGACGGAAACGGAACAACGGGAACGGGAGCTGGGAATGGGGCTGGGCGCGGGAGCGGACCAGGAGGGGAAAGTGGTGCGGCAGCGAGCGCCTCCGTGGGACGGGGAAGCGCCCGGAGCCTCCTCTCCCGCGCTGCCGGGGCTGCCGAGCGGGGCGGAACCGTGTGGGAAAGGCCGAGGCGGAGGTTTGGTGCTAGACGCTGGGGGATCGAAAGCTTGGAAAGCGCCTTTGAGACTCCCCCTATCTGCTCCTTCCGTGCCCCGCTCCACTCCTCCCCCTATCCGCTCCCCCCCCGGATCCCTGGCAGTGTCCAAGGCCAGGCTGGATGGGGCTTGGAGCAGCCTGGGACAGTGGAAGGTGTCTCTGCCCATGGCAGGGGGTGGCACTGGGCTTTGAGGTCCCTTCCAGCCCAAACCAGTCTGGGATTCTGTGATATGTGGACTCATGAGATAGCTCTGGATGTTGTACTGTTTACTTAATAAACAGTTCTATTTAATAAGTTCTAATCTGTGCCTTAGGCCTGGTCTTGCTGGCACCACTGGGCACTTCCATGTAGCTGACTTCAGCCCTTGACAACGAGCAGCTTTTTCAGCCTTTGAGGTCTGGATCCTGCTGGCAAATTGTGCCACTGCCACAGGAGCCACAGAGGATCAGGAGCCATCCAGAGCTCAGGTGCTTTGGGGACCAAGGACACTCAGGCTGCCCTCTGACCACACAGCAAGGACCAACTGCATCCATAGGCACTGGAAATTAGAAGCAAAACTGTCCTAAGCAGCAGTGTGCTGTGCCAGCACAGCACTGGGCTTGCCATGAAAATGGACCTGGAGCTTCCTGCTAACCATTTTTTTCTGTTACCTGTTCAAATCTCTGCCAAATGGTGAAGAGATGGAGGATGAACAAATGGAAATGGTGCAAAGTCCTTTCTTATTGACAGATCACCTGTTCCATAGGACATTAGTGTCAGCAGAAAGATCCTTCATCCACTCAAAATTGTTTAGAACAATACTTACCATGAAGTCTAAGCCCTTTTTACAGCATTTAAAAGGTAAAGCGAGAGGTGTAAGTGTCCCTCCCCATCTAACCCTGCTGCTGCTCACAGCCTGCGGGTGACAGTTTGATGTACCTCAAAAGCTTCCCCATTTCCATCCGTGGGGACAAAGCCAAAGATGCCACTGCCCCAAAGTCCCTCTAAGCAAGGCCAAAAACCCAAACCCATGCAGGGGTGCCCACCAGCACTGCCCCTCACCCTAACACACCCCATTGCCATGGAAAATCCATCCTTCTCCTGCCAAACCTGGGCCCCTGCTGGCAGCTGAGCTGGATCCTTGCAACCTTCCCATCACAACCCCTAACGAAGGACTCGCAGGTGGAGTTACGGCCACTGTGTAACACCCTCACGCAGAGGTGTCACTGAGAACAGTGGGACAAAACCCAGCTCCATTCTGCTGTCCCTGGGATCAACCATTGGCTCTGGACATCAACCAAGGCAGCAGAGATTTGTTTGGGACACCAAAGTAGAAAATCAGCATGTCTCAGTCTAAATATACCCAGGGCAGGGATTTGCTGACAGCACAAAGCTCCTGGTGCTTTCCAAAGCACAGCCTGGTGTTCTGAGTATGGGAAGGATTCCCAGAGCAGAGGAAATGAGGAGAAAATCAAAAAGAGAAAAAAGGGGGAAAAAATCTTCCATTAATTTGTACAAAAAGCAAATCAGTGTTGGCATCCTGGCAGTTCCGAGGGTTCCTGCACCACAGCAATGGATGTTGCACATCAGAACAGGACCCACTCTGGCAGGAGATGTCAGATGAAATTGGAGTTCCTGTAATCTTCTCTTAATGGTGCGGTAAAAGCAATTCCTATGACGTGAGAGAAAGAGAAAAACATAGAAATTAATTTAGGAAAGCATTACAAAAACATCAAATGTTTTGCCTTTAGTGCGGAACACCAAAGAAAACAAGAGTGGGGATATCAATCCCTGTACCTGTAAATTAAAATTGCTTCTGACCAACTCACAACTTAATGAGGACTGAGCAACATGTCCATGGCATAATATGATGAAAAAACAGGTTTTGATAAATTTATTCTGAGATAGAAACTCACTGGGAAAGAATAAGTCCTAAGAGAAGCACCTGAGGGATCTGGGAAAGGGGCTCAGCCTGGAGAAAAGGAGGCTCAGGGGGGCCCTTGTGGCTCTGCACAACTCCCTGACAGGAGGGGACAGCCCTGGGGCTCTGCTCCCAGGGAACAGGGACAGGAGGAGAGGGAACGGCCTCAGGCTGGGCCAGGGGAGGCTCAGGGTGGACAGCAGCAGGAATTTCTCCATGGAAAGGGTGCTCAGGGATTGGAACTGCCCAGGGAGGTTTGGAATGCCCATCCCTGGAGGTGTCCCAGGAAGGGCTGGAGGTGGCACTGAGGGCTCTGGGCTGGGGACAAGGTGGGGATGGGGTACAGCTTGGACTCGATCTTGGAGGTCTTTTCCTCCCTAAATGCTTCCATGATTCAAGCGGAATATTCCCATGCCTACCTGGCTGCAGGAATATGATGAGCAGTCTCTGGGCGTGCCCTGCTCAGACAAGGCTGTGCCAGTGACTCCTCTACGGGTGTGTGACAGATCTGTGTCACACATCTGCACAGCAGCCACTCAGGGACATAGCTGCTAATTAGTGCTAATGAGGCCCCTGCTCATGTGGAGGCACAGCAGGGCGGTGGGGCAGTTCCAGTTGAAGAGAACTTGCTCTGCCAGTTTTCCTGTGAGGATGAGGGGGAAGTGGAGGGGAAAGTCCTGGCATCACCGACCTGGAGATATCTTGTGTTGGTGCAACTGGGTGAGGATTCCTTGAGGGTCACCTCAGCCTTGCTGTATTGAAGCAAAAGTAATCCTGTGCTTAGAAAAACCCTGGAAACCCCCATCCCCCTGGGCTGCCTCCACTGGAACTCAGCCATCAGTTCAGCCCATGTTTTCTGTCCATCCACCATCCCAGGGAAGGATGTGCTCCCTGGTCCTCCCCATCTGTATTCCCATACAGGCTCTGTCTGTGTCTCACATGCCCTGGCACACCTGGGGCAGGACTTTGGGGGTGACACCGTTTGATTTTGTCTTACTATATCTTTTCTGGATAATGAGCTGAACTATTTCTCCCAACATCCTCCCACACTAGGCTGTCCCGGATCTAGCCAAGCTTCCCTGGCAGCTGCACAGCCCAGACAAGCCCAGAGTCACCAGGGTCCTTCCAGGAGCCACTGCCCCTATTACTTCCACAGGCTGGGAGCAGAGCAGTTTGAGGGGAACTGGGGATCCTGGGAGCCTCAGCCGAGCTGATTTGAACTCCAAGCAAGTCCTGTAGTCTGAGCACAGGGAAGCAAAGCAGCAAAGCTGCCACCAGGGCCTCTCCAGTCACACGGCAGGGGAACAGCCAGGCAGGGAAACTCAGCTGTGAGGATCCCTTAGCCAGGGAGGAGGGGTTTGTGCCAATGTGGGAACCTGGTGGCCAAACGGGTGAAGCAGCTTCTCAGGAAACTCCTGCCCTGGCACTAAAAAGGGGAAACTGTGGGTGAGCAACAGCTTTTGTTTCAGCTCTAGAGGTGGCTGAGGTGGGACAGTCCCACACAATGGACATTCACTCACCTGGACTTACAGAGGTCCTTCAGCAGCTCCTGCCTCCATCCCAGCTGTTCAAGAGCTGCCACGTTGAGCATGGGCCATGTGGTGCCTCTGGGGAGAGCAGAGCTGCACACAGGGCACTGCCATGGGGCTGCAGCTATAGCAGAGCCAGCAGGGACACCTGGGGACACAGGGTGAAGGGGGAGAACTGACCCCGAAAGGGGCATAGTGAGATGACAAGGAGCCCAGAGCCACTCCAATATAACACCTGCACAGAGGGGACAGATGGGTGGCTGTGACAGGGCAGTGCAGGGCACTGGCAGAGCTGTGGAATGGGCAGTGGCAGGGCAGTGGCAGGGCAGTGACAGGGCAATGGCAGGGCAGTGGCAGGGCTGTGCAGGGCAGTGGCAGGGCTGTGCAGAGCAGTGGCAGGGCAGTGGCAGGGCAATGGCAGGGCAGTGGCGGGGGAGTGGCAGGGCTGTGCAAGGCAATGGCAGGGCAGTGCCAGGGCTGTGCAGGGCAGTGGCAGGGCAGTGGCAGGACAATGGCAGGGCAGTGGCAGGGCAGTGCCAGAGCAGTGGCAGGGCAATGGCAGGACAATGGCAGGGCTGTGCAGGGCAGCAACATCTGACCCCCCACAGCCCCTTCCCAGCCCGAGCAGAGCTGGGCCTCCCCCACCTCGCCCATTCCCTGCTCAGCCCTGCAGCAGCTCCAGGTCACCTCCTCATCCCCCTCCTTACAGCAGCCAGGACCTGCCCTTTGATTTATTTAAGCACTGACAGCGATTTAAAAGTGTTGGAACTGCAATTTTTCACCACCAACTAAAAATAGCAGAGTGAAATTCCAGAGCTGCCTCCAGTGCCGCCGGCCGGGCCCGGGACAATGGCATTTGTAGCCCACGAGTGACAACAGCACAGGCTGAGCTCCAGCTCCTAAAATAACAACTCAGAAAGGGCAAATTCTGGCTTTAATTACAGCCAGACAAAAAGGAGCATTTCAGAAGAGCATTATCAGAATATCTGGGCACACAGTGCCAGCTGCAAACCAAGTGGGGAATGCAGAGGGAGCAGGGAGGCCTCACAACACAGACACTCCAAAATTCAGATATTCTTGAGGGAGGGAGGCACACATAGCTGGAGCTTTCAGAAGAGCTGAAGCCTTTGACACAAGGAAAAAAACCTTCAGGAAGCCAGAAGGAGCTGATGATCTACAACAAGGAGCCTCCAGCCCTGCGTTCAAATCCAGGTACACACAGGGATGGGCCCTCTGAACCTCTCCAACATGCACAGAAGCAGCTCCATGTGACATCCTGGAAGTGACTCTTTTTTCTCTGATTCCCAGGTAAACAAGACTGGATCCCTTCTGAGGAAATAGTTATTGCCCAGCAGAAAAATCACCAGTCCTGCCCAGCTTCCAGACCCAAACCTGCTGGAAATGCCCAAATGTGGCCCCATCAAACTCCCTTCCCAATTCCAGCAGCAATCCCATGTGTTGGAGGCAGTCCAGGCTCCTGGATGGGAGCCCTGCTAGGTGATGCCCACCTTTACAGGGAGAACCCACCTGATGCACTGCAATATTCAGTGTGAAAAAAGCCACTTCTGGATACAGAGCAACCCGAGTGCACCTGGAACAAAACCCAGGCTACAGCAGAGATGCTTTCTGAAAGGTGAGAGGGACCATGACCAGATCCTGGCAGCTGCAAGGAAGAAAAGTTTCACCACATCTCTCCCCAGACGCCTCATCCTTCCATGGGTGAGGAGCTGCTGGGAGAGTTCCAGGTGCCGGGCACTGAGGGGACCCAGCACCTGCAGCCACCCAGGCACAGCTGTGCCCTCACTGAAACATGCAGGGGAAGAGCCAGGAAACAGCCAAGCTCCACGAGGAAAGGGCAGCTTCCAAGCACGGCTGTGAGAGGAGAGCTCTGGGCATCCCTCCACAGCAGCCAGGCCTCATTGCTCCTGTTTCCTCTTGGAATGCTCAGCTGGAAAGCAGAAACCAGGCTTGGTGCTGCCAGTAAAGGATCAAGTGAGAAATATTTGGGATTTTATTAAATAATACACATCCACGTGCCTGGCTGCACCAAGTGTGGAGACTGCAAGAGCAGTTGTCTGCAGGTAGCTGCTTCCCCTGACTGCACCAACTGAAGAGATTATTTTTATATTTTTAATTTAGTGCTGAGCTCAGCTTGATACCTTTACCTACACCATGAGCGGAACAGTATCACTTTTGTGTACCTGGGTCACAGGGCATGACATTTGTGCATCACTTTTATATCTGCTCCAGCAGAAACCTCCCATGCCCAAAATTTGGGAATCCAGAGAACAAGCCAGGCTGTCCCACCTGCCACAGCTGCAGATCAGACTGTGTGAGGCAGAGCACAAATTTGGAAGTCTCAGCTCCCAGGAATAACTCTGCACAAGCCCAAGTATGACAGTAACAGGCCAAGAGCCTCACACCCAAATCCTGCTGTTCCTATGGAAGGTGGAGGCTCATCCTCAGCCAGAGAATCTCAGCCAAGCAACACCTGCTGAGAGGGGACTTAAAACATCCTTTCAAAGCCCTGATATTAATGATGTCCCTCACAATTTGCCTGCCGAGCTGGGGGAGGAGGCAGGTGTTCCCTGGACAGCGATGGACACAGTGGGTTGGCCACAGGAGAAGTCAGAGAGATCGGGGCAGGCCAACGGAGCCAGGACACTTCTGTCCAGGTTGGCCTGGCCCCAAGAGGCAGAGTAGAAAAGGCTTCTTCAAAAAAAACCATGGAGTTCTGGGATTGGGAAGTTAAGGGCAGGGTGCTGCTACTGCAGGCTGTCCTTCCTCTGCCTTGGGTGTTCAGAGCATCCCAGGTAACACTCTCAGCACACCTGCTTTTGGACTCTTCCTTGGATTTCTCCCTCCTTCTGAAGTCACAGTTTTAAGCTCCAGCTTCAAAGAGCAACTGAGTATGCTGGAGAAACACAGACCCATGGAATCACTGAGGTTGGAAAAGCTCTCCCAGACCATCAAGTCCAGGCTGTGCCCCATCCCCACCTTGTCCCCAGCCCAGGGCACTCAGTGCCACCCCAGGCCTTCCTTGGACACCTCCAGGGATGGGCATTCCAAACCTCCCTGGGCAGCTCCAATCCCTGAGCACCCTTTCCATGGAGAAATTCCTGCTGCTGTCCACCCTGAGCCTCCCCTGGCCCAGCCTGAGGCCGTTCCCTCTCCTCCTGTCCCTGTTCCCTGGGAGCAGAGCCCGACCCCCCTGGCTGTCCCCTCCTGTCAGGGAGTTGTGCAGAGCCACAAGGGCCCCCCTGAGCCTCCTTTTCTCCAGGCTGAGCCCCTTTCCCAGCCCCTCAACCTCTCCTGGGGCTCCAGCCCCTTCCCAGCTCCATTCCCTGCCCTGGACATGCTCCAGCTCCTCAGCATCCTTGCTGCAGTGAGGGGCCAGAACAGGACAAAGCCCTCAGGGGCCTCAGCAGGGCCAGCACAAGGCAAAACATCCAGAAACACAAATCCAGCTGTGAAAGAACTGCCTCCAACCTCCAGCCCTGAAGCTGGCACTGAGCTGAGAGCAAAAAGCAGGAGTTTCCTGGACTAGAGAAAATAAACCAGGAGTCTGTACTATATTCTTAAATATGGTTTAATACTCTTCTCCATTTCTGTACATCACAACACCAAGATATCACTGCTTGGGATCTCTCTGCAGAGGCTATATAGTATGCGAAGGCTAGGATCTCCCACCCCCACTGAGTGTGTTTGCATGTGTAAGTGTAATACATATCAGTATATATTGATATACACATCAATATATAATGCAATATATATCACTGAAGAGAACACATTGATTAAAGAAATACAAAAATTTGGCATCATTTCCAAACTTAAATAGTAAAAATAAAAACTACAAAAAGGAGCTGCATACCCTAATGTATCATGTGAAATAACAAGCAGTATATTCAAAAATGTAAATTTACATCCAATTTTTGTGGTCTTGTCATGTCACATTAGACCCATTTACAATGGCAAAATCCAGAACATACTGCTGTGAGGGCCAGGGCTGTACTCAGCCCTGAGCAGACCCAGCCCCACCTCCTGGGAGAGATTCCAGCTTGGATGTGAGGATGGCAGCGAAGCCGCCGGCCACATTAGGGACCAGGGGGACAAATGGTATTACTCACAAGGACAGGAATTTTGGACTTCAAACAACAGCGTGGCAGAAATTTGAAGAGAAGCTCCCTCTGTTCAAGTGAACCAGGACAAGAGGCAAAGGTTTGCAGCTGGAACAGGAGCTGCTCCTGAGGGAGGCACCGGGAGTGATGCTGGGAGAGCCCCCAGGGAGGGAGCAGGACCTGAGCTGTGCCACTGCTCCCCTGGGACAGGACCTGAGCTCTGCTGTGCCACTGCTCCCCTGGGACAGGACCTGCCCTTGAGCCACTACTCCCCCAGCCTGCACGGCCCCTGACCCTCAGAGTGTCACCAGCAGGATGGACACACCCCAAGGATGAGCTCCCTGATCTATGGATCCTCCGTGGAACAGGCAGGACACAAAGCCTGGGCAGTCTGGGATCATCCAGAGGTGATCCTTTACCCCCGAAGGGTGCATCCCCACAGGACAGACTCTGCTGGGAACTGGGTGTTCCCAGGGCTGTGCCAGCGCTCCACGGATCGGAATCAAATATTCCACACTCCCAGCACTAATTCAGCCTTCACTCCACTGACTCAGTATTCCTGTCAAACACCCACTTCCATTAAAGACCTGTGGGCTCAAATTCACATAATCAAGGAAACCTTACGCAGTCCTAAAGCAAAAAGAAAAACCTACTGAGGAACAAAAAGCCAAGTGTACCTTACTTCACTGAAATCTCATGTTTATTTTTGTCAAGACTGAAAAAAAAATAAATTCCTGAAGGCTGCACTGCTCAAATCCAAATTAAGCCCAAGACTCCAGCAGCATTTTCATTGCAATCCATGAAGTGCATTTCCTAGTTTGTAAGAGCAGTGTTTCTGCAAATAGATTAAAGCACGTTTGGCTGGTGAGCCTCCCCAAACCATCAGAATTTGCAAGCCACATGTAATGAACCAACACTCAGGTCAGTGCCTCCTCAAGCTTTTGAAGAGAACTATGGCTCCAACCTTGTTCTGTTTCTTCTGCAGGCTAAGCTGAGAATGCCATGTAAATGGGTCACGGTGCTGCCAAATGCAGCAATTGATTTCTCCAATCAAAGTATAAAGAAACAAAGCAGTAGGATCTTACTTCTATTATTTTGGAAGGAAGAGGTTTACAGCAGTTAATGTATCATGAAGGTTAAAAAAAAATCATTTCCATAAAATACAAGAGCAACCAATTTCACCATTGAGTAAAAGTAAAAACTGGGATTCTTTTTAAATTAGTCCAAAGTGGCATATAGGAACTTAGTAGTTTGCTGCTGTACTGACACTATGACAAATCAAAGTGTAGGGTTTTGCTTTCTTAAATCCAAATGCTCGTGGATCAAGTTCTGGAAATGTTCCAATTCTAAGGCAGGGATCTGTTGTGTTTTCCACCATGAGTTTGCTCCTTGGGTTGGATGCTGGAGGGGCGAGGCACATGTTGCCGGACCCAGCTCGACTACCTAGTAGTCATCAAGGTCAAAAAATTCATCGTCTCCTCCTTGGTATTCCATGCCCTGGAAGTCCACCCGGTACCGCAAGATACCTGCCAAAGAAACAGCCTTTAGCTTCCCAGCATTCCCACAGGAACAGCTTCCCCAGCCCTGCTTCTACAGCTTCCCAGTGATGTCCAGCTGAGGCCTGGCAGCAGACTGGCAGCTGCTGTGAGAAACGCCACAGGGAATTTATTGCCCAAAGGAAGCAGCACCCACCTGCCCAGCCTGGCCACCTTCTTCCTGGAAAAGCTGAGCCTGTTCTAGGGCTGCATCTCCACAAAACACCAGTGGCACATCACTGGTCCCAGTGTCACTGCTCAGACCGAGGCCTGGCAGTACAATCCAGAGGGCAGCTGGCACTGCAGCTCCTTTTACAATGCAGTAAAAGCAGGATTTAGTGGCTGTTTTCCTCTTCCCACACCAAACGCCAACCCAGGGTTCTGGAAATCCTGTATCCCTGGAATAATTTGCTGAAGTGAAGGAGATTTTCAGGGACATTTCCTTTCAAGCCTACAGGGCATGGGAGCAAAGAGGATCCCATCATGCAAAGAGGCTGGATCTGGCAGGAAATGAGAGACTCCTGGCATTACAAACCCTGAAAACCTGGAAACCTGTTGATCCTTATGGAGCCAAACAATCCATGGTTTGTTCCTCCCAACTGATGTTCTCTGGGCCCTAGAAATTCCTCTTTACAATGCACTCCCTCCCGCCCCCGGGTTCACATCCGTCAAAGCTGAGCACAGCTTTGCCCTGGAATCCCTGCCCAGGCAGGACATGGAGCATGGCACTGGTGTGGCTGCATCTGCCCAGGATTTGTCAGACTGGCACAGGAACCACCGGCACCTCAGCCAGGTGTGGCTGATGCTCAGGGAGCTCCAGAGCAGGACTGGCTTTCAGAGGCCTCACTGCTCCAGAGGATGGACTAAAAATACTTTTCTTTTGAAAAGAAGCAGAAAATCAGGGAGTGCAGTACAGGGAGGCTCTAAGAGATGAGCAACAGCTCTAAGTGCTTCGGGAACAGGGCTGGTGGTTGTGAGAGCCCCCTGCGCTGGGCAGGGGCTGCCACCAAACCCCTGTGCAGACAAAGCCAGGCAGCTTGAGGCCCTCCTGAGCTCCAGCAGCTGACAGGGGGACAGCCCATCCCTGAGCCCTGCACAGGACACAGGGATTGAGGAACACAGCTGGAAAGTGACAGCGGCCAACATGGACCATCATCCTGCTGGACGGGGAATTAATCCACCCTGGTAAACACAACTGTTTCTTGAACTGGTTTCTTGACTAACAGGAGTAAGATTAATCCCACTCGTGTTAGCACCAGATTATCAAACCAATCACTAAACAAGAAAAACACATTTTCCTCTGGTAGTTTACCTCCAATTCCTCCAAATCCTTTCACAAATTGGGATCCTTCTTGTGATTTGTCTGTAACAATTTCCAATGTTGCTCCAAATTTCTTGTAGTTGTTTGCAAACCACTCCAGGAGGGGCATACTTTCTATGAGTTCATGTTCCTGCCCAGTCTGTGGAGACATTGGAAGGGAGAAATAAATAATAAAAACCTGTTACAGTCACTGTGTGTTCAGTACTGAGAAAACCCCCCCAAAGCTGGCTCCAGGGCTTTGTCCGCCCTAGCAGGGACAGCAGCCCTCATGCTCCACAGGGACATTCCTGGGGGAGGTATTCTTGGCACAACTGCACCAGGCAAGGGCAGGCACAACCATGAGCTCCTGATGCTACAAAATTCATCACTGACAGTGTTTTGGGCTTCTAATATGAAATTTAGTGCAGAAGCAGGAGAAAAACTGCCTCGGTTCTTCTGCTCCAGTGTCAACCCATGCTACATCTCAGTTTCACTGCTCATTCAGACTTGCTCTGCCTCCCGCACAGATTCCAGCCCCCCTATCCACCAGGCTCTATTCTCAGGCAGGAACCCTGATCCATGCAAGGAAAGCCAAAAGGCATCATTTTCTAAGCAAGAAGTGCAGTGATTATTGTGAAATAAAAACACCTCACTGCAGGTAACACTGCAAACCCTCCATGCACAGCAGGGATTGCCAGTCCTCCCTCCAGGAGGGAAAACAGCTGGAAATGGCCCCCCTGCACAACTCAAGTGGGACAGATCCCCACCCTTTTGTCAAGGAACACTTTTTTTCCCAGTTTATTCTGCAAGGTAACACAGATCCCTGGTCCATGAGGGATGCTTGACCTGCACGGACAGGAAACCCAGGCAGCAAATGACAGTTCCACGTGTCAAATACATCCCAAAGCAGAGACTCCCTTGGCACCTGATCCAGGTCATGATTCCTGACCTCCCAGTGGTTCTGCACGACCAAATCAGTGCCCCACAAGCAGGAAGCAAAGGTCTGGGGCCCTGCCTGCATGGTAGCTACCAAATCCTTGTAGGTGATGATTTGATGGTGGTCAAAGATCCCGCACTGCCCATTTACACAACCTTGGCATTGGCAGCAGGGAAGACTGGAGAAAAGCAGGTGTAGAACCCAGCAGTTACACAGAGTTCCTTCCCTGAGGTGTCACTGAGTGCCAGAAGGTCTCTGTGCTCAGGTGCTTGGGACAACCCTAGCCCAGGTGTCCAGAGCTCTGCACCAACACACTGAGAACAAACCGAGAAGCCCTAAAGCTGAAATACCTCCTTGTCTGTGAAGTGGGATTTATCCTTCTCTTGCTCTGGTGTCAAATACAGGATCTTCTCCTCTGAGAAGGGAGAAAAAATGGTAATATTAGTTTGGGTTAGGCTACAAAATGCAGTTTAAAGACAGCAGGAGACTAAGCACAGCCAGCAACTACAAAATAGGGGTCTGGGCATGGCCACTGCCTTCCTTCCTCTCTGAAGCTCTGTGAGCAACTGCAAAGGGCACAGCAGCAGAGAGCAGCTGCAGAGCCAACAGAGAGAGGGACAGGTCCTGCTGCAGGCCCAGCATTTGTCTGCAGGCCCAGAAATTGTGTTTCTGGCCACAAGGTCACCTCAGTCTCCCCTCTGATATCACACTCACAAAGCTGGAAGGAGATTCAGGCTGGCCCTGTCACCAAGTGCCCCCCTGGCACTGCAATTTCCTCTGGGCACTGGAACCCTGCTTGTTCCAGCTTTTCCCCCAGAGGGGCTGGTAAGCTTCAGGCCAGTGACCTGCAAAGTAACACAGACCTGCACAACATCCCTGTGATCAGATGTCTTCAGGGAGCTCCTCTAGCAAACCCATCCCAGTGAGGCTCCTCAGGTGTTAAACCCTGAGAGCCTCCAGTGTCCCAGAGCACCACGTACCCTCCGTGCCTTGGCAGTGCAGGACGTATCTCATGATATCCAGGTTTTCATAGACTATCAGGATCTCTACTGCTCCCATTTCCAAAGCTTTTAGTGTATCTTCCACACCAAAGCAGTACTTCCCCGTGTCCTGGCTGATCTCATCAAAGTATCGTCCTGCAGGGCACACAGAGCCTGCCATGAGCATTCAGCACAGCACACACACTTCAAACAAGCTTCATCTGAATGCAAAAAACTGTGAGAAGCAGCTGCCACCAGAAGGCCTGGAACTAAGGAGATCTCTGATGGAAGGATAGAGAAGATCCAAGTAGTCTGGTGGGGAAAAAGAAACCAACCAAATCTGCCCCCATACCAGCACTTGAGGTGTCCAGGCAGGAAGAAGAACCACTGCAAGTCCCACTCTCAGCCAGCACGACAGGGCTGGGGCAGCACAAGAGCACTGCCAGGAGGGCGAGAGCAAGAGCAGCACACTCAGTGCCACACACCTGGCTCAGGAGGAGGCTGCAGTGCATCACCTACCTATTAGCTTTTTCTCTTGGATGAATTTCACATTGGAGAGGACCTCAGTTGACAACTCAATTGCTTGATTGAAGCCATTTTCTCCTCCATATGAAATATCAACTAGTTTGAGCACTTTGGATTGCAACCGCTGAATGAGAGAAGGAGGAGACACGAAAACATAAATCCACTGCAGAGCAAGGCTGTCAGACTCCTCACCCTGCCATGGGAGTCACTGCATTCATTACTGCATTTCACCTGAGGCAGAGGGATCTCTGAATGTACAGAACTGAACCACAATTTTCAGGCAACAGGGAGACATTAGGCTTACTGGAGTTTAATTCCAATAAAGCTTCTGCTTTTGATTTGGGAACACTAAGAATGTGAATGCCAGTTCCAAACCAGGGAGGACAGATTTCTTATTAGCCCTGTTTTGAGAACAGGGAGTTCTCAGCTCTATGCAGGAAATATTAGGAATGGGAGACTTCTTTGGATACATCACATTTTTAGTTTTGATCAAATCTCTTCAGACACCAGAGTTATATTCCTCTGGAGGAGCATCCTGTAGCTACTGCTACTATCACCACGTCACCACTGACACTCAAACACATGGGCTTGCTCAGAAAAGGCCACTCACCTGATCAAACATGTCAGATTGACTCAGTTCAGTTTTGAAGTCAGCTGAGCCAGCTAGCACGAGCCCGGCCACGTTGACCTTGTCTCCGGAGATGAAGAGCTGCACGGCCGTCTCAGCTACCTTGCGCACGTAGTTGTGCCTCTTCTCCATGCGCAGGCGGGCGAAGCGCAGGGCAGACTGACCTCCTCTGCCTGCAGGGAGGGATGGGGCAGCCATGAGGGACCCACTGCATCCCAGCAGTATCCTCAGGACACAGCTGGCCCGGAATAACCAAAGCCAAGGGCAGCTGAAGCCTCCTGAATTCAGTTTGCCACGAGCTGTGGCAGGGGTTCCCACAGAACACTCAGAGAATAAAGAGGGTTCATTCCCACCAGGAGATTTTTCTCCACAGAGGGAAAATGTTTCTTTTCTTTCTATAAAGACTCACAACTCTGTAGAAATTGAACATCTGAGCACATTCTCTCTCCCTGTACCTTCAGGAGACGCCATGTCCTGTGTACATTGCCTCAAACGCTGCTGACGCAGCACAGCCCAGCAGTCTCTGCTGCACAGCCTCACTGGGGGCAGTGTTTTTATTTCATTTTGTCCCATCCCACTCTACAAAGGACAGTAGGCCAGGAGTAACAAGCAGATAATTTGCTGAACTCATCAGTGGCTGGTTACAACACAGCACCACAGAGTGGAACTTGAATTTTCCTTGCTCCATGAGGCCCTGTGCTTCCTGCAGAGAGCAGCTCACTGCTCCTCACTGTGGTGTGCACACAACACCAGCACATCAAACCTTAATGCCTCCACTGAGTGGGATTACTACTTGTTCTACTAATACTTAGTTGTAACTGTCCCAAAACCAAGTAAAGGGTCAAATGCAGCAAGAAGTAAAAAGTGCCATTTCTGAGATCAACTGCATATTACTGTGATTCATTAATTCTGACAGAAGATTCAGACTGGAGGCTTTGCTGTCAGATTCCAAGGGAGCACAGACTTGAGCAGAGCTAAACCCCCACAGGCCAAGTTCCCCATTTCCATGCTCACATCTCAGCCCAGGACAGACTGCTGCACTCAGAGCAGAGACAGACAAGTGTGTTACCATGCTTCTTTGGAAGATCCACAGTGAATTTGTGCAGCACTTCTCGTGTGTTTCCTTGGAGAGTTCCAAAGAGTGCCCCACTCCCATCTATTACAATAAAGCCAAACTTGCTGTCATCGGAGAGCAGCGCTGTGAGGGCCTGGAACAGAGAGTGAGGCTGTGAGGGACGGCCTGGCTCACATAGGCACCAGGGACAGCACAGCCCCAGCAGCCTCAGCTCACAGCTGGTCAAGGCTGTTTTTTCATAAATAAAGTGGAGGAAAAGCAGAAAATTTAGGAGCTGTAACTGTTCCAGATCACTACAGAATTCCAGGATTGTTTGGGTTGGAAGAGACCTTAAAGCCCATCCCATTCCACCCCTGGCCATGGGCAGGGACACCTTCCACTGTCCCAGGCTGCTCCAAGCCCCAATGTCCAACCTGGCCTGGGACACTGCCAGGGATCCAGGGGCAGCAACAGCTTCTCTGGGCACCCTGTGCCAGGGCCTGCCCACCCTCACAGGGAACAATTCCTTCCATACATAATCCTATCCCATACAACACTGTCAAGACCGCAAAGGAAACTCAAGTTTAATTTTGATCACAATTTCCCAGCTTTGCTAGCTCCCTACCCAAGGTCACGGACAGGTGTGGCAGCAAAACCCTGGAGACGGGCTCAGGAGAGTGTGAAATGAAATGGATCCCACCTCTCTGAAGCTGCCTCACCTCTCTGGCTGGCACAACTGGAGCAGTAATTCTCCTGGCATTCCAGCCAGGAAAGCAAAACTTGCTCAGTTCATTGTCAGATCAGTTTTGTACTCCAAAGCACTGACACAGCTTCCCTACCACCACCACTGGTCTGCTGCACCTGCTGACTTCAAGTCCCACAGGCAGAATGATGAAATAAATCTACAGTGGCTGTGGCAAATTCAGCCTTACAGAGCACAAGGAACAGCAGCAATAACTGTCCTGTGCATAATTGGCTGTGGAGAAGACAGCCCGAACATTTGCTGCAAAATGAAGTTATCCTTCAATTTTCCTCCCTTTAAAAAAAGGCAGCTGATTATTTCCCGTAAGGTCATTTAAGTTGCCCAACCAAAGCACAGTGCAGTATCAAGATTTTTGAGTTGATTTTGCCCAAGTACCCAAACTTTCTCAAGGCAATCTCTCAGCTGCTGTCCCCTCAGGGGCTGTCTTGAGTGGGCAGATATATCCAACACACACACACTCTGCTCAAATGGATACATGCCCAAAAAAGCAATAGCCAGGATCCTCTTTCTGGCTGGCAAAACCACATCAGTAGGATGGGGAACTTGCCAAAACTCCAGACTCCTTGAAGTCACCAGTTTAACACTGAAAGTGATGGTGCTGGGTTACTGCAAGGGACTTTGAGCTGCCTGCAGGGCTGTCAGCCTGATTACTGGGCTGAACCGAAAGGATAAAACCCATCAGTCATCCTCTTCCAAAATCCACACAACCCAGGCTGCAGCCCTCAAGCTTAGAAGAAACAGAGGTTAAGGTTTAAAGGAATCTCCTGGCCAAAGTAAATGTTCTGTATTAATTCCTCAGCAGTGGGATGAATGAGAGGAGGAAGTGGCATATTACACTGCAATCTATTTAACTGGGATGGAGCCAAGCAAAACGTGTGACTGGGATGAATGCTCCAGCCAAGGTATCAAAGTAAGCCATTGTAAATCCTACCCCTCAGACACACATCAGGGCTCATAGCCCCCTGGGGGAGTTACTTCAGTTTCACACAGGCAATAAAATATCTAGAAGAAATCTTATCAGATGCTCTTGCCAGGCAGCACATGACTACAGCTCTGATGTTCTTGATTTTTATACAGTACCAATGATCTGTGATTCCCTGATCAGTTCTGTCACTGTTTGACCTGTCAAGAAGGGACTATTGCCTTTGTTCTGTTCCTTCAGCCTGGACTGAGCTTCCTCTCTGCAGCTGTAGCCCAAAGATGAAGATCAGCTCCTCCTGCTGCTCCTTCACACCCTGACTTTCCCAGGAAAGCTGTGGGTGTCCAAGCAGCTGCCCTGGCTGTCAGCTCAGTTGGAGGAACCATGGGGTTCAAGGCTCTACAGGCAGAGAGGGGACAAAGTCAGAGCTCCCAGCTCCCAGCAGGGAGCCCCAGCTGACTCTGCAGTACAGTCAATCCCCAGGGAAATAATCCCACATCCCACAGCCACGGGAGAGCACAGAGCCTGTGCAGGGAGGGGCTGGCAGGGATCCCATCTTCCCAGGAGCAGCAATTCCCACAAATTCCCCTCAGGTCACTGTCACACTGATGAGCAGTGCCACAAACCAGCACCACTGGATTTGCAGCTGCTCCTGGCAACAGCATGCTGGGCACTTCTGTATTTAATCAGTGCCCTGAGGCAGCAGCTGCAGAAACCAAATAAATCCATCTCTAGACAGGGCAGCAGGAAACTCAGCATCCTCCTACTGCTCAACCTCCCTGGCTTTGGCATCCTGGCTCTCTACTGAATTCTCTTATTTGCCTCTTGCTTTCACTCATGTATGGACACAGGGACTTAGCAGAACTCCAGACCTGTGCCTATGCATAGGTTTTTATTCCTGGGAGGTCAAAGGCATGTTGGGATTTCATCCTCCCCTCTGTGGGGAGATAGAATAGTAGGGATGGACCTCACCTGTGCAACAAGAGCACCTTTCCCTGCTGTACTCCTGCCCTCTGAAAGCCACTTATGGATCACATCTCCACAGACTCAAGCAGAACTACATCACTGGAGGGCCTGCCAAGCCCATGTCACATGGGTTTGACAACAGGAAATTAAGTCTCAGGCCACACATTTATAATGAGGAACATCAAGGACGTTAGGGGCACTGCAAACATTGAGACCTCTGCACCTGCCACAGCCATAACAGCCTCAGAGGCAATACACTGACTGCTGTAATCCATATCTCTTTCAATGCTTCAAATCATTCACTTTACTTAATTAGATGTTGGATAAAAATAATCCCACTTCCCCCCAGACAGATTAGGCACATGCCAGTTCTCCATCAAGGCTCTCAGTTAACACACCTGATAGCGAGACTGGCAACACTGATATTATCTTGGCAGTATTTTTAAGTGTGACTTCAATAATATTTATGGGCCTCTGTGGGTAAGAAAAAACCAGCCTTCCTCCAGATACAGAGAGGAGCTCCTGTCTGTGGGTTACACAAACTCAGGGGTGGGAGGAGCTGGGCAGTCCCTCAGCTCCTTCCAGCAGGCACTCCCCAACTCTGGCTAGTCCCAAGCCATCCAGTGGCTTCCCCAGGGCATGTTCCTGCTGCTCTCCGGGCTCAAGCACAGCAAGGCTGTGCCCAGACCTCGGCTCCTGCAATGGGAGAGTCCTTACCTCTGTGTGGAATTTGTTGTCACACAAATACAATGATGTATTGATTGGTTTGAAAGGTTCAAAGTCAATGTTGACTTTCTTCTCTTTTCCTTCTTCTGTCACAATTGTTCCACAGTAAACAACCAGACCATTTGGAGGTACTACAAATGACACAATGCAGGTTTAGATCACTAAGGAAATGTGGCAAGCTGTACCCATCAAAAACTGCCAGCCCTTGAGACTCGTGGCAGAGTTGAAAATAAAGTTCCCAAACTTTTCCCCACCTCATTCTCTCCCAGGTCTCTACAATGGGAAACAAACTCACTTAGTGCACCTATAGCAGACGTGCACCTGCCTGTTAAACCCATGAGTTTGCAAGCTCACAGCACCCAGAGAAAGGCTGAGCAGCCCCTGAAGCTTTGGTGGACCCCACAGAGGGATTTGCAGAGTGACCATGCCAGGGAAGGCCACAGGCCAGTGCAAAGGCAGTAACAATGAACTCTTCCAGGGCTCATCTGAGACGGCCTGGGTCTGCTCCCCCACAAATTGATGGCAGCTGCTCAGTGCCATGTATACGGCACACAGAAGTTTCTGCTTGACAGAAAATCACTAACGCAAATGAACTACTGCAGAATATCCAGCTCTTAAAGTCTGGCCAAGTTTAGCAGAGTCAGCACTAAGAACAGAATCATGACCCCTCTCTTTAAAGACAAGGACCACCTTACTAATCTAGTCCCAAAGTCCACCCCTGAAGTAGCCATCCAAGGGCAACATACCTGGAATATCAGTGCAAAACAGCAGCACAGGCCAACAGATTTGATTAGCAGAAAACTGCATAGTGCAGGAACTTAAGGCTGCTCCCAAGAAAGGGAAGTGTGCCAGCATCCATACAAGCTAGAAGTTACCTTTGTTATAGAGTTTCAGTCTTTGCTGTACAGATGTAATGGCTCCCAGTACTGAAAGGCGATTCACTCTTGACTTTATGTTGGAGGCAGTGCCAAACTCATCCGCTAACATTTTTGCCACTCGCGAGATCTGGTCTTTGGGGGGAATGATCAACGAGATCATGCTGGTACCATTGCTGGGGAGGAAAAAAAGGGATGTGAGCAGGCAGCAAAGCAACAGGCACCCTCACACCATACTCCATGTACACAGTTCTCTCCTCCCTCCCCCAAGGATGCTTCTTCACTGTTACTGGGGTAATTCCCCTTCTGCTGGACAACAATGAGAGAGAAAAGAAAACAAAACAAAATAGGCTCTTCAGCTCAGCCTCCACCAAGCAAGTCCTCCAGAAGCTACTCGTTTACTCTGGGGTACTAATCTGAGAAGAAAGAACAGATGTACAGACCAAGGGCTGCACAGACCAATGGTTGAGCAGAAGGAATGGAAGCAGCTCCCAGCAGAGATTATTTGAAACAATGCAGCCACATACTTCAAGGACATCTTAGAGCCCATTTCATTTGTTCTCAGAGAGCTGGAGCACTAAGCAGCCCAAGTGCTGTCTTAACATGTTGTTTTCCTCAGATTAATACAAAAAACTGAACTGGAAGGATCCCTTTGTCACAGTAAGTCTTTTCTGCTTTCCCACTATCACTTTCTCCCCAGAGCAGCTCATCAGCTCCGGCAGCTGCTTTAACTATACTGCGCTAAGCACACACTGCTACTTCACCAGCACCAACCTCAGGCACAGAGTCCAGAGATAAGACCCCACAAATCACAGAACAGGCTTAAATAAAAGGAAAATAAGTTTGGTATTCATTTTTCCCTGAGGTTTGGGGTGGGTCCTGCAGAAATCTTAATCCCCAAAGCTGCCTTGTGGTTCAAATCCACCCAAAGCCAAAAGGAAAATAGGGAAAGTTCCCATCTGCCTTCCAGCAGGTACTTCCCATTTGCCATTGAAGTATCCCAGATGTCTGAAGTGCTGCCTCTGCATTGTCTCACATTTAACCCAGATCTCATGCTTCCCATTAGAGTAATGGCATAAAAATCAAATCCCTCATCGTATCCTCCAGCCCTCTCAAGGGCAAACCAGCTAAGCTCTGTGAAAAAGCCTTTTCTCAGGATTCTGAGTCAGAGAGCTAACAAAGTGCTTCTCAGACATCAAACTCCAGGGTTTTGCTCTTTTACATTTCTTATGGGAGGAGGAGCTACCCCAGCCCCTGCTTGCTGTTGTTTCAGGCTGTTACGCACCTTCAGTGTCCTGCTGAAGTGTTTGGGCTACAGGGGCAGCAGGGAAGTGCTTTAAAAAGCATCACTTCATTAGCCTCTTTACACAAGTTGTACAGCCCTCTCCCAAAAATCCTCAATCCAGGCCAAGTTGAAATGGAGGCTGGTAGATCAAATAAGTCCCTGACCTTAAAGACAACTAATTGGTTTTAATATCCAAGCTCCCCATACACACCAAAGTCACAAAGCCACACTGGCTTGCGCTGTTCCCAGGAGGAGCTCTGAGCCATGCTGGCAGCTCTCAGGCTTCCAGGTCACCCCAGCTAAGAATACTCCATATTCCACTCAATTAAAGCAGTTACCCACCCCAGTGAATGGCACCAGCATTAGGGGACAGATAATGGCTATCATTCCCAGCAGGCTCCTTTGAGCAAGAGGCTGATCAGAATGAAAGCAACTCTTCGCTATTTTTCTGAAAGTAGAACTCCTGAGTTATCTCCTCCTCTGAAAGAAGAAATCTTAGGACTTCCCATAGCTTAGAAAGCTCTGCCCATCACACCTAACTTCCTGCATCCCCTAAGGGCATCCCAGTGTGGCAGGTGGGAATGGGACTGTTATGCCCCTTGGGCACTCCCTGTCTCTCCTACTAGGAAGAGATTTCATACAACTGTTCCTGAATTGAGGACAGAGGGAAAAGAGCAGAGAATGAGTCCTGTCACAAGCTGCCTGGAAGATGAGCCCAATCTCCCCATCTACAAACTCCTTACAGGAATTTGCAGAGCAAGAAGGTTCTCCTGAGCCTCCTTTTCTCCAAGCTGAGCCCCCCCAGCTGCTCCTCACAGGACTGACTCTCCATACGCTTCCCTAGCTTTGTGCACAGCAAGGAGGAAGGCTGGGTGTACACTCCCAAGAGCAATTCATCAGTAAAATTCCATTTGAAAAGCTCCCTTCAGTTTCTGAATGCAAGTCACCCCTCAGATGCCAGCCCCTGGCCTTTTGCTGTGTTCCACTGCCCCACAAATACTGATGCCAGCACTGAGCGCCCACTGGATCCTACAGGGGACACTGAATTGGGAGTTATTTATCCAATACACAGCACCCCATCCATCAGCACAGGGTCACAGCACTACTCCTTAGGAACACCCCACCTGAGGTAACACCGTGGCCTCCCAAGCCCTGGTGATTTATTACTGCAAACAAACAAACAAATGAAAAGGGTCTCAGAGGATGCACTCCCCCTCATTTAAATCTCCAACTAGTTCAACACAGCACAGTACTGTGCCTGGGCCAATCTTTCAGCGAATTCCAGTCTGGATTTGTATCCAAAAGCACCTTCCACTACCAACATCAAGTGCACTTCTTGGGTTTGGCATGCTTCACCACTATGTACACAGCCAGAGCTATTTGAGGCTCTAACCAATTCCTGCAGAATCCAGCAAAACAGCTGGCATGCAGCTTGCCACAGGAGCAACCTTCCAAGCTGCTGGAAGCCTCGAGCACAAGGAGCCAGACAGCTTGTCACCATGTCCCCAGGCACCCAAGCACCCCAAGAGGTCACTAAACAACCAGAGACTGAGATCAGCAAGACACCAGCTGAAGCAGATGGGCACCAGCATTCAGGGTGACTGCAGAACTCCCTCACACACTGCCAACACCTCATTATCTGGCCATGCAAGAGCAGCTTTCCTCTCTCAAAGCAAGCTTGTACCTGTATGTGACCCTAATGCAGCATGGCAGGGTCTAAAAGCCCCTGTGGTGCATCTGCTAAACTCACTCCAAGGAGACAAAATGCAGCAGAGTTTCTAAGAAAGCTGCTGTTCAAAAACACTTTCAGAAAAAATAGGTTATTCTGCAGAGTAAGGTAATTTTCTAAGTCTCCTCTGGGTCTTTGCAGCCTCAACAAGATAAAAGGTATTTCTGCAAATCCCACCCTATCCCCTCCAGAGCTGAGGGTTCCGGAGTACACTTACCTGGGAATGAGGTAAGGAATTTCCCCATAATCATCTTAAGGCCTCCCAAAAGCGGGCATGGCTGTACCACACACCTGCTGTGGGGCACAACCAAGTGATCTATTGAGATCAGGGGCACTGCTCACACTGGCAGCTTAGGGTCAAACATGCCAGAAGCTGGCTCTGCCCTTCATCACCCATAGCGCTCCTGAAGGAAGCATGGACCCCATCCCAGACTATATCCTGATTTCACAGCACTGCTGAGGTTTCCCCCCAGTTCAGCACACCCAAGTTCCACCAGAGCAGCTGGGAGCAGACCAAGCTGAGCCAGGGGCTTGCAGGGCTCCAGCCAGCTGCTGTCCCTGTTCCTGCCAAAGAGCTGCCAGTGCCATTCAAGGCCAGGATGCTCCAGGATGTTTGCTCTGGAGAGAAGCAGCATCCTGGCCCACAGAACCGCACCATGAGTGCCACTGCTCAGAGGACTGGGGCAGAGGAAATAATCAGGAGCACAAGGGGCACCAGCCCACACACTACAAAGAACCAAGGGGGCAGTTCAGTGCCAGCTCTGGAGAGGCAGAAGGCCTGCACTGCCTGCACTGCGGGTACCACTCACAGTGCCAGCCATGCCAGGAACGGGCAATTAGCTCAGATTTATCAGCACCTGCCATGAGCAGCATTAGGTGTCTCTAGGAGAGAGAATGAGGATCAAAGCTCCAACTTTCCCACACCACAGCAGGTGAGCTCTAGCTTTCTCCCACAGTGTACTAGAGGGCTGTTTGAGGGAAGATGGGAAATATGCACATTTTGCTCTCTGGAGACAGCAAGTTCTTCAGAAAAATCAAGGTTTGTGGATAGGACAGCCTTTCTATTATTAAAACTCCAGTGTTACTACAGTTGGAATTTCAGACAGTTGTGCCACCAAACACCTTCCCCAGACACAGAGAGACCCCAGAGTAACTGCTGACAAGTGATTAGAGTGAGTGGCAGTGTGGGCAGCACTGAATCACCACTAAACTAGTCCCAGGAAGCTGCAGGGGAGAGCCATGCCACTCCTCCTGCAAGCAGCTGCTGTGGCACCCGAGCAGCTCCTTTCCCCGCAAGGAAAGGAGAGATCACCCAAGAGCCCTCCCTGTGCTATGTGTGCAGGCCAGGAGACCCATGGGTCCCTTCCAGGAGCACGGATGGCCCAGAGGATGCTGGCACCCGCTGGGTCCCTGTACCCAGCCCACGCCACGCTCGGTACCAGGTGCGGGGCCCTCTGGATGTGGTCTGTGGTCCAGCATGAGGGAGGCACCAGAGCAGGAGCCAAGAGCACAAAGCAGACACTGCACCCATCTGGAATGGGCTGCACCCCGTGGCTGCTTCCCATGACAGCTGCCAGAGGAGCCTCCTGCTCCAGGTGGCCATCTACACCTGCAGGGCTTTGTCACCATGATCCTTCTCTCCTGCCACCAGAAGGAACCGCTGAGCAGATCTTTAGACCTTCAGCTTTTAGCGGGTATTAGACAGTGATGTAGTGGTTTTCCAAAAGGCTCATACCACCTTACACAGGTGTGCCACAGAAATGGGTCCTGCACTGCCACACCCCACACCAGCAGCAGCCACCACAGCTCCTCTCCACCTGGTAGACAACCACCAGCACTCTGAGGAGGAGCGGTCAGTCAACCTGTCTCCTGCAATTTGGGCTATGAGCTGGCACAGGAGAGCATTAATTTCACAGCCTGCTATATAAACAGCAGTGACTAGCCTGCCCTGTGCTATCAGAGGAGGCCTGACAAACAGCAGCTGAGCTGTAGCTGTTCCACAGTGAAACATTTCACACTAACAGCACACTGTGGAATGTGGGATACAGATGCAAGGGAGGGCAGTCACTCCCTAGAACTCAAAATGGGCTTATTTTTACAGGGCATCCTTCATGAGCATCCTGCTTTTCCCAGGAACCGAGGGCAGCACCAGGCCTGTGTGTGACCGCCAGAGACTGCCAGGAGCACAGAGCCAACAGCTCCCAGATAAACAATCTGATCCCAACCACATTCCCCAGCCATGAAGCTTTCTATGAAGTAACTGTTGCCACACACTGCTCCAAGCCATGTTACCCTACCCAGGTAACTTCTCCTGCTCTCCATCCAGGACTGTGCATTACTGGGCAGGCACAACATATCCCAAGGAGCCCAAAATGCCTGGACAGCCAGAGCTACCCAAGCTATGTGATGGCTAAAGCAGTTCCATGCACAGCCAGCTGCAAGGTGGATGCCAGCAATATCTCTGCAATCCAAGGCAGAACTCCATCAGGCACATCCCCGACATGCCAAAGAGCTGCTTCTGAACCAACACCCAGAATGCTAAATCCAGGGCACAGCCCACAAAATCAGAGATAGGAGGAAAGAATACTTGAGAGTTTTGATGCTGTACCTGAGCAGAGATGTTGAATGGAGTGGTACAAAAAGGAAGTGTCCTTTGGCACAGGCAAGTACAAAATTGCTGGTTTGGGTTCCCTCACAACACCCAGGCCATTAGACACTCCCCACTCATCCCTGCCTTGTGTACAAGAGCACTGACCTTGCCAGAGGGAAGTTCTACACACGCTCTTGCAACTTATGAATTATGGCTGTGAAACAAACAGGTCACAGCTGTGCCCTTTAAAGACTTAATGTCTTTTAATAAGACAAAGCCTTCACCAAACAAAGTGGCTCAAGTCCACTTGAGATGCCAAATCTATAAAGACAACAGCAGATGCAAGAGCTGCACAACTTTTCCTGAAAAACCTGCTAGGAAAGAGCAGGGAATCTCAAGAGTCCAGGATCCCTCAGCACTTCAGAGGCCACATCACCAGGAAGCCAAAGACTGCACAGCCTGTGAGAAAATCAGTTAAATACTCTGCAATAAACCCAGCCAACACACCTCAACCTAACTGCTGCTTGGAGGCACCAGGGTTTTGTGATGCCCCCACCAGAAGGAGATGAACTCCCCCTCCCTGCTCAGCCCATGGGCTCCGAGCACAGCTGCAGCAGGACACAAGCACTGCACAGACACTCAGGCAGAGCACACAGCACTGAGGAGCTGAGCGGGACCCACCACAGCTCCTCTGAGGTTTAATGTGGAGCTGAGCCAAAAGCCAGGCAGAACTTTGTACAGCACAATTTCAGCCGGAAACCTCACAATCCCCCAGAGGCACCCTGCATTTCACCCCAGCACGCAGCAGAACTCTGGATCATCTCCTAAATGGTGACATCAAGTCATTCCTCAAAGGCTTCCACGTCATCCAAAGAAGGGTTTGAAAGTATGGAAGGGATCAGTTCCGAAGCGAAAGTAAGGCAGACTTCACCTCTCTGGATCCAATGACACCCCAGAAGCAGAGAAAAAGGACAAGATGGGGGCAGGGTGGGTATGAGGAGAGTATTTGCAGAGTCAGGAGACCAAGTAGTTCATTCTTCAGGAATCCTTTTCATAAGCATTAATTGGAGAAATCGAGGCCCCCCTCCGCTGAATTGAAGAAACACTGCAGACACCGAATTCTTCCATCAGTCTCTGAATGCCACCTCTCCCATGGACAAAGGAAAACCACTTAACTGAACAGCATGAGACTGTGCAGCTATTCAACCATGGCTCATACAATGCCAGGCTCTCCTGCTGTAGTCCTGCTCCAAAGCCCATGACAGGAATCTTGCGCATCATTCTCCTCTAATACTGGCAGACTGGATAGAAAAAGCACTTAATGTAACCAGAATCAGCTTAAAGCACTCAGACCGTCCTGGAAAGGTATCCTGCCCTCCTACCCTCACTCACTGTCCTTCTCAGAGAGGAAAGGCCTCCAGATGCCAACCAAGCTCTGAGTTCCAGCCAGGGAGAGAAGCACGCAGCCAGAACCCACCCTGGAAAACACAAGTGAGCCTCATTTCCTCAGAGCACCCCTGGCTCCAGCAGCCAGGGAAAGCTTCCCACAGGGAGGCAGCAAATGGCTGCTCAGCAAAGGAGCAGAGGCAAGCCTGGCTGGAGCCTGAGCAAGGGTCAGGCGAGGCAGTGATTCCCCCTGAGCAGCCGCCAGCCATCTGCCAGGAGCTGCCTCCTGGGCTCAGCCTCCCTCACTCCCAGGACACAAAGGAGGTGAGACAAGAATCAGGTCACGGACTTCTACTCCTCCACATAGCAGTTTGGCAGCTCTCGTGTGTCTGAGGGCTGCAGAGGTAGCAGGTGACAGCAAACCCTTGGCCCCTGGGTGACCACGCACCACCTGCCCAGAGGGATATATCAGCAGCTTCATCCCCAAACTGGGGCCAGCTGATACTGCTGCTCAGGCCACCACCAGCACCCCCATCCCAAATCAGATGTGCAGCTCCAGGAGCAGATCCAAACTTCATCCCAAGCATTGAATCAGCACAAGTGCATCCTGCACACCCCACAGAGAAGGTGAATCGATGCCTCTCCAAAATCCTTGGATCAAATGCAACACACCACAAAACATAATTGCATAGGCATGTTTTGAATAGGCCTTATTGGCCGCATCTGACCTCATGCAGAAAGCCTGGATGCCCAGTTACTGGGAAATGGAACACATTTCTGCACTTCAGACATTTGTGACTCACTGGGAGGCTCAGTCTTGCCACAGCTCCCCTGCTCTCCCTCCTCCTTCTCCAATTATTAATGCTCCAAGTTTAAAAGACTTGTTGCATTATGCTAATGGGCCATTTGGGTACAAGATGTACACTGAGGGACTGAAACAAATCCAGATTTGCTTATTAAGATGCTAATGCCCCAGAGCTACATGGGAATAGGTGGCTAAGAGGGGGAAAGAAATCCAGTTGCCACAAGGCCAAAAAAAATAGTCTGTCCTCTTTTGAGGTGCTCGTTCTCATCTCCTAGCCACGTCATTCCTCAGGGGCTCATTCATCAGCTCGATGTGAATGATGATCTGTGCATGAATCACACTGCTCACTAATGATTCACACAGTTGTAAAAGAGGTACCAGGCTGCTAAACAGCCACAGACACTTGCTGAAGTTCTGATCTGGAACCACTTTTCCAGCTCAGGTCCTCCTCAGCCATTTGCCAGTGAGCACTCTCCAAACAGCACTTCCTAATTGTTGCTGTATTTCAAAAGGGACATGTACAGCAGGCAGGTGAGAGCCCAGGAAATGTTTTACAACCATTAGACTGAGGCAACCAGCAGGATGTCAACAACTCTCTGGACATTGTCCCTGGCTCCAGCTGTCTTTCCAGCTGGCACAGAGTTCTCAGACCACCCACTCTCAGCACCACTGAAATAGGAGACACACTGCTCTGCTCAGTCCTGAGAGGTCTGATCATCCCTGCTTACATGAAATCCACATTCAGCTTCTACTCCAGCAATGTGAACACTGACAGCCTGAAGAGGTCCAACAGAGCAGGGAAATGGTGTGGAAGCAGCTGCTGTACATCCCACGTGGTTTCCTGCCACAGTGCCCTCAGCTCTCCCTTATGCCCTGGACTGTTTCTATTCCAGCCTCTCTGCAAACACCTCCTCCCTCTCCTTATACCACCAGATGCAAAAGGCAGTATTAATATTATAGCCTTTGCCTCTCAAGAGAAACATGACCTCCTTTAGGAACTCCCCCTGCCACAGGCAGGATGAGAAAGCACGACTCGGAGGAAGCAATCTGCCTTGGGTAACAACTTAAACCACAAACTCTGCCCTAAACACTCCACACTAAAGGCAGATCACCAAGTCAAAGCAGAAAAGTCACTGTCAGTAAAGCTCAATTCCTGCGGACCCTCCTCCTCCAGCCCTTGTCCCCATCCATGTCTCACATTTCGCACAGTGTGACAGCCCAGCTCAATTCCAGCTGGAGCAGGACTTTTCCGCAAGGGAGGTCCACTGCAGACACCAGCTCACAGAGATCCTCAAGGCTGTCTCATGACTGTAGCACAACAGCACTGCTACCTAAATACCACAGGATGAGTTGGAAAGCCAATGACCACCTTGGCATGGCTCTGCCCTTCCCATGGACCAGTCCACCCAGGCCTGGGGCAAGGCCTCCATCCTACAGTGTAATCTGCAGAAACAGCACCTGTATCAACAGTTAAACTGACCCAGAGCTCAGATCCGAGGCACAGCCACAACGACAAACAGGTGCTGATAAAGAATGCAGGGAAAGAGATCTGCTGCCAGGCTGGGAGCAGGGGAGGGAGCCTCTGGACTGACACATCTCTGGCAGTGCAGGAAAACACCAGTCAGTGCTGACAGATCTCACCAAATGCTCCTGGTGTATGACACCCCCTTAAGCCAAGAGAGCTGCTCTGGTACCTGCCTGGGCATGGTGATGGTGTCACACTGAATCTGCAGTTCTGTGTCTTGTATGGAGCAGGAGAATCCACGCTGGAGGTAACTTGGCTATGGCACTGTCCCACAGTTATCCCAGCACAATTCCACCTTCAGCAGCACCAGCAGAACAATCCACCCACAAGAGTGCTGCAGGAGCTCTGCCTAATTCAGGAGGGAAATACGGCTCACTGAGGCAGCACCAGAGAACCCTGGCACCATGGTTTCCCAAGGACTTTGTTCAAAAGAAGCTGGGAACAAGGCAAAGCTGTACAGGACATACCTGTCACTGACCCCAGTCATCCCCTGACTGCCCCTCAGCAGTGGAGCTGCTATAGCTCTGTCCACACTGGTATTAACTTACAGCCAGGTGGGCTCTCAGGCCACTTCTGGAAAGGCCACCATCCTTACAGTGGAACAGGTCAAGACTACCTTATTCCCCAGAACCACCAGGTTGTCCAAGCACATCTCAGCCCTGCCAAGCTGCCTGCTCCCAGAGCAGCACCATCCCAGCACATCCCAGAACAAGGTATGAAGAAGCACAGCCTCCTGATCCTGTTCCACAAGACTGGGAAACAGCATAGCTTGTGGCTAATTCCAAGGCTGGGCTTTTCCATCAGGACCAGCAAGTCTCTAGACAGACTGCAAGAGAACCCATCTGCAAATGATGCTGGGCAAATCTTTTCTGTCTAAGCAACAGGTGAGCTTGTCTACCCTCAAGCAGATCTATGTTTCATCTTCCAGGAATTCAAGCAGAACTATGTCTCTCTTTGCAGGAATCCTCATGTATTTTCAGGTGTCTGTCCTTCAAGGCGACTGTATTTCATTCACTTTCTGTTTCACCCATACAATAGATGGAAGTCTCAACATGGCAGAATCCAAACCCAGGCAGGAATTGCAGTACTTTGCTTTCCTCCCAAGGCTCTGGAGACACCAAGACATCTCCTTCTCTTGCCATTTCTCCCTCCTCCAACTCTGAAACACTTCTTCCAGTTACTACCAGAATATGTTACTTGCTCAGACTTTGTTCCTGCATTTGCCCTGTTTGACCCACCTTCCAGAGCACACAATTTGGAATAATGTTCTTCCACACACCAGCCTCAGTTGTGTTTGCAATTGGTGCCTTCAGAGACACCTTGATCTTCACCTCATCTTTTCCTCTTCCAGTAAAATAACCAACAAGGGCTCCTGCTCCCAACAGAGCAAGCTCAGGACAGGGGAGACATCTCCAGACTAGGTTCCTGAAGGTTTTCCTATTGTAAGGGAGCTCCACACCCTGCACTAGTAGCACTCTCCCTCGGGGTCTGGAAGCTCATCTGGCCAGGGAGGTGTCAGTAACATTTCCAAGCAGAGAAGTTTGCAGAAGAAAGCATTTCTAAGATGTAGAGAAGTTTCCAAACATGATTCCAATGTGACATCTCAGGTCCTCTCCCAGCAGAGACTGCTTGTTATTGCTAATACTTGATTTTGCCAAGCATTTACAGCTTAGATTAGCAGACAACCCTGCCCATACCTCAGCTAACTATTCAGAACTGCAGAGACCAAAGGAACAAAGAGGATTTGTCAGTTTAGCACTGACACTGGAAAACTTCATGAAGCAACAGCAGAAAAGCCCTGAGAGTGAAGATAAAGGAAAACAGTGGCTAATGCTGCTTCTACTTGGGCTGTTGCAGCTCCACAAAGAAATACACAGCTGCAGCTTCTGGGGGGCCCAGTGTTTACCCAAATTTGTTCTACAAAACTGAACTGTGGACTGAAAGCAGAATTAGTCTCTCAGCAGGGGAGAAGCAGAGATGTCTGATGAAAGTCTGATTGCTCTGAGCTCTCAGAGATGAATGACAAGGATAAACTTCTGACAAGGCCACAACTGGTTCAGCAGCAGCCTATTCTACCATCTTCTTCTGGCCACAAAGGTTAATTGCCTGCCGTGCTGCACTGGCCCCTCCGCTCCTCCTCACACACTGTGCAGAGCCCAGCTACCCTCCTCCACCTCACCAAATCAGAAACACCAACTCAGCCACTCTGTATAGGATCACAGAGTTTGCAATTCAACTTTGGAGAGTTGGAAGGAGATAACTTTTGGTTTAGGAAGCAAGACATAGATAACATCTCCTTCTAGTCACTGTCAGCACAGACAGGGCTTTGAGGTGGGGCTAGGGAATTAAAAATTATTTTTCATTGTTTTGAATTGACAGATTCTTTCTATAGAGATCAGTGAGAAAGCCACTGATTTCCTTAGCAGGGCTTGGAAAATAACACAGGGCATTCTGGTAAGATGTTACCTCCAGGTTTGGGAGGCAGATCTACCCCTGCTGGCCTCCAGCGGATCAGCTTCTAGGAAAGCTGAGGTTTTAATCTTTCCCCTGGGTGCTCTGACCAAGCACTGCCCCTTTCCTCATCAATCCCATAAAAGCACTTCCTTCCTCATCAATCCCATAAAAGTACTCTCCTGCTCACGTGAGTTGTTAACACCCTGCAGACTCCACTGATATTTTACCAGAAGAGCTGGATAAGAGCAGAGGTGCCCCAACCACCACATGCCAAGGGATTGTCTAACTCCAGCTTCCTCCATTTCCCGTCCCTTTGATCCCCTGCAGGAACAGCCAGCACATGAAACTGGGACACTGCTGCCGGGTCACTAATGGAGCACATGAGTAAGGGAAGGTGGGGACACTAGCGAGGCCCTGGCCCTCCACATCACCCTGCTGGAAGGCTCTGCCCCCCAGCCCACTCCAGAACAGGTCTTCCTACTCCACAGGAAGAGGAAGTGACTCTTCCAAAGGCCGGAAAAGCCTGTTCCACTGCCTCACATCTCTTGTGCCAGGGAGCCTGAGCCTGCAGCACCTCTTCTTACGGGACCCAAAGCAGGATAATTTTGGGTACGACTCCCTGGGAGACACATAACCAGCATCACCCTGCTCAGAGAAGACTTGCTGGCACCAGCACCACCTTGCTCAGGAGTTGGTTTAGCAGCTGGCACAGATTAAATTAAGGGACAGCAGTATCACCACACCCAGGAGATGTGCTGGATCCAGGGGGCACAGCTAAACCCCCTACACAGATCCAACTGTGCCTGTGGCATCTCTGCTGCACAGCAGAGCTGTTCCAAAGATCACTGGAAGAGGAAAGACAGGGCAGACTCCTGGGCTGTGGCCCCAGGAAGCCGATACCCACAAGAGACACCTGCCCTTCGGCCTCCCGGGATGCTCCAACACCTGCTGGAACCTTCTCTGCAACACTCATCTACCCCAAACAACACAAGAGCTGACACTGAACTGGGCAGAGTTTGAACCAGGGAGAGACAAAACTCCAACTGTACATTTCCAAAACCCACCCAGGCTCCCTCAGTACTCTTGCACAAAACTATATCACAAGCTCCAGCAGATGCCTGGGCCTTCCCAAACCCTTTCAGCTTCATGGGACCGCTGTGAGCACAAACCATGCTGCTCACATCACGTACAGGCACAGCCCAATGATCAGCTGGGGCAGCCAAAGTCCACTGTGCCACAGCGAAGGGCAGCCCAGGCTCCCCACTCCCTTCTCCCACCCACCATCCCTGCACAGCTGCATCGTAAATCAGAGTAAAATATATTCAGGGAGACCCGTGGCTTGGGTTCCCCTCCTGCCTGGCTTAGTTTTCAGCTGAAAGACTCCACTCCATAGAACCAGCACTAAGGACACAGCAAGACAGAAGCTTTGCCTCTGCCAGCTGGCCCCAGGCTTTTGGGAGGGCACAGAACGATGCCAATGCTGCCCCAGCTACCGCAACACCTGTTCAGGTGAGCCTGTGGAAACTGGAGCCTCAAGGGTGGCTAAGGAGTGACCCTTCATTTTTATTTTATCAGGCTGTCTGCTGAGACACACTTTCTTTGCCATTTTACAGCCGCAGAACCTTGAGGTCTCACAATTCCTCAGGCCCATGACGGCTCCAAACCAATGGAACTAGCCACTGCCAAGCTGCCCTCTTAAACAGGCACCTCTGGCATGAGGCAGACTGCAGGAACAGACTTTTGGGAAGGGGGGTGCAAAAAATTAGAGTGCAAGGATTAACGCGAGATAAGATACTTTAAACTTCCCACTGTCCAAACTTTGGAAGAGCTTGCTTTCAGGGAAATGGACCTGAGCACCTTCGCTCAGCTGGGAGGGGAAAGGGTGAGAAAGATCAAATAACTGTCAGAAAGGAAAGCACTGAACAAGTGCAGCCTCAGCCCCCGCCTCCCTGCCCTTACCCCGCCGCCTTCCCCGGCCCAGCCGGTCCCATGGGAGAAGCCCAAGGCTGCACGGGGGACAGAGGAGCGTCTCCTCCGGCTGGAATCCGCCTTTCCCCGGTGCCAGCTGGCACGGGGCGCCCAGACGGGCCGGGAGTGGGGCGGGCACCGGGGACACGCACCTGTGCCACCCTCCCCGGGTCCGGAGGAACCGCCCCGCACGGGGCCGGGAGCAGCTGCGGGGCCGCGCCGGGGCCGGCGAAGCCCGGGGCAGCCGAGGCCGTTTTCCCGTGCGGGAAGCGCGGTCACGCTTCCTCTCCTCGCCCCCACGGCCCTGCCCAACCTCCCCGCCGACCCCCGCCCCCGAGCGGCCGCCGGGCCCCACGCGGCCGCACAAAAGGGCCCCGGGGCCGGGCAGGGGCGGCCGGGCCAGGGCTGCGCCTCCCGTCCCCCCGCGCCAGGCGGGCCCGGGCAGCGCCCGGCCGCGGCCCGCTCCAGCCGGGACACCCGGCGCTGCGGGGCGGCGGCCCCGCGCTCACCCACGGGCCGCCTCCAGGCTCTTGATGAGCTTCTTGATCTTCCAGATCTCCACGTTGCGGTCGGCAGCGCTGGGATCGTCCGCCATCTTCTCCCTCCTCCTCCTCCTCCTCCTCCTCCTCCCGCGGCGGCAGGCGCTGCGGCGGGCGCGGCGGCGCGGGGCGGGCGGGCGGCGCGGAGCGGGGCGCTGGGGCCGGGTGTGTCCCGGGCGGTGCCGGTCGGGCCCCGCCGCTCGGTGCCCGCTCCCCCCGGCGCGCGGCGCTGACGTCGCACGCGGTGCTCGCGCTCCCCCGCGCCGCGCACCATGTGTTGCAATCGCCTCACATGGGGGGCCCTTGACGTCACTTCCGGGCGGAGCCGGCAGCGGGGCGCCGCGCCATTGGCCGCCGCCCCTCCCCGCGCGCGCGAGCGGGGCATTGTGGAGCGCGTAGTCCGGGGGTAGGCCGGCGGGGCGGGAGCGCGCGCGCGCGGGTCTCGCGAGAGCTGCGCGAGACAGCCCGCGCGCGCTTAAAGAGCCCTTGAGGGGCGGCAGGACCGGGGCAGGGCCGGCACCGAGCGGGACTGAGGGGATGGGCGGGAGCGGCCCCGGCGGGACAGCGGCACCAGCCCTGCTCCGTCCCGGGGCACAGCAGGGTTGCACACAGCGCTGAGACGCTCCAGAGGCTGTCTGCACGGTCTGCTCAGGGCTGAGCACGTCGCCCTCGGGGGACTCGGCCACTCGTGGCGGCTTTGTGTCACCGGAGAGCTCGCATTGACCCCTCCATCCAAGTCATGGACGGACAAGTTAATCAATGCCCAGTGCTGAACACTGGGGGATACCGCTCGCCAAAGGCCTCTGGGCTACGTCCCTCAGCCAGTGCGCAGCCCGTCCCAGTCCCCTCATTCAGCCCACACTGCCCGGGTCTGCCCATGAGAATGCCATCAGAGAAAGCGTCAGCGCCTTGCTGAAGACAGGAGAGACAACGTCCAGTGCTGACCCCTCATCCATCCAGGAGGTGCTCCACTGTGGGAGGCAATCCTTTAATGAACCCATACTGACTACTCCTCATCACACTCTGGGCCACCCCTGTCGCCCCTGGTGGAAACTGTCTTGAGTACCAGAACAAAAACCATCCTTTCCTCCCCCTTAATACTTGAGCTGGCAGGACAAAGCAGCTGCAAACCCAGTTTTTGTTCCAGCTGAAGAGACAGAGTAAGAGATGGGGAAAAGGAGACACAGCTACATTTATGCACCACCCTGGAAGGCTGGGTTGCTGGAAGCACAGCAGGCAAGTGCTGCTCGAGCCTGCAGCCCGTTTTCTAAGGTTAAGCCCAAGCACAAAGTGCCTGAGGGTGAGGTCCCACTGCTACTGCAGTCACAAGACTTGGGGCACCTCATGAAAACAGCACTGACACTCTCACGAGAGCCCAACCTCAATCTGACACCTGCTTTTTGCCTGTCAATGAAGCACCAGTTCCAGAAAGTTACAGCTGCCTGGCTGTTTCTTCTGCAGCTGTCACAGGCAGTAAAGTACTCGTGTTCTCCATCAAAGGCTAGGAGACCAGGAACTCCATGTTGGACACTTTTCTGCTTTTATTTTAAAAAAGTCCAGAATGGATCCAGTAACAGTTTTATTACCAAGGAAATTGTTTTACCATAAGCAGAGAACAGACACAGGATGGAGCAGAAAGCTCAGACAAGCAAAGTATTGAACTTCCACACTGCCTCTTTTATAAGAAATAATGTTACAGATGAGTTTGAAGTAGCCCCTTTCCTTCAGAATAAGGGTACCAGCCTAGCTCAGGGCTAAACGGTCTCTAGCTAAGTCCCAGCCTTGCCCTTGCTGCTCAGAAGCCTCTACCTGCTCCCAGCTACTCAGATCCACAAGGAGGGGGCATGCAGGCCTTATTCTCCTCCCCATTCCTGGACAGCTTCCATCTCAACCCTCCAATTTTGTGACATGGTTTCCAAGCTTGGATCTCGGATTTACTACACCATTGTGTCAAGTATTAAATGATCAGCCAGTCCCCAAGGTGCTCAGGGGAACACACCAGGGCCAAACTTGTAACTTTTGTCTGGCATGAATTAACTTTTATCAAGTGACAATTTATCTAGCAGACACATCACTAAGTTTATACATTGAAGAATTTTATATATAGAATACTGCAAAAACACAGTAAGTCTGAATTCTGCCCCTTGCTGCTCAGGAAGGTCCCTTCTCTCCCAAGCATCAAGAAAATCGACCTCGTCATCATTCTCTCATCAAGGCAAGATAGAGACTCCTTATTGCTTCTCTTCCTTCTGATCTCCTGGACTTCCAGAACCCTCTCGCTCCGAGGCCATCTGTGAACAAACAGGTTTATTACTTGTGGTAACAACAAACTGCTTCTCCTGGCCATTTTTCCCTGGCTGGCTGCTCAGATCAACTCCAGCCTGGAGAATCCTCCTTCAGTGCAATGAACAATGTCCACTTGAGAAGGGAAATCTTCATCTCTGCCTGAACTCTGAGAGGGAGGAAACAATCTTCCCATTATTCCCTTTCTCATGGGACATAACAGGCTCACACTGCAGCACTGAAGATTTGGTTTGACACCAGGAAAGCAGCTGTCCCCAGTAAGGACAGCTCAGCACCAAGGTCACCTGGGCACTGTGCCAATGCCATGCTGCGACACCTCCCCGCATAGGCAAGCACATCCTGGCCAGGTGCCAGTGGGTGGGAGGGCCTTCCCCCGGGAAGGAGGTGGAGAAGTAAATCCCAATGGCCTTTATTGTGGCTTTAGGCAGACTGAACAGGAATCATTTTTTACAATCACCCTGAACTAAGTTCAGGAGTTACTTCTTCAGGCACTCCATGCACTGAGGGGAAAGCCCCCTCCTTGCTCTTCTGGATGCTCCTTACTAGGAGCTTCCCATTTTCCATGGAATGCTGTACAGTAACAGAACCCTGCCTGGAAGCAAGGCCAGGATTTCAGGCCTTCAACTCTCCCTAATCTTCCACAACTGCCCTTTCAGACAGTGTCACTCAGAGGGAGCTGCACAGAGGCTCAGCACCACCTCCCACCCAAGAGTTCAGTGTTCTGACTCCAGCCCAGCTCTTACCCCAGTTCCATGTCCTGACTGCCCCTTCCCCATCTGAGGGCTCTGAAAGTGAACTGGCCATGCACCTACCTTCTTGTATGCCATTTCAAAGAGTTTCAGGGAAGCCTGCTGCAGACTGGTTGCTGCCTGCCTGATGTTCTCTCCTGTTTCACTATCTTTACGAGCCAGAAGTTCTCTCATTTTAGCAATTTCTTCCTTTAATTTGTTGCACTGCAAAAAAGACATAAAGGTGAAATACTGCATTTGGTTCATTGTTAGTCTCCATCCTGTCATTTCAACACCTGCTGGCCACAGCAAAACTACCTTCTTGTGCCAGAAACCAAGAAGTTAAGCGCAAATTGAGTCTGCAGGGCCTAGGACTGTGCCCAGTTCCCAGTAGGCACCTGTCCACTTCACTAACAGTGTCCCAGTTGGCATTAATGGGGCTCTGTTTGCTGTCTGGGCAGAGGTGCCAAGGACAGAGCCCTGCAGGGTCTGACAGCTGGCCAACGCTGTGCTCTGTGCCTTGCACAGCTTATCTGGCACAGCAAGCTAGTCTCTATGGATATTTAAGGCCCTGTTGGGGAGCTGGCAAGCAGGGCTGCTCCTGCCCTGATCAGTCCCTGTGCTGCCTGTGGAGCAGGAGCTCAGAACAAACCAACAGAGTGGGCTCAGCCTGGCCCAGAGCCATCCATCAGTCCCTGCACAGGCTGGCACTGCCTCCTTCCCTGGCAGGCTGCTGGGGAGGGCTCCTGGACACGGCTGTGTCAGCAGGGCTCACAGACACTGCACAGCTCTGTGGCACACCATCGGGACGGGGACAGGGAGCATCATCAGCACCCAGCACCCATCAGCACCCAGCCAGCACACGCTGTCCCCCACCTCCCCAGCGAAGTCACAGGGAACAGTCCCTGCAGGGCACATAGACTCCACACTCCTGTGGGAGGAAAGTCTCTCACATCATTCCAAACAAAGAGCCAACCAATATCATGGAATCACAGAATGGTTTGGGTGGGAAGGGACCCTAAAGATCATCTCATTCCACCCCCCTGCCATGGCCACCAAATCGTTCCAAGCCCTGTCCAACCTGGCCTTGGACACTGCCAGGTATTCAGGGGCAGCCACAGCTTCTCTGGGCATCCTGTGCCAGGGCCTCCCACAGCCCATCCTCCCATCCCAGGGATGGATTCCTTCCCAATATCTAATCTAACTCTGCCCTCTGGCACTTTAAAATCACTACCCCTTGTCCTGTCCCCATCTACTGGCAGAGAATCAGCCTTTAACTGACCAGAGACTGCTACCAACAAACTGTAATCATATTCCTTCAGATACATCAGAGCCCCCAGGAGCCCTTTAATTCTGCTTCACAGAGTTGTTAAATTGGTAATTGGGCACACTCTTTTAAAAGTTGGCTTTTGAAATTCACAATGCACTGCCCTGGAGTGGTGTGAAAAGCACTCTTGGATATTAAATACCCATTTAATTTCTAAGAGAGAAAAACAGGAGTTAAGTGGATGCTGATTTTTATTACCCCAGGTTCTTGGGTGCTGTGCAGAAGAGCACAGCAACTCTGCCTCTGTCCCTGCACTAACAAGGGCAGGCACTGTCCACAATCTCCAGCCTTGGAGCAAAGCTCCTCTCTGAGGAGCCAGCCACAGCACAGTCCTTATCACAGCACTGCAAGGCCATGCCAAAGACACAGCTCTGTCAGAAACCTCTCATCAGCAACTTCCCAGGCACTCAGAGCCACAGTGACACCAACCTTGCACTTTGCCATAGGTTACTTGCCCGCACTCAAACCCTGCTCCCCTAAGGATGCCTGTCCATTCTCCCCTCAGCCACACTCACTTCTCCCATTGAATGCCACAGCCAGAGGTACAGGGCTGTGCCCCCTTCACCCGGTACAGAAACACGGCCAGAGCTGGTACCATTGGCCAGAGCCAGCTGGGAGTAAAGTGGGAATGTGAACAATGATTTTGTGAGGAATTCTACGTGCTATGGCACTCCAGGATCAGGAACCACCTACCTCATCTGCTGGCAGCTGATCCTTGAACTCTTCCATCTTGGACTCCGTGTCGTGGATGATGCCCTCGGCCATGTTCACAGCCTCCACACGTTCCTGGGGGACAGAGCTCATCAGGGCTGCTGCCCACACCACTGGTGACACAAGTGGTGACACTTCATGCCTCAAACTGCCAAGCTGCACTCAAGTTCCAGCCCAAGGTCCTTCTTAATCGCACCAGGGCAAGAAGAAATGCAAGCAAACCATTTCTAGGTGCACTGTGGCCCCACAGGGCCCTGAGAGGAGTCTGTGCCAGCCAGCCCTCAGGCTTTCACTCACAGTCACTCCCCTGAACTACAAGTGACCAATGCACCATCATTGCCAGCACATGGGAAAAGACAAGACACCTCAGGGACGGGACAGCAAAGCACACTCTGCTCCTTGGGAAAGCAGTAGAGCTTTTGGAGAATATCCTGAAGTTTCTTCAGCAATAGAGGTACCAGAGACAACTCAAATGCTGGGTGGTTTTACTTGTGGTCTCTTGTTACAGAAACTCCCATTTATGCATTCCTGATGCTTTCATGGCAGTAGAACCAGGATCAGGAAAGTGTAATGAGGCAATTTTGAAAACTACAGTTATACAAGTCAAGTCAAGAGAAGTGTTAGTTAAAATAACCTGATCACCTTGCTCTGTGAGCTCACTGGACAGGGGTGAGTCTCACTTCAGGATTACAACAGAGAGGAGCTTATCCAGCAATTTAAGATCCAAAGTAAGCCAGCAGGACAGTTTTCAGTGAAGCCTCTTTAGATGCCACACCTCCCCCTATGCTCTGAGGCAATTTTGAGGTTATTCAAACAGTGGGACTTTCAGAGCAAGGTCTTTGAAGGTTCTCCAGCTAACCTACAAATGCCCATCAGCCATTGCTTTGTGGCTTTAAAGGTTCTCAGGCCAGGCACTGTTGCTTCCTGGGTATTTATTCCATGCCTTCCCCCCTTCAGTCCTCTTCTGATCCCTTCCTTACTGGGGGCAACATTTACAGCACTGCCTGGACACCTAAGCCAGGCTCCTGCAGACTGAAGGACACAAACTGGATCAATTTCATGTGCCAGTTTCAGCAATCACTAAACATATGCTGGTGCCACATTCCAGAGTTAGCCTGTGCTGTGCCTGCTTAAAAATCAATGCTCTATATTTAGTTGCATAATTCATTAGTATTACTTTCATTAAACCAATTAGTTCCAACCATTATTCCTGTGTGTCACAGGTTCATATGTATCACTCCATGGCAAGTGCCAGTCTTTCCCCGACAAGGCTAGTGAGGGTTCATCACCTCCTCCTGGCCTCACCTGCACTAATGCCAGCGCTGCCCACATGGACACAGCATTCCAGGAGCCAAATGCACAGCCAAGGGGGACAGTAAAGAGCAGTGATGACAAAAAACCCACACCAGAGCTGCAAAGCTGTTTGCTACGAGCAGTGGGCAGGTGGGTTTGCTCACTGCTGCCTCCATGTCCCAGAAATTCTTCAGGGATCAGTAAAGTGCAGTCACACAGGGCAAGGTACCCAACCCCAAGACCCAAATGCCTCTGGCAAACACCTTCCTGCAACCCTGGAGTGTCAACTGAGTAAGGAAAGGAGCAGAGACTTGGGTAAGAGCTCACAGAGCAGAGCCCCCCTGGGGTGGGCACAGCTCAAAGCACGGAGTGTAGAAGCAGCAGGTTCTCTGCTCCCTGAAGGTCCTGTAACTCTCCATTACCTTTCTCCGCCTGTCCTCCTCCGCATATTTCTCTGCGTTCTTCACCATGTTCTCAATTTCATCTTTGCTGAGGCCGCCAGAGGACTGGATAACAACTGCAGAAGAGAAGAACATGAATAAAGGATCTGCTCTCACCTTTGAGGAGAGGATTATTCCCCAGCCTAACGGCAGCAGCCTTGCTCAGAGACTCTGCACCCAGGGAGGCCTTGTGGGCAGAACAAAGACTGTGACTCTTTAAAGAGCCACTGATGCTGCTGGCAAGGTAAAAGCCTCATCTCCTGGATCTGCAACTCCCCAGTTCTGCCACACACTCCCTGCCTGCTGGTCTGCAAGTCACTCTGGCCAGCCTTGAGTTAATCCTCCTGGAAAGTGAGGGTGTATGAAAGCCCTCAAACCAAAGGAGCATCCCAGATTAGAACCACAGAACTAAAAAAAGTCAAAACTAAAACCTCTCAAACAAACAAACAAACAAACCCTCCAGCAAAAACCCAACCAACAAAAAAATCCAAAGAGAAGGAATGGTTTCACCAAAGATTCCTTTCCCTGTTGGAAAGCAGCCCAGGCTTGGTGGCAGGGTAAGACAACATTCCCCACCCAGCTCCTCACATTGCCCTTAATAAAGAAATGGAGCATGATTCTATGGGCAGGTTCTTACATGTCTGAGAGGACCTCCTTGGTCTTTTCCCTCTATTAGTGTCAAAAAGCATAGTCTAGATTCAGGCTTTACTGCAGGAATTAGGTCTAATTTCATTGCAAGAGGATCAATATCCAAGATATCTCAATGTCCATAAAAGTGCACGCTACAATCACCATTTAAAGAAACTTTTCTGTGGAATATTTGTCAATGGTACAAAATCCTGAACAAAGACACACATACAGAGATGTCCTTTGGATAAGATGTGTGATGAGCAATTCAGCTTTGTAATTAGGACCACATCTACCTACAGGTAGGCAGCTAAAAGTAATTCTGGTTGCCTATCACCAGGAGCTTTTTACTCAGCAGAGGAATGCTGCTACACATCCAAGATCTCCAAGGAAATCCAAGTAAGAAGCAGGGTGGTTTTGGTGCCAAACTGCTGCCAAAAAGCCAAGTAGTGTGATTAAAAGCAGTACACACCTCCCAGCTGTGCATAGTTAATACTTCTGCTAACTGGAGCATTTCATTGCTCAAGGATTCTCTCCCAGAAACAGCTGAAGGGCAGTATAGAGGCTTCCAGTTATTAGGGAGGAGAGTTTTATTTTCTACCAGGGAAATATGTAAATGCTTCAAATTAATCTCCTGAACCCACCACAGTTTTAGAAGCTGTCAGCTGTGTCATGGTTGGGCACACAGGGCCCAACATTTCACTGCACCACAGAGCAGAATACACTGACAACTTGAACTCTCTGAGCCTCCTGCCAGCTTGAGACACTTCCAGCCTAAGTACAACAAAACTAACAAGGTGGTTAAAGGGAAAACCTGCTGCTTCAAAATATCCAAATCTCCAGACCTTTATAATAGAATAATTACAAACAAATAGGGTCTTGGCACAGGGCTGGTCTGCTCAGCTATACACGATACACTCGGGAGTCAGAGATCTTCCTGATTTGATTCTTCCTTAAAAACTGGCATCTTCATGCAGCCAGGCTCAGACACAGCAATCCCTGTGTGTTCCCAAGGGAATAGAACTCCCAACAGCACAGCTCAGGGACAACTCATACATGACGCTGCATTCCCAAACCCCAATTTCTGTCCCCTCAGGGTAACACAGGGCACACATGACTGCCCCAAACACCTTGGTGATAGAGCACAGCCCACCAACACTAGCAAGCCCTCAGTGAGCCAACCTGTGCACACAGCATCTGGGCACTGGGACACAGCTGATCCATGGAGGAAACCCAGGAAACAACTACACTCTACTCAAATGTTGCTGCAATTATTCCAGATGGAAACACTAAGGCAGGACTGTCACACAGGGCAAGACCACTTGGAATGTGGTGAAACCCTGCCAGCAAGGGCTGCCTTGACATTGGCATAGTGCTTCATCTCTGCCTAGCACGCAAGGAGAGCACCCACTTGCAGCAGCTTCTGTCAACAGGTTACTGGAGAGGGCAAAGGCTGTGTGCTTACAGAAGCTTTAGTGCCCTAAAACAAACCTACAGCTCAGCTCTCACTTATCCCTTTCCCACCCTCCTTTCCAGGGGAGACATAGGCTCAGATGACTTCAGCTACACCTATGCTGCACTGGCAAAAGACTGAAGAGTAGGGATGACCCACGCATGGAGCCACACACTCCATTTCCACACCAGACTGTGGGATGCCATCCAGGCAGCACTGGAGCACATTCCATTCCCCCTGGAGTCACTCAGTGTCACCCTCAGCACCCCCTGCTCCCCTCCCTGTCAGGCCCAGAGCACTCACTCTGCTGCTCCCGCCCGGTGCCCTTGTCCTTGGCTGACACATGCACAATGCCGTTGGCGTCAATGTCGAAGGTGACCTCAATCTGGGGCACTCCCCGCGGTGCTGGAGGGATCCCAACCTGTGGAAGGACAAGGGTTGGTCATCAGCTCCACATGGACAGAGCTTAGGGGACAACAGCTGGGCACATCACCCTGGGGATCTGATACTGAATGAACTACTAACCAGCCCTCAGAGCTGAGTCCTCTAAGTACCTGTTGGCACCATGTTGTGCACTAGTATCTTGACAGATTTAACAGGATACAGGTTTCTGCCCTGGACAAGTGCACAGAAACCACAAGAGAACCCCCAGGTTTGGTTCCAAGGTGGTACAGGTTCTGCTTTTTTGCTACACAAGCCCCTCTTCCATAGCTGTGGCAGGATGCTCTATTTCCTAAGTTCTCGACACAGATTTCACTGGCCACCTCTGGGGAACCATTTTAAGACAGTGAGAGGCAGCAGAGCTTCCTTCGAAAGTACAAAAGGAAGGCAAAGCCCTTCCCTTCTGCAGGGCTCTTCCTAGGAAGCTCACGCAAACTTGAACAGATTAACAGTGCCAAACTTTGGCAGCACTGACCAAACCCATTTCGCTCAGGGAGCTGGCTGGGCAGCCCCACTCTGCTCCCAGCAATCCTGGAGCACATCTGTTCCCCCAGGGAGCAGGGAGTGGGCTCAGCTCACAAAGTCTCCACACAATTCTTCAGAACAATGTGCTGACAGTTTAACATCAAGGCACACACACTGCAATCCCAACCAGCCACAAACTTAACACCTTGGGGTACCTTGGCTCATGCTGACTCCACTCCCAGTCTCACTAGGCTGGAATGGACGCCCCTGGGGACTGCAAGTATCCTGGAGCTGCTCCAGGTCCCATCTTTGCTACACCAGAGGAGAGGTCAGCATTCAGATTAGGTACTGATATGCACAGGCTTTTTTTATACTCAGAGAGCCCTTCCTGGTGACCAGGCCCTAAAGCTGCAGTAGCCCCAGTGCCACATGTGAGTGCTCAGAAACTCTGAGCTCCATCTTCAATGCCAGATGGTCCTCAGCCACAGAAAGGCTGTCTCACGGCCAGGCTGTGCCTCTGGAGGCTACTTCTGTACCACAAAAGGGTCAGATGTCTTCTGGGAGATGACTCCCCCTCAACACTGCCTTCAGGGGGCAGCTGAAATGAAGAATGTCTCCAAGAAGGTCAACTCTAAGGTCAGAAATAGAGAAGCCAACATACCAATGTGAACTGGCCAAGCAGTTTGTTGTCACTGGCCATCTCTCTCTCTCCCTGGCACACTTTGATCTCCACTTGTGTTTGCCCATCAGCAGCTGTAGAAAACACCTATGATAAAGGAATAGGAAGTTACTGTATAGCTAATTAGAACACAAATATCTGTAGTTACAAGCTGACTGAACAAGGAATAAAAGGAAGCTACTTGGAAGGGAAAATCATGAAATGCGTGTTGTTCTCATGTTCCTCTGCCAGAACTCCAGGACATCAAGGCTAACAAGAGCCAAGCTGTTGTCTTGTCCTGTATGCACCTGAGGACACAAAAACTGGCCATCCATGGCAGCAGAAGGTTCCAGGGCAGCCACTACACTCCAGAACATCTCTCCTGAAGCAGCAGGCTGCAGCCCACACCCCAGGCAGCTCAGGTGTTATCAGAGAGAGCACACAGCAGCAGGCCTAGACAGGGCCAAGGGAAGGAAAGGATCACACCCAAGTCACCAGGACACTACAATGCAGAGAAAAGATAACCCCTTCCCAGGCACTCAGCCAAGCAAGGGCTGTCCCACAGGCGTGGTGCTCAGTCCCAGAAGAGCTCCACACAATTCTTCTTCAGAATGATGTGTTGACAATTGACATCATGGCACACACACCTCAACAACCCTCACCAGGCCACAAACATCCTGGCATATCTTGGCATCATTAACTCAACTCCCCTCCCCTCTTGGACACACCAACAATCAGAGAAGCTCAGTGGCTGACATTACACCTGATTTCTCCACTGCTTCTCTTGTCAGATGAGGAGGCAAAACCATCTACTGGGGTGCTCTGGGTGGCCTTTCCTGAGCTGTCTGAGAGCACCAGCAAAGTCCCACCCATCCAGAGTCAACTCTTACCTGGCTCTTCTTAGTGGGGATGGTGGTATTCCTGTTGATGAGCTTTGTGAAGACACCTCCCAGGGTCTCAATCCCCAGGGAGAGGGGAGTTACATCCAGCAGCAGAACATCTGTCACATCACCAGCCAACACCCCACCCTGGATAGCTGCTCCAATGGCCACAGCCTCATCAGGATTGACTGCTTTGCTCGGAGCACGGCCAAACAATTCCTGCACAGTCTGCTGCACCTGAGTAGAGACACAGCACAGCTCATCCATGAGGGAACCACCACGGCCACAGCAGCCTTAGCTTACCTCTGTCCTTATGCTGATGCTGCCATGGAAGCCTGAGACAGAAATACTGAGCCTCAGCTCTGTGCCTGCTCCCTCACTGCCCACCCTCCTGCAGAGCATTGAATGCCCTCAGTCCAGCCCAGACAGCCCCTTCTCCAGAGGCTCTGTGTGCCAGTTGCAAGGCAGCCCTCATCAGTGCCTTCACACAGCCCAGCAACATTCCCAGGGGATCATTCCAGGCTTATCTGGGAATCAAGGACTGCTTCCTGGGAGCTGTGCAAGCCAACACTGAGTAGGACACAGCTGCCAAGGACAGTACAGCTGTGGAGGAGCACAGGGAAAGTAAAAAATCCAGCAGCACAGTTCATGCTGTTTGTGTGCAGTAAACGGGAAAAAAAGGGAATTGTATAAAAAACAGTATTTTCCAACTCTTTATTTTGTAGGCTGTTTCAGCAGAGGTCAGCACTCCGAGGTCTGCTGTCAGCTCTGCACTGCTCGGCCCGTTCCCAAGGACTGTGCTCTTGATCCCAACAGATTTCCTGCTGAAGCATCCAGACAGGAATGCACTGAGGGTCTGCCCCACAGCACAGCTCAGAACTGCCCTCCTCTGCCCTACAAGGGAAGGCTGTGGGGCTGGGCCTCCTCTCCCAGTACAGGTGTTGGGCACACCAGCACAGGTGAGTGGGATGTGCCTGGAAAATTGCTGGAAGCATACACTCAACCATACACTGCAGGAGACACCTGCCCAGAATGCTCATTACAGAGAAGGACTCTATGTGTGAGCATGTAATTAAATGCAAGTCTGCCCCTCTGGAGGGGTATTTCACAGTACAAAACAATACTTGTAACCACCCATGGTCCATCTCCCAAAGTACTGACCATGGGAGAGTTGCAGAGAAGCCACATTCCTTCCTAGCAGGGGGAAGAAAGCAGAACAAGGTACCCAAGAGAAGGCTTGGATGTGTACAACACACTGGCACCAATTTCAGAGCCAGAGCTGTAACTATAGATACTCAGAAAAGCATTCTGTCAGCTCAAAGCCACACATGCTGGGAGTTATGAGAGGAAGAAGGAAAAATAAAAATAAATATTTAAGTTCTGTCTTCTATCCATAAAGGATACATAATGTTTCAGGAAAAGGTTTTATGTTTGTCATCACTTTACACATAGGTAATCACAATTTTTCCTTTATCCAGCTGGAACAACAAGGACTTTGGGAACATACAGGAGAGTTACTCCACCTGAGCTTTGGCCAGAGCAGACGCTTCTGTTTATCTTGCTGCTCTGGCTCCCCTGCCTGGGTGACCTTCTGCTCACACCAGTATCACCTCCAGTCACAAGGCTCATTAATACAGGGAGGAAAAACCCTCCCACCAAACCCGAAATCAACCCCAAGCAGGACCATGCGCAACTACTGTCCTGGAGAGGACCTGCAAATCACAAAGCAACAAATAGCCAAGGCCTGAGTGATCCCTCTGAAGTGAGATTTTGGTGCTCTCTGCAGCAAAGGCCAGGCTGTACCCTTGGAGGGAGCAGTGAACATCTCTGTTCAGCTCTGGGATGGAGGAGCAGCAGCAGGCATGGCTGGAACAGGAGCAGTAAATCACCTGCAGACAGAACATATCTGCACAACTGTGCATGTCAGCACAGTAGGCTTTAGAGCTACCTGCTGTGCTTATCTCCACAGAATGTAAGGGCCAGGCTTTAGATAAAGAGCCAGGTGAACAGGCCTGCCACAGGTAGCTCTGATTACACACAACCAGCAGGTACCAGAGAGGTTCTGCTCCTGCAGGTTCTTCACAGCTGGAAGTGCTGGAAATCCCTTGGAAGGCAGATTGCTGACAAGTGGCTGTCATTGAAATGTACCTTTACCACACTAAGTCCTCAACAAGAGGCAATGCCCTGTACTTCTCAGCAATGCTGCTTGTGTCCAGTGCACACCAGAATGTCAGGCCGCAGCTGGACTTTCACCTCCCTGTACATCCCCCTTGACTCTGCACAGTGCAACTCAGCTCCAGCCCCCAAGGCCCAGCTGAGCTAAGCAAACAGAACGAGCTGGCCTGGGTAGTGCTCCCATGGGATCCTCACACTGAGTCTGCTCTGAGCACTCCCAGCTCCTCTGTTCCAATCTCCAGAACAGCAAGCACAGGGCAGCTGTGCCAGCCCTGCTTGAACAGGCCCTGAGCTCATACCTTCGGCATTCTGGTCATGCCACCGACGAGGATGACTTCCCCAATGTCACTCTTGCTGACTTCAGCATCCTGCATGGCTTTCTGGCAGGGGGCCACTGTCCTCTTGATCAGGTCAGCCACGATGCCCTCGAATTGCGCCCGACTCAGCTTCATGTTCAAGTGCTTTGGTCCAGAGGCATCCATGGTCAGGTAGGGCAGGTTGATATCAGTCTGTGGCACAGAAACAGGTTCAGGGAAAACCAGGAATGGGCTTTACATCAGCTTACAGGTTCTGTTTGGCCTGTATTGAGGCATCTGTATGGCTGTTCACCCTCCAGCCCAGTTTAAGTGGCAGCAGGCACACTTTTATGTTTGACATTTCAAAAGAAGACAATTATTTTGTTCCACACCTCATGGTTACTACTGTTAAACCCCAATTTTAATACTGTGTTACTTCAAGGTCTGTCACTGTTGAGCAAAACAATTTGTCACAGCCAGGAAGTAAGAGCAGAAATACTGGAAGTGACAGCATTAATGCTGTTCCTTCAGCATAACCCAGAAGAAAACCCATCTGCAGAGTTCCAAAGATTCTGCCAACTGACTCACATTCCAGGTAAACTCCTTGAAGGTATCTCCCTCCCTCCTGGCTGTTCTCTAAATGGCAACAGCTCATGTTCAACAGCCACTCTGCTGCCCTTTAACAAAAAGTTAATTAGAGCAAGGGACCATAATCCCCACTTCTTATGGCTGTTTGTCACATGTTGGATTTTTAAAGCAAATCTTATACTGAAAACATCTGATTCAAGTGCCGAGTCAGATGCTGACATCAGAAGACTACAATCCAAAGCAATTAAAACATTAGTGCTTTAAGCTCTAGAGATTAAGTTTACACAAGAATTAAAGCTATGCTACTGACTAAAGATGTGCACTCTATACACAGCACAGTCAAATGTATTAGGGGAAAATGGGATCGAAAGCAAGTTGTTTTCACTTCACTGCTAAAGAGTTAAGGAATTCAGTCCTTCCTGGTATGAACAACCTGCATTTGCCAGCTCTTGAGCTCAAAAAACAGAGCTTGCTATGTCTCTGGTAGAACTATGAAGCCATTGTGACTGCCCCCAGCTCCTCCCTATGAGCTCCCCACTGGCCAGCAAAAAGACCACCATCAGATAAAATTAAAGATGCTTATTCAGAACTTAGAACTTGGCAGAGTCCCCATTTCAATTACTATATAATTGACCTTAATTTCACTTAGCCAGGACTATTACACTCCCAACTTGCTGTTTCTCCAGTTCCTTATTCAGTAATGAATAAAAGACATGTTTGACTGCATTAACATTAAAAAATTGATGAAAAAAAGGAGGGAGGGTGGCTGCTGCCCACTGTCCAGACAACTTGTCTATAGGCAAGTAAGTCAAGATTCTTTATAGGAATTACTACACAAATTAGCTGTTTCAGTGGAATGAGTAGCAACAAGGTTTTGGAACTGCCTACACAGAGCTGTAAGTGGTTCCAGTAACTCAGCAGCACTGGCTCAATTAATTCCCTGATGCCCATCACAGCTCTGAAGTACAGAACAGGTTGGGAAAAAGATCACATTTCCTGCAAGACCAGAAGATGTGGTGCCAGAAAAAGGGCAAAACCCAGCACCCAACAACTCAGCTTCCAGCAGCTCCTTGTGCTCTGAGAGCCCACCCCGCTGAGTGACCTGCTGCGCCAGTGATGCCACTGGGATACACAGAAGAAAAAACAGTGTCAGAGAGCTTTGTAAATAAACCCAGTGTAGAACTCAGTGTCTCCCAGTGTTATAGTGGATGCTCTGGATCCAGGCACGTACCTGCACCGATGATGAAAGCTCACACTTGGCTTTCTCTGATGCTTCTCTCACCCTCTGAAGGGCCATGTTGTCTTTAGTCAGGTCAACTCCCGTCTGAGTGACAAAAACAGGGTTAATAGACTCTCAGCACCTGCTCAGGAGTCACTTCCCTGCAGTTCACCTTCTCAGAGCTCTTGACTGAGAAGCTATTTCTAGAGCAGACTGCCATGTGCACTGTGCTGCTCTCTCCCTGCTGGCAGGGGTAGTCAGCATTTCCAATCTGCCAGCTCTCTCTGCTCTGCAAGTGATCATACACTGAGGTACACACTGAAGCTTGGAAAGGCTGCTGCAGCAGAGAATAAGAAGAAAGGACTGAATTAGCAAAGGAGTTGGAATTACATTGCAGCTTCCTCCCAGCAACCCTTGTTTGCATCTGGCTTACCATATTCAATTACACCACAGATACTTACTTTTTAAAGTAAGCAGACTGTGTACAGGACAGTCCTGCTACACCAGAGAGAAAAAAGGCAGAAGTTCTGCTATTCTGTTTTCCAGGAAAGGAATATTCCACTTCAAGAAAACAAGTGTAAGAAGTGGAAGCCAGGGTAAAGAGTGTCTAATTCTCTGAAATTCCAGCTGTGCCAGAGGTGACAAATCAAGTCCTAAGAATTTAAGAGAATTCTCATTCTTCTACAGAAGTGAGGCTGAAAAGCAACGTAACACAGGCTGTGCTCTAAAGGGACACCATACCTCTCTCTTGAACTCCTTCACAATATACTGTAGCAAAGCCTGGTCAAAATCTTCTCCACCCAAGAAAGTGTCACCGTTGGTGGACTTCACCTCAAAGACTCCCTTCTGAATTTCCAACACAGAGATATCAAAAGTGCCACCACCCAGGTCATAGACTGCGATACTGCAGGAAGAGAGGCAGGACAATGTTACTTTCCAGACAAAGGTGAGTGGCTCAGAACTCCCTCTCCTCAAGAGATGAGGAGCAGAACTCACACTGCTGCCCACACAAGTTCAAAGCCTCCCAAAAGACAGCAGTGAACAATCTCAAAACGTCTATACCCCCTGAGCACTCAGAGTCCATGTGAGGGTCCCTGGAAGATGTGCTGCACAAAGCCTGACCTTGCCAATTTTTACAGAGATGGCAGCTCCTCCCTCTCCAAAACCAGACACTCACATCCAATGACAAGAGCAGGGACACCAGAATTATGAATTTTTTTTTTTCAAAATGTGAGGCTTTCCCAGCATTATCACTACCTCAGAAATAATGTCTAATAAAAGCCTGCACTTCTGTAACTACCGCTGACAGCAACAGAGGGCTGAATGCAGGCAGGGGAGCTGCAAGCCATGGACAGCTGGCACAGCTCAGCATAGCTCTCATCAGCACCTCTGGTGACAGCCGGTCACGTAGCTGTCCTCAGCCACACCCACCCGGCACAAGCGGGTAAAGCACCTAAATGGACACTCAGGTTGGATAATTAAGTTGTAGCCGCAAGTTATAAACTCTCTCTTTAACAAGGTTGGTTGGCACAGAACAGAGGTGACATTACAGAGCTCTCACTCACAGCTCTGAGTCCACCTTGGCAGAACTCCAAGCAGCACTTGGAGCTCCCAGCAAGCAGAGGAGGCAAATCCCAGCAGGTTTATTTCAGAAGGTTGGTGTTATGCACAGGCACTCACACTTTATCTTCAGACTTGTCCAGCCCATAGGCAAGCGCAGCTGCTGTGGGTTCATTGATCACCCTCAGGACATTCAAGCCAGCGATCTGCCCAGCATCTTTGGTAGCCTGAGGAAGGAAGGGGAGAGTGCTGACTGCTGAGAGAAACTGAATGCAATTTATGAGCCCCTTAAAATCTCCCAGCTTGATGAGTACCTGTCTCTGAGAATCATTGAAGTACGCAGGGACTGTTATCACGGCATTCTTTGCTGCATGTCCCAGGTAATTTTCTGGAAGAAAAAGAAGACAAAACAGAAGTCATCCTTGTAAGAACACTAAGTTATCACTCACAGAATCACAGAATGGGTGGGAAGGGACCTTAAAGCCCATCCCATTCCACACCCTGCCAAGGCAGGGATACCTTCCACTATCCCAGGTCGCTCCAAGCCCCAATGTCTAACCTGGCCTTGGACACTGCCAGGGATCCAGGGGCAGCCATAGCTGCTCTGGGCACCTTGTGCCAGAGCCTCCCCACCCTTACAGGAAGAACTTCCTCCTACTGTCTAACCTAAACCCACTCTCTCTTACTTTAAATCTAGCCCTGCCTGTCCCATCACTATATGCTTTTGTAAATAGTCTCTCTCCATTAGTACCTAGATTGAAATTATTTCTCTCAACTAACAAATGACAGGCTTGATGTTTTCTGGGAAGATGCAGGATTCCAGTCCTTTCACGAAACACAAAATAGTCTGTAGACTTCTGGCAGCACAGCAATGCACCTCAGCAATTCCATCAGTGACTGGATGCCATTATGAATTTATCTGAGAACTTGTCTTTTTAGAGTGAGACTGAAGCTGTACTCCATTTTTCTACACGTGATGCACTTAAAAGTTACTCATTTTCATCCCATTTATAGAATCTGCTGTTGCTAACACTTAGACAGTACAAACAATGTACATATACCAACTTTAAAAGTGTTTGAGACAGCAAATCAGAAGAATATATATAACACCCTATTCTAAGGTCTCCAAGGGAAGTCATCAAATACACATTGAGACCTGCTAAAAAATACAAATATGCATGATGCAGTGAGGAAGCACAGACAGGATCCATGGCTATACAGCAGCCCTGCACAGAGCTTACACACTGCACTACTCTCTGCTGCCTGCAAAGCCACACCTGAAGTCACACAGGACCCAGGCCAAAAGCCAACACTCCTCCAGGAAGGAGATCCCTGCTTAAGGCAAAGGAACATCACCCTCAAAGTAAGTCAGATCCATCACCTCTAGATGCTCACACACCACATACTGGATGGAGCTTTAGCAAGTGCCCGGGACCTAATGCAGAAAATAAAATAACCCCTGGATGAAGCTTCAGTCCTGCCCTCCTCACTCACTGGACACAAGTGAGGGTGCAGAAGGCACTACTGACTGTTCCCTCTGTACCACATTCAGTTTCCCCAGAAAACACTTTAGGAATTGAGAAAGAGAAGAACATTTCTTCAGGCCAATACGTATTTTCCCCTAGTGCAATCACCATTTGCTAATTAGCTATTAGAACCCAACAATGGGGTCCCTTGAACACTCCCTCTCTCCCTAGTGACACATACCCAGCAGCTGATGAGGAACAAAGCCATTCCAAGCCTGCCTGCCACAGCCTGTGCTCAGCTGCAGCCAGGGAGGCCCAAGGACTGCAGCTTCCAAGGAAATGGAGCTCCCCCTTCTGAGTGAGTGGGAATTCAATTAAAATCAGAATCAACCCAATCAGCAACCAATTCTGGTATGAGTATCTTTTCAGTAAAGCACTGATATTTTGCCAAAGATCCAAGATTGAGGCAGGCACTGGTATTCCTTGAGGCCTCCTAGGAGCCCACCTGTTCCCTTCCCCCATCCACAGCCCTGCTCTGTGAGGGTTTGGTACGATGAAAGCACCACTCCGGCTGCAGCACTTCCACGTACAAAGCAGAGAGACAGCAAGGAGCAAGCTGTACCAACCTGCAGTCTCCTTCATCTTCATGAGGACAAAGGCACCAATCTGGCTGGGGGAATAGAGCTTCCCATGAGCCTCCACCCAGGCATCCCCGTTGGAGGCACGGACAATCTTAAACGGGACGTTCTTACTGAAAACCACAAGAATTCACACTCAGTTTCTGCAGCAGTACAAACTCGTTACCATCAGTATCAGCAGATGAACACGTGTAAGTTCTAAACAAAGAACACTGAGCTCACCAGCAGCAGCCCCAGATCCAGAGTCCCAGAAGTTACAGACTGCTGCTGCCAACATTTATACAATACAAATAACGTACATATACCAACCTGGTAAGTGTTTCAGACAAGTCAGAAAAGTATGTATTACACCCTATTTAAGGTCTCAAAAAAAGAGAATTAAGAAATCAAATGCATAGACAGGACTCATGCCTATGCACCAGCCCTGCAGAGAGCTTAGAGATTGCATTGTTCTCTGCTGCTTTGATCAGATACCTCATTTAATCATAGGCCTGAGGTACAATCACGCAGCTTTGACTGCAAACATCCTCAAGAATTAGAGAAGTCTGCACTGCAAGCACCAGCAAGCCTTTTTTTTTTTTCTCTAAAATCCTTAATGCGATCAGCAATGAGTGCAGCTAAACACAGCCTGGTCCTCAGAGAGCAGCACTGCAATCTCAAGAGCTGAGAGCACAACTTCCCCCAGAGCAGGTCGTGCTACCTCTGTGGAGTTTGCTGCCCTGGAGCTGGCAGTGGCACTGTCCCCTCACTCACATGTCCTTCTTCACTTCGGAGTCGTCGAAGCGGCGGCCAATGAGACGCTTGGTGGCGTAGAAGGTGTTGTGGGGGTTGGTGACCGCTTGGCGCTTGGCCGGCATCCCCACCAGGCGCTCGCCATCGGCCGTGAACGCCACCACCGACGGCGTGGTCCGGGCACCCTCCGAGTTCTCCAGCACCTGGGGACAAAGGGAAGTGTGACACCCACACACTAATCTCAGGGACACACCATGTGTGACACTCCTGCTTTACTCACTTTCGCTTGCTTCCCTTCCATAACAGCCACGCAGGAGTTGGTGGTACCCAGGTCAATCCCAATAACGGCACCTTTGATTGCTTCTGAGCTGGAGAGCACATCAGGGGAAAGTAAAATTACCATTAAAGGAAAATAATTACGTAGCCAAAAAATGTTCAGTCCTAAAGACAGGACAAAGTCATTTTCCACAAAACGTTGAAGCAAATTCAGGCTGTATCCTTACCTAAGGTGTTCTCTGACTTCTACACTACTATTTAAGCTTGTGCCTCTGTTCTGAACCAGACCACTTACAGGTAAACCCTTGCTTGTTAAAATAAGCATATAAAATATTATTCGTCCCTAGAATATCTTTACTACATATATATATTTATTCCTTCACAACAAACCTTAAGAGTCTGGTATAAAAGAAAGTCATAACTAACTCTGCCCCTACAGACAACTCTCCCTACAGGAGTTGGTTTGGGTTACTTTTGATCACAGAATCCCACTGGTTTGGGTTGGAAGGGACCTTAAAGCTCATCCAGTGCCACCCTCTTGCCATGGGTAGGGACACCTTCCACTATCCCTGGCTGCTCCAAGTTCCAATTTCCAACCCAGCCCTGGACACTTCCTAGGATCCAGGGGCAGCCCCAGCTGGTCTGGGCAACCCTGGTGTTCAAACTTGTTTGGAATCATTCACCTGGAGTTACAAAACTAATAAATTGTATTGTTTACTTATCATTGCTTAGCACTGGGTGAAGAATTCACAGTGACACATAAATCACTTGGCCCATGCAGGGTGCTCAGAGCCAGAGCCAAAGCAAACCATCTTCCTGATCCTCAGGAGCAACAGGTGAATTTAGTCCTGAAAAATGGGGGTGGTTCTCACACAAGAAAAATTAGAACCACCTTCTCCTCCCTGGGTAGAGTGCAATAGCCCTCCTGAGGCTCAGAGAAGCCCTCAAGCACAGCTTTGCTTACAAACAAAGCCACATTCTGGGACAGAGAAGGCATTCTGCAGCAGAGCAGGACTGTGTTTATTTCCAGGAATGTCACCTTCTCTGTGCCCAAGCTGCCAAGGGCTCTAACTCCAGTTCCAGTAACAAAGCAGCGAGCTTGGAACATTCAGCTGTACCAGACAGAACCAGCTTTCCCAACACAAACAGATTTCCCAGCCCAGGGCCTGAATCAGCATCAGCCACGAACATCTAAGTCACACAACCAACTGCTCCCTTCTCCCATTATCCCACAGCAAGGAAAATGAGTGACTCAAATGCATGTTTGAAATGAACTTTATCTGCAGGGGAATGGATCTAGGATCACTCATATCATGTCAGTGTAAAACAATTTGTTTCATCGCTGTTTGGATTGCTTTTTGTTTGGTTGCTTTTAACCAAATCAATCTCAGCAAAATCTACGTTTTGTGGGCACTGCTGGTGGGGGGAGCAGCAAGGAACAGCAATTCTCAAAGCTCACCTGGAGAGAAAAAAGAAATAAAGAAACAGCCTTGTAAAAGTTATGGGCAGAGGTTTGAGTTTTATTTTGCTGGTTTGGGTCTGTCACCCAATCCCTGGCTCCAATAATCAGTTCTGGTACCAGGAAAAAGTAAACATAAACACCAACAGCCAAACATGAACACTCCAAGGAACACTTACGCATATCTTCTGCTGGATGCTGCTCTGAGAACATTTTGGCTGAGGCCATTCCAAAATGTCTGTAAAACAGAAACACGCTAATAAGAATTTAGTTTAAAACATCAACAGGTAAGAGGTCTTCAAACCAAGGCTCTCAGAGGCAGAAAATGTGTGAAGCAACACTGTCCTACAACAGAATAAACGACCCTCTTTAAAAACTTAACTGTAAAGGAATGACGAACTTCAGCAAGACTCAGACTGACATAAACAGCCCCTCCAATTACTGCACTAATTAGTCTGTCATAATCCTGATTTCTATGACCAGAACCGAGGTACTTCCCTCATACAGAATAATCTGTGGCAAAAGACATCTCAGTAAGTCAACACTGAACCTTCTGCATTCCACGAGCAGCAGCAGATAAACATTAACCCCATTTCTCAGAGCTTTGTGCCTGGTCAGCAACAAATGCTCCACTGCATCCCTTGAGGAACCTGCAGCTGAGATTTTGCTACACAACTCCAGCTATGCCCCAGCTTGGCCGTCCCTCAGCACGTGCAAAGTAGCATCCTGGAAAACTCGGGAAGCACTTATCCTCTTTTCGATCAAGAACGAACTTGTAACAAGACATCTTAATGCGAACGGGACCGAGCCATAACTATTTTGCTGATATTTAAAGTCGGAAGGCCCAGGCACAGCGCATGGATGGCTCAGGCTGCGACAAAGCACAGCCAGCACAGCGCGGAGGGATTTGCGGTCCCCGCCTGTCCCTAAATCGCCTCCACGGCCCTCGCCAGATCACCATCCCATGCATGGTGAGGAATCAAGCGACCTTATCACAAACCTCCTTAACACAAAACAGACTCAAAACATGTAGAACAGGCTCCTCTACATCCCCCAGGACCGCGTCGCCCCGTACCCACATCAGCCTTTTCTTAATAAAATCTGAGCAGAGAAGCCGCGGCACGGTCCCGGACTAACCCGCGTGCAGCGCCCTTCGCCGCTCCCACAGCCCCGCAGTGTCCTGCCCCGGAACGCTCCGGGCCTCACAGCCGGCAGTGCCCTCCCCGTGTCTGTGCCCCGGAACGCTCCGGGCCTCACAGCGCGCAATGCCCCGCCGGCCGGACCGTGTCCCCCCGCTCGCCCCCGGCTCCTCAGGGAACTGACCTGCGTGGGGCGCGCGGGCGGCGCGGGGGCGGCGCGCGGCAGCAGCAGCGGCAGGCGGCTCGCACTCAGCATGGCGGCGGTGGTCGGGGCGCGCGGGGCCGCGGCTCTTCTGGAAACCTCCACCCACGTGGGCCGCGGGGGGGTGGGATCGCGTCGAAGGACCCCCGCTGCAGGCTGCCCCAATAATGCCTGATCCCGCCGCTCGCTTTCTCCGCGCCACACTGACTCCGGCACCGGCGGTACAGCTGCACGCTGGCTTCCTGACACCGACACAGAGCTCGCTGTACCGGCAAGCGCTCGCCGGGGCAGAGCGAAGAGGCGCAGCGCACACCGGCGCAAATAGACGACAGCCCGGGTCCTGCGGCGGCTGTGCACTCAAGGTCGGACAGGATAAAGCGCACGGCGATTGCAGCGGCCTTGCGTCAGGCCGCGTAGTGCGCATGCGCAGATCGCGCGGAGCGCCCAACAACCAAGGCCCCTGGGCCGTCCCGACTCTTGCCGCGCATGCGCTGTTCAACTCCGGCCCCTCAGCGCAGGCGAGCCGGTGAGTTGGGACCGTCTGAGTACAGCAGGCAGAGAAACCTCCAGCGCACAGCTCAGCTCCAACACCTCTGCCAGCCACCACCCTACCTCTCCCAGGAGAATTCAAAAGGGCTGTGGCACCGGGTGCACTTGGAAAAAATACCTGTGAGGGTTGCAACTGATACGTGCTCAGCCCCTGAGGAAAAACAGGACTTTAAACCAAATCAAGTAGTTCAGAATTCCACAGCACTCCCAGCCTGAACCCAAACCCAGCACTGAGCCAGTTCCTGGGAAGAAAGGAGCCCTCTCCCAGCAGGAACACTCAGACAACTTTTGGGGGAATCCTAATGTATTTAACACCTATCCCAGAAGGGCTCTCCTACGACTGTGACCACCCGCCTGGGGTCCGGGGGCCGTCTTGGGCGAGCCTCCTGGAGACCACGGAACCTCCATGGTCTCCTGAGGACCATCTGTGCCACCGAGCTCGAGCTGTCCCCAGCTGGCTCAGGCACAGCATCCTGGGAGCCCTGCACTGGACACTGATTGCTGCAGGACACTTGTTGCTCTGCCACCTGGTCTTGGGAATGCTTATCTGGCTCCAGCTGGGCTCCTGTTTCTGCTTCCCAGCTTTCCCTGGCCATGTCAATGCTCTGGGACACGCCAGTGCTGTCAATGTCCATGGGAAGCTGTTGATCTCGAAGGGAGCAGGAAGAGCACTCCAGGGCTTCCTCAGTGTGCATAAGCCGGAAGGGCTTCCTGAGAGGCCAGAAGGGATTGAGGCCTCCGGGAGTGACTCTCTGGGAGGGAGACAGGAACTGGGAGTGAAGGACGGGTCTCGGCAGGTGCAGGATCTTGAAGGGCTGGGGGCTCTCAGCGGAAATGGATGCTCTGGCACGCTGCTTGGAGGGACGCGTCATCTCAGCGATGGGGAGGTTCTCAGAGGGAGGGAGGCAGTTGACAACAGGGAGGGTCTTGCACGGTTGGAGGCTGTAAGAGGCAGCGGAGGCTCCTGGAATGCTGGATCTCTGATGGCCTGAGCTCAGAGGGATGGTCAGTGTCCAACTCAATCTCCTTGAAGGGCTGGAGGCTGTCCCAGGGATGGTCATTCTGGGTGGGAGCAGCCTCTTGGAGGGACAGAGGTGCCTGGAGCAGAGGGATGAGGCACAGCAGGGCAGGTGGCCTCGCTTCCCCAGCTGCTGGAGCTGTGCCCACAGCACCTGCCACATCCCAGAATAAAGCAGAGCCAATGTCCCACACGGAGCCCAGAGCAGCAGCATCAGCACCTGCAGCTCCCTGGCCACGCTCACGCAGGGGCCGCAGCTGCAGGGGCTGCTTGGGGAACTCACAGGAGCATCCAGACGCTTCCAAGGGGTCGCGCCAGGCCTGGAGGCCCTGGGAGCCACAGGGGCTCCTGGGCTCCTCTGTGGGCCTCTGGCCTGGACCCTGGGATGCTTGCGCGGCTTCCGAGTCCCAGCCTGCTGCCCCTGTGGTGCCCAGTGGCCAATGGTCCACCAGACAGCCACGGTGGCCAGCAGCAGGGCAAGTGCAGCCAGCAGGACACTGACATCTCCCATGGCTCCAGCAACTGCACTGGCAGCTGTGGGGCTGGCCCAGCTTATGCTGGAGCCATGACTCTGTGTGACATCACAGCCCAGCATCATGATGGTGTCACCCCATTTGTGCCCTACCTCAAGGGCAGCAGGACTGCCTCAGCTCTGAGGATGTTCATGGCCAGGAAAGGCCTTGGCGTGAAAATGGGAGCCCAGCCCATGGTGGTGAAGTGCTCCCAGGAGCAAGGGGCACATCAGGAAGAGGCCTGGTGCCACCAGTGCCACCCCATGGCTCCCAGGACACTGTGGCAGTGCCAGCTAGGAACAGCCTCTGCTCTGTGCCTGAGAAGATCCTGCAGACACAAAGGCAGCTGGAGTTCCCCATGCCTGGGCAGCTCTCCCAGCTTGGCTGCCACCTCCAGCCCCTTATCCTATCACTGGAATTCCTGATGCAGAATGCCTCTTCAGCTCCCTTGGAGATCCTGTCAGACACTGCAAGGCACTGGGAGGTCTCCCCACAACCTTCATTTCTGCAGGCTGAGCAAATGCAACTCTCTCAACCTGTCTCCACAGGAGAGCTGCTCCCCTTAGCAACCTGGTGGCCTCCTCTGGACTTGCTCCAACAGTTCCATGGGCTGATGCTGGGGACACCAGAACTCTAATCCCTGCTCCAGGTCTGGCCCTGCCTGAGCAGATTCATTCCACAGGGTCAGGATCCATGTCCGGCCGGTTGGTCCCAGCTGCTGTAACTGAGCAGGATTAGTGCTGCTGCAGGATCACCAGTGTGATCCCCATGGCTCATAACGGCCTGACCTAATCCCTTGGGCTTCTCTGCTGATGTAAACCCGCGTCCTGCGTGCACCACCTGCAGTCTGGCAACAGGCTGCCCGTGCCAGCCTCTCCTGTCGCCAGGCAGGGGCAGCAGCCTGCCGTGCTAGCGCTGCTTCCAGCCTGCTCTGAGCCACACACCGGGAGAGTGATAGCTTCATCCCGAGGACTGGCAACTCCCAACCCATGGCAAGGCCGCGATGAAAGCGCACACACCCTGGGAAGCAGCTCCAGGAGCTCTGCTGTCCTTCCCCTCGAGGCAGCAGGGCCAGAGTCCCCTCAGAGCCCTTGGCTCTGACGGGAGCAGCTCACATAGCTGCCAATGGAGCAACAAGCAAATGTTCTTCGGATGCATAAGGAGGTCTGTGTTTCTTTATTCCCCATTGCTACATGTGCCCATGTTCCAGGTCTCTCTGAGCCCCCAGCAAAAGGCCAGCACACACCTTCAGCCTCCACTCCTCAAGTGCAACAAGTTCTTCAGCTGCCTTTGGGCTTCAGGCTGCCCTCAGGTGTTGCTTTCAGCTGCCCCACTTGCAGTGTCCTGTGCCCCTGCACTCTGCCCCCTCTTCCCACACACACTGGTTCCTCAGGAGAGGCCTGCCTTGTGTCCCCTCTGCTCCCCAAACTGTGCTCCACAGCCCACAGTGCTGGCAAAGCACACAGCCATAGCCCTTGCTGGCAGTTGGGGTCACAACCCCAGCACCCCTGCAAGTGCCCCAGAGCTGCCACTCGCTGCCTTCAGGTGACCCAGAGGATGCTCTGCAATGGGCAGGATCAGCTCCTGAGCCTGCACTTCCTGCCCCTGAGCCTTCCTGGGCAAAGGGGAAATCTGGCAGGGAGGGGACTGCAAGGTGAGGTGACGTGATTCCTCTTGGACAATCCACAGTGAGGACCAGGCAGCCCCTGCCTGCAGCATTGCACGGGCATGGTGACACAGGCACAGTGACACGGGCATGGCGACACGGGCACAGCGACACGGGCACGGCCCTGTGGCAACCCAAGTAATTTCCTCCCCCATTAACTGCTGCCAAACACAAGACTGCTTTGAAGCACTGGAGAGGCTGCTCTTGCAGCGGGGCAGCCCTGGGCAGGTGCAAAGGCAGAGCTCCACATGGATGTCCCGTCCCTGCTCCCACAGGGATCAGCAGCAGAGCATTTGTAGGAGCAGAGCGGGGCCATAACTCCGTCCCTACAAAGCCTCCAACCATTGGGTGCATTTGTCAGCCCCGCAGGCATCTTTCCCAGAAGGATGTCACTGGAAAGGACAAAAAATACAAAGAGTAATCCCCCTTTTTCCATGTAAGCAGCACATCAGAGGCATCTGGCAGTGCCAATGCAGGCCAGGGCTGCAGGCAGTGCTTCAGGTCCTGTGGGGAGCTCCACATTAACTCCTCCACTTTCTTTGTTCTCCACGGGCATGGATTTGAGGGCAGCTCCTGCTCTCTGGCCCCAGATGCACTCAAGTTACCCTGAGTGATTCCGTCCTGGCTTCAGGTTACCGGGTGTGAAAAGGCTCGTCGAGGCAGCTGCCAAAACAGCCGCACTTCAGTTGCTTTCCTGCTCGCTGGGTGGAAGGTAATGGGAAAAGCAGTGATGGATCAAACACAGCACGACATCAGGCTGCACCCTGAGTCAGGCTGAATCACACGGCCCCACACGCTCTGTGTGCAGGAGGAGTGAGCAGGATCCAGGGTTATCCTCCAGGCTTAGTGAGGGCTGGTTGGGGGAGAGGGGCTGCAAACAAAAAGAGCAGTGGGAAGGGGCAGAAATAAACCCATTGCAGGGGTGGGAGGGATGCAGGTGTTTGACTCAGGTATTTAATTACTCCAGTGGTGCAGTGAAGGATCAGTCAGATCCTTGGCTAAATAATCATCTTAGGGGAACCTCAGCAGGAGCATGAGGACTTGAGGTGGGCATTCAGCACAGAGCTGGTCACCCTCCAGCATCTTTCCAGACTTCCCTGGTTTCACCCCCATGATCCCAGTGGGGCTGGCAACAAACATCAGTCTGGAAAGCATCACAATGTAAATCAGCCTGTCACTCAGTGAGGATGCAGGAGACCAGAGGGAGCGCAAACCACATCTGACCCCTCCATGACTGCAGCTGCCTTAACAAGAACTCGAGGTGCCTCCAGGAGCCATAATAATGAGGGCAATTAGCACAGTACAAACGAAGACTTCCAAGCGCTGCACTCTGCAGATTTTTTTTACCCTGATCTGAAGCAGCTGAGGTACAAAGACAGTGGTTTTGGGAAGGCTCTGAAGGCTAGTCCCAGCCCTGTTGATGGGAGAGGCGGGTTTGAAGGTCACTAAGCTGTGCCACAGTGGCAAGACTGACAGGGCCCAGCCTCGCAGGCAGGGGAAGGCCCTGAGAACCCTTCTGTTGAGGGGTTGTGCATTGGCACAAGTCTCCCTCTGCTCCTTGCTGGCCTGGACTGGACCCACTTTCCCTGGCCCATGGAAGGGTTTTCCAGCACAGCCCAGCCCTCTGCTCTGGCCTGGAGTCTCAAAGTAGGCTCATCCACTCTCCCACATTCCCTGCAGCACCCCAGCACGAACCCCACACATGTCCCATTTCCTGCTTCCCAAACTTGTTCCTTGTCAAGTGGCTTTGGAAGGATCCCGTGCCACTGCTGCACAAATCTCTCCCTCCCTGCTGGCCCTGCTGTCCTCCCCATTCTGGTATTTGCAGAATCACCAAATTCAAAGCTGTGGGAACTCCCAGTGCTCCGTGCTCCCTCCTCCAGGCCATCACAAGGGTGTGTCACTGTGTCTCCACACCCTCCCTTCTGAGCCAGCTTCTCGCGGTGCCCATTCCCACTGTCCTCTCACCTGTACTGGTTTCAGCTGCTCTCAGAAGTTCTGCCACCAGCAAGAACCAGCACTTTCTATTCCCAACACAGCTCAGAGAATGCAAAACTCCCCAGACAGCGTCTTTGTCTTTGGAGGAAGAGCACAACTTTTTGTTCTGGAAACAATAGGAACCACTCCACTGATCCATACCTGCTCTTCCTTTTGTTATTCTTCAGTACCTGTCCTTCCCTCTGGAAACCTCAGAGCCCAGGAGCCTCATCAGCTGCTCTGTGCAAACACGCTTTGTTTTGTGCTGGCTGTCTGAACACAGAGGCAGGAGAGAGGGGCCAGGAGCTCCTGTTGGATCAGATGTTGCCAACACATGTGGCCCAGGTAGAGCCTGTGATTTATTTAATATGTACAGTTACAATAATTTCATTTTGGAATCAGCCTCATGAGACAGGTTTGAACAAAAGGGTAACATTTGAAGGAGAAGAATTCCTGATTTGTGCTCAGACAGAAGAAATTCTCCTTCTCTGCTACCTTGGCAGTAATACAATGAGAGAGGAAAACAAAATCATTCACATTCCCAACTCCCTCCTCTCCAGTAGCACCAACATATATTTTGAAGAGCCTCAGTGCAGGTTTTTACTGCAGAAAATAAACAATGAATTGTGTCCCCCCAAACAGTGGCAAGAGAAACATCCTGACTGCCTCCAGCCTCAGCTGTTCACCTCCTGCTGAGCTTTCTGGCTTGACCAAGGCACAGCACAAACACATTTGGCACTAGCCAACCCCTTCATTGCTGATTGAGGACACATCCAAGACCTCCACATCTTGAATTCCAGGAACTCCTACAGTCCCTGCCTAGCTGGGGGCAGGGGGTGCTTTGCTGGACCAGGATTGCTGGAATCTCCCTTCCCCAAGGCAGTTCCCTGCACTGCCAAAGGCAATCAGGGGGGGCACAAGGAGCCAGAGCAGGCATGGAGGCAGCTTCTAATTGATTTAAATAGAGCTGCAGCCAATTACAGACCCAAAGGCCTCACACATGTTTTTCTCCTGCAGGAGAAGCCAAAGCCCCTGGGTGTCATTAGCAAGTGGCTGCAGGGCTGAGGGTCATCTCAGGCGCTGTGTCTGAAATGCTGCTCCCAGGTCTCTTCTTTTCCTCAGCAGGAGCTAGCCCTGGTGAGGCTGTGGGGAAGGAGCTTCCTGGCAGGGTCACACCCCCACATGAGGCTGCCCTGATGGGTGACAGCCTGATGGCACAGACAGCCGTTGTCCTGCCTGTGACATCCAGCCAGATCCAGGAGCACCCTGGTGTTGGTGGGACACCTTGGCCCCAAGTAGTGATGTCTCTGTGGGGACCCAGCCCCTCCACAAGCCTGGGGACAGCACAGACACCCCTGACCAGCCTGTGAAGGCCTCACTCAAGCCAACCAAAGAGGAGTGTCTATGTCCTCTAGTGCCCTGGGCCCACAGGGGAAGCCCTGGGCTGGGATTTTCCTGCTCTCAGCATTCTCCAGAGAGCTGCAGGACCCCCTGAGAGGCCCCCACAGCACTGTCCATCCAACCGCACCAGCATCTGCTGTCTGGGTGTATTGTTAGAGCAAATGAAGAAACAAGGACACACAAACCACGATTCACTCAGACTCATGCAGTAGATTGGGGCGAATTCTGCCCTGAGGTGTTTTCTCCTTGGATCATGTCACTCATTTTTCAGTCCATCAGCCCTGTGTGTTTTGCAGCCTTTCAAATGCTCCCCTGACCCGTAGTGAGGGAATCCAGCTGTACCCAGGGCTCACGTGGATGTTTCACTCCTTGCTGGGGGCCATGAGCTCCATCTCTAACCTGAGCCACAGTCTGGCCTCTTCCAGACCACAAATCTCCACTCCTTCAAGCCAGGAACCTGTATCCTTGGATTAGGAGGATCAGGAAAGGACAAAGTGGGGAAAAATACGAGCGGTGAGCTCAGAACCAAGTGTGTGATTTCCATGGGGGCCCCTCAGATGTTTCCAATCCTGGTGCTTTTGGAGGGAGGGCATAGTTTTGAGTATTGATTCAAATGACCTCCACCATTAATCTTTGCAAGGGATTTTTTTTATTCCTTCGAGAGAACAGGCACTTTTAGCCACAGCATCATCCTGGGGGGAAGGTGAGGGACACAGACATCTTTGAAGGCACCCAGCTCAAAGCCCAAGTTATTCTCCCTGTTTTTCCCTCAGCACCTCAGCAGCAAGAACACATAAATTGTATGTCATAGCTGCCTTTTCATCTGTCCCAGGAGTTATAGACTGCACACATAAGACAATTCGTGTTCCTCTGCATAATAAGGCGAGTTTTATAAATCATAAATCTTCACTTAATATGCAGGTGGTGTTTGCTGCCAGGTTTAGGAAAACTGATGTAGTTGCCAAGTTCATGAATGTCATAAATCATTCATGCTAAGGTAGTCTGCAATTGCTCAGTCCTTTGAGACAGACCAATTTCAAGGTGGTTGTTTAACACACAAACACAATCTTCATTGATTGTTTATACAAATATATATTTTCATTAAGTTTTTCCCTCCCCGTTTTTTTTTTTACTTCTTTAGGTGCCGAGAGCAATGCCCCAAAGAGTCCCTGCTAGTGGCTTCTCTCCAGTTTCAAAATTCCATCAGAAATCCATTACCAAATGCATAAAAATCCATGGATTTGTAATAAAATGAGCCTCCTAAAGCTCAGGAAACAGCCTGGATGTCTCCATAAATCCCGATGCGTCTGGTTAAAGAAAAGAGAGTGTGAGAGCATGCCTCAATTTGTCACAGGGTCATTTTGGACATCCACTATTTTCTGCAAAATTGACATTAATTAAAGGTTTGCTGATCCCAGCAGGGTTTTCATCACTGCTCCAACTGTAGCTGCTGTGTGCACAGGAGCAGGTAATGCACTTCCCATGGGGAATACCCCGTGTGCTTCTGGATTTAGCTGCGCCTACACACCCCGGAGCTTGCTCGGTGCTCTGCAGCCCCCTGGGATGTGCAGGATTCCATGGGAACTCTCATGAGAAAGCAGCTTTCCCTGGAGATCTGCAGTTTTTAGTGGGGTGGAAAATTAGAGCTGTGTAAATCCTGCAGGTACCTGAGAAGAGCCTTCTCCCAGTGCCAATCCCAAGAGGCTGAGAATGGACAGACCTGCCCAGGGCTGGGGGAGGGTCACCAAGCTCAGCCCCCGTGGGACATGCTCCTCTTGGCCTCACATCTCCCAGCCCCAAATGTCACCAGGAGCTCTCAACCTTTGTGCCTCATCTTTCCTCCCACCACCTTCTGGACTTTGCCCTTTGCTTTCTGGTTTTCTATGACCACATTATTTCTAGACTAACAAGGTCTAACAAGGTGAAAGCTCCGTCCTATCTTGCAGTGTTCAGGGTCATCCAGGGAGGGCTGTCACCTCCCCTGCAGAAGCAGGGGTTGGGTTATCAGAGCCTTTCACTTCCCACCTTATTTACATCTTGGCCCACCTTATTTACATCTTGGAGACATCCAAAAAGCCAAGGCACAGTACTACTGGACAGAGTAGTAAATCAAAAAATGCTCAGGCTCAGGCTCACCCAGCACTTGAGAGGGTCTGATATTGAACTCCACATTAATTTTGAGTGGATCTGAGAAAACTGCGTAGGTGGGAAAAGGCAGAGAATTTTGACTACTGTTCTGTCTTCCATCATCCTTTTCCAGCAAAATTAACTCATCACAAATAATTCAGGCACTGAGTTCTTTCTCTTCATTTTCCCTGTGATCAGCCAACAAGTGCTGAAGTTCCTCGAGTTTATTCCTTGTTTCAATCTACTCACTGAATCATTGTTGCTGATAAGTTCCCAAAGGGAGGAGGAGGCTGCTCCTCAGCATCTCACTGTGTGTGCCAGTCAGAGCTGGAGATCTGGGCCAGACCAGTTAGTTCTGGGTCAGATCTGGAGTTTGCTCCTTTGATTTGATGAGCATGAAACCTAGAAACTACTTTTAGGGGTAAAGATGACTTAAAATTTGACTTGCAACAAATGTGGCATTGGATTGGCTCCCAGCCTGCCCTGAGATTTCTGTGATTTCAGTGTTACTCTTCCCAGTTCTCCTCTGATCTCATGGTTCTCAAATTGGTGTAACATCCTGGTTTCCTTACACTTCTGCCTGCAGACTAGTTCTCCAGAATATGATTGAGAACTCAGCCCTGGGCATCAGCACGGCCAAAGGGAACATCCCACTCCATTCCAGCAGCTCCAGGGTTTCCACCTCTTTGTTGTGAGGTGCCCTTCAGAGAAGCATCATTCTTGCTGGAGTGGCAGCTGATGCTTCCCACTAATTCAGAGCTGAGATAAAACCTCAGGGAAGCTCCAGAGCTGCAGGACCTTCACAGCCATAACTCTTCCCTCTGGGAGTATTTATGTTCTCGAAACTGATTAAGCTGGGCTTGAGCCATAGCTCACACTCCTTGAGGTGCTCTCCTCCTGCAGAGGGTGACATCTCCTGGGAGCAGCAGTAAGGGATCTGGAATGTCAGTGAGTGAAAGCTGAGAGCCCACCAGGAATGATTTGAGGCAAAACCTTGTGTGCAAAAATCTGAACTCGCCAAAATCCAGCAAAGTTATTCCCACCCTGTCTGCAAAGGCAAGGAGCTTTTGGGGTGGTTTCTCTAAGGATGTGGAGGGGGAGACTCAAATCTTCCTTCGATTCTTCCTTCTGGTCATAAACTAAAGACAGGGAAGATATTTCTGTGGAAAACACCACTGCTGGATGTGTCACCTCTCACTCGGGACATCCCCCAGGGACAGGACAGGGCAGCAAAAAAATGCAGCTAGAACTGGGGAAAAGAAGAGGAAAGAGAAGTTAAGAAAGTCAAATGAAAATAGGGAAGAGAAGAGCTGCAGGGTCCTGCAGGGACCCTATTGCCAAGGCAGACCAGGCAGGCAAAACAAACTGTCTGGGGTTGCCACATGGGATGTGATTAACAGGAAACATTTCCCCCTAATGTTTTGAGTTAAATGGGAGGCCTTCCCATAGCCTGGGGAGCTGCTCACACTCAGAAGGGTATGTGGGGCTTCCCTGGGTGCTGGCTGGGGTGGGAGGCTCCAAGGAATGCTGCTATGCCCAGAGGAATGGAGGTGCCAGCCCTGGGAACCAGGCTGTGTCAGCCACAGGCAGCAGCGCTTCTCCCTTCCCTCTCATCCCTCTGTACATGTTCCTACTTCTTCAAAGCTCCTGACCACCCCAGCTCCTGACTTCCATCTCCTTTCTCCAAAGTATGACATTCCCACCACCTATAAGGCTGCCAAACAAGTGACTTTGCGTTTCCCTGCAGGGCTGCGCTTCAATTAAAAGCTTTTCTTGATGTTTTAACTTTCACCTCACTTAACTGAGGTTCCCTTTCCCAGCCTCCTCCTCCGTTTTAATGAGGGGCTAAAATTCTGGTTAATGGTGTTTGCAATTGGCAGCACCAACCACACGTCAGAGTGCAAAGGCTGCTCCTGGCCTGGCCAAGAGCCATGGAGCCTGGAGCAAAAGCCACTGGAAAAATATAGGATCCGGGCCACATAGCCAGTGATCCTGCCCTTCTACAAGCTCCTGGGCTTCCTCACTCAGCACTTCAGCAACAGCACTGCTCCTTTCCCTGTTGGAAAAGCAAGGACTTAAGTGATGGAGCCCAGCTGGGCACAACCAGGTGCTGCTTGGTCCAAATTTCCCTTTCTGGAGCACCACTGCAGCACCTCCACCCCCAAATATTTCAGAAGTGTGGGCTGGGTTAAATTTAGTGAAATTAAAAAAAAAAAAAAAGGCCTGTACAACCTCTTTAATTTGCCTGCTAATTTATGAGCAGGTAAGCTGCTACCCTGCCAAGCTTTTCTTCACAAAAAAAAAAAAAAAAAGGTTAGTAACACTTCATAAAAAATACTGAGCACTTCAGAAATTCTGCAAGTCCTTGTGCAGGGGTGGGGATGATTTTTTGTGAATTACGAATTTTTTAAAAAAGATAATGTGTGTGAAATAAAGCACACCTTCTTTTTACAGCCAGCCTAGGCATGGTTCCAAAGGCTCCCATTAGATACACCCAGAGCTGCTCACTAGTGAAACGCACTCTCCTGAGGAAAGAGTGGATTGGAAGCTTCCAGGGAATTTCCCTCGTGCTGCTGGGAGCTGGGGAGGATGACAGAGCCATCACTGAGCTCTGCTGGCCGGTCCCTCCCCATCCCTCTCCTGGCCCAGCTCTGCTGGTTCCTGCCAGTGGCCCCAGATTGCTGGGAATGGAGCAGCTCTGGACTAGGATGCACGGGAGCTTCGGGGGCTTATTGCAAAGGGTTTCCTTGCTCCCAGGGTGATCCCTGCTGTAGGCACAGCCCCATCTTCCTACAGAAGGTCCCCCCACTCCTCCCCAGAGCGGCTGTGCTTGCTGAGCCACTCCCATCCAGGTGGTACCACATGTCCTTGAAACACCTCCAAGGGAAGGGACAAATGTCTGCAAAATCACTCATCTCTCGCTGTCCCGATCATTTTATTTCTTCCCTCATGCTTGTAAAAGCTGGGACCCTCCTCGCCAGCTCTGCAGCAGTTTGAAACCTGAGCTGCTGCGCTGGAACACTTCCACAACTTCAGGTACAGCTTTTATTTCTGGCCTTGGAACAATCTAAGAATTTCTGATCGTGAGTTCTTGGTCGTCTCTAAAAATCATTCATTTGCAGCATTGCATCGCCTCACAGCGCCATGGTGTGGGATTTGGGAGGGAAGAGCAGGAGCTGGAGAAGGGCAGCTCGGAGCCCGTGCCGGAGCATCGCAGATGGACGACCAGACGCTGCCAGGGGGGAGCCACGGGTTGGCGGTGAGGGAAGTGGGGCCAGCAGGGCCGGGGAGCACAGGAGCTGCAGCCAGGAGCAGGATTTCCCAGCCCTGAGGGCTGGACATTGCCCGCAGGAAGCCAGCACAGGCAGGTCTTCCGTGCCAGCGCAAAGCCAGGGGCGAGCTGGCTGGAGGAGCCCAGCCCCGGCTCATCCGAGGCACGGGGATGTGAACACACAGCTCCAGTTTTGGGTAAATTCTGGAAGAGGTGCGTGCATATTTTTGTAGACAATAATTCTGGTTAACAGAGAGAAAGTCAGTTTTATTGGGCTTTTAGGAGCATATCTGCCAGCATGAATGAGTGCTCTCGTCCAGCTCTGGGGACAGGCTGGTGATGGATCTGGGGGCAGAACCTCAATGGGCTCAATGGACCACGTGCCCACCACCCCCTGCTCTGTGGGGGCTCGAAGCCTGGCCATCACCAGAGCCACTGAGAAAAATGCTGTTTTACCTTTTACAGATCATTTAACGCTCTAATGAGATGCCTTAAAAATACAAACGAGCCGCCTGATACGGTGGGATGCAAACCTGTCTCCATGGCAGTGATTTTCCTGAAGATGCTTTTCATCTCTGGCTGCTGGAAGCTTCGACGTAAAAATTTATCGTGTGCCCTCCCCTAATAAAATGTGATGGTTTTACTGTATTTTTTATATAAATGTACATTTACTTGTGAATTATACCAAGAGGCGGGCGCTGGCTGTGGTCGAGCCTGTGACACGCGACATAAATCACAGCTCCCTCGCAACTTCCCAGGACTGCGGACTTGTGCCTAAGGGTGTGAGTAACTTCTATTGACTTCAATGAAAGTTTCTGGTGTGCTGCCGTGAGCGAATAGGCCCCCGGAGGTTCATTTGGTGTTGATGAAAAGCAGGAGACTGATAGCACCAGGCACACGGTGCAGCCGAGTGCTGCCGCTGCCCCCGCACCGCTGCTTCGCCTCGGAGCCCGGCCCTGCTGCTCCTGGGAGCCCCAGAGCTCTCTGAAATGCATCTTGTTTCTGACCCAGAAAGTGCTTTTTCAGCTGTAACAGCCCCAAACATGCCCTGTGCCACCTCAGTGTCACCTCAGTGTCACCCTGGCTGCCCTGCGCTGGGCTGGTCCCCGTGTGCCCACCAAAGGCTGCCCATTCTCACTGCCTTCCCGGGAATATCCCACCCTCTGCCTGACTTCCAAAAGCTTCTGGAGCTGCCTCAGCAGCTGTGCAAGGCACGGAGAGAGGAGAACAGTGGCTTAGGGGGTCACAGCTCCCACTGCCACAGCAGCCCCAGCCTGGCTGTTCGTTTCTTGGCCAGTGTGTCCTGGGGAGGCAAGGTCTCAGCAGAGCCCCCGAGCCCGTGGCTGGGGCATCAGGTGATAAAGCAGCTGCCTTTGCTGTTATGGAGCTTAATGAGCAGCACGGGAGCTCAGGAGCTGCACCATCAGCACGATCAAGCCAAGCTCTCCGGGGAAAGGGCTGGCTCGGGAGATGGGGAGTTGACTGGTGATGGAGGAGTAGCAGATGGTGTCTCTCAAGGAGAACGCTGGGACAGTAATTACAAGAGACAAGAGGAGAGCTGCTGGCTCACACACAAGAATTTGTCCAAGTAATCATGGGAAGCATAAGTCTCTCCAGAGAGCACCATGGGGAGGAAGGGTTTTGCCAGCAGCTACCAGTGCTGCTGCCAGGGCCTCCACACCTCTCCAAGGGGGCACGGACGTGTCTGTGACTCCCTATTCCCAGAACAGCTGTGGGTTTCTGGGCTTCAAACTTGCTTTTGCTTCCTCCCACTCTGCCTTGTCCACAGGGCATCCCAAGCACCATCCTGCCTGTCCCAACTTCCCAACGGGTCTGAGGCAAAGACATGCCTCTGGTTCTTGTATGGGACGAGCTGTGCCAGGAGGGATGAGCTGGGAGCAGCACTTCCCAGCCCTGCTCAGGTTGGGAAATGCAGAGCAGAGCTCACAGCATGCAAGTGCTTACTCTCCTTTTTTTGCCCAGCTGTGATTTTACGCCTTATTGCCCCTCCACCCCGTGCCCTCATTTTTCTACTCTACCATGACTCCCAATTCCCCTCGGAGAAGTTCCCTGCCAGCCAGAGGGGTTCGGAAGGAGTTGAGTTAGCGCTGCTGTTCCTCGCTGTCCCTCCCCGCGCCCGCCCGTGTCCCTGTCCCAGGAAGCGGAGGCTGAGGAGGGCTGTGCCAGCCCGGGGTGCTGTCACCGGGAGGGATCCCCCGCCCGTACGTCCCCATTGATGCCTTAGCTCTGCAATGCAGCCTGAGCAGGAGTTGAGACCTGCAGGTGACAAGGAAATCGAGGCTAATTAGAACTGCTAATTAGATCTCTGCTGAAAGCCCGCCTCTGCCATGTGCCCGTGGGCTGTGCTCCGGGACGGGTCGTTCTGCCGCTGCCACTCCATCGGCGGCGGACACGCAGGAGGCAAAAAAGAACAATAATTTGTAAAAAATTCACTTGGCAAGACTGGAGGGTTTCACGTCATGCTGCCGCTGACTTGGGAGTGCCAAGCCTGGGAGAGCCGCAGCCCCGGCACCGAGGGCACGGAGCCAGGAATATCCAAGGGAGATCTATTGCACCTCCCATTGGTCCAGCTCAGGACGCTGCTCCAGGTGCTTGAGATGGCTCCGGGCACGGTGGGGACAGCCCAGCGATCCCCTTCTCCAGCACCTGCCAAAGGTCAGCAGTGCTCGGGAGGGAGCCTCTGCCAGGACACCCTCACCTGGAGGTTTTGCAGGGAGCAGAGATGTGATTTCATTCCTGCACACTTTTCCAAAGGGCTCTGCAGCAGGTCTGCCCAGCTGAGGCACCGAAACCTTTCCCATCTCCTCCGTGGCAGAGGAGCAGCAGTGCCCGTGTCCCAGGAACAGCTCCTGGCCCGGGGCAGCCGGCAGTGCCAGCTCAGCTTTGTGCTCAACTTCCCTGTCTTGTTCCTGCAGCTGCAAACCCTCAGTCCATCCCCTGCCGTGGAAGGGTGCTCAGCACCTGCATCCATCCCCTCCTGGCAGTGGGAGGCTGCCTCCCTCCCCTCACGGTGGGGTTTAAGCGAAACCTTCAGGACTCCAAAGCACAGCCCCGTGCCCTCGGTGGGAGCCACACACATTTGTTTTGTTGCTGTCCCCACCAAGGCTGGCCTCAGTGCCCAAAACAGACACTCCCCAGGGCAATTTCTGTGCTGATGGGATGCTGTATGTGGAGTTGGAGCTGTCAAGTGCAGTCACAGTGTGAAAAACGAGGTTCACCTTTTTGGAAAAATTTAGAAGTTTAATAAAAAAATTAAGAAAATAGACAATTAGGAGAGATAAGAGCAAAATACATTTTCTCGGCCGAGGGTGCCTGGCACAGAACTAGCCAGCAGCACATGTTTTAACAAAAGTTTTCCCTTTAAAAACATCTGGTTGATGCATATTCAAAATTCACATGCATGATTCAAACATTCCTTTGGAGTAAGAATCCCTTTGTCTAGTCCCCTTCGTCAAGACCTGTCCTTGTGGCTCCACTCCATCTGATAACACAGGTCCATAAATTCTTCTCTTGGGGGTCTGGTCATCGTCAGTTTGACAAGACACTTGACACTAGAAGTTTAATTGCTTCCCCAGTGTTGTGTCAGTGTTCTGGCACTAAGATACTCATCACACTTCTAAATTCTGTAAAAAAGAAAATACAGTACAATCTTCTTACATTTTACATACAGTATTCATTCCAACACTTGCGAAAAGCCAACTATATACTATGCATTTATAACAACAGGATGGAGGGAAGGGATGCCAGAGGTAGGACCATGCAAACTTCAAAGCAGCAAAGCAAAGGGCAAGGTCCTACAGCTGGGTCAGAGCAATCGCAAACACCTACAGGCATCTCCTGTGACACTGGGTGTCTGATCAGTTTTTCCCACTTGGCTCCCCCATGCATCACCATCTCCTTTGTTTTTCTGATTGAGGGTAAACTCTGCATGTGAGACCCCACCTGCAGAGCTGCCCAGACCTGGGGGCCAGCATAGGAAGGAAGGACCTGGAGCTGCTGGAGCCAGGCCAGAGCAGGCTCCAGGATGATCAGGGGATTAGAACACCTCCGCTTTCAAAGGCTGGCTGAGAAAGCTGGGGAGGAGAAGATTGTGTGGAAACCTCACAGCATCTTCCAGAGTCTGAAGGGGCTGCTGGGAAGACAGAGAGGGACTCTGGAGCTGGAGTGACAGAACAAGGTGGAATGGATTAAAACTTAAAGAAGGGAAATTAAGATTAGATGTTTGGAAGAAATTCCTCCCTGTGAGAGTGGGTAGGCCCTGGCACAGGGTGCCCAGAGAAGCTGTTGCTGCCCCTGGATCCCTGGCAGTGTCCAAGGCCAGGTTGGACATTGGGGCTTGGAGCAACCTCAGATAGTGGAAGTGTGCCTGCCCATGGCAGGGGGTAGAATGAGATGATCTTCAAGGTGTTTTTCAAGGCAAACCATTCCATAACTCTAAAACCATTTGCCATTTCCATCAGCACCCCCCACCAGCAGGACCAGGGCAGGAACACAGCCCTGATTTACTGCCACACTTAAACCTGTGTCTAAGTGCACAAGTAGATCCTTCAGTGCAGACTTCAGACTTCAGTGGTTTAAGGTTCGATATTTTTAAGTAAGTTGCTGAACAAGGACCTACATTATTCATCCGAAACCCCAGGTAATGCATTCTTAGGAAATAACTATCAAACTCCACAAATCTCTGCTGAAAGGACATCCTAAAGCCCTGCCTGGATAGAGAGATTAGCTGGGATTGCTTTGTAAGCACCACACATACATACATGCAGATATATGCATTTCTCTACCAGGCAGTGCAATTCAGACTTGCCTGGATCCCAGCTCTGCCAGCCGGGAGGAGACAGGACAGGGGCCACAGCAGCCAGTAAAGCAGCACAGTCCAGACGAACTCTGCCCACAACACAGCCAGAGAGGGGACTATGCAATTAAGCAAACTAATTGAAGTGCAAATATAGGTGCTTATAGCACAGACTACCAGGCAGCATGTAACTGCCACAGCTCAGCTATTGCAGTATCAAGATGATATAAAGCCATGTCGAGTTAAGACACAGGCATAAAATGCTGCAAGCAGAGCTTTTTATGTCCTTTGTTCTGCTCCAGGGACCCCCTGGCAGCAGCAGAGCCAGCCCTGGGGTGCAGGGTACCTGGTGAGGTGAGCAGAGCCAGCCCTGCTACAGCCCAGCAGACTAAAGGCCGAACCTGGGCACCCTGGCCACAAAGAGGTCCAAAGCCAGGAGCCCAGCTTAAATCCCTGAAATCCCTTATCCTCCCAGGAGGAGGGGGAGGTCCTCAATGAGGCTGCCCCCACCTCCTGCACACCCTCTGCTCCAGCAGCAGCAGCCCTGGGCACGGCTGGCCCACCTCAGAACATGCATTAAACCCCCCTCTTGCCCCAGAATGGGGAACATATTCCCTCCAGGATGGATTTCGGGTGGCTGGGAGGGAAAGCAGGTATGCCATAGCATCCTATTTGAGAGGAACACAGCAGGGCACCCCTGTGTACAAGGACAGGCTGGAAGCACCCAAGGTTTCCAGGTTGGCAGGAGCCACCCAAGGTCTTCCAGCTGTGGGGAGCAGCCTGGTATGCGCGGTGCCCATGCCTCGTTACCAGCGGCCGGGAGCTGCCTGGCAAAATGAGCTGAAACGACCCAGGTTTGAGCCATTTCATAAAATGTAATCGAGAATTGTATCTCTGTTGTGCAATTCCAGCTGATAGTTGGAAAAATAAAACACCCAGAGCTCTGTCGAAAGGATCTCATTCTGCATTCAGCCTGATGAGCAGCAGGAGAAATCCCTGCTGCAGCCACGCATGTTCCATGGTATCCTGTGGGATGCGCCATGCTCTATGCACCTTTCCCATGCACTGTGCCATGTCTGTGCATGTGGGTGGCCCAGAGCTGCATGGATGGGGTGTCTGTGCCTGTCTCTGTGCCTGTCTCTGTGCCTGTCCCTGTGCCTGTCCCTGCCAAAAAAACCAGGAGCAGGTGGAAGAGGGCCACAAGTGGGATGGATCCATCTTCCTTGCCGTGCTGCTGCTGGTGAGATTCCAGCAGTGGGAAGCAGGGAAAGCCAAACGTTATGGATCCCTCAACCACTGTTATTTGTCCCCTTGTGCATCACTGGTATTTTGCATTAAAATATATGTTGTTAAATTTATGCCTTAATATATATATATAGATGTGTAATATGGCTGAGTTACAGTTGCTGTGGGAACTATAACTTTCTCTTTTTCAAGGGGCTGTTATATGTCTTATTATGCTGTATCATCTGGAGGGTGGCTGGGAACAAGATTGCTGCTGTTAATCCTTCAGCACGGAGGGTGATTAGAGGCAGAGGAGCTGAGCTGTGAGCAGGGCTGTGCCTGCAGGTGGGCAGCGCCACACGCCTGGTGACTCCACTCCTCTGGGCCAGGGGATCTGGGCAACAGCACGGTGTGAACTGAGTGTAAATCAGCTCTGTGAGCTGCTTTCCTGCTCCCCCGGAGCTCTGCTGGGCTCTGGGCTGGGGACAAGTGCAGCTAGGCTTGGACTGGGAGCAGCCACGCTGCTGCCATCTCTCCCAGGTGACAAACAGCATCAAGCTCCTTGGAGCGTGGGCGGGGCTTGGATGGGGCCCAGCCCTGCCAGGCTGAGCCACCACTCTCCACTGGGAGCTGGGAACCAGGAGAAAGACAGATCCCACACCCCTCCTGCTCCTGCCCGACCTCCATCATGACCAGTTGGCATTGGTGGGATGTATTCAAGCCCTGCTCCCATCAGGGACAGGGAGGGAAAGGCAGTAGGGAAGGCACCCAAAGGCCCAGCTGCCTGCCTTCCCCATGCCTCAGTTTCCCTATCTGCAGAGGCAATGGCTGAGCTCCCTTGGCTGCAGTGAGGTAAGTGCTGTGTTGGACACTCCTTGGTAAAGCACATCCCAAGCCCTGTCCTGGGACTCACAGTGCTCAGGGCATGCAGGGAGCCAGGTCGCTGTCCCCAGCACTCATCCCATCCTTGGCATGCATCTCTCCAGCTTAGGGAGTTGCATTTGCAGGAGCCTTGGCTGTGCCCAGCAGGGCACGGCTCTGCACTTCACCTGCTGCTCCTCAGGTGAGTTTCTCCTGCTCTGGAGTCCTGTTTGGTGTGAGATCACTCCCAGCCTGTTATCCATCCCCACAGCTCCATGTCTGCCTGGTCCTACCCTACATCACCCACCATCTCCCCTGGCATTTTTTTCCATGGACATTGGCTGGGTTTCGGATTTGCACTGCCAGGTTTGATGCCACTTGCTTCTGCCCCTTGCCTGCATTTCTTCTGCCTGTTCCATTGGTTCTTCTCTCCTCCCGCCCTCCCCCCGTGTTTTTTGTTGTAATTTGGTTTTCTGGCATTCTGCTGGGTTTTATTTTTCTTGGCATCGCATCTTTGGGGATTTCACTCACATCATTTCAGCCCAGATTTGCGTTGACATCATTATGATTCTCCTCTTCACGCTGCCCACTCTTCCTGCAGAGCCAGCGCTGTCCTGATGCTCCCTGACAGGGTTTGGGGCAGCACTCCCTGCCCTCATTCTAGGGTTTGCCTCCCGTGGCGTGCGGCTCCTCACGAGCACAGCTTGGCCTCGGGCTAGCTCAGCTGAGCCTGGTTCAGTGTTCCAGGACTGAGAGGGGAAACATTCCCAGCCTCCGACAGGAGCAGCTGTGGGGGCTGGGGCTGGCTGGAACAGGGAGCTGTCCCTGGCCTTGCCCCGACAAATTCAGCACCTCCTTTCTGCCCCGTTTTCCTGGCCACAGGAGGAGGGGAAGGAGCAGGATCCCACCTGCAGAGCTGCCCCAGCCCCAGGGCCCAGCACAGGAAGGACCTGGAGCTGCTGGAGCCAGGCCAGAGGAGGCTCCAGGATGCGCAGAGAGATGAAGCAGCTCTGCTGGGAGCAAAGGCTGGCACAGCTGGGATTGTTCACCTGGAGAGAAGCATTGAGGTGACTTAATTGCAGCCTTCCAGTACCTGAAAGGGCTGACAAGAAAGATGGAGAGAGACTGTTTACAAAAACATTATTTACTGCTGGTATCTCCCTCCCATTCTGGTTTGTCACATCCCTGTGTGTCCCTGCCCAGACAATTTGTGCTGTGTTTAACTGGGATGTTTCCCCAGGGCTGATGTTACTGTTGGCAAGGAAGGTGCCAGGGAGCTCCTCAGGCTGCTGAAGCACATGCAGCAGGTGAGGAGCAGAAGGACAAACACCCTGCCTGTGGGGATGCTCCAGCCAGCTTCTCTTTAAAGAGGTGTCACATGGGAATTTGGATCTGTTCTTGTGGTGGCAGCAACTGTTCATGTGCATGGCAGTTAACTTCAGAGTTATCCGTCAAAGAGTCATAGAATCACAGCATGGCCTGGGTTAGAAGAGACCTTAAATCCCATCCAGTGCCACCCCCTGCCATGGGCAGGGACACCTTCCACTAGCCCAGGTTGCTCCAAATCTGTCCAACCTGGCCTTGGACACTTCCAGGGATGGGGCAGCCACAGCTTCATTGGGTGCCAGTTCCTGGATTCTCTCCAGCAGCTCCAGGTCCTTGCTGTGCTGGGCCCTGGGGCTGGGGCAGCTCTGCAGGTGGGGTCTCACCTGAGGGGGCACAGGGGCAGAATCCCCCCTCCCCTGCTGCCCACACTGGGGCTCAGCCCAGGGCTGGGGGTTCTGGGTCAGGGCAGGTCCAGCTCTGCTCCCCAGCACCCCCAGGTCCCTCTCCCAGGGCTGCTCCAGCTGCTCATCCCAGCCTGGATTGACCTGGGGGTTGTCCCTAATCCCTCCTGCCAAGCACATCCTGCCAGCCTTAGCCCCCTGCAAGCACGAGCCAGGGATGGAGCCTCATCCCCAGATCCCAGCACTTGTGAGCTTGGCTGGAGACACCAGATTTTACCCTCAGTCAGAAAAAAATAGAGATGGAGGATGCATGGAGGGAGTCAAGAGGGAAAACATGATGAGTGCCAGAGTGCCACAGGAGGAGCTCCAGCATGGCATGTCTGAGCAGAACAGCACGTCCCTGTCGCACCCCATGTGCTGCAGCCAGTGCTGAGGAGCACAGGGATCTGGGCATGGCACCTAAAGAGGAACTGTGAGTCCCCACTTCCTCCAGCACAGCCCAGAACCACATTAGACTCCCTGTGAAATGCTGGCTGAAAGGAGGCTGGCACGAAATTTCCATTTGCAGTCATAGGGGTTTGGGGAAATCAATCTCTTTAGAGTCCTTTGGAAACCTCAGTCTGGTGGCTTTAAATATTTACTGTACTCCTGCACACCAGATGCCAAAATTGCAGGGTATGTTCTCCCAGGCAGCCCATTGGTGCAGGCACTGGGAGACTCCAAACCAGCCTGTGCAGGTGCTGATGAAAAACAGTCCTTAATATGATTGTGATTTGCAGTTGAAAGTCTCTGAAGTGCTTTCAAATTTGGTGACAAAAAATCAGAAATAATTTTTGTGGCTGCAGAGCACAAAATTCATGGTGGGATGAGAGCGGCCTACACCTCGCCAGCTGTGCCCCCCACCTCCTGCTGCACAGAGCACCAAAAGGAGTGCCCACCTGGGATCACCCCCTGGCGCTCTTCTGGCTCTGGGTGACTCAGCTGGGGAAACTGGGAGGCAGAGGTGATGCTGGTCCTGCTGCGTGGGTAATGGCAGTGCCACGCAGAGGCTTTAATGTGGCTAGAGGGAGCATGAGGAATCTCTGTGATCCATCATTTTTTCTCATAACATAACAGCAGGTGACATCTATTTTGAAGATGCCTCTGATGTCTGTGCCTGCTTCAGGGAGAGCCCTTATTCAAACCCTAAAAATTCAACATGAGAGCTCCTGAAAACCCTGCCAAGGCTCAGGGCAGCAAACCCTGCTGGGCATCGCTCGGGATGGAAAAATCTCACCGGGGGCTGGGGGCTGCGTTTGGCTCTGCAGGGAGCAGGATCTTGCTTCAGGTGTCCCTCAGGTGCGGTCAGAGCCAGGTGTGCTGCAGGACACTGCTGTGGGACACAGGGACACTGCTGTGGGACATGGGGACACTGCTGTGGGACACAGACACTGCTGTGGGACACAGGGACACTGCTACAGGACACAGGGACACTGCTGTGGGACACAGGGACACTGCTGTGGGACACAGGGACACTGCTGTGGGACATGGGGACACTGCTGTGGGACACATGGACACTACTGTGGGACACAGGGACACTGCTGTGGGACACATGGACACTGCTGTGGGACACATGGACACTGCTGTGGGACACAGGGACACTGCTACAGGACACAGGGACACTGCTGTGGGACACAGGGACACTGCTGTGGGACACATGGACACTGCTGTGGGACACAGGGACACTGCTGTGGGACACAGGGACACTGCAGAGGGTTCCAGCGGGATGGGTGGGTTTGTGCCAAGCTCTGGCCTTCAGCCAGTGCTTTCTTTGGCCAGGCCAGCACAGCCGCAGCTGCTGCCTGAGCAAACAGCCTGGGAATATCCCCCGAGGGGACAGGGCTGGCACATCCCGCGACTCACGCTGGCTTTTCAGTGGAATGTTTGTTGCTGGCCATTGGAAAGCTGCTGTGGTGTTGCTAGGGAGCTCCTCAGCACGGCTGGGAACAAGCAGCAGCTCCGCCCCACAAGCAGCTCTCCAAAGCCACGCCCTGTGTCCTGGGCCCCAAACCACAGGGTCCCACTCTAGTTCTGCAGCCCCCAGTGGCACCAGGATGGGCACACGCAGTGGGGCTGTGGGCCAGTGACTGCTGTGCCACTCTGCAGTTGCTCACACCAGCACAGCTTGGGGGTAACTCAGCCCCCTTTCCCCACGGGAGAGCACAAGAACAGCATCCCTGGCCAGCCCAGCCCTGACAGATGTCCTGGGGCTTTTGGTGGCAGTGTCTGAGTCCAGATGTTTGATGCTGACCAGCCAGCACCCCCCAGAAATGAGGGTCCCAAATATCAGCAAGTTGAAGCCTAAAGAAATACCCGGTCTCATTCAGCAGCCCTGAACTCTAGCAGAGTCACCCAGGCAAGATTTCCCACTTCAACTCATGGACTAACAATGTTCTGCACATTTTTTTCCTCCCACAAAGGTTCATTGTTGCTCTCCAAGGTATAATTTACAAGGAGATGCATGTGGGAAATACCAAAACCATGAAATCATAGAATCATAAAGTGGTTTGGGTTGCAAGGGACATAATGATCATCTTGTTCCACCCCTGCCATGGGCAGGAACACCTTCCATGAGCCCAGATTACTCCAAGCCCTGTCCAACCTTGGAGACTCCCAGGGATGGGGCAGCCACAGCTTCTCTGGGCAATAAATCCACAGCAAACCCACTGTGGATGCTGCTGTTCATATCTCCAACAAGTTTGCAAGCTGGAAAAGAAAGAAGAACCAGAACAGAACATAAACAGCTGGAGCGTAACACAGTGCCTGGTGAATCCAGCAGGATGGGGGCTCAGTGACACAAACAAGGACTGTGCAAGGCTCTGACAGCTCCCACAAGTCACCGAGATGCCCAAAAGCATCAGCTGGGCAACTCACTGACTGTGCTTCAAAGCCATCTTACTGATAAAAAGGGAAAAGGAAGATTAAAAACCTCTCAGCAGTAAAACTCCAGCCTTGCTCAGCCTGGCTCTTCCAGCAGCAAAGAAGGAAGGGAGATGCTGCAGAGCCAGAGCTCTTCTGGAGCCCTGCCCATCCCCAAACCAGTTCCCCACCACTTTCCCAGCTCGGCCCCCAGCACCAACAATCCCGGTCTGAAAGCCAGAGCTCGAAGCAAGAGGCAGAGTAAGAACCAGACTGGAAACACCAGGGATGCGTTTGAGCAATTCCTGCGTCCAGAGATCTCCTGTGCCTTGGCTGTGCCCTGGCTGCAGGGAAGGGCACCCAGTGCTCCTGGCACATCAATGGGGATTCTGAAGACTCATACAGGGATTTGGGAGGGCAGCACAGACCCAGGGACCTGCACCATGAGCAGTGTGGAGACAGGACCTGGGGCTGTGCCCCTGGAGCCCCAGCAAAGGCAGAGCTTTTGTAGGGAGGATCTGAGTGAACCAAAGGCTCTTCAGTCAGGGCCCTTGGGTCCAGAGAACCAGGAAAAAAAATAATAAAAGCCTTATAAAAGACTAATTAGGGACTATCTTAGCTCCTCTATAGTCAGTAAGTTTTGCTATTAACTATTATCAAGGCTAGATTTTACTGAAGGAGATTTCCTGTTAGAAAACAGCTTGATTAAAGCGGGTAGAAAGCCCTTGTAGGTTTCCCTACTCCCACATCAGCACCCCAGGCATGCAAGTTCCAAACACACTGCCTTACAGACCTGAAACAGGGATCAAGGGGAGCTAAAAGGGACAGGGAGAGCCCAGGGGCTCAGCTTACACACGGAGCATGGAGATGGCTCCTTCCCACAGAGCCCAGCATTCTCCCCAGCCCAATATCCCAGCCCAATATCCCAGCCCATTCCTTTACAAACATCCCCTGCTCTTCCAGATCCTGTCCTTGCTCTACTCCAGGCCGTCACCAGCTGCCCTCCCCCAGCAGCCCCATATTTCTTTCTCTGATGTCTCTTCCTACAGATATTTTAAGCCCCTGTGATACCCAGCTCTTTGCAGCCGGATGGAAACAGGAGGCTTCTCTCTCATCTGTCAGGATAGATGCAAAGCAGAGCCAGCATGGTACAGGCCAGACAAACTGGGAGAGAGCTTTATATAACTGGAAAAAAAGAGCCAAATTCGTCCTGGCCCTGCCACAGACTGGAGGGTTGGGATGTGCCAGGAACTCTGCCTGTGCTGTGGTGCCCTGGCTAGCAGCAGCCTGGGTGTTTGGGCTGGGGGTGCAGAGTTTCCTGCAGACCAGAGGAAACTGTTTCACCTCCATTCTGGAAAAGCAGGAGCTCTCAAGGCTGGTGTTGCCACAAAGGTTGCTGCAAAGCTCCCGTTGTGTTGCTTGAATTTAGATTTGGAGGAGAGATTTTGTGTTAATCAAACATGTGAGGCATTCCCCATTTAAATGTCTCCAAGAGATACTGACCAAGGGCTCAGTGTGACATGGGCAGCATGGTCTGGGTCCAGAGGGAAGCAGTGGAGCTGCTCCAAGGGTGTGAGCTCTGTGTTCAGTCCATGTGCCAAGCACACACTGAGGGCAGAGCCTGGATCAAGCGCTGAAATATGCCTCAGTGTAGAAACAGCCATTCTTCAAACTTTGTTCCAAAGGAGAGAAGGAAGGGAGCTCTACTTTGCAGGAGCATGAAATCCACTGTACAACATGGAGGTATTTCATACAAAGATACAGGAATTATGAATCCAACTCCAATTTCACATAAACCAGGCATTTTTCCTGTTGATTCCACAGAAGAGTCTTCCCTACCAACATTCCCAGTGCCATGCAGTTGGGCTGCTCAGACTTACACTGCAGAATGCAATAAATAAGGGTGGCTTGAATGGGGGGCTGAGCTGCTTAGTGCAGAAAGAGCAGCCAGGTGTCCTGGAGAGGTGTGAGAGGCAGGCTTTGGGGAATCCAGTGGTTTGTTTGGGATGAGCATCCCACAGGACAGGAGTTTGGCTGATCCTTGACTAGCTGCTGCTGTGAAGAAGAGCAGGGACATGGCGAGAGCAAGGACTTCTTGTAGCAGTGATGGCTCTTTCCAGGAAATATCCAGAAAACACCATTTCCTAAGCTGGGCTGGGAGCTCAGAGAGACTTGAAAATACAAAATAATTGCTGGAAAGGAATATGAAAATGGCAGCTCTTTTTCTGCCTGGTGTTACACTTCACCGCTTGTCTCCCTCCTTTCACTAATTCCTGTGACTTCATATATTTGAGGAAAGCTCCCATTAGTCACAGTTGCTTTCCCACTCATCCTTGGTGCCTTTCAGCAATAAGTCCAGGCTAACTGGTGCCCATGTAAAATAGATTTCATGATGGCAAGAATTTCCCTAAGTCTAACTACAATCTGATCCTCATTATATCTGAGTAGTGTTACCTCTCTCTGAGAGTCACGGTCAGAATGCAGAACCTAATGATTTAGGACAGATACTTAATATCAAATAAATCTGTGCTCCAACTCCAGCATCTCCAGCTGCCAGTGAAGAGCACCGGGCCAGGAATGAGCACTGTCAGCAGGATGAATCCTTCTAATTAGCTGGAGCTGATCTGGCAGGGAATATCTGTGCACTGGGGAACCGAAGTCACCCCCAAAGGAGCATCAGGTCTCTGCCACCTCTTCTGAGCTCCAGATTGCCCCAGCCATGGGCAGGAGGCTGCTCTTGGCACAACGAGCCCGGCAGCTTGCCCACCATTTCAAAGGTCACGGGTTCCCTACTTGCATTCTGTGCAGGCCACATTTAATTCCAAAGCCTGCAGGAGGATTTGAAGTCTCCTTTCCCCTTTCCTAGGCGTGAAAAGCTCCTGGTGAAAGTGAATACTAAAGCACGGGCAGCTCAGCATCGGGAAACGAGGTGGGAAAAGCATCGAACCAGCTCTCGTCAAAGCCTGCCCAAGTCAGCGCTTGTCCTTGGTCTGAACACCACGATTTCCCCTGCCCAGCTCCGGGGGGCAGCCGGACAGCCGAGCAGGCTCGTGGTGGTGCCAGGGGGCAGAGCCATGGGACAGTGCCAGGGGACAGTGCCACAGTGCCATGGGACAGTGCCACAGTGCCAGGGGACAGTGCCAGGGGGGCAGAACCAGGGGGGCAATGTTCGGAGCCTCCCCAGCTGCCCGCCCTGCAGCAGAGCCAGCTGCCCCAGGCCGGCACTGTGGGCACACAGGAGGATGCGCTGGCCCCTGGCGTGGCACAGGCTGCCCCCCGGCTCGTCCTGCTGGCACCCAGCGCTGCGCTGGCGTCACACCCCGCTGGGCTCGGTGCCACCCCGGCAGATGGGCAGCGTGGCAGCGCTGCAGGAGCGGCAGGCGCATCCCCTGGCGGGGCATTAGGGCAGGATTTATTTCAAGAATGTTAAACCAGCAGCTCCCGCAGCATCCCAATCCCCCTGGAGAAGGAGCCGAGCCGCTGGGTGGGGGACAGGGCGAGCACTGTCAGTGCCTCTATTGCAACCATCTCCGCAGTCCCAGCCCTCTGCTACCGAAATCACTGCCCCAAGCCTTGTAGTTCTTTCCCAGGAGCTCAGCCCTTCTCTGGAAGCAGCCACAGGCGCTCACAAGGCTTCCACAAGCAGGGAACGTGAGCATCCTTCCCTGCTCCAGCTGAGTTTGCTGCAGACGGCTGCAGCTCCCCCTGACGCTGGGCAGGACATGCCTCGGCTGTTGCCAGTGCTGCAGCTGCTGCATCTGAGGGCTGACCTCAAAATAACAACAGGGACATGCTGTGAAATTCCGAGATAAAACAACAATTAAAACGATCTTTATTGCTATCAGTAAAAGCACTAACAGCAGCACTTCGTTCAAGCTGAGCTCTAAAAGCAGGGTTTTAAAGCCTGCCCAGTGGGATATGTGCCAGCAGTACATGGCACCACAGCTTCCCCAGGCTCCTTCCTAAATATTGCACCCAGCATCGCAGGGACTGCCCGACGCTTTGTATCCTTCTGCGTGCTCTGTGTCAGCCTTGATTTGTGCAATAAAACCCAATTGGTTTCGAGTCCCTTTGTGCCAATGTAGGGTTATTGGATTCCAGCAAAAAGGGGTAAACAAACACTGAGATTTCACAAGCAAACAAAACTGGCACCGAAGCTCTGAGGTGCTGCTTGCCCCGGCTCCCTGCCCATGTTCTGTGCCCATTTGACCAGATTGTTTGGTGAGTGGCAAGTGAAGATCTGCTGACAAGTCACACCAGAATCCCACTGGCAGGGAAGAGTGGCACAGAGGCTTTGCTGAGCATTGGCACTTCAGCTGGAATCTGTTCCGTGTGTCCCAGAGTTGTGTTGTCCTTGCCAGAGCTCTGCCAGTCTGTGTGCTCACATCCTGGCTGCTTCCTTGCCAGCTGACGTTGGCCACTGCAGAGCTGTCCCCCGGCTTTCTGTGCCTTTGCTCCTCCTAACTCCTGAAAACACCAGGGGTAATCTTCATCCAGGGGGTTCTACTGGAAAAAGGCATCTTCCCTTCCCCAGGGAGCCACAGCCAAATGGCGCAATACCCCAAATTATTTGTACCTGTTATTTGTTTCCTGGACCACACACCCCACTGTGTCTGTGTCACATCCCTTCTTCAGGTGCTTTCCATGTTTCAGAAGGAAAAGCCATGAGCACCTCACAAAGCATGTCCATGACTTCCTCCAAGTATAAGCAAATAAAATGAGGTTTTAATCCAAATTCCCTGGTTCTCTCAGTGCCTGCATGTACTAATGTATCTGCATAACTTAGGTCATTCTGTGTACCAGCCAAACTGTTTGTAAGTATTTTTATCAAACTACCTGTGGTTATTGTTATCAGGACTCTCAGGAATTCATCAAGGTTACTGAGACAAAACCAGGGCTAAATTAAGAACTAAGAGCCTGAGAAACCGAAGACCAAGAATGCAAAACCTAGGTAAAGGAGCCCAGTGTGATGCTGGACTCTGACCAATGAGGTGTCCTGAAGGGTGCGTGCTGGATGCGTGGACAAGGGGAAGAACCAATCAAATAATGCGTAACTGCGTGAACAAGCAGCTTAGAATCTATAACTTTAGCTTAGTGTAAACAATAAATAGCTTCTGCTCAATCATATTGGTTGGTAGTCCAGAGGTCCTGCTCCTGCCCCTGCATGGATGATTTTCAGTTTCCTGGGCTGGGTTTGAGGTCTTGTGGTGCACCAGGGACTGGTGGGCAGATGTTCAGCAGCTCAGAGGGGCGCTCTGTAGGAGAAGAAAAGGGGCAGGGGCAGAGGTGGATGGATACTCTCCAGTTTCTCTTTTGTTACCAATAGGGAAGGCTTTATAAAGCCTTACCTATTGCTAACACTCTTTGGAACTGTGAATTCCATCCTGCTTCGCTGGGCCTCTTCTGGGAGAACAGAACAAGCTCCCCAGTGCTGAGGTGAGTTAAGAGAAGAGCTGGGAGGATGGGTGAGGAGAGCAAGCCCAGCAAAGCGATGCTCTGGCCAATCCCAGGTCCAGCCTCGCATGAGAAGAACAAGAGGCATTTGCCATTTCTGCCAAAGTTCTGTGCAGTGCAGGGAATGAGGCAGGGGAATGAAATGTGCCCTGGTTTCCATTTTTGCTGTGAGGACAAGCAAGAGGAGTGGCAGCACCATGCAGAGGAAGAAAAGCTGTCCCTGATGACTCTGCACAATTCAGGGCTCAGCTTTGCTCCTGTGCTTCAGCTTTGCTGATGTCTTCAGCCCCTAATTTTCATGCACTGTTACCCCAGGGGATGGAAGGGCAGAGGCAGATCAACTCTCAGAGATTACACATGACTGATTAAAGGAAAAATCTTATTTCTTCCTGTCACAATATCTTGGAGCTCAACTTATGTCATGGAGCTTGCACTGAGATCATCCATCAGCTAGGAATTCCTGCAGAGGTAGCAAACCTCCTGAGAATGAGGAGCTGGAAGGATCCTTGGCTTCGAGGTGGATGGAACCAAGAACCTTCTGGAATCACCATGCTCTCTGACAGCTGGATCCAAACATCTGGACTGGTCCTTTCATGCCTGCAGGAAATAAACACGCTGCACACTCTCAGCACTAAAGACCCAATAGGCCACAACCCTCAAAGAGTATAACCAGGGGATCTTCCCATCTTCTAGGAAGCCACCACCAGCAGCATTCACTGTTATTCCCAGTGGAGAGGGCTGGGGGGGTCTGACTGTTCCATGGAACATTTTCCAGGACAGCCCATCCCTCTCTCCCTCTCTGACCACCATGCTGCAAAGTTCCAGGCGCTTTTCTCAGGTCTGTGAGCAGTCCCTGGCACTGACCCAGCTCCCACTCTCTGTGGATTTTACAGCTGCAGGTTCTGCTTTACAGCCTTGCACCGTGCTGGACTTGTGTCTGCTCTGGAGGCACCACTTGGGGAAGGCTGCTGAGCTCAGCTCTCTTGGGTTTATTACATGGTCAGCTCATAAAACAAGCTCTAAACTCAGGTGCCTTAATTCAGGCCCTCCATTTGTCAGGGGGTTAAATCCATGCTGAACTCAGACACCCTGGAACAGCACAGTCAGCCCTGCTGGGGAGCCTGGAGTAGAGGGAGCCACTCCCACACCAGCAGTGCTTGATGGCCTTCCTCAGTCAAAATCCTCCTCATCATCACTCCTGGGAAGCCTTTGGGGCTGGCAGGCTGGCACTGAGTCCTTACACAGGAATAATCCTCCAGGATACGGAGTTTCCGAGAAGTGAGAACAGATGGGTACACCGAGACCTCAGGTGCAACCGTGGGGAAGATTCAGCCCTGGGAAATATAATTTTGTCATTAAATAGCCTCATTTCAAGCTGGTGGCTCTGCAGTTTGTGACAATGTGTTCTGACCCCTTGTGTCTGCCATGCCCCACTCAGAGCTGGCACACATCGTGATGTGTCCCCGACACCCACAGCCTTCAGGTGCCCTCAGAAATCAGGCTTGGGAGCTTTCAGGTCTTGTCTACAATATATTCTAGCTTAAACAATACTTGATTTAGCTTTAATAATTTTGCCAAAAGTTATTTAAGGAACTTTTGCTCTGCCTGCAGCTTTCTCCGGGGTCAGATGCCTCGCACAGCTTGTCTGAGTTGTGATGGTACCCAGATAACTGTTGTTTATCCTGTTGGTTTGGGGTTATTTTATTTATATTATCCCCAACTCCTCTTAGCTCCAGTTTTGCTTAGCTTTGTGCAATTGTATGACTTTCCCCTCCATTAAGAAACCCCATAGTACAGAAAAAGTTCAAACAAACCTAAATAATCACAGCAAAAACACACAGCCCAGCAGAAGAGGGGAGAGTGTCATCCAACAGCAGATATTGATGAGGAATTTATTAAAATAACCCTGAATGAATCCAAAATTGAAGGTGGATTGCTCCCACTGTGCTTCTCCAGGAGACTCCTGTGGGAACCTTGCTGTGATGCCATGAGGAAGGGTGAGAACTAACACAGGGAAAGGGATGGGGTTGTGGCACTGCTGTTTCATTACCATTTTTCCACTCTGTGCCCCCAAAGCAGCAGAGATGTCACTGCCAGGAAAGCAGCTTGGTGTGGGACAGTTTGCAGTAGTCTTCATCCGTGCCAGTTTCATCATTTTCATTTCTCTGTGCCTAAAATTAGGATGAAAAGTGGCCAAACCCCATCAGTTTGGGGAAAAAACACCCACACCCACCCAAGCAGATGGGTCTGTTTTTAGTTTATAATTAAACTCACCCTCTTGGCGGGGAGGGAGAGCCGGTTTTGAACAGGGGAGGGAGCTGTTCTCCAGCAAGGGGGAGTCTCATTCCTGCTGAAGGGGAGCGGGATGACGAAGCCGTGAGCAACCAGAGAGGGATTTGCTGCCCTCCCGGCACGCTCCGTTATCCCGACAGCTGGAATGGCCTCACTTTAAACATGTTTAGCTTTTTGTCCCCAGGAGCACAAAACTCTGTGATGGTGCCATCTGTCCCTCCGAGTAGGGCCGTGGTGATGTCTCTGCTGTCCCTGCCCACGGTGATTGGGGCAGAGCCCTGTCACCAACCCGTGTGGGGACAGCCCTGAACGAGCAAGGAATATTCCCAGATCCCAAATTTTCCCAGGACAGAGCGAGACAACCATCACTGGTGCACAAGGCCAGCTGGAAAGAGCTGTGCTGGCCTCTCCCAGGAGAGGGAATGTCCTTGGGAATGGGGCACAGCCAGAGGGGCTGCAGAGCCTGGCTCTGTGTGCCTGGAAGGTGCTGTCAGTGGGGATTGGCAGGCAGCAGAATGGCAGGGAAAGGGGAAAACAGGAACAGGGAGAAAGAGAAAGGGAGAAGAGAAAAACAAAAGGGAGAAGGGGAAAGAGAAAAGGGAGAATAGGAAAGAGAAAAAGGAAAAGGAAGATGGAAAAAGGGAAAAAGAAAAGCTAAAAGAGAAAAGGAAAAAGGGAGAAGGAAAAAAGAAAAGGCTAAATAAACCACAATTTATTTTGGAAAGGGGAAAACAGGAACAGGGAGAAGGAAAAAGGGAGAAGTGAAAAAGAAAAGGGAGAAGTGAAAAAGAAAAGGGAGAAGGGAAAAAGAAAAGAGAGAAGGGAAAAAGAAAAGGGAGAAGGGAAAATGGAGAAGGGGAAAAGAAAAGGCCGAATAAAATAAACCAAAAATCAATTAAATTCTATTAAATTAAAGGCCCGGCGAGGCCAGCTGAGCTGATCAGTACCTGTCTCCCCCAGTCCCTAAGAAAGAGGAAGTGTTTCCTGTGGGATGTGGCCCCTTGGGAGCCCCTGCCCAGGCCCCTGTGCTCAGCCCCCTCCAGCCTGGTTTTGCACGGGCTGGGGGTTTGCAGCCACACCCACAGAACTGTGCTGCTGCCCAGGGCACACCAGGCAGCGATGGGCTTTGGGAAGTGAGCCCGGAGCACGCAGGACATGCCAGCCTGGTCCCTGTTGGATGACACTGCCGTGCTCTAGGGAGCAACACTCAAAAATTGCACCCTAGGAGCCCAAAATTCCTGAAGGAGAGCAAGAAAAACAGATTTCCCTCCTGGCTACAAAGGCTCAGCCATCGATTCCCTTTCCCAAGACTTGCTTGGAAACCCAAGGGGATATGAGTGCCTTTGGCAAGAGACTGCCTGAAACGTGTGGAGGGCTTTTTTCTAAATTATCACCATGGGGTTTTTTAATTCTAAGCAAAACATCCAGAGTCTTCTTCCACCTCATGAACCTTGCTCCGCTGCCTTGACTTTTCAGTCAAATATTTCTCCCGGAGAATGCACTCGGGTTAAAACAACAACTAAGTTATTGATATGCACAAGTGTCCTTCTGCCTCTGGATGAGTGGCGCCCACCGTGCCCCAAACCCCTGGCACTGATTGCAGTGGTGAGACAGGAAAATTCATCCCACCTCGTCATCCCCACACCATCCCAATCCTCACACCATCCTCTTCCCCATACCTCCCGATCCCGGTGCCTTCTCCCGCCTGGGAAGGGCTGCATCTCTCCGGCAATTACAGCCAGGAGATAACACCTCATTTGCAACGTTGCTTTAAATTGACAACTACGTGTGAAACAAGATAACAGCTTGTACTAATGAAGGTGTAATTTATAAACTGACAGGGCTTTAAACGCGGCAGAAGAGCCCGAGAAAGGCAGATTAGGGCTCCGTGTGCCTGATCCCCGGTCAGAGCTGTCCGCAGCGCCAGAACCCGCCTGGCTCCCGTTACCGCCGCTGTTTCTGCTCTGAATTGACTGTAACTGATCAGTTTAAGACAATCTCTGAATTTCTAATGAGGTGATTAGCTGCAGAAAGGATTTCCTTGCAGAACACTTCATTGCTGTTTTGCTCACTGTTAGGCATCAGAATAAGGACCCACCCTTGCATATTAATAGCAGCATTAGGTGCTAGCGCAGCTGCTTTATCAGGGATGTTATCACTTCTCTGAAATAATTGACGTGGAAAAGCCCCATAGTTTTATTTTGCATGAAATAAAACGTTCCAATTCCCCAGGTTTTGTTTTCAAAACCTGAAGTGATTTTTATCATTTCTGGAATGCAGAATAACAACAGAACAATTTCCCTTAAATCAAAAGCTGGATCTCTTCCAAGTCATTTAACTTCCAAAAGTTTGAATTCCTTTTAAAAAAATTTTAAAATGAAAGCGATTCAGTCTGAGCACTTCTAATGAGAATATCACAATTATACTTAGATTACCACACGGGATTTCTCCTTACAGCAGCTTGATTCATGGGGGAAATTAACTTGTTTAAAAGTAACAGCTTTTAATAGAAATGGTCTGCTGACTCTTCTCCTTGCATTCGAGCTGGAATCTGCTTTGGTATGCCAGGTCCTGAAGCTGGGATGAGTTCCCTGCTCTGCACCTGCATCATTCCAGCAAGTGGATCTGCCCACAGCCTGTTGCAGCAACACAACTCATACCAAGAAGGCCAGTCTAATTGTTAATAGAAAAAAAAAAATGAAACAGAAAAACTACTTAAAGTCTTGAAAACTTCCAAAGTCAGCACTTGAAGAAATATGAAATGCAATGAATTAATGAGAAAGAGAGAATGAATCATTAAAATTGCATCACCACGGTGTGTTCCTGATCGCATCGCCCATAATGTTCTCACAGTCTGAACAATTGATTAAGAAAAACACCACTGCACACTAAAAATTGGAAATGGTTAAGAAGAAACAGGATTAGCAAAGTCTTACAGGAAAGGTCAATTATTCTCTCAATTTCTTGCTAACCTGACATCTGTAAACAAATCACCGGGGGAACTCCCTGAAGACTACATTGTGTCCAACAAGACATCCTAATTAATGAGGATGCGCCATGCAAACACAAACACGGGGACAGAGATAATATCTAAACCCAGCCCTTAAAGATGCAGTGAAAATGTTTTCCTGAGAGGTTGAGGGAGATCAATAAATAGGAAGAAGGTTCTGTAGAGTCAGAATTTGCCATGGGGTAAAGGTGAATAATCTTTGCGGTTATCAGAGCTAAGATGGCGAAACGAATTAAATGAGTTTAGAGAGGCCTTAGCGATACTGGCTTAAAAATGAGAGAGAATTGGCTTAAAAATGATAGAGGGCTGTGATCATCCATCTTGCTCCAGGGAGGCAGAGGCTGAGCCAGGAGTTTCCATGCCCAGCCTGGCTTTAGATGCTCTTGGGATCAAGGCAGAACCTCGCTGACCTTTGGTGTCTCTGGAGGCCAAGCCATCGAGCTTGGAGAGCTCTCCAAGGAGGTCCCTGATCCCACCATTGTTCCAGCCAAGCTCCCAGACCCAAAGGTCGGGTTTTCTCCTCTCTGGCTGCCAGTTTGCAGCTGTGCACCTTGGTGGCATCCCTTGCACCAGCCAAATCTGCTGGCAGCCGGGCACAGTGCGTCCCCCAGAGCCCTTGGCGAGCAAAGCTGTATGGAGGCAGCTCATATTAAAGATTCCTCTTCATCAGCATCCTAATGATTAAATATGTATAGAGGCATCTGAGATCCAATTTATTTCTTTTGTGTTGTAAATTCCTTTTCTCGTGTGCTTTTTTTTTTTTTTTTTTTTTTGAGCTGCTTATAATTAAGACCTTCAGACAGAGCTCAGTAGGACTGGAAAGCAGCCATGCTCCTGTTTTATCCCACCCGTTGCAATTGCATTCCCCTCTCTTAGTCAACCAAAAGATTCTTCTTTATTCAGCTCGGTAATGACTTGATTTCCTTCTTTCTTAATGAACACAGTGACACTGCATTGAGCCACTCATGAACAACTTGGTGTTTTTTTCCCTCCCTTTGGAAAGCTTTCAAAATATTTATAAATTTTAAAAGGAGCAGAGAAAGAAAGAAAATAAAGTTGCATTGTGTTTATCTGGCTGGTGCTGCCCCTTCTCCCTCTCATCTGCAGAAATTGCAATTGATGCCATTGTCTGGGCTACCATGGGGTTGCCAGAGGGGTGGCAATGCTCCCTGTCCTCTGTGCTCATCCCTCCTGTCAACCAGCACTGTCAGGGGACAGGCAGGGCTGCATGAGGTGCAGCTAAGGATTGTCAGACCCAGGTAAGGTTGCCAGACCCAGATGAGGACTGCCAAACCCAGGTAAGGACTGTTAGACACAGGTGAGGACTGTCAGACCCAGGTAAGGACTGTCAGACATAATGCCTGTAAAGAGGAGACTCCACAGGAAGCATTTGAAGGAGAAGGAATTCCCTGCAGGTTCAGCGCAGATTTACCAGGGACTGCTGCAGGGTTCTGAGAGGGAGAAGTCTTTGGTTGGATCATGCTCCGTGGGTGTGGATGGACTGGACGGACCTTCAGGTCTGATCTAGCTCTTCCCTCATGCCCCAGACACAGCACCTGGAGCAGACCTGAACCCTCAACCCCCAGCTGCAAAGCCCAGAGCTCAGGTCTCCAGCAGGGCTGTGGCACTGGGGCAGTGTGACCCTGCCATGAATGGGGCGCCCAGCACGGTGTCAGCCTGGGGACACCCCTCCCTCAGTAAGGCGGTTCCCCTCTCTGCTCACACCCAGGACTAGCAGTGAGGGGCTATTCCCATGCCCTGTGCCCCACACTGGGAGGGGAGGGGCAGCCCGACACACCCCATGACTCCCAGCAAGCCAGGTCACTCCAAAACCCAGCATCCTGCACCTCCTGGGTCTGGTGGGTGTTCTTCCAGGGCTCTTGGCTCCTACCCAGCACGGGCTTCCAGCTCCCTCCGTGCCAACCCCTGCAAAATCTGCCAGCAGAGGCATCGCTCCCTCCCACGGCCCTGCAGCAAGGAGTAACTCCTTCCAGATGGCTGTAAAGGTTAACAAGGAATTTATTCAGAGTTACATACAAATCAGATTGTCTTTTTTTTTTTTTTTTTTTTCTTCCTGATAGGGAACAAAACCAACCACAATTTCAAGCCCACACAGGCAGTGCAGCCTTCCAGGCTGATTCAGTTGCCATAGACGACTGCAGGCAGCCACGCTGTCATGAGCCTGTGGGGACCCACTATGAGTCAGGGGCCGGGGGTGAGCCATGCTTCCGTCCCCCCGCTGGCACCCGCTCCAGCCTCATCCTCATCCCCCTTCTGGGATGAGCTGAGTGCCTAGGTTTCAATGCATGGCATTTTGAAACACTGGTGTCTGGCCCCATGTGGTGGTGGAGATGGGTGGCCCAGGTGGCATCTGATGGGGGCGCTCCTCCCCAGGGTGCTGAAAAGTGGTGGGGCTGGAGATTTAGGGCAGAATCTGCAATCTGATGGTGGTTTCGCCATCCGTCATGGACACTCAGCTTGCAGCTGCTCTGTCTCTGTTGCTCTGCTCCATCTTGCTCCAGTCCCCACAGGAAACCGTCATCTCACCTACAAAACTTTGCCATGGCCAGTCGAGGGGCTTCTTGGGGTGGCCTCACCACCCCCCTGGCCAATGGCTTGTCTGTCACTTCTGGGGGACCAGAACCACCAAACTCACTGGGTTTAGTCTGCAAATCACCCAGCACATCTCTGGGCTCTGAGCGGAAAGGGATTTTTTTTGTTGCCCTTTAAGGCAGAGCCTAGGGTCTGTGGCACTGCAGAGACCTGGGTGGACACTGCTGTGGATTTAGAAAAAAGGGAAATGTTTGTGTGTGAAAGCCCCAGGAGAAACACCACACATGCTATGAGAACCACCAGCATCCATAATGCCAAGACATGACCTCAGCAAGGACACTGGGAAGCCCCAGGGATCCGTTTGCAGGAGACCTGGGTGTGGATGAACAGCTCACCAGCAAAGACCAGCAGCTGCTGCAGTGCCAGATCTCTCTGGGGAATGGTGCTACAGCAGCTCTCGGGGGCTTTCCTGATGGTGACAGACCATCTGCAATCCAGGCAGAGACATCCCGGATCCCCCAGGGCTGGGACATCAATTGTTGATGTGGATGGAGTTGTTTTACCAACCTGGTAAATTTCCCCAACATCTTTCTTTAATCAACTAAGTTTTTGGAAGTTTCAGATAGAATTGATGTCAGGTATGGAAAGGTCACTGTGAATATTACTAGCCACAAAGAAAATGCTACACTTAAATGAGACCAACACTGTCATAAATCACAGCAGACCCCCTCTGCTCCACTCAGGTGAGACCACCCCCAGAGAGCTGCCTCCGGCTCTGCAATGCCCAACAGCAGGAGGAGCTGGAGCTGCTGGATGAGTCCAGAGGAAGCCACAGAGATACTCTATGGGCTGGAGCCCCTCTGCTCTGCAGCCAGGCTGGGAGAGCTGGAGGTGTTCACCTGCAGAAGAGAAGGCTCCAGGGAGAGCTCAGAGCCCTTGCAGGGCCTAAAGGAGCTCCAGGAGAGCTGGAGAGGGACTGGGGACAGGGGATGGAGGGACAGAACACAGGGAATGGCTTCCCACTGCCAGAGGGCAGGGATAGATGGGATCTTGGGAAGGAATTGTTCCCTGGGAGGGTGGGCAGGCCCTGGCACAGGGTGCCCAGAGCAGCTGTGGCTGCCCCTGGATCCCTGGCAGTGTCCAAGGCCAGGCTGGACACTGGGGCTTGGAGCAGCCTGGGACAGTGGAAGGTGTCCATGGCAGGGGTGGATGGTCCTTAAGGTCCCTTCCATCCCAACCCATTTTATGATAAAGGGTGATGGGACACTGGCAGGTGTCAGTCATTTTGTCCTGCTGCAGTCTCAGCAGGGGCAGCACTAGGGGTGGCTCAGAGGCACAGAACTTCCCCATTTTTTGCCCAGGTTGCTCTGCAGGCCTGGCTGAGGTGGCTGTTGGAGCAGTGACGTGTCCCTTGTCACTTTACAGAGACAGAAATGTGGAGAGCATAGAGGCTAGACTGTGGCTTGGGGAGAGGAAGATGAAGAACATTTCTTCCTCTCCTCACAGAGAAAAGTTGATTTATTACCAGCTTCCCAGGGATTCCCCTGGGCTTATAAGTGAGATAAAGGGGAATGGAGAGGTTTGATTCTGGTTTGCAGAAGGAAAACATCCTCCCGGTTCTGTGGGGGCTTGGGGCATCATCTGACATTTTTAAGAGAAGTAGTTCTGGTCAGATTGAATCCTGCCATTCTTGCTACACAGCCTCACTGGTCAGATAAAGCCAATGCCAAAGCTACTTGGATGGAATGTGCCTCTCCATCCCTCTCCAACCCTTTTAGGTGCCAATATAGGAAACAAATGGATCCATCCCACCCTGGACACAGCTGCTCTGCTCTGTAAACCTTGCAAGTTCAAGGCAGATCCTCAAAACAGCCAATAGATGTTCACCTGGAAATTTCCAAAGCTGTTTAACAGCATCTGGATCCCATGTTTTCCATGGCTGAGCAGGGAAAAGAGGGGGAGGAGCTGCAGTTAGCTATTATCAATAATAGGAATGAGCACACCACGTGCCACATTAGGCATGTGCCTACAAAATTTGTTCCTGGGCTGTGCATTCACAACATGTGTGGCTTCTTTTTTAGCACCGATGTGCAGCGGAATCCAAAATCTGTGTGGTTTTTTCCCCCCAAGCCTGTCCTGTTACCCAAATTGCTTTGGCTTCAAACATTGATTCCCTTGGGCGTCTGTTATTCGCAGCCTTCCCGGTGCCAACTGAACAGCTTCCAGGAGCTCTGATGTCTCTCTTTTTATTTTATTTTTTTAATACTGTGAATCACTTTATTCCATCCACCTTCTGGAACTATTCCCTGGAGAGTACCAATTCTGACGAGCATCTGCTCAAGCAGGAAAGCTACGGCCATCCCTCCACTGGAATTTTTCACTCTTTATGGTCATTAAAGGCTCTTCAATCCCATTTACTGATGAATCTTAGGGGTAATGTATCAAAAACCAAGTTGTCCCTGCACATATCTGTTGCTTGGGTTGCCTGGAGCCTGCCCCCACTGCTCCCAGATGCTGATGCCCATCAGGACCATAGGCAGCCACATGGGTTCTTCTCTCCCATCCCTTTCTGTGGGTCACAGTTTTTCTGTAGGTCCATGCATTTCTCAAAAATTTCTCCTAGACCCTGTATGGAGGCTCCCTGGGAGAGGAAGGGAGTGGAGAGTGAAATGAGAGCTTTTTGTTAATGTTTCCAAATTATTTAGGATATTAAGCACAAGGAGTGACCGTGAGGAATTGGAGAAGGACCTTGAAGGGAGTGACTGGCCAAGAAAGTGACAGGAGAAATGCAGTGTGGATAGAGGTGCATGTGGGAGAAGCCATCCCCAACTTCAGAAATAAAATTATGAGCTCTGAGCTGACTATTAACTCTCAGGAACAAGATCTCAGGGTTATAATAGATAGTTCTCTGAAAACATCAGCTCATTGCTCAGCAGAGATAAAAGAAAAAATGCATCTCGAATGTTAGGGATTACTCAGAGAAGAACAGAGCAAAACAGCCCCAATCACACTGCCACTGGATAAATTCCCCATGCACCCACACACTGAGCGCTGCACAGGTGGAAAGGGATGTAGTAAAGCTGGGAGGGCTTCGAAGAAAAGGTGGGAAGGATGATTAAACACGCTGACTGCATTTAGGAGAGGCAATGAGGATGCAGGTGGGGAGCTCCAAGGCTTCCACCCATGGTGATGACTCCTTTCCCACCCACTGGGAGACAGCCGCGACCTCAGCTCAGCTCCTGATGGAGCAGCTCCTCATCAGAGGGTGATCCAAACCCACACAGGTGCTTCCCCTGGGGTTTGGGTTGGTGTTTCTGCCACCACCTCCTCTTGCAGGGAATCGATGGCCACCACGCCTGGCACTGTTGGCACTGCGTGTCCCCCATGCTGGGCAGGCAGCGTGGGCATTGGGGAAGAGGAATTGGAGCAGTTTGGTAAAAAGCAGGCAATGGATGCCAAAATAAATTTTTTTTTAAAAGGGAGAAAGATCTAGCTTCACCTTCTGTTCTTGTGATTCTTCTGTGCAAGCAAAGCTGGTGGGAGGAGGAAAAGGAAAAAAGGCAGAAATCCAGCCCAGTGATGGAGGCAGGAATGTTGCACTGGAAGGAAATAAAACCCCAAGAGAGTTTAGGGCTAAAGCCATCCATCCCCATTTGAAATGCCCAAGTCCAAATCCCTCTTCCAGCCCTGATTCTTGGGTCTACCAGACACTGGGGGAATTTTTGTCTTTCTAGAGGGGGAGGATGAGACCCAACACCAAACAGCTCCTGGCATTTGGGATGGGGCAGCAGGGGCTGAGAGGAGAGGGGGAGAAAGAGAGAAGGATGAGAGCGAGGGAACACTTGTGCAAAAGGAACGCTTGTGCAAAGGCAATACTTGTGCAAAGCAGCACTAAGGAGGACAAATCCCCCCTGAGGCCAAACCTGGGGCCTTGTCCCCAGGCAGGTGTCCTGGCCCTGAAGCACCACATGCATTGCCACTGCTGGTGACAGCACACTGAATTATCAGTGAACACAGGTTCCCTTTGCCAAGGGAGAAACCGGTCCTGAGCATGAACATGTGTATGAGGGGACAGCTGAAAACAGAATTTTTGCAGGACTGGGCTTATCTGCTGCTGGCAGGTTGGTGCTGCCCTCAGGAAGGACTGGGATTGCCAGGGAGTAGGAACTGGAGACCACCAAAGAGTTCCTCCTTCTGCTGAGTGTGACATAAGGAATGAGACTCTCCTCGCCTTGACTGTTGTGCACAGCTAGAGAAAGCAAGTGTTGGAGAGAAAAAGAGAGATGCAGGAGTGAGAGCCGTGCCCCAGAACATCCCTCTGATCAGTAGCATTGGACAGTCCCAGCTTGGCACTCTGCCATTCCCTTGCCTTTGAATAAAGCATCCCCAAGGCCTTCCTTTCTAAGCTCAGGCACTAGCGGGGTCCCTCTGCCAAGGACAGAAGAGTTCTGTGGAACACTGGTGACATTCCCGGCTCTGGAGAGCTGGGTAGAACACACATCTTCATTTGGTATGCACAGGGCAGCCAGAGATATTTATTGCTGGGGCACTGTCTGGTCCCAACACGGAGCCCATGTGCTCACGGGGCAGCAGGACAAGGGCTGCTCACTCTGCCCTTCACAGGGGCATCTTCATCCATTCCCATTATTCCTCCCACGGATCCCTTCCGGAATCCCTGTCACTGCCGAGGAGGAACCACAGCTAACAAGAAATTACGGCGAAGTCACTTTGTCCCTGTATAAATTATTAATTTTCATCACATGAAGGAATAATAGATTTCTCCTCTGCACAGAAGCCTTGTCCCATCAGACAGAGTGTCCTTGCAGATGCAGGGACTTGATTCACCCTCCTTGGAGAAATTTCCAGCATTTCACCATATTCTGGAGCAGGGCAGAAATTCCCACCCACTGCTGGCTCTGTCTAACTTCCAACCAAAAGACGTTTCTTGTGTGTGGAGTGAAGTACCTCCCCTCAGCCTCCTCCTGCCAGGGTCCTGCCCTGAAATGGAGGAAGGTCCTTTGGGAGAATATGCTCCTCACTGTGCAGAGTCCTGTGAGGGTGCAGCAACACTTGCAGTGCTCCCCCTGCCCCGTGTCCCCTCCGTGGCAGCAGTGCCCTGCAGAGACTCCGGTGGCACCGAGAAAGAGCTGGGCTGATAGAGTTGGGCTGCAGGGCTGGTGTGTGGATGGAGGCAGGCAGGGCCTGTGGGGCTACAGCTCACTCAAGGCACTTCAGCTGGAAACCCCAAACTGAAATCAGGTGGCTAAACCCACACAGAGCCTGCACAAAGCCCTCACTGCCCTCAGCCCCAGAGCAAGCTGAGCTATCAGTTCACCATTCCCAGCTCACTTGCAGAGTTTATGGCTTTAATCAGACCTGTGGGGTGAGCACAGAATGAGCAGCAGCTCTCCCTGGTTCATGTCTGGAGTGTAGCAGAAGGGAGGAATCACAGCCCTGCTCAGCATGACGAGGATGAAGGAAAATCCAGACATCCTCTTCCAAGCTCTGCTGCCCGAGGGCCACAGGCAGGAAGGGACCCAGGATTGTCCTCACTCCCTCTCGTTTGGCAAAATTCCTTTAATTACCAGAGTCCATTCACAGAATCATCTTGCTTCAACCCTGTGTCTCTCCACCTCTCCATTTTTTCTGTTTCTTGCAGGTTTCGCAGGGATGAATATGGGATTTGGAGTGAAGCATTGTGAGCTGAACGGAATGTGTTACTTAATGAACTGCATGAAATATTAAACCATGCCTGATATGAAGCACGGTGAATTCTGTAAGAAAGAATATATTACACTTGGGGAGAACTGAAGATAAATCTAATGAATGGATTTAGAATCAGGACACAACGAGCTTAGAGGAGTTAAGTTTGGTTCATTGTGAGGCTGAATTGTGTCTGACGGCCATTCAGGGCAGGTTCTGCCACCGTGTGTTTTCTCCTGTTGTGAATGACATTATTGTATTTTTCCATTTAACATAAATCTATTTTTTGGAAGGCTGCTTCCACCCGAATGGCATCAGCAGATCCCATTAATCACGGTGCTCTCAATCACTCAGAATTATTTAGAATCTCTTTTGTATGTCTCTGGCACTTTCCCCATTTATGATTAATCTTAAACTAAACCAACTAAATAAATAAAACTGCCAGGATCCAAAGAGCATCTCTGTGAAGATCTTATTTAAGCAAGACATGTTGACAGCTTAGGAGGTTGGGAAGTTTCTGCTCCTGGAAGGTTCAGGAGGAGGAAAGAAGCTTTTTAGTCCGAAGTAGGAGGCTGAGGTTGGAAAGGAGCTGAAGTCCTGATCTCCGTGGGGCCTTCTATATTTTGGGATTGATTCCCTTGATCCCAGCCCATTCCATTTGGTCCTGAACCTCCTCTACACCTACAGGAGACACCTGATGGGCCATGATGGCCCTCTGCTGTGGGGTGGCTTGTGCCAAGGGTGGGGCATGGAGCAGGGGCTACTTCTGGGCTCTGCTCTGGGTTTCCTCACCAGGGCTGGATGGCAAGCTGAGCCAACCCATCTGGTCAGGTAAAAAGAGACAACACCGCTGCTCTGGCATGTCTGCACCTCTCTGTTTCTTAGGTGACAATTACTATGGCAATGCCATCCCCTGCCACCAATGAGGAGCCAGCTATGCCCCAGCAGAGCCATCCCTCCAGGTGCTTCTCCCAAAAAATCCAGGAAATATCCAGCTGGATTCCTGGATGTGCAACAGCACTGCTGTTTCTGCAGCCAGGACAGTGACAGTGAAAGGTGAAGAAACTTAAAGCTGGAATGGGCTGTGCACCAGACTGAGCCAAAATCCTACTGGGAGCCTCCTGGCAGAGGCACACCTGGAGCTGGAGAGAGTGGAAAGAGTAACTTCATTCCCAGTGTCATGGCCAGGGCATGCTGCAGTGAGCAAGTTGAACATGTGCACATTAGAGAGTCATTTCCTGATGGAAATCCAGGGTGTTGGATGAAGTATGCCAGCAGCACATATCCATATTTTAACCCCAATCCTACATCTTTGTATTAGCTGGTGATAAATTTTTATTGCTATTATCCACGTCTATATTTGGGGCTTAGAAATATCACTTATGTGAGTCACAGCCACCAAGACTCTGAGTTTCCTGTCCCCCCAGCACATTTCCCATCCCCTGCAGAAGGTGGGGATGCTGTGTGCTCGTGCAGAGCTGCCCAAGGAGCCAGCTCAGCCTTGGCAAACAGCAGATTAAATCATGTACTCGCCAGGTCTGGGGAACCAGGGCTAAAACAACGATCTGATGTAGGCCAAACCCATAAGGATTGCTTTAAACATGCAGCATGGGGCGATCTCTGAGGAAGGGCAGCTGCTCTGCCTCCTTTCCCAGGGCGCAGCGTCCCTCTGTTGCTCAGCTGGCTTTGACTCTCACTAAAAAACTAATTGATTCAGCTTGGCTGTCCAGAGGTCTGAGTAATTTCAATATTGAAGCTCAGCTGTAATTAATTCAGTCAATAGAGTCAATACAATTATGGGTGAGTAGGGACAGCAGTGCTTGAGTCCCTCATCCGGGCAGAGCGCAGAGAGGGAGCCACTGCACAGCTCCAAGGTGGAGGGAATAGCCCAGAAAAGCTTGGCCATGACACCAGGAACCCCTATCTACCAAAAAAAATCCACAGGAGCCCAAAGAACAGAGACACCCCTGCAGCCCAACTTGAACAATGAACACATGCTTTGTTTGAAGTGGTAATTTTAGAGTTTGGAGGCAAAATAATTTAGAATTCAACAATTTAATAGCCCTGAAATGGGGGCAAAAGGCAAGTGCCCTTATAGGGAGCCCACACAGGCAGACCCTGATTGCCACATTTTCTCCTGCCAGGTGCAGGGAATTGTCCCAGGAGCATGAGGCCACCCTGGGCATCCAGGAAGGCAGGGCAGGAGCTGAACGAGTGCCTGTCACCTCTAGAATACAACTCCTGAGCCAGGAGATGGATTTCCTGGAGCCTGCTGAGGCTCTGGGTGCTGGGCCTTTGGAACATCAGCGTCACATCTCGGAGCAGCTCAGCGTGGGGAGGAGGAAGGACTTTTGCCAGGAGACATAAAGGCAGCTAATAAATAATGGAGGGCAGTGTTATTACTTTTTTATCTTAGGGAGTCAGACCAGCTTATGAAAGCCAGGCTGGTGCAGAATGCTAATGAGGCAGCCTTGGCAGGTTGGAGCTATGGTTCCAGCCCCACATGAGAGTGAACCTCTCTCCCTCGATGTGCAGAGCCTGTCTCTGTACAGCAACTCTGCTCCTGCCCCACAGCATGCCTGGCCACTGGGTAGAGTCTCTTCCCAGTTCCTTCCCTGGTTATTACTCCTCTGATAAATACCAAGGACAAGGAAGAGCCTCGAGAGGCCCGGACAGGTGGCTGGGACAGAGTGTGACACATGCTGAGTGAGAAGTGGCCTGTCCTGCCATGTGAAACCACCATGGGAATGGCCAACAGCCACAGACTGGGAACCCTTCCGTCTGTTATCTCACCGTGCTGATCTATCTCTTTGTCTCATTAGACAGGCCAGAGGGTTTCTGGAGGCCAAGGGTGGTGCCCACCATAGCAGGAGGTAGTGGTGCCTGGCCCCACCCTGGCTGGGCTAAGGTGCTGGGCCAAGCCCTGTGCTGGGATGCCAGCTCTGAGAGATTGCCAAAATCCCTGGCAACGGCAATTCACTAAAGTGATTAAAGCTTCTTTTCTTTCTTAGATGAAGAGGAGCATTGCAACAGCAGAGGAAGTGTAACAGAGCAGCTGTGAGGAGGCATCAGGGAGGCTGGGAAGCAGAAAAAAGCAAACATTCAGGTGTTTGGCATGAGAATGTCCAAAGTTCCATGAACCAAAGGTAAAACATCAAACAAAAAACATCAAACATCAAAGGCTGACTTGCAAAAACCTCCCCATCACTTTGTCAGTCCCCTGCAAAGCTGTGGCTGACAGCCCTCACTGTGCCTGGCACTGGAACATCAGCGCCTTGGGGGTGTTTTTCTCAGTCTGGGCAGCAGAACACCAGGAAAGGGCAGCAAATGTGTTCTGACTTCAGTGCTGCTGTTATCCCCCAGCTCCCTGCCTCCCATGCAGGATGGAGCCCTCAGCTCAGAGCCTTTCATCACACAGGCTGAGTTCAGATAATTCCCCAGACCTGCTTTTGACAAACCACTCTTCCAGTGTGCTATTTACAGAGGGTAGAAGGCACTGTATTAGGAACCTGCAGAGAGAAAAATACTTTGTTTATCTGCGCAGGAGGCACAGCTGATCCTCAGCCCTGTGCTGACGCTGGCTGAGGTGACATTCCTGTCACTGCAGGACCAGCTTGGCCCTACACACTCAGAGCCATAGCACCAGCTTTTCCATGGCAGCATCTCCCCACCGGTGCAAACTGGAGCTGTGGGTGGTGCTGGCAGGGATGAGGTCACACGGAGGTTTGCAGTGCCACCGCTGGCAGTCAGGTGCCCCACACCCACAGCACAGCACTGGCTCCTGTCTGTGACAGCCCCTGCCTCACAGGAGCCCTTCCCTAACCCCAGGGATGTCCCAGGCTCCTGGCACTGATGCTCTCTGCCTCTCGCTCGGGACACAGGCTAATGCCAGCTGCAGGGACACTTGTCTGTCAGCCCAGAGGGATTGTAAGACTGCTGTGGTAGCACCGTCCCCCCTCCAAGGGATTTTGCTTCTTTCCTTTGTATGCACAGCACACACAGGTCAGTAGGGCTGTTTTTCTAATTATTAGACTTTATTGGAAATCAATAAGCAAATAAGATGACTTTTCGGTCCTAATGCCTCCATAGCTCTTCTTGCAGGGCCCAGGTATTGCCAAGCCCACTCTGAGACTCTTCCAGCATGGTGATGGGTAGTCCCTGCCTAACTCTGCTTGGGATGTTTGCTGGCATGTGGGGGTGGATTGAGGAGTGAAGGGTTAACTCTGATGTGCAGATGAAGCCCAAGGTAATTATCCTCTGAGTTCTGCAGGAACTGGGGTGCTGGGTTAGCCCTGATGTGCAGATGAAGCTTGAGGTAATTATCCCCTGGGTTCTGCAAGAATTGGGGTGCTGGGCTCTCTACAAGCCCTGCTCCCTGCTCAGAAGGACTCATGAACAGCTCTGAGAGCCACCTTAATTGCCTCTTAATTTGAGCCCTGTCAACACAAGAGCTAAATGAAGAGTCATTTCCGTGAGAAGGAGTGCTGAGAGAGACGTGGGTCCTCAGGTGGCTCACTGGTGGGGCCAGTGAGCTCTGCCACGGATGCTGCGTCCATGGAGTCCAGCCCAGCACATCCCAGCACCTCTCGGCACAGCTGGGGAAGGAAGCAGAGGCCAAGCCTCTCTCCTCCAGCAGGGATGTTTTTCTAATATTTGACCTACTGGAGATCAATAAGTGCACAGGGTAATTCCTCATCTAATTGTATTGGAGAACAATAACTGTACTTCAAATCTTCACAATTTATCAGTGGAAAGAATAATATATATATATGTTAATGCTGCAAGTTTTAGAAGTCTAGCCTGTCTCTCTGCTGAAGCAGTAGAAGAAAACACTGAAATAGAAGTAATTAGGGAAGGAGGGAATCATGGGCAGCCTCAGCACAGCAAAACCCATGAGAAGGCGCTTGCCCTGCTGTTCCAGTCCCCTGGGGCTTGCTCCTGCTCACCCCGGCTACCTAGGGAATGCCAAGTCCTTGGATTAGGAACACGATTTACAAAGAGACCCTGTGGAAAGGAAAAAAAAATAAGGAAAAAAGGCTGGGCTGATTTAAAGAAACCTGGAGTGAATAAATTAGTGGGGGAGAGGAAACGAAAGGATGGAATTACACGGGAGCGTTACATAAAAGCAGCTGACGTCTGACTCTTGCAATTAATTCAAATTGGGCTGAGCCTGGGCTTTGGGGAGGAATAACTGGTGGGTGGTGGTGAATGGCAGAATGAGCAGTCATGCACCAAGCTGAAGTTGGTGCACGGCTGTGCTCCCTGCTTGGCCTGGGTTTAATGAATAGTTGTGCTTGGGATCTGTAAGGACATACCAGGGAAACTTCTCAGTACTACGAGGGCTGGAAGGATAAAGAGAGGGGCACGGGCAGAGCAGAAACACGGAGAGAGAGAGGTGCTTGTAGCTCTCTGTTGGGTCCTTGGCTCACAGGCAAGTTGTGAGCTGTTCCCCCGGAACCTGGAATAGGCAGTGCCTGAGGGTGAGCTCAGGGTGTGACTTGGGGCTGGAAGGACGTCCTGGGTGAGTGAGCCCCCACCCTGCTCCTGCAGCCCTGGCAGCCCACAGGCATCACCAGCATCAGTGGCTCCTCCTGGGGAAAGGAGTCCAGTGAGCCATGGCTCTACTGGCCACGCTCCCAGCCATCAGCACTGGGACATGAGAACAGGGAGAGAACCTCAGCTGCAACTCCTATAACCTGGAAAAGGCTGTGGGAAAGGGGGACGGTGAGGTCATTGCACAGTGCAGCTCAGAGCCAAGGGCACTGATAAATCCCGAGGAGCCTTGTCACCTCTGAGCACCAACAGCTGTGATGGCCTCGCTCCTCCCTGGCTCCGGGGCTCTGGGAGGGGGCTCAGGGGCACAGCAGGCTCCTCCCATGAGCAGAAGCATCTCCTGAATCTTAGGCACCCAGGGATTCCCCTACTCCCAAGGTTTCCCGTGGTGACTGATCCACACCCACAGGATGGCTCCCACCGGACCTAACACTGCCAGTCCTGCTCATTCCTGTTCCCAAAGTGTCCAGTTTCATCCCAATCTCCAGTCCTCCAAGTGCCTTTGGGTGGCCTCTGCTCCCCAGGGCAGAACCATACCCCAAACCTGCCCATTCCCATGAGTGGAGACAGAAACAGGTATGAGAGGATTCTGATGCCGAGAAGTTTTGTGCAGTGACAGCTGAATTTGGGGTGAACCCAACGCTTGTGAGCAGAGCCCCGTGGACTCCAGCAGCACCTGGACTGATGCTCCAGCCCAGCTCTGAATTCAGGACAGCACTCCTGCGATTGGAGCAATCTTCTGCAGTCTTTGTGTTTGATAATCTGAGATCTGTGGGAGTCTCTACTTCATAATCCATATATCTTGTGACCCTCTGGAAGCCTGACAACTATTTCATGCTCAGATGGCTCTTTGCTCATCTTCCTCTGTGCAAGAAGAGCGTGTCCTGACTGGCACGGGAGTAGCTCATATTTCCATCACGTCCAGACAGTGATTAAATGTCTTCAGCCAAGCACAGGGCAACTTTAACTGGGTTTATTCTCTGGGGACTGGGATGGCTGGGAATGAGACCAGAGGAAGATGCAGGAGACCCCAGGTCAGGCAGGAGCTGGAAAATACAGCTTAGAGATAGATCTGGCACCTCCAGCAAATCTCACCAGAGCCTGCTGGGAAACTGAGCTTGTGTGAAAATCAGGATTGTCTCAGGTGTCTCAGGGTCCCCTGGGCTGGCAGGGTCCCTTCTGGATGGCCAGGCCAGAGTAGGAGGTCTCTGAGCCTCTCACACCCCTCCTCAACCTGTGATACCTCCTGGGGGGCTTAATCAGGATGGGGAGGGAAACTGAGGCATGGCTGGATCCATTTGCTTTCCTTGAGCTATTCCTGGCCTGACAGTGCAATGCAAAGCCCCCATGGCTCCACTCTGCTCCTGGCATTGTACTCTGGCACAATTCCTGTCCCCACCATCCAGCACCACCCCACCAGGTCCTGCAGCTCTCCAGGCTCAGCAGGGCTTGGAGAAGTGCCCAGGCAGGAGCCAAGGCAGGTTTGGCTCTGCAGGTACAAAGCTCTGGACACAGATAAAACCTACTAACAGAAAAATGGTACAAAGGAAGCCAGGCTCTCAGGGCCAGGCTGGGAGTGAGAGCAGTAAATTGGAGGATAAAGCAGTGGCTGCTGGTCAGCCTCGATTTCACCCTTTCAAGCTGCAGTAAAGAGGAAATTATTTTTTTCCCAGATTCGTGCTATCATCACTAAACCCTGTGTATGTAGAGAGTGTATTTCATGTTCTCAGGGGCTTTGCAGTCAATTGAATTCTTCTAATGCTCTCCCTTCCTGCTTTCCTTGCTCTGGATGCTAAAAGCACAGTCTTCCCTGGGATTGAGATCCAGGCATGCTGCCACTGGGATGGGCATCTGAGCAGGCACCAAAGGCTGTGGGAATCAAGCATTTAAAGTGAAATTATGGCTCTGGGTCCCCTTTTACTCCTGATTTCCTGATGTTTTCCTGGGTATTTGTCCTTCAGGGACTGTTGGCACCCTGAGGCACCCATATTAGAGGCACAGCCCAAGGGGGGAGACACCAGCATTCCCCCAGGATGATGGCATGGGGCACAGAGAAACCTCAGCACGTCACATGGAACATCCAGGAACGTTTTGGCTGGCACGGTGTTCTGCAAACACAGCCTGGGAATCACAGCGCAGCACCAGGAGATAAAACCAGATCGTACTTCAATATTTTCACAATTTTCAAGGCAGCCCCAGCTTGGCTGGTCGGGGATCTAACAAGGGTCACAGAAGATCACAGCAAGAGCCCAGCAGGAAAAATTCATTTTCCCGTCCAGTAGCAATAGCCCAAGCCCAGATCTGTGGGAGCAGGCACAAACACACCCCAAATTCTGCTGCCACAACCCCAGCCCTGTGGCCTAGCTCTGGATGGATTTGTAATGACAAAGGAAATCAATGGAGAGGAATGATAGGAATACACTCATACAGGAATTAAAGAGAAGCCTGGCTCTTTTTCCCACCTGCCAGCCCTGCTCTGAATCTCTCTTTATTTTGGTAGCTCAATTTTTTCCTTGCTTTTATGAGAACAACATGGTGAAGTTCAGTCTGAGGTGCCCCTTGAGGGCTCCCATGCCCTTGGGTGTCCACAAGGAGCTGGAATCTCTTCTTGTAGGGAGGTCTGATGGTGTGGGAGATGGAGATGAGACTCTAAAGCACTCACTGATCCATCTTTCTCCATCCACCTCTTCCATTCAGACCTTCCCAATCTCCATCCAGACCTTCCCAACCTCCATCCAGACCTTCCCAGCCTTCTTTCCAGTCTTCATCCAGACCTTTCCAGTCTACATCCAGACCTTTCCAATCTCCACCCAGACCTTCCTGCTGTCCTCCCCAGAGGTCAAAGTTTGTCCAAGGGCTTTGGTGCTGGCCATTGACCTTGGAGGAGCTGTTTTCCTGGGAAAATGAAGAGTCATGTTGGCTTCATACATATGTCTGGTAGAAACATGAAATATTGCAGAAGATTGAGATTTATCAGTTTGGACAGATTGGCCTCTTTCGCTGGGCCCATAAAAGCTGTGAATGATGCCATCCATCACGGGCTGGACAGCAGCAGCTCTGACTGAGGACCAGGCAATTTTGCATCGCTGGGGCCAAGTGCCAATTCCTTAAGTAATCCCAGGTTTCATTACAGAGGCAGCCAGAGGAGGGCAAAGCTTAGAATTTTTTTTTTTAAAGCCAGCTGCAGGACGCTTGCAAGTTACGATGGAATTGATGCTGGATGACTTGTTAAAATTAATTATAGCCATAATTAGGAATATTCAGGAAGAAAACCTCAGGAAAATGATCCATGGAAGAATATTTTCGATAGTAATATTTTAAAATGCAGCAGAAATTTGCAGCTGCTTTATTAATTTAAATAATAAGCCTTGTATTTTTCTTGCATGGCTTCAGAGGGTTTCTAATGGAGGGGGCTGCTAGAGAGGCATTTCAGAGGAAATCAAATAACCTCATAAATAAATGAGTTTTCTTTTTTTTCAGGGCATAATTGTATTCATTACAATATTCATAGAATGTCACATTATAGGGGAAAAGAGGCAGGAGGAGCCTCCAGGCTGCTCCTGCATCCTAAGAACAAACTTCTCCTTCTAAGGAGCTGCCAGGTCCTCACCATGACCTCATCCTGCCTGTGCTTGCAGCAGGGCAGCTCCTGCAAAACCCTGCCCTCGGACACGGGGACACAGGGACACAGGGACACTCTCAGAGCCTTCACACCAAGAGGTTCAGGAATTTTAGCTGTAGTTGGATTTTTCACTGGTGGATTTTCAACAGAAAGAACCCTGCTTTTCTATTCTGCACATTCCGCTACTCAACAGCCCAATTTCCTCCTGACAAAGAAATTCATTACGAAACTTTCAAGTCGATCCCAACCATGGCAGTGAGTTGAAATTGCTCAAATCATCTCCAGAAAACCTTCTTACAATACATCCTTCTCCATCTGCCTTTGCATCCCCTGGTAACTGAGTTGAACTCATAATGACTCACGAGCCTCCTGCCTGTTCAGTCCAGCTCTGGCATTCCCCATACCTGTCACAGCAGAAATATATCTTCCCAAATTTATTTCCAGGCAGTATTTCTGTCCTCAGGTTGTTTCTCTCAGCCACTTTCTTTCATGTGATAATTTTAGGAGAATTTGCAAAGCTGAAGAAACCTTTCCCCAAGATTCCTGTTCCTGTGCAAAGCGGGAAGGTGGAGGAAAGGAGGGATTGGAGCAGAGCATCCGCTGCTCTGGAGGGACAGGTGATTTCCTGCAGGATGTGGAGAAGCACAGCCATGAGGATGAGGAGCTGGAGCTGGCCTTGCTCAAACTGTGCTCCTCAAAGGGCTGCACTGTGGCTCATTAGCCAAAGAAAAAAGGGCTAATTTTAGACGGGGTGGCAATTAAAAAGCATTGTATTATCCTCCTGTGCTAAACCAGCCAGCCACAATCTTTGGGTAAACCAGCAGTTAAATGAGGGGCTGACGGGGAGTTATAATAAGGAAAGACAATGGCATCATTATATTGGGATTTATCTTCCTGAGACAGGATTGTCCTCATTATTCAGGAGCAGTGTACCCAAAAGCCACTAATAAGGCTCCCTCCCAGCACAGAGATAAATCCCAAACCTTTCAGAGACTTTTGAATGTAAAAGCTCCATGGCATCCATAGTGCCCTTTGATTCCAGCAGGCTCATCCCTCGTGCCAGCACTGCTGGTCCTGCTGCGGGCTAAACAGGCTTTGGGGTCTTCATGGGCCAGGACCGGGAAGGAGCTTTTGTTGGAACAAGGAGACCTGTCTCCTATAGCACAGAAACATTTGGGTCAGCTCAGGAGGGAGCTGCAAAGTCCCACCTGGGTGGGATTCAGCCACCTACATTGCCGTGGCTGCCACAGCTGGGATCAAACACCCGCGGGGAGCCGCATCATCTCTGTGTGACACAGAGGCTCTTGGTTTGATGCAGATCAAGGTAATTGGCCAACTGCTTTCTAAAATGCGGCAAGGAAGGAGCTGGAGAGCTTCAAGCAGGGCAGAGAAGTTTGTAGGATGATAAAGGGGCCGGTGTGCCCCATCCTCCCCAGAGAGCCGAGAGCGGCGGGAGGCTGGAATGGCAGCTCGGCTCTTTGGTATTTTGTGGCACAATTAAATCACATCGACCAAAAGAACTCCTTTCTTTCCACCATGCAGGAAACTCTGTGCTTCAAAAATACATCAGATGCTTTCTTTTTTAATGCTACAAAATAATGGGGTTAAGTATAATATCCATCCATGGGTGGGAGGGCCACCTTGTTTCAATTGCTATGCTCTCACCTTTAGCCTGCTCAAATAAAGAAAAATTCTTGATAAAAGCCATCAGTGTTGGGATAGATTTGGAAAGGCAAATCAGCTCAGCAGCAAGGTGGGAAACACAGATTTCTGGGTCTGCATTTAAAAGGACTTGGGGTGTACAAGCAGCCTTGGGCTGGTTCCTGGTGTCCCTACCCCAACACCAGACAGCTTTTCTGTGGGTCAGTAAGACTGGGGTGTAACTCAGCACAAAGGATGGGGTGCCCACTTCCCAAGCTCCTGCTGCAAACCCAATTCCCTCAACAGCACCAAAGTTGCCAAACCCCAGTGCTGTGGGACAGTCCATTTCACTCACCCAGAGCTGCGGGTACAGTTCAGCTGGAGAAGAGGGCTCAGAAGGGTCTTTTTTAAAGTGGTAGTGAAACCATGAAAGACCTTTTAATGCAGGGGCTGGAGAGCTCATAGATGGGGTGTCCTGCCCTGCCATCTAGAAGGCAAACCAGAGCATGTGCAGGGTGGGAAATGCTGGCAAATCTCTCATCGAGCTGAGGTCAGGGTCATTTTTAATAAGAAAAAGACATTTACTGAGGGCTTTAGGATGACCATTGTGGCAGACCCGCAGGAGGCACATGGGGTGAGGTGGGAGATGAGCTGGAGGCTGATATTGATGAGATTGTTTTCACTGCTAGAGCCTTGTGGAGAGCAGCACTGCCCAAGCAGCCTGATGCTGATGAAAGAGATTTCTATTGTGGTAGCTGGGGCATTTTTCTGGGCTTTGAGAGTCCAGAATGCCACAAATTTGATGACAAAAACTCCCTAACCAGTATCCCTGCTGCTTTCTCCCATGGCAAACAGCCCTGGCAAACCATGGCTGTCAGACTGCAAGTGTTGAGTGCCAGGTGCCCATGTCACAGCTCCTTTGGGCTCTGCATCACTCATATTCATGCAGTAATTAAACCCCATGGTTAATTTATCCAGTGCTGCCTTGGGATCTCCCCTGGAGCAGCAAAGAAGCAAACAGCAACTAGCTCAGCCCTTGCACCCCACTGCCAGTCCCCTGGGCTAGGCAGCACTGTGCTCTCTCCTCTAAACTGTTTATCTTAACAAACCCATTTAATGATTGCTGGTTTCTATTTCACCATTCAGGAATGAAAATCTCTTAAATAAATATTTAATGACTCCTATTGGGTGCAGGGATGGAAATGAGGCTGGTAGGCACAGGGAGCTACACATCCGCAGATAAAACCTCCGGCAAAACAAGGGCTCTTGTTTTATTGTGCCTGATGTTATAAAGATTGACTCTGCTATTAGAGCTTCCTGGAGGATTTCTCTGGGATAAAATCTCCAGCTAGCAGAATTTAATCAGTCAGGGATGAGAAATAGATTTCAGGTGGCACCAGCTTTTAAATAGGTGTAACGTTTGTTTCTGAAAACACGGTGCCTGCTCTGCTAATAAAGCACCCTGCAGACACCACCTGTGGGTCCTGATCATGCACGGTGGGCACAGAGTACTTTGGTGCCCACCTGAGGGGCTGTGAGTGTGCTGGTCCATCCTCCATTTCCTATGGACCTCAGGGAAGTGCTCCAGCCCAGGGACAGCAGAGCAAAATAACAAGGAACTAATTAACAGGAGGCTGGCACTGTGTGAGCTTCAGGTACAGCATGTTTGGACAGGAGAAAAACTTTATTCAAGGGTAAAGCCACGGGGGCTGGGTTTTTGTGGTTTGCTCTATCCTCAGCTCTGGGATTTGGAGGGGCACAACCCTCACCTGCCCCCACTGCCACAGAGAGGTTTTGGGTATCGTGTGATCCCAAAAGCACAACCCAAAAAATGGGAAGACTGAGGCTGGGGCAGAGCACGTGGCCCCAGCCACACCAGATGTTCCTATGGGCTGGGAACTTGTTTTAGCTGCTGGCCTGTGATCACAGCAGCTTTGAGCTAATGGCCCTGGCAGTCTCCTGTGAGGAGGAGAGGCTCCATCTGCCCCAGGCCAGGCTGGGGACCCTCGTGGTCGCACTGAGACATGCAGGACTGGGTGGCTCTGCCCAGCTGGGCACTGGGGTGCTCCCCTCCTCCTGTCCTTCTTCCCTCATCTCTGCCTTGATCAAGTGAAGTTCAGCTCTTACACAGTGTCAGGAGATGAATTACATGAAAATATAATTACATTCCCTTTGCCTGCTCTGGGCAAAATGCAAAAGGTCATCCTTTCCCTTGCTGCTGAACTTTAATATGTTAGACCACTTACAGACAGTGCCATGGTGGTTACGCAGGGCCAGGCAGAGAGGATGCACAGGCACTCACCAGTTTTTCCTCTTCTGAGGGACTGGCTTTGACTGGGGACAGCCAGAGCCACACTGAGCTGTCAGAGCCAGGCTTTGCTGGAGGGCCCAGCACCCCCGGCACAGAGAGGCCAGACAAGTGATCCATTCCCAAAACTGAGGGCCTGCAGGTGTTTTGGGAGGGGGTACTACACCAGCACAGCAGCTTTCTTACCTCCCAGCCTGGAAACTGTGATGAGTTCAGGAGCAGCAACACCTGGCTGAGTGTGGGTGGTTGGTAGCACAGGAGAGCCCAGAACCACATAGAACATGGGGCTGTGCATGTCACAAGCCTCTGGGGAGGCTTTCCCCACTCCTCCAGCCTCCCAAAGTGAATAGACGATGATAACTGCACTGCCAAAAGCCTTTAGCTACCTTTCAAAGACGTGAGCAAACACTGTGGTTACTAACACGTGTTCTGGGATGAGATGCAGCACTGATCACCTGAAGCAGATTTGTTGCCATGCTGCCTCAAGCCAGCACTAGAGGTTGCTTCAGGCAACAGCCTGAAACCTGGTGACAGGGACCAGGACATGCCATGGGGCTGAGGATAGGGGCAGGCTGCAGGGCTGGGTACCTCAGGGCAGATTCAGCCCCCCTCATAAGGTGAAAAGCCGATTTCCTGCTTTTCACAGCAATTTCCTTCAACACCAGTGGCCACCAGCTGCTCTACTGATTGTAAATAAATACAGGGGGAACTTGGCCCAAAATAGGAAGCAGAGAAACCTCCCTAGCTCAATAAACAATAACGAGCCCTTGCAGGCAGAGAAGCTGTAAATTGCAGGGCCAGCTCTCTCCATGGGATGCAGGCTTGGCCGGGCTCTGGCTGGCATCCATCCATCGAGGTCCAGCAAGGATGGAAGAGGGAGCCTGGCCCCAGGGTCCCCTCCTGGGCTGTCCTGCTCCTCTCCCTGCTGCTGCTCGCAGGCTGGTCCATTGGGATGTGGCTGAGCCCTGCCACACCCTGGGGGCTCCCCCCTTGGTGCCCTTCCCTAAACTGACATACATCAGTTTACAGATCCCCATGCCAGAGCTGCTCACTCAGAGCACAGCCCTTGCAGAGGGCACACCCATGGTTGGTTCCATCCTAAAACACCATAAACCCCCCCGATCTGGGTGAAATGACTGCCTGCCAGCACATCCCTTCTCCCTCACCCCATTCTGCCATGTCCTCTGAGGCCATGGCTCCTCCTGTGCCTCCTCCTACCAACCCATGAGGCTGCCACCAGCAGGGAGGCACCAGCAGTGTCCCATCACAGGCTCTGGAGTGTCAAACACAAGCTGGGTAGCAGCTCCTCCTTCACAGGTGACCCACAGGGCCCAGTGTCCAGCATGGGGCTCCAGGCACAGCTCCACAGGAGCCCCTCAGCAGCACTGTGGTCCACACAATGCCACACAAGAACATCTGCCTGGCCTCTCCCTGCTCTCAGTCCTCATCATGTCCAGGGAGTGGAACATTCTTTCATCTTCTGTGGCTCTCTGTGATCCTGACACACTTCCAAGAGATCTGTGGCCCCACCAGCCTGGGACCAGTGAGGCCACTGTGCCCTCTGGCCGCTCCATCACTGGCAGCTCTGTGCCAGCCTGGCAGGGGATTTTCAGCTGTTTGACTGCAGTAAATTCCTTTGAGTTTGTGGTTTGCTGTTGTTGCTCTCCTTTAATAACCTCTAATAGGTTTTTCTCCTTAAGATAAGACCTCAGTAGCGGTGGTTTGGCATCGTATCAACAGTATCAGGCATTCTCCTCTGCTGCAGGTACACTGAGATAAAGTGTGTATGGTGTAGACCTTTCCACAACAGTAAATGGTGATATTTCCATTCAGTAATGTATTTATATCTTCCCAGTGAGGTCAATAACAGAGTATCCCTTGAGCTGGGAAAAATGATGAGTGATGTCTAGTAATTACAGAGACCATAAGGCATCCGTGAATCTAATTTTGACATTAAAAATCACGAGAAGCACCTCCATTGCCTCTTTCATTTGCTGGCTTGGACAGCGAAGTCCAGTGCTGTGCGAGGAAGGGATGTCTGCACACAGGGCACGTTTTGGGGTTGCTGGAATCTGAAGCAATTAACTGCTCTTGCCTCTCTCGGTTTCCTGGCATTGTGCCTGACCTTGCATACGATTCATCTTCCTCATTCCTGTTGGATGTTTGCAAGTCATCTTGCTTTGAGCAATGTGGGCTGCAGTGGGGATTGGAATGTGTGGCACTGCCATCCTTGCTCTTGTGCTCAGCCCGAGCCAGGCAGTGCTGGGCTGGGACTGCATGTCACAAACAGGCACTAAGAGCTCGCTCTGAAGATGAATTGCATGGAACAACTCTCCAATGAGGTGCATTTTGCATTTCAAACACCATCACTCCAAAGGCCCAGCTGTCTTTGCCAGAGGAACCAATGGAAAAAAAATAAATTCATTCCCACTTTGTATAAATACCCTTGTTCATATTTCTATTTCAGAAATCCAATGCTTTTCCACAGCAGTGAGACCTTCCCAAGCCAGGCATTCCTAAGGCAGGGTGGAGGAAGCCAGCAAGAGCTCCAGCAGCTCCTCGAAGCCAGTCTACTCAATTTATGCCACTTGTTTGGAAATCTGGGTTAATATACTGAGATTTTGGTAAACAAAATGCAGTGTTCTTTTTTCAAAGTAATCATGTATTTCCAGATTTTTGTGGTATTTTTCATGCTTTCCCCTAAAAATCAAGAGAGATGTGATGCTGCTTTTGGAATGATGCAGAACCACAGAAAATAGGGCTGAGAGGGACCTCAAGTGTTGGCCCTGCCCCAGGGTAGGGTCAGCTGTCCATTAATCCTTGGAGATGTTTCTCCAAACTCTTCTTAAACACTTCCAATTATAGAAACTCCAGAGCCCTCCCCAGGCAAAACAACCCAGTGCTTAATTGTCCTTTCTGCTCCGTGGCTGGAAATCGCCTTTCCTGCAATTGCAGCACTAATTCCCATCCTGAAGCTCTGCAGCCTGAGCAGCGAATATTCCATCATTTGGATCGTTAGGGAGAACACTGACTCGTATTAGACTAAGGATGGATTCCTGCAGAAAGTCACTCAATCCATCCTTTTATTTGACAGCCAGTTATTGATTTCTCTTGTCTGGTTTCCAGCCATGTTTTGCACCTCTCCCACAGCAGTTGTGTGGAGACCTGCTCACCAACCTTGCTAAAAGGAATGTCATGGGAAACACAGCAAATTTCTAGCAAAGACAAGGCATCCGGCATCCCCGGCTTCTTCTCAATCCAGAATATTTAATCTTGTCACACAGGGAAATCAGATTGGCTTTTTCTTTTGGGAAGGATTTTTTGTTTTCATAAAGAAATATAATTTAGAAATCATATTTTTCTGGGACCTGAGTTTAAAGCAGTCAGGTTAGAATGTTGATAACAATTCTCCGAGCTGCCTTCTTTCTCCCCTCTGTAAATACAGATTTTACCTTTGCTTCTGCCAATCTCCTGGAGTGCTATAACAGCCCAGATGGCTTCTGCCCATTCCTTGACTAGCCAAGGATAAAATTCTGGTTTTGGCTACTTCCAAAATGCTTTACTTATCTGCAGCTGATTCTTATTGCCCTTCATAGCCCCTGCTGATTGCACAGCATCTCATGCCCTGAGCTGCCTGGTTCCATCCTTTCCTGCTCACCAGGAATGTGACCTGGATTTCAGTTCTTGCAGAATTTCCTCCTCTCCCAAAGGTCAGTGATGGGCTGGAGATGAACAGACATAGCCCTTACTACAGCTTCTGTCCTATCTCCTCAGGTTTGGATGGTTCTATTTGCACACAAAAAAGACTTGATTCACCTCTAGACCTTTGGATTTTAGGAAAAAAAAATTCTTCACTGAAAGGGCTGGCCCAGCTGCCCAGGGCAGTGGTGGAGTCTCCATCCCTGGAGGGATCCAAAAGCCGTGTGGATGTGACACTTGGGGACATAGTTTAGTGATGGCCATGGCAGTGCTGGGGGCATAGTTGGACTCAACGATCCCAGAGGTTTTTCCATCCTAAGCACGATTAAACACAGGTCAGCAGCATCACAGTGTGAAATATTCACCCATCAACCCCAGTTTTCCAGTAGGTCCCATATTTCCTTGTTCTCTACAGCTCCTTGCAAGCATGACCATTCCTAACACACAGCAAAAACATCTCCCTTTTCCTCTGTTTCTTTTTCTCTTTCTTCTGACACCATCCCAGGCACATGAATCACTTGGCCTCAGCCAAAAGCTTCCCAACTGTGCTATCAAAAACTCTCCTGGAGATCTCTTTATCAGTGCTTGTCTGGCTGCTCCTTCAAAATCTCTACAAAGGTGGACTGTCTGCACTTCCCTAGTCCTATAGGGGAAAGGTTAAACCTGAAAAAATGACTGGCCAAATCCAAGAGCACAACCACACAGTTCTCATTTCCTCAGGCTCCTCTGCCTCATGGTCCCAACAAATGGATGTAGACTGTAACCTCCTTTTTCACTCCTTGCCAGGCAAAAAAATGATGGAAGCAGCTTAGTTGCTGTGGTCTGTCCTCTGCCATGTCAGTCAAACCTACAAATCACTGTCAAACATTTCTTCCTCATGCACTGGTCACATTGACACGTGCAGAAGATATTAATACCAAGCAGCTCATCATCCATTTCTGTCAGGGCAGATCCTGACAGCATTTGCTATGGGAGGTCCATGGCTGTGGCAGGATTTTCCTGGATGAGCTCAGGATGGGAGCCTCTGGGATGGGGAGAGAAGGGGAAACAGCTGAAACCCGAGGGCTCGGTGCAGCTGCACATGGAACCCAGCACGTCCAGGGGACAGGGACAGCTGGGACGTGGCACCAGGGGTGTATATCACTGTTGGCAACATGACAAACAACTAAAGGACAATTGTCCTGACACTTTTTTATGGCACATATCATTCTTTTTAATAAGCATTTCTTTTATAATTGCATCTGTTCCCCAAAGGATTTACTGCGGATTAGGAATCCCATGCAAACACGGGGAAGCAAACTGTGATTAATTATGCTCAGCTTGCTCAAGGTGTGCTGTGGGTAGATACACAGAGAATGAACATGGAAAAAAAAAATGCAAAACAAAGTAACTGGGCTCGTTTTTTTTAGCAATGAAGATCTGAGAAGGAGGAAAGCCTTGAAAATTGCGGTGTTCCCAAGCAGTTCAGATAGCAGCGTGGGCTTCCCAGCCTGCAGCGTCCAAAAACACCTGGTTGGAACAGAGCAGCCAGGTTCAAGAGCACTGCTCCCTGCTTAAACCTGGCTTTTGAGTGTTCTGCTGGAGCTGGGATTAGGTGGGGGATACAGGAATGAGAAACATGGGAAAGCTGAGACCTGACTGCCAGCAAACAACCCAGGAAGATGGTCCTGCTGCACAGTGGGGATTGTCACCGAGAGCCCCTGGAAGCCAGGGGACAGTGAAATCTTGCATAGCTCCACAAGGGAGCAGAGAAAGGAGTAAGATGAGCTCCTCAAGCCCCTGTCTCTGTTCTGCAGCACCCAGGGCCACGGGAAGGAGAGGCCAGGCTGGGCCAGGTCCTGCCTGGCAGACAGAGAGCGGCTGCAGGACAGGCTCTGGTCAGTAGCCGCACAATCCCCGCGGGCACCTCTGCCAGCTAATCAATAAACCATTTTTCTGCTCAGCCGAGAGCTATTTGTCACCAACACACTGACAAATGCCCTGCTCCTCCGGAGATGGTGCCCCTGTCACCAGGAATGGCCAGAGAGCACCAGGATTTCTGAGGCCTCCTATCCCACCCGTGGCCTCACCCTCCTCCTTTGGGCAGCACTCACTTCTCTCCCTCTCCTTCCCACATTCCCAGAATAGATGCCACAGGAATATTTTACCAGGAAACAGGGGGGACTCCCTCCTTCAAGGGGGCCCCTCTGTATAAAACCAGGTCCTGGGAGCTCTGAACCATTATGCAACCACATGGAGAAGGAGCTGTGAACGGCTCTGCAACCACCACCACGCTGAGGTCCATGAAAGCTCAGATCTACTTTCCACCTGCCCTGCAGAGTCCCCTTAGTTGGGCTGGGACACCCATTTGTGTCCCTAGCTGAGCCCAGAGTGTCTGTGGACACTTGACAATGCCCAAATGACAACTTGATGGTCATCAGCTGGGTGTGGGCAGACCTTTTCTCTTTGGGAAGAAGGATGCTGGTCCCTGTGCCTTCCTAATCTTAAAAAAATGGCACAGCTTTTTCTAAAACTATTCCAATTTTGTTTTCTGAGCACTGCTGAGGCTGTGTTCTGCATTCCAGGTGTCCTCTCCTCTGAAAGGAGCACTCTGCCCTGCATGGTATGGGATAAAACAGCACATGGAAAGCAACAAAAGGGTTAAACACAGAGCTGGAGTTCAAAAGCTATTTGATCCAAGCAAGAACATAATTTCAGGATGGGGAATTTCTCCCTCTAATAAATATATATGGCAAGAAAAAGCTGCTGCCAGTAGAATTACCCATAATGTTATAAATGAAAATGGATTTGGGGATGCTGGGTTTTTGCAGAGCGAGAAAGACTTTTAGACCATTAAACAAGAGACCTTCATATTTTATTTCCATGCACACAGCACAAAACAAGGATCTCGGATCTCTGGATTCTGAATGCCCAAGAAGTGGGCACAGTGGTTGGTTTGAGCAAATCAGAAGGGACACAGCTTTACATTAAATAAAATTCAAGAGAATGAAGACATAGAGACCCTCACTCCCTGGTTGTTCCATTTCATGTGGGATCATTTGTCTGTACTCAGCTGGGACACACCTGCAGGACAGGCTGAAGTGCCTGGGACATGATGCCCACATTGTGTCCAAGGAACAGAAAATTGCAATTATTGCTGATAAATAACAACAGTTAATAGTAAGTGGATGTTGGTTGCCCCACTGATTTTCAAGCATGGAGAACCAGTGCTCACTAGGGCTAAGAACTCAAGCAGGTAGAGAAGATAAAAATAGAAATGAAAACCCAGGAGAAACACATTTACCCCTGGCAGGGTGGCCAGGGGCAGCAGGACAGGCACTGCTGGAAGGGTGGAGGCCTGGATGCTGTTTGCAAGATATGTCAGCCGGGCACTGAATTCCAGCAGAAAAAGAAAAGCAATGAAAGAGCATGGCAAACAGTTTAAATGAGCCCAGGGGGCACATCTGAGCTTCAGAGCAGGCAAGGGGACAGGCATTCCGGAGACTGCATTGCAAACACTGAGCAATAAAAACCATGTCAAAACTCCCCTGTAAGCGCCAAGTGTGAGTGAGCAGGGAGGAGGTGGCTGCCGGCCAAAATGTTCTGCACCGAGCTCCCACACAGCAACACCCACAGGGGAAAGCCGGGACTGGCTGCTGGTAGTGCCACTGGAGGGGAAGCAGAATCAGACTAGGAGAGGGACCAGGGCAGAGTTGCCATCCATGATTTGGAGCTGGAGAAGTGGCTGGGGGCGGGCACAGGTGAGACGCTGCTGGTGAGCACGATGGGGTCCAAAATTCTCCCCTTGCCCACTTTCTGCTTTGCCAGAGGCTTCGGCAACAATAGGCACCAGAGAGGCAGGAGGGAGCTGGGAAGTGTCAGGAGGAAAATGGGAGAGGCAGAAGGGAGATGGACAAGGCAGGAGGGTGCTGAGAGGCAGGAGGGAGATGGGAGAGGCAGAATGGAGCTGGGAGAGGCAGGAGGAGCCAGGAAAGGCAGTAGCAGGGGTGGCTTCGTGCTTGTTTCACTGTGGTGACAGCAGTCCGGGGCCAAGGCAGTGGGACACAGGGTGGGGCTGAAGTGGTCTGGGACCCTCCCAGCCACCACAGGAGATATGGAAAAGCTCAGGAGAGATTCAATGGTAGGACCAGTCCGAGCTCCTCTGGAGCTTTTCCCAAAATTTCTTTCTGAAACTGCTTTCTGAACGTGACCACATAATTTAGAAAAGCACCCAATCTTCATTTTAAAATCACAGATGAAGGGGAATCCATCAGGAGCCCTGGCAAACGGCTCCAATTGCCAATCACCCGTCCTGTTCCCCTGGATTTGTCTAACTTCACCTTTCAACCATCAGATCTTTGCATGCTAAATTGAAAAGCCCTCTGTCAACAATTTGCATCCTTTAACCTTCCCCTGGAGAGCTGCAGTCACTGCAGCGTGAGGAGTTTGCTTTAACCTTGGAACAGCCTCTAAAATGACAACACAAAGAAACTCAGCAAAAGTTAAGGAGGACAAGCAGGAGATTTGGGTCTTAATGAAAAAAACAAATACTAAAAACTGGAAAAAGGCTTTCTGAAAGAAACCTTTCCTTGGACAGGAAGCCTGGGGACACGGTGCAGGCACCAACAGCTCCTGGTTATGGTACAGAACAGGATTCCTGACAGGGAAGATGTCCTTCCTTTCCACCCCAAAACGCTGTGGAAGGCATCAGAAAACCAGAAGGTTTCTAAAATGTTGAAAACAAGACCGGGTGTGAACCCCTGACTGAGGTGAGGGTGATACCATTCCCATGGGCCCTTCTGCCCTGGCAGAGCTGTCCAGAGGTTTCCCTCACTCCATCTCCACTTGTTAAATCAAGGCAAAACAACTCAAAACCAAAACTCAGTTTCTGCCAGGCATTGCCTTCCCCATGAGCCCGGCTGGGTACAGGCAGTGCTCACCACCCATCCCCGTCCCTGTCACCCTGATGGGGACAGGATCTGCTGGCCCCTCCACTGCTGACAATGTGCCCCTCTATCCTTGACAGAGGTTTTGTGGGGTTTCGCCTCCCAGGGGCTGCAGATGACCCAAAGAAGCTGGGTTTGCCCTGCTGCTGAGGCTCTGAGGTTGGCTGGTGGTGCAGCAGGCTCCTGGGTTGGCGGTGGCTGCAGGGCCCCAGCCACATCCCTGTGGGAATGCAGCTCTGGTAATGACAGTGCTGCACAGGCTGCAGCCCAGGCAGGGCTTCATTTGCTGCTTTCTCTGCTGCTCAGCTTGACCAAAGCTGGCTCTGGGTCTCTTCTGTGGTCAATACTGGGCTGGACCTAGTGGGGAGCGGTGATGTGCTGTTGGGGGTCACTGGTGGCTCCTAGCCCTTGCCTGGGTGAGCTGTTCACAATAAGGTAACCCACTGAGGTCCCCATTCTTCCTTGCTTGTCCCTTGGCACTTCCAGGAAGCTGCTGGGCTGTTTTCCAGGTAGGCCTGACCTGACCCTGAGTCATCTCTGCAGGCAGCCTGTGCTGGTGCTTTTTGAGGATGGTTTGTGTTGTTCACCACCAGCTCCTCGTCCATGCCGATGACTAACACAAGCTGACATCAGGACAGGCCCAGCAGGGTGGCAGCATCTGCCAGCACCTTGCAGGCATTCCCCTCCCTTGTTTGGGGTGAGCATCACCCACAGGAGGGATGCAGCAGGTGCCACCCTGCTTCCACACTGGAACTGAGCTCACAAGATCCTATACTACAGGAGAGGTCCCAGCCCTCTGCCATCCCATAGCACAAATGCTGCACAAGTTTCATGACTGTACTACAAATGTTTGTACAACACTTTCCAGGCCACAGGACAGAGGCAGAGAGCACAGCAGGATGGAGCCAGACAACCAACACATGCAGCTATTGCAACAGGAGGAGTTAAATGGAGCAGGAAAAGCAAAATGCTCCTGGTCCAGCTCAAGGGGCAGCCCTTGAAGCACCCACCCCTGCATGCCCAGGCAGCCCTGAGACCTGAAATACCTGCCACAGAGCTCAAGTGGGGCTGAAGAAAGCTCAGGTGCCAGGTAGATGAACCAAGAAGGGAGATATTCCCTTTTGGTACCTTTATTAGGTAGGAAATGAGATTTACAATCTCCCACCCCACACAGAGCTCCCCATGCCTCGTACCTCACTCCCTGCCAACTCTACCACCTCCTCTTTGCCAGAAACTCTGGGATATGAGCTCCATGTAGGCACCAGGATGGGTGTTGGCCTCAGGCAGAGGTATTTGAAGGATGAAAAAAGAGGCTCTGCCTTGGTGAAGCTGCCACAGGGGCTCCAGCACACCCCAAAAGCCCCGTGAGCCTGTGCAGAACTTTCTGCCAAGGCTGACATCTCAGCAGAGCTTGAAGGCATCCCCAGGGGAGGTGGCTCTGAGGACCAGCAGCACTGACTGTGCTTGGGGATGTGATTCATCTGCTGCTGGCCCTGTTGGTAGCTGGGGACAGGATGCTCAGGGATGCTATGAGATATGTCAGGGACACTGACTTGTTGGAGCAAGGGTGGGAGAACAGCACATGGGGGCTGTCACCTAGCTGCAGGTGAGGGTGACACCCAGGCCTGCCAGGAAGGAGGTTTTACAGTGCAAACCCTTTGTGGCTGCTGTTGGACGCAGAGGCTGGAGAAGCCCTGCCATGGGCTGAACTCCCCAGTGCTACCAGTTCAGCCACTGTGATGGGAAGGACCAACATTCCAGTAGAAATTGCTTAACCAGAGATGCCAAGTGATGATAAGTGGCAGTGGGAAGAAGCCCAGTGGTGGGTCCTGTCACGACCCCAAGGCTCTGCCCTCATCCCCTCCCACAGGGCAGCTGCTCCACTCAAGCCATGCCCAGGCTGCCTGTGGGCAGGGGATGCCTGTGTGGGATGACCCCAAGCAAACCATGGTTTGGGTTCTCTGGGCTCCATCCCCAACTGCCCCACTGGGATTGCCCTTTGGGGGATCTCTGTGCTGCCCTGGCTGTGCTTTCTGCTGCACTGAGTCACTGCCAGCTTGGTTGTTAATTCATATTAGGGCCGATGTGAACACTGGCGTGATATTTTCCGGGATGATTTCAGACTGTTTACTGCTCCATGTTCCCATGGTGATTAATGCAGTGCCACTCCATGCACCAGTCCTATTAAACACCTACACACAGGGTTCTTTGCACTGGGGATGAGCTCCCCACGTCCTCAGGAGCCTGTGCCAAGCTCCCTTTGCTACAGCTTTTCCCTGTGCCCCATGCTCTTCTACATCCCCTCTGACTGATCCCCTGCCCCTGGAGAGCCCTACAGCCACTGCTGGAGGGACTTGTTTTACCTTGCCATGACTTGACATTCACAGGGAGATTCCCCAAAATCCCTGGAGCACACAGAACTGGAGGGAGGGTGAACATCAGGTCAGAGCCACCTCTCTGTTCCAAACTAACCTTGGCACTGTGAAACACCTCAGTGCAGCCCCAGGGTGGCCATGGCAGGGCCTGGTGCAGCCCTGGCAGTGGGGCTGCTCCCTGGGATGCTGCACTGCCTCACTGTACACCAGCCAGTCCCCTGCCATGGCACACACACCACATTTTGGGATCGGTTTCCCCCCAGCAACCCAAATTTAGTATTTCCAAGGCTGCTGCTGCTCCCTGTGCTGGATTGTTCCTGGGGGATGAGGAGGCAGGAGGGGGCTGCACACAGCAGGCAGGATTGCCCCTGGAACAAGCCTGTGGGCATCTGTCCCCGAGGAATGGCTGAGGCTGTGGGCAGCTCACAGGAGGAATGGCTGTGGAGGCCAGGGCAGCTCCTTACCTCCCTTTCCCAGCCAGAATACACGGAGTTTCCAGCCCCTGGGGCAAATGGTTCTCGAGGGCTCACAGGAGCAGCGCAAGGGAGTTGTCACAGTGGGGATCACCCACCCACAGCAGGGTTTTCCTATGAGACGAACAGAGCCAGAAGTACAAAACCAGCTTTTTCCCCAGGAAAGCAGCCTCTTTGTCAGCATTCCCCAAGAGAGCACAGGGGGCACTCTGCCCTGCTCCCCCTTCACTCCACACCTTCCAAACATTCCCAGTTTCAAGCAGTGTACCCACAGCCCTGGCCAGGCTCTGCAGAGATGCCTGGGGCAGTGCAGGAGCTGCAGCAGATCTGTTTTCCAACCTCTGGGAGATCTCCTGCAAGAGATGTCTGTGCAGGAGGCCTGACCATGACAGTGGGTGCTGCTGCCTACTCTCTGTTTTGGGAACACACCAAGGGAGCTGCTGCTCTTCCTTCTGCAGCCTGGACTTGCTCCCATCTTGACAAACCCTGAAAATCCCAATCTACACACCCCAAAGAAGGGATTTTTACAGCAGATGTGAAACCCAGCTGCATATAGGACCCCAGAGATGTGGCACAGCTGAGCCCTGCCATCCTGGAGGGACAGCAAAGGCCATGGAATAATTCAGGATAGAATAGAATATAGATAGATAAGAACTTTAGGATAATCAAGTCCAACCATTAACCCAGCACTGCCAAGCCCACCACTCACCCATATCCCTCAGGCCATGTCCATCTCCTCTGCCTGCCCTGGCCAAGCAAAGGTAGGGCCGTGCTAAGAGGATCAGCTCCTTCCTGCAGGCTGAGGCCTGACACCCTGCCTGGCACAGCTGGCCAAGGCACAGCCCTCCCTGGGGACCGCTGGCACAACTGGCCAAGGCACAGCTCTCCCTGGCAAACCCCCCAGCCTTGTGAACATTAATGTGCATCCCAAGGAGACATCTATTTCATCTCCAACTGTTGTGTTTTTCTGACATATTTATGAGTCCTCTGTTTCATTAATCTGGTGAGCAATCCTGAGACTCCTCTTTCATGCTAGAACAGCTAAGGGCAAAAGCTTCTATTCATCTACTCTGTGTCAAGGAACTTCCTCAGGAGTAAATTGGATGAAAGGTTTACACCTTTTAAAATCCTTAATAGAGGTCTTCCAGCAATATGTCTGGTGTGGTTTAGGTAAAAGTCGACTTTCTCTTTATGGCACACCTGGGGTTCAGTTCTTTTATTGCCCTGACAAAATAACATTCCTTTCCTCTCCCAATGCCTGCCTTTCTTCCCCAGCCCACATCACCCTCACAACATTCCAGCTGAATAGGGATCTGTCATGGTAACAGGCTTCTGGGAGAGCCTTTCAACTAAGAACCCAAAACAGAGCACACCACAAAAGAAGCCTGGAGCGGCTTAATGCTCAAATCTCCTTGGGCAGGACTAGCCTGGGTGCTCTGCCCTCAGAGGCCCCTTCCTGACCTGCATGGGCTGGTACCCTCAATGCTCAGCCTAAGCCAAGGCTTCACCAAGTCCTTGGGCTGATTTGGAGTGGGAGTGCTGCTCCAGGTGTGCAGAGGAGGAGGATAGACACCTTTGTCCCCATCCTGCGCCAGGGCAGAGCTGGGTGAGCATGGCAGGCCCTTTCTGCAGTGCTGGGCACAGGCCTGGCTGTGTTATTGATGAAACCAGCCTTGCCCATCCATAACTCTCCATGCCAGCCCGGCCAAGTGCTGCTTCCCAGGGCCCTATAAATAATAATAACTGCTGAGGTCTGGGCTGATTCTCCATGTGAGGCTCCTTTCCATTAAAGCACTCTCTAGTAATTGCTTTTCATTTACCTTTTTTCAGGGGTCTTCTTAGCATTGTATCTAAATCAATATTGTAGTTAAAACAAAAATATTTCACAAAAGCCACAGAGCAGTAAAAACAGGGAAGCAATTACAGGAAACCTTCGAGCATTAGCACTGAAAAGGAAATAAAAGAATAAAAGCTTTCAAACACCCATTTGAAACATTTACAAAAACATTTCAGTGCAGTAAATGAGTTTTTGGAGTGTTCCCCTCTGGGTGGGCCACAGAGTTTGTGTTTCATAGTTTCAGTGCACGCTGGGCTGAAGCACATCAGGCACTGAGCTCTGCTCCTGGGAAAGGCACAGCACCCAGGGAGCAGCTGGAGCTGGGCCAGGGCAGGCTGAGGCTGGATTTTGGGAGAAGTTTCTTCCCCCAGAGGGTGCTGGCACTGCCCAGGCTCCCCAGGGAATGGGCACAGCCCTGAGGCTGCCAGAGCTCCAGGAGGGTTTAGACAGCACTGCCAGGGATGCACAGGATGGGATTGTTGGGGTGTCTGTGCAGGGCCAGGAGCTGGATTTCAATGATTCTTGTGGGTCCCTTCCATCTCAAGATATTCCATGACTCTGTGATTATTTCTCCCTTGTTTCTGCCCTCACTGTCTCCCTCCACACACATCCATGTACAGGTGTGCCCATACGCAGAGTTTTGGGCTCACACCTTCTTTCAGCAAGATTCAGGCTGAGCCCAACCATGTCCGTTGCATCATTTGCCTGTTTATGTCTCACCTCAGCCCAAACCCAGGAGCCCACACCAGCCACCCCTGGTATCATCCACCTGCAGTGTGACTCCAGCTTCACAACCAGCTTCAGTCAGAGCCTCAGCACCACATTTCCCCTCCAGACACATCACAAAGGCCCAAATCAAAGCGAGTGCCTCTCAGTGAAGCCCTACCCAATTATCTGATCAAGCAAAGAGAGGGAGCAAACACACAGGGAACAGATGGGGCTGGTGATGGCTTGAGAAGTCAGTCTGTTTGTCTACTAATTATTTAATGTATGAGACAATTTCAATACTTAACCCCCTTGATCCTGGGAGTTGCTTTGCTGTTAAGTATGGGAGTCAGGCAATGAGCTGCTCATTAGCATTGAGCACCCGGAGCCCGGGATTAGCTGATGTTGAAGTTGGGAATTAAAAATGAACAGGAGTCAGACAGCATATTCATCATCCTTGAGGAAGATGTCAGCTTTGGATACCCCAGCCATTATCATAATTGCCAGCGATCTCCAGCCATAAGTGCACATCCAGCAGTGTGGGGCTCCTCCTGCCCCTAGAGGTTGGCTCTGCTGCCTGCCCCTTCCCTGGGACAAGGTCATGGCTGTTTTGGGGAAGTCCTGGAGCAGATGTCACCCTGAAGCACGGCACTGCTGGCCACGGGAGGACCCTGATGTCCCCTGCACAGATGATCACAGTCAATGTGTGCCCAGATGGGCACAGAGAGAAAGGGGTTGTTGGCTCCAGGTGATCACAGGATCGTGGAGGGTTCAAAAAGCCCTTTAGGCTCATCATGCCCCACTACTTCTCCTGCACTGCCATGGTCATCACTAAACCACATCCCCAAGTGCCACTCAGGGGCAGTGATAGCCCTGGGCAGCCTGTTCAGTGCCTGATCACCGTCTCGGTGAAGAAATTGTTCTAATATCCAATCTAGATCTCACCAGATCTAACCCAGTGCAACCCAGCATTAGCCAGCATGTCTGACGAGTGCACTCACAGGGGACAGAGGTCCCAGGTTCAGTAACAGAGCACGGTGTGAGATCGGGGGACAAGCAGGACACACTGTAAGTTAGAGCTGCTCCCTCCTAAGGACGCAAGCGAGATGCGACAGAAGCAGCTGCGATGGCAATTGTGCCATCCTACAGCCTGGCTCCTTTCTCTGCTCCTTCTCCAGAGCTGTTTCCCCATCCCTCTAACAGGCACCAGTTTGGCCACAAATCCTCCTCCAGCAGCTCGCAGCTGGGAAGAGTCACATCCCCTCCTGGCAGCATCCTTCTCTGCCCGGAGCTTGGCAGCAGCGCGGTGGGGCTGCTTTTATGATTCCCTATAATTTCTAAATAGCCCAGTGCTAATTCTTCCCCTTCACTTTACAGCCAGGGGGTCATGTAGATCTCCAGTTCATTGTTCATCAGTTGCCTGCATGGGCAGCTCTGCAGCCTGCCACGGCAGCAGGATGTGCTGGGCACCACTGGGAGGGATCCAACACCCTGGCTGCACCCAGGGCACAGGCTGGGAACCACAACACTGTCGTGGCTTGCTGAGAGTCAGGACAGGCACACAGACATCCCAGGAATTCTTTCTCATTTCCTTGCCTCTCTGAGCAGACCTGCTGACATTGCTGACAGTGCCATTAAAGCATCCTGGGCTCTTGTATCCCAGCTGAATTCCCTGCTCCTGGAGTCAAGGGATGGCCAAACCACACCTTAGATTGAAACAAAAAATGTTTCTGCTGTGTGTAGAGGCTGCTGGAACCACCAGCCCAGCTGCCATCTCCCCACACCCAGATGTGCAGCAGGGTGTGGGAAGGCAGCATCACCTCACGCTGCACAGCCGGGCTGGGGCAGTGTCACCTCCTCCCAGTGCCCAGAGGGTTCCAGCTCTCCCTGGGTTTGGAGGCACAGATTAGGCTCCTGTATGGCAGCATATATGAAACCATCAGTTCCCTTCTCTGTTTTATTAAAGTCAACATGTGGTTTTTATGAGAAGAGATAATTGCAGAAGAAAAGGTCACTGTTATCTGTGCAGTGCTGTCAGGGATCACCAGAGCTGTTTATTGCATCGTGCCTCAGCTGATCCAAACCCAGCAGCCCAGGGACCAGCTCAGGGCTGCTGTGGGCACAGACACTGCCCAGGACTCTGCTCACACTCCTCACAAGTGTTTTATCCCTGCAGTTCCCAAAGCCATCCTGCCAGAGCAACACTGAAATGTCCTGGGCACCAAGTTGCCTTTGCCAAGGGGAGGGGTGAGACCCTCTTGATGGTTCTTGGCTGGTGCCCACAGGGGGCTTTTTGATGACCTTGTTCTAACTTTAGCAGCTAAATGAAAAAGAAAAATCTCATTTCTTGGATTTATGACCCCCAAACTCGGTGGGGTCCCCAGCAAATCCCCTTGGGCCGAGCTTGCTAGAGGGAAAGGAAAGAGTCACAGAGTGCCTTGATGTGCCTTGGAATTTGTCAGCGAGGGCACCTCAGCTCAATGAGTTCAAGGCAGTGAAGGGTCACAACAGACCCACCCAGAGCAGCCTGGTGTCCACCCTGAGCCTCCACCACAGCCTGGGACAGGGCAGGTTTGTGGGGACTCTCTCCCCATACAGCACAAGGATCTCCTGTCACCATTGCCCTGCAGCAGCTCCTGTCTGCCAAGAGCTGGGGACTCCACCCCAATGGCTGTGACTCCACAGCTCTCCATCTCCCAGGGCAGCAGCAGGGGAAACCATTCCCTAGCACAACCTAGGGACACTTTTGGGAGAGAACTTCTCCGCCAGGCCTCCTGCAGCCAGAGCAGGTGAGATACCACACTCATGGGGAAGGCAGAAACGCCAAGAGCCTGTCCTGAACCCAAGAGCACCTGAATCCCAAACTCAGGCTGATTGCTCCCTCCTCCCATGGTCCTGGGCTCCAGCTGGCCTTGTCCCCTATGTTCCCTGTGTCCCACAGCAGCTGTTCCTGGTTTCCCAGAAAGGAGTGGCTTTGTGCACAGGAGCAAGGCTCAGGATTTGGGTACCCCTACAGGCAGAAGGGAGGGAAGGGCTGCAGGTGTCCCCTGCTCCTGGCAGCATCTCTCATCCCCTGCTTGCCCACGTGTTCCTAGTGTCCCACAGATGCTGTCCTCAGCCCCACAGGTGTCCATGCCATAGGGTAAGAAGGTGCTTCCATGGAGATGTTGTGCAGCAGGTCAGTGTCCAACAGCCCCTCTCTGGGGAATGACCCTCAGTCAGTGACATTTTTGGGGCCAGCTGTGGGCTCCTGGGGGACATAAAGCAATCTCAGCTGTCACCGACCAGCCAAGTCCTCCAAAGAGGGCATATTTTGGGCACCTTTCCTGGCTTTCCCATGGGATCTCACCCTGATGTGATGCAGTAAGGAGCACTTGTTCTTTCCTGACCACGCCTTTCTCCTGTAGCTCAGTGGCTGGGAATTCATGCCACCACCTCTCTTCCCTCTCTCCCTCCCCGTCTCTGGCTGTTCCCCTTTCCTGCCTCCCTATGCTGTGCTGCAGCCCAGTCCTGAGGGCTGGCTGGTGTAGGGAGGCTCTTCCCTCAGCCCTGTCTCCCCTGCACACTTCCTTTTCTCCTCCAAGCCAGCAGCCCAGGCTACAGGCAGGTGAAAATTGATTTGCAGTGAACTGGTGCCCTGCCAACGCCTGACTCATCCATTCACTGCACACACATCCCCCCATGCTCATAAACCATCCTGGAGTTCCAGCAGGGCTGAGGAAATGTTGCCACCACCCCCAACCATGTCGCAGGGCTGGCAGGAGTCACAGCACTGGGAGCAGGAGCACACAGCACAGGGAAAAATTTGGAAGCCAAACTGAGCAACAAAAGAAGAGGGTTGGGAGGGAGGAAAATGTGCTCAACAGAGCCATACCATAGAAAGGTGAAAAGCTCCAGCCATGGGAGCTCATGCTCCAGCTCCCACTATGTGGGATTTAACAGCACTGTCACTGCCACTGATGGATGTGGCATTACTGGAAGTCACCAAGTGGCATCCCTGAGCTTATCACAAAATGGTTTAGATGAGAAGGGACCTTAAAGCCCATCCCATTCCACCCCTGCCACGGGCAGGGACACCTTCCACTCTCCCAGGCTGCTCCAAGCCCCAATGTCCAGCCTGGCCTGGGACACTGCCAGGGATCCAGGGGCAGCCACAGCTGCTCTGGGCACCCTGTGTCAGGGCCTGCCCACCCTCCCAGGGAACAATTCCTGCCCAGTATCCCATCCATCCCTGCCCCCTGGCAGTGGGAAGCCATTCCCTGTTGTCTTGTCCCTCCAGCCCTTGCCCCTGGAGCCCCTGGAGGCACTGGAAGAACTCTGAGTTCTCCCCGGAGCTTTATCCCAATGTTTCTGCCCATCCATTCCTACCCACTGATTACTCCTCCTCCAGAGCCATACTCACCCACCCGCCTTTGAGCTCAGCTGGGGACCCCCAAATCTAATGGACATTAAAGCACTCTCAGAGGTGGCACGAGGGTGCAAGGTCCACTGGGCTTTCACCTAGAGCATCTCTTGGCTGTGAGAGTGGGAGCTGGAACCCAGAAACTGGAGAGGATGAGACTCAAGGACAAGATGAAGAATGACGCTCTGGAGGGAGGCAAGAGATGGGAACCCAATAATCCATCATGGAACAGCTCCTCCAGTCCACTTGGAGGATGGAGCAGCCTCATCCCCACTGCCTGGCTCTCCATCAGTGCAGACCAGCTCTATTTCACATGAATCTTAGATAATTAATGTAAAGCAAAAAAATGTGCCTCTGATTAGTTAATATACCCACACTGCTCTGCAAAAAAAAAAAAAAAAAATACAGTCCCTCAACAGGCCTGTTCCAAATAATAATTCAAGTTCTTTTGAAAGCAGGTCAGCAGCGCTGAGTAATAAGTTCATTATAGTCTAATAAAGTTCATTAGTCCTTGAGAAGTATAAAATGCAAGAGCAGTACTACCAACAAAATCATCCTCTGGCAGGATCATTTCTGGGTGGGGAACAAAAGGATTTGAGATAAAAAGAAGTAAAAATAGGCAGGAAGAATTTGAACGCAGAGAAGACATTGCTGGGAGAATTGGAAACACCTGAAGTACATCCAAAGAGCTGCAATAAAAGTGCTGGGCCTCACACATGAAAGGTAAAAGCAGCTATTAATAGTGGGGCAGTCAGGATGGCAGCGCTTGGCCATAGCTGCACAGGCACAGGCAAAGAAAAATCCCTGCACAAGTGATAATAAAAGCCCTTAATTCAATGTCAGTGGGGGCCGGGTTTGAAGAAAAAATAGAAGAGGCATGATGCAGCTGCCAGCTATGCGGGGACATCTGTATGCAGGTCCCTGCGTGCACATATTGCTCCTGCAAAGTCAACAGGAGGAATGAAGGAAAGCAAACAAATATCTGGGAGCCTGAGGCGCTCCCGGCACGGCCAGCCTGGCTCTCAGCTGGCAATAACCTTGGGCATGTGGCACCTGTGGGAACTCATCCCATGGATGTGCCGGCTGGATGGGACCTGCAGTGGTCTGAGCTTTGGGGAAGCTCCTCTGCAGGGAAATAATCCCACAGGAAAGCAGGAAATGACAATCCCAGGGGCAGGAGAGGCTGTGGGCACTGTGAGGTCACAGCCAGCGCAGCTACTGTGCAAGTGTGGCTTGTTGTCCTTCTTTTCCTACATCCAAATTAAGCAGGGGACAGAGATTGGTCTGCAAATCTGACTTCTTGCCCAGCTGGGAAGCAGCTCTGAGGCAGCTCCTGGGACAGCAGGGATGCTGGGATAGGCAGAGCCAACAGAGCCACTGCGAAGGACAGGGGCAGCACAGGCTGCTCACAGCCCAGGCAGGCATCCCGCCGGATCTGCAGGAATAAATCCCCACTAATGAGAGCCAGGGACAGTGCAGACACAAATAAGAGGGCCAGGAGGATGTGTCCTTTACTGCCGGTTTTGTGGTTGGTCCACTGGGACTTTGCACTCTGCAGAAAAATTACTGGTTTGTCCGAATTTTGACATTTCAGCAGAGGCAGACTGGGGAGGGATGCTGTCCCCCATGGCTGGAGAGAGGGCACTGAGGGCAGAGGCCTGACCCGGGGGGCAGTGCCCTAGTACCCAAATGTTTCCTAAAGCCTTCCAGGGTGTTTGGAGCCCCAGGGGAAGAGGCTGGTGCTACTGCCACCCTGTGAGGAGCGGGAACAGGGGCTATCCAAGCTGCAAGGATGCTGCTCCTTCCCCTGTTATGCCTTGTTCTGGTCTTTGTCCTCAGGGAAGCGGGATCAGACATTTAGAAGAAGAACAGCACCAATTTCTCCAGCACATATTGGCTAATTTTTTCTCTTTCCACCCCCAAAAAGACAGCTATTGCTGCCCTCAAGGCCAGCAAAACCCAGACTGTGGCCAAACGAGGTTGTGAAAGCTCACTTTGCTTGGAGGGAACAGGGATAAGGGGGTTAAAACAAATACTTCACTTGGGACTTCATGTTTCAAGCCCTTAAAATGTTTTTCCTTCTTTTTCTAGTGGAAAGCCAACACACCTTAAAGAAATAATTGTTTGTGGTTATGGACAGCTTTTCATTGGTGTTTAACTTGATCCATGGTTTCATCGCTCACCTACTGCCACAGCCATGGGACATGAGGTGCTCCTGGTCCACAGGACAAAGCAAAAGACTGATAAAAAGCCATGATTCCAGCAGTGAGCCTGACTGTGCCCGCAGGAAAATCCACCCAACACCCACAGGACAGCAGTGCCAGTACTCACTGCCACCTCCCGGGCAGGACGGAGCTGCTGTGGGATGAGGAGCAACGAGATTCCCAGGGGTGGGACAGACACAGTCAAATGTTGTGCTTGAACTCTTGGTCTGAGCCTCAATAAATGCAAACCCTCTGAATAACTGGCACCTGGAGTTATTGAAAAGCTTGTGTGAGTGCAGGCAGAGCCTCATACAGCGCTAGTGCCCACTGGGGATGCTGAGGATGCTGAGGCACTAAGAAAAGCCTCAGCTTCTACAGGGAGTGTTGGGAGGTGATTTATGGGCAGCACCAGGCGGGAGGACTGGCTGGAGACAGCCCCTGTTGCCGTGCAGCCCGGATTCTGTACTGCTCCAGGCTGCCCTTGCTGTGCACTGAAGGGCAGAGGGAATGAGGAGCTGTGTCCCATTTTCCTGGCATTGCCCATCTCTCCCATCACCCGAGGCCACGGCAGCCCCACGAAAACCTGGAACTGGGAGGAGAGTTCTGCAGCCACCCTGGGCACATGCCGGCTCACAGCTGCACAAATACCAACTCCCTCCCAGAACTGCAAAGAGAAACTCCATGATATTGGGGAGAGAAGGCTCCAGGGAGATCTCAGATCTCTTCCAGTGCCTCCAGGGGCTCCAGGAGAGCTGGAGAGGGACTTGGGACAAGAGATGGAGGGACAGGACACAGGGAATGGCTTCCCACTGCCAGGGGGCAGGGATGGATGGGATATTGGGCAGGAATTGTTCCCTGGGAGGGTGGGCAGGCCCTGACACAGGGTGCCCAGAGCAGCTGTGGCTGCCCCTGGATCCCTGGAAATACCCAAGGCCAGGCTGGATATTGGGGCTTGGAGCAGACTGGGAGAGTGGAAGGTGTCCCTGCCCATGGCAGGGCTTGGAACAAGTTGAATTTCAGGTCCTTTCCAACCCAAAGCATTCTGAGATCTGATGACTGTCACCACCAGACACTTCAGCGACCAAAGTTTCTCTGATGGGACCACTCTGCACCTGCTGGAACCAGCACTGGGATGTTCTGTGCCGAGGATGCAGCATCAGCCTCATGTTCCTCACCCGGGGTAATTTGTCTCAATCAGCCACAGCAGAGAAAAATAAAGATCTGAAGGAAGAACACCACAATCTATCCAAACTACAGGAGAACATATTGGGAAAGAGCTTGAGGTAATGAACTTGGAGATTGATTCTCTTAACCAGCACTGTGATGGGCTGCAAATTAAAGCTAGAGGGATGGGGAAAGGCTGGAATTATCAGAATTTTGTGAAGCTGAGTGAAAGCATGAAGCAGCAGAGAAAAACTTAATGATAATTAAGGATAATGTTTGAGATTCTGATTTCAGGGACACTATGTAAATTCAAAACGATTCCAGAGGAACAAGCTGTATTTCCTCAGAGACAGCCCAGCATCCCTGGCTCATGCCTTTGGGACCCAAGGGAGAAGGAAGAATGCATTTTTTAGTTGTTTCCTACAGTCTAGATACATTACCAGGAGTCAGGAAAATTCAGAGCTAAACAGTTTTTTGGTAGAAATTAGTGATTTGTCAAAACTGGGAAGCTCTACAGGGATTTTGATCAGTTAAACTTGAGAACAGGCAGGGTAAGGACTGCCCTTGGAACAGATCCCTCAGACTCCCACAGCCCACAGAGCCAGGGCAGAACTTTATGCCCCTCCAGGGAGTGAAATGTGATTTTTTCCAAGTTGGAACAAACATAAAATCTAGAAATAAAAAGCCCAGAGGGCACAGATGCATTCAGAGGCTCCTGCTCTAGAGCAGCTCCCAAGACAGCACACCTGACACAGCACTGCCATGGGACACAGCCACTTGACAAGTGATGCAAAATCCAGCTCCAAATTGCTCAGCAAATGATGTTAGGAGGCAAACACAGCTTATTCCAATCCAAATATAGCTCCAGACTGCACAAATCAAGTTGACTTAAAAGAGAAGGACATCTAAAGGTCCAGTAGCAGGATCTGAGGAGGAGGGGATGGGAGATACAGGCTCAGTGGGAAACCGTCCTGCCTTTGAAGGCAACAGGAGTGTAGTCTTTGACTGCAGCAGGGTGAGGACTTCACAGGTGTCTATAAACAGATCTGAGGCAGCTCCTCAGGGAGTGTGGACAGCACAGGCTCAATCCTGATCTCACCCCAGGGAGCTGGGGCAGTGTTTGAGGGGCAGGCAGGAGCCAGCAGAAGCAGCTCCTGCACCCCCATCCTGCTGCAGAGCAGTGCAGTTGCTGCCCACCACCCATTTGGGCTGTTTCTCTTGCTTCGTCATGACCAAGTTTTGCCATGTTTAAGGTGCCAGTTTTCTGTTCCCATTTGCCAGCAGGGATCACAGAATGGTTTGGACTTCAGGGCACCTTACAGCACAGCCAGTCCCAAGCCTCCTGCCAGGGACAGGGATGGCACCACCAGGTCAGGCTGCACAGGATCCCATAACCATATTACACCTCTCAGCCCAGGGACACCCCACAGGCACCACCTGCCCCGGGATGAGGAACCCTCCCTCTCCCAGCTCAGCACTGGGCTGGCACAGCTGTAATTGCTCAGCCAGGAGATACAGATGGACCAAGGTCAGAGCAGAGCTGGGGACCAAACAGCCCAGGGCTGTGAGGAGGTGCAGGCATTGCTGTGGGGAGGAGATGCCTTGTCTGGGCTGCCCAGCCACATTTGAGAAGGGATTTTCAAGGCTGAGATGTGCTCCTGCCCCAGCAACTGCAGGTGAAATAGGTTTCTTTATAGGCTTTGAGAAAGCACACATTCAAATTTTGCATCGATCCTTCAAGCTGGAGAGGTTTGGCCAAGTCCCCATAGGGATCATTTGCTACTCCAGTAATAAGAGGTATGTATGCAGAATCAGATTTCCATGTGACGTTACAATACTGGCAGAAATCCTTACGCATTTAGAGCAGAAAAAAGTCTTTCTAGTTGATATCTTGGAGAGAACTGGCACAAGCCCTGCAACAAAAGGACCTCCAGCTGGTGCAAGGTGGCTGTGCCAGGAGGACTTGCAGGTCTGGTTCTACCTTGTCTAGCAGGGGTCATGCCTGCCCTGTGAGCAGGACAGATGTGGCACGTCACATCGGATCAGCACGGAGCTCAGAGCACTCACACCTGCCCTGCACCAGCTCTGACTCAAACAAAACTGAGCACAAGGCTCCCAGCAGTGGGAGCCACCCCAGCAATGGCTCCACTGTTGCACCCTCAGAGGTCCCTCCTTGGCCCCAGGACACATGGCTTGGCAGGGACAGCAAACATAACCCCCAAGTGCTTCTCCTCCAAAAGCCACCAAGGGGATACTGCTCTTCCCAGGGGCTCCAGGTCTGCCTCCTTCATTTATTTGCTGTTTAAAGCCAGTGTGAGGGTTGAGAGCAGCAGCTTTTCCAGCACATTTATCACTGGAATTTACCTTGCCTGTCAGTGGGCAGGAGTGATTCTGCCATGCACTAGGCAGGAGGAGCAGGACTATCCTGGGCCATCAGGAATTCCAAGCAGATGCCACTTGCCAAGTCTGAACATGAAGGACAGAGAGAGGAGGAAGAGAAGCTGGTCCCACCATGGGGACCCAGTCTTGCCCGAAGGACACAAGGCAAGTAAAGTCCTGGATCCCTGCAAGGTCAGGAATGTTGTTCAGGCAGCGAGTTCCTCCTCACACAGCACACTGTAGGAAACAATCCCTTGCTTTATAACTCCTAGCACAGAGGTAACACTTGGCCTCAGATCCCCTTTTAAATCCCTCACCCTCTCTGATTTTCTGCTTTCTGTGTCCAGGGCCAAAATTGACCTCATGTATCACAACCCTCTGGTTTGTGCTGCCGAGCAGCACCTTTCCTGCTCCCTGCTGCACCTGGCTGGAGCTATTTAACATATTTCTTTTGATGTGGGCTTTTCAAAGAACAGTGCAGGTTTTTCAAATCCTGACACTGATTCACGACCAACAGAGCACTATTTGAAGCAGACAGGCTGTTGCAGGAATCACAGAAACACAGAATGGTTTGGGTTGGAAGGGGTCTTACAGATCACCTCATTCCAGCCCCTGCCATGGGCAGAGACACCACAATGGGTTCCTGCAATGGAGAGCAGGGCTTTGCTGGCACTGGGTAACTGCACAGACACCCAGTGGCTGGCACTCCAGTTGTCCACTGTCTGTGCTGGTCTCACAGGCGTGTGGGGGTTTGCACTGCCTGGGCAGAGGCTGCTGTGAAGGTGGGGCAGAGCCTGGGGCTGGGGACAGGTGTCCTGCCTTGCCGTACATTGTGCTGACCACTAAACCCCACAGTCTGCGTCACATGTCTGTCCCCACCCTCAGTTTATCACCATCAACATCCTAAATTACACTCAGCATTTTCCAGAGTTGAAAACAGTGAAGAAAAACAGGTCTGAAAGCAGAAGTGAGTGTGGGAGTTTGATTTGAAGTCAGGGATGGTGTCAGCACTTGCAGCTCTGCTGTGACTGAAGCAGAACAAGGTCCCCTCTGAAGGGCAGATGTCCCTCAGCCCTGTGTGTCCCTGGATGTCCCTGTCTGTCCCTGGGTGTCCCTGGGTGTCCCTGGATGTCCCTGGGTATCCCTGCCTGTCCCTGTCTGTCCCTGGGTGTTCCTGTCTGTCCCTGTCTGTCCCTGTCTGTCCCAGTCTGTCCCTGGGTGTCCCTGTCTGTCCCTGGGTGTCCCAGTCTGTCCCTGTCTGTCCCTGGATGTCCCTGTCTGTTCCTGTCTGTCCCTGTGTGTCCCTGGATGTCCCAGTCTGTCCCAGTCTGTCCCTGGGTGTCCCTGGGTGTCCCTGGGTGTCCCAGTCTGTCCCTGTGTGCAGGGAGGGCAGAGCAGGCCCAGGCTCTGCTCCAGGCCCAGCAATGGCCCCAGAGCCACGGGCAGGGACTGAGCCCAGGAGCTGCCCCTGCACAGGAGGCAGAACTTCTGCCCTGGGCAGTGCCCAGCCCTGAGCAGATTGTGCACAGGGGCTGTGGAGTGTCCCTCCCTGGGGATATTGCAGATATTCCTGTGCCCTGAGCTCTGGGATGGCCCTGCTGGAGCAGGGAGGTGGCACCAGGTGAGCCCCTGTGGGCCCTCCAGCCTGACCCAGTCTGGGATTCTGGGATTCAGAGGGATGGCACTGGCTTGGCCATGGCTGTGCTCTGGATGCACAGACGGCTTCCCCAGGACTTCCCCTGCAGGAATGCACACAGTGCAAGTGTCCCCACCACCAACAGGACAGGCTCTCTGATAAGATTGATCAGCCCTCAGCTCCAGAATTTGTTTCCCCAATGGAAAACACCACATGGAAATAGATTGACTTTCCTTAATCCCTACTAAACACAGTGAAATCGGGCACTGAGTTACCTGGAAAGTGCACACAGGGAACACTCCACAGCTCCTCTGGGACACTGGATGTGTGTGGGCAGGACACCCAGCCTTGGCCTTGGATTGTAGGGGAAAGGACACTCATGCCCACAAGGCTCCTGCCCCAGCTCTGACAGACCCAATCCAAGGGAACCTGCTTGCCCTTCCTGATGCACAGCATTGTTGCGTTGCTATGAAAAAAGTGTTAAAAATAACTTGGCTGCCAGGATGGAGTATTGGGGTGGATGCAGAACAATCCCATTTTGTGCTCTCTCAGCACCGTGTCCTCTGTGGGATACCAGCTCCACCACCTCAGGGATGAGCTCCCTATGCCCTGTCCAACCCTTGTTCTGATTTCACCTCCCTGCAGGGTCCAGCCCAGCAATCCCGTAAACTCCTGATGTGTGGCTTGGCAGAAGTGCTTTTGCAAACACAAGGCAGAGTGGGAGCAGGAGGCAGATTGGTGCTGCAGGGCTGTGCCAACGCTGTTGCCAGCTCTCTGCAGTGTGGTGACAGGGCTGCACGTCCCACACCACCTCCCCAGCTCCAGGCTGGGACTGCACGTGACGTGTGTGGAGAGGGATTCATGGGGAGCCACGAGCTCAATTACCCCACTGCAAACAACGCAGGGCTTTGCACAGGCTCCTTTGCAGCAAACCAAACAGAGCTGAGGCTCTGAAGGGATCCTCCGAAGGGATACAGGCCACCAGTGCTGGCCCTACTCGTGCCCACAGCAGCGTGCCCAGCTCCTCTGAGCAGAGACAGGAGGGACCAGATCAGCAGCTGTGAGTACACACTGGGAACCCAGTGAACCTGCTCATGTCAAGCCTGGCACCTTGAGATCATATTAGGAGATAATAATTTCACTTGGCATTGTCTGGAGGCAAACAGAGCCAAGGTTCTGCGGAGGCTGTGACAATGTGAGCACCAGAGGCAGGATTTTTCAAAACACCCAGGAGACGTAGGGATAAACCTGCTGTGACTTTTCAGGATACCCCTAATCCCCAGCCAGATGCACAAGTAATCATCTGGCACACCAAGCCACAGGATCCCAGCTCCTGCTGTACAAGCCCTCTCCCCAGCCCTGCTCCATCCCTAGGCTCAGCCAGACCCCCAAACGCCTCATTTTCTCCCTAGTATTCACCTGCCCCACATTCCTGAGACACATCCCTGTGAACTTAGGACGTGGCAGAGGACACAGTGCTGGTGACAGGCTGAGGGGAGGCTGCCAGGCATCCACACAGAGCCCAGTCCATATTTGCCTGTGCTCCCTCTGGAACCTCCTCCACACCTGGATCCTAATCCTAATCTGGGACCCAACACTCCTCAGAGGGGCTTCTCAGGGCCCCAAAGACACTGCCTCAGATGACAGGGGAGCAGGTTTGTTGCTAAATGTGAGCTTTTTGACTGCAACACACCAAGAGAAGGAGTCAGAAACTGTCACAGGTATAAGGGGGTAAAAATGAGCCCCTGGCCCAGGGCACAGGAACCAGCACTGCTCCATCCCTTTGCCTGCTGGATGTGCTGCCATGGCAGGGACAGAGAAACAGCTGCTGGTGTCCCTTGGCATACCCCTCGTGCTCACACTGTCCTGGCCACCCTTCATTCTCCCTTTCTGATTCAAAAAGTGATTGGAAGCTTTGAGCAGATACTTGAAGCAAGCTGAGTGTTGTTCTCAAAGAAAAAGAACCTCCAAAGCCGCCTCCTCGCAAAAGGACAGGTTTGCTTTGAGTAGAATGGAATTGCACTTTGGAGTTGTTTCTTTGTCATGTTTTATGTTTTCCAAGCACTGCATAGGATTAGCTAGTTAATTAATACTTAGTATTACCCTCACAGATGGAGAGAGCTTCTAAGAACTCAAGGTAAAATATTTTAGCAATACAGATTTGTGCCAACCTAAATTTATAGTCTTAAACATAATGAGATTAGTAACAAGGGGGAAAAGAAACCAAGATGAGAGTAATAAAATACAGATCCTTTCTGTGCACACACTAGTCTCTCTGCCTTTGGAAGTCCCATCCTCACCATACTCAGCAAGAAGGTTTAAGCTCATTCATTTATTTTTAATCAAGCCCATGTCTGATAGAAATCTGCAGGATTTGTGGCCACTTGTGCCACTGTCCCCAACCAGCCACTGCCACAGCTCCCAAAAGGGCTCAGCACAGCCCAAGCATCCCATGTGGGAGGGAGAAGGAAGCTGGCTCAGCCACACTTCCACCTCCAGATCTGAAGATCTTACAAAATTTTCCTGCTCAAAACCAGATAGAAAAATAAAAATCACTGAAAGGATCCAGAGGGGGTCAGTAAACATTTCATTTGGAAATGTTTCTTTCCATGCCAACCCTCTCAGCTGCTTTCAGCAGAAGTTTCAGTTGAATCGTTTTGACAGATTTTGAAGGTTGCATCAAGATGAAATTTTTCATCAGATCTGCACTAAAAAATGTAAAAATAAGGTATAGAACCAAAGCTGCATGCAGCTCAGGTTGAGTTTACTTTTGGCAGGGGGGTCAGAACAGATGACCCCCACAGCTCCTTCCAGCCTGAGCTTTTCCATGTTTCCACGCAAACTATTTTAAAACGCTTTCAAATATTTTGTCAGGAAGAGCCTTCTCAAAAAACATCCTTTTCATCAGCAGTTAATCTTAGCAGTAAAGGAGCACTTCACCTGAGAAATGCCACTGAGCTCAGGGGGCTCAGTAACTGAGTAATCTGCTCACAGCTGCCTGACTCAAACTCAGCTTCTCTTGGAATTACACAGCCCTCTGCTCAGGCCAGTTAGAGAGGGAAAATCCCAAGTAATCAGACAGGGATGGATTTTATCCCATGTCCCATGTGCAGCTTGCCCAGCACAGGCTAGAAGAGACAATATAATGGGGATGGCAGCACACTGAGCAGCTTTAGGGTCTGGCTGAGCTCCTGGAGGTGCTGCCCATGGCCTGCTGTGCTATCCAGGGTATCAGCCCTATTATTGTTCCTTCCCAAGAGCAACATCCTGTCCCTCCGGGGGCAAGGATATGCCCATGGTGCCAGTGCAACTCACCAGACCCACTCATGGCTGCCAGGGCCATTTGCCCCCCAGGAATGTCACTTATAGGGCTGGTGGGATCTGGGGGCAGAGCTAAGAGTGGGTGTGGGAGAGGCAGAGCTGCACAGCTGCTGCCTGGGCACAGCCAGCCCCAGGAGAGCACAGCAGGGCCTCACCTGGAGCCAGGGCAGTTGGGCTGGCATCACTCCTACTACCTGATGTCCTGATGGCAAACAGCAATTGTAGCAGTCTGGTGAGAGAAACAACCCCAGTTACCTGTGGACTTCCCTGAGGAATTAGGAATAACTTAAGGTAGTAGAAGGTCTCCTTACTGGGGCACCACTCTCCATCCTCAGGGAAGAGCAATCCTGGAGCAGCCTGTGGGAGGGCTCCTTTTCGTATCACAGAACGGTTTGGATTAGAACGGACCTCCAAAGATCACCCAGTTCAGCTGCTCTGCCATGGGCAGGGACAAATTTCACCCAACCAGGCTGAGCAGAGCTCCATCCAACCTGGCCTTTAATGTCACCAGGGACGGGTCATCTGCTCCTCTATCATGGGAGAACAAGGAGCATCCCTGGGGCACTTCAGGGATGATGAAAATTCCAGTTTCTCCATAGGGGAGGGAAAGCTCCTGCCTTGGCCAGGGGACAGCCATGCTGCTCCCTGCTGAGGACAGCCTGGCCAGGTAGACATGGCCTTTCCTGAGGTGCTCCCAAAGACTGGCTGCTCCTTTGATTCTGGTCAAGGAAAGATGATCATTGTGCTTCCTGCAGCCTTCCCTGCTGTGCAGGACTATCATCTCAGTTGCACCTAAAATAGAGCAGAGCATTTGCCTCTTTCTCTTTGTGTGGAGACAGTGATAGTTAGAACAGAGAGGAGCCTGAACTTTGCAGTGATGGGAACTTCAGTGGGGAGGAATCACACTGACAGGAAAATCAATCCTCTGCAAAAAGGGAAAAGAAAAAAACCCAACCCATGAGGCCAGAGCTCTTCAATGAGACTAACAGCATGTTCAGCTGAATTTGGGGGCCCCAATTAGACAGCTAAGATTAAACAAGAACTGGCAGAAGATCTGCCTGGAAAAAAAAAAGAAATCTGACCTAAATAAGATATTTTCAAAGATGAGATCAGTGTGGAGAGCAGCTGTGTCCCACACATCCACTCTCAGCTGGGTCTAGGTCTGCACCAAGCAGCCCCATCCTGCTCTGACTGGCCACAGCAGCACTGGGACCAGCAGCAGGAGGGCCAGGCCTGCAAGGGAGGCACAGCCATCAGGTGAGACATCCCAGAGGGAGTTAGGGCAGCACACACTGCAGGAATATTAATTCAGCCCTCTTGTTTGTAATCCTAAGGATTTAATTTTAGAAATCACAGCTCATCGGGAATTACTCACTGAACCTGGAAACAACAGGCTGGAAGGAAGAAGTACAAGTGTTCCTGCCAGCCACTGCTCAAAACCAGCAGGAGACAGGAGCCAGCCTGGAGAGGGAGCAGAGCCACCACCTTCAGGGCCACTGGACCCAGACCAGCACTGCAGGACAGCCTGGAAAACTCTGGCAGCATCAGGAGAGCTGATGCAAAGTGCTGAGGAGGTGACAGAGAACGTCCCAGCAGAGTGGGGTCACTGCTGCCAGCCCTGCTCACCCACCCCATGGCTGGGGTCTCTGCTGCAGGTGCAGCATCCCAGGGGCTGCTCTGCTCTCCTGCTCCAGCAGAACGAAGCCTCTACCTGCCCACGTGGTACAAGAGCCTGAGCCAGGCTGAGTCAGGCACAGCACCCCCAAACCCCTGCAGTAAATTCAGCCCCTCAGTGATGGACATCTTTGGCAATCAGTACAGGATACTGTGCGGCTTGGGGTCTGTGGTGGGTCTTTTTCTGCTCCCCGGCACAACTCACCCCTGCACACAGAGGGCTTGGGCAGCACAGCCCATCACCCTCTGACCCTCAAATCAGCCCATCACCCTCTGGTCCTCAAATCCTTCTGCCAGAGTTGGGAGCTCTGAGGATTCACCTGCAGCTCGCTGAGAATGAGAGCACAAGGAGAAGCTGTGTAAGCACCTCTTAGGCTCCTGCTGACCCGGTGCCCCAGGATCTGAAGCACAACCCCCTTCTGGGCCAGATCCAGATCTTGCTGCAGGCCAGCAGCATCCTCACAGCTTGCAGGAGAGCTCTGCCAGGGCAGGGAGCCCACAAAACCCTGCCAGGGACAATGCAGCTCATCCAGCACTTGCAAGCTGGGAGAGAGCTTCTGTGGGAGAAAAATCACTGCACATGGAGCTGGGGGGCTGCAGGGGTCAGGGATGTGTTTAGGGTGCCCTGCTTCTCTCATGGGGTGCATTGCTGTACATCCCCTACACCGTGCCCCCAGATCCTGCTGGGTTCTGCCAGGGATGGAGACCCAGCAATGCTGCCACCTCTAGATCCCAGAGATCACCTTTGGGAAGGGGGCCTGGGTGGGCTCATGGAGGGGACCAGGGGCAGGGACCCTGCCATGACTGCGAGCCTGTTCCTGCAGCTGCCACACATGGGTTTGTACTGCGCCTGCAGGGCCTGGCTCCAAGTGCTGCATTTAGCCTCTTGTTTGTGGAAATGCATCGTTGGGTTTCATAATGGATTTTGTAGACTATTAAATCCATCTGAGGTGCTTGGGGAGGACAGAAGTTCTCCCAGCTCCGCAGCCCACCTGGGGTTGGCCAGCATCACCCCGGGCACGCTCCATCCTCCTTCTTGCCGCCGGCATCCTCCGGAAATTACACAGCCTTACTGAACAACCTTGCTCTGACCCAGCCGTCCGATTCGGAGGCAAAGAGCCAGACACACACCACTCACTCGAACTAATCATTCCTCTGTGCCTCAGCATCGCCTCCAGCCTCGCGGGGAACCCGAAGCCCCCAACCCAAGGCAGCCCCACAGCACACAACCGCCGCGCCCCCCGCCCCCCCCACCCCCAGCCCCGCGGGCTGCAGCCCACGCTCCCGATCTGAAATTCAATTAAGACAAACATTATTTTGCTGTCACCCAGTCAGGAAGCATCACAGCACCCTGCGCATCGCATGCGGGTGGAGGCAAAACAATTCCCCTGCAGAGGGAGGGGAGCGCTCACTCCCAGTGACACCCGATTATGGCAGCTTTCAAGGCAGCGTTTAGGTTAAACCCGGGGCGTTGGTTAAACCCGTGCCATTCAGCTGAATGGCACTGCTCAGCCTCCAGGCCTCCCAGGTGAACACAAACGAGACAGAGCAACGAGAAAAGGACCCTGATGGTGGTGGGAACCAACCCAGGACCACTGGGATGCTCAGCTCCTGCTGCTAGGAGTAGGCACAGCACAGGGCGACCCCACAGAAGCTGAACCACCTCCCCCTCCCTCACCTCCAACCTGCAGCAGAAATTACACTCTAATTTCTGCAAAAATGATAAGTTTAATTTGAAAGGGCATAATTCTTAATTTATGTGTTGTCATGAACAAAGACAGCAAAAGTAGGTCATTTCATTATCTGCTGCCTGAGTATTTGCCAAGGAGCCAAGACATAAAGCTAAACAAAATCATCACCCAAGGTTTGGGATTTGTTTGTGGAAAAAAAAAAATTATGGTTATTTTTCTACTTGCTTGATTTGTACATCTTGGATTGCAGAGCATATTTAGCTTGGCTTTAAAGCATGCATTTATTGTGACTGTCATATTTGATAGTGCTGCCTATAGTCAAAGAGCAATCTTTCATGGATACACTGTCTCAATTTATAATTCAATATCACAGCTTTGAGAACTTGTACAATAAGTCAGCCAACAACAAAAAGCCTAAAATGTCTGTATGCAAATAAACATGTCAGTGCATGAATGAGCACCTTCCAGGAAGGGCCTGCCAGCACTCTTCTTGCTGTAAACCTCCCAGCCAGCTGAAGGATGGGAGGCATGAGCAGCCCAGCATCCCCAGGGAGATGTGCCCAGGTCCTCCCAGCCTCCGTGAACATTTGGGGAGATGCTTCCAGGGCAGGGAGAACAGCTCCCTGGCCAGTGACTGCACTGCGCTGTGACTGTACCGGGCAAACCTCACCCATCACAGCAGGCACCTCACCCCCTCTGAGTGGCACCCAGGGGCACCTCAGTCACCCTGACACTCACCAAAGCTTGGTTTTTCCTCAGAGCACAGAGGAAGGACCTGCTTCACCCTTGGGACAGGCAGGGACTGCCTGGATGAGCAGCAGTGGCTCAGGGAGAGCCTCCAGGACACCAAATCCTGCTGCTCCCTGTGTGCACCACCTGCCCCCAGCCCTCTGCCCAGAGGGGGGAGCCCCCTGAAGCCCAAACCCTCAGATCTGTGGGATTATCCCAGCCCTGTGTCCTGGGTTACTGCCTGATCTCCTGGGCACTGCAGCCCCGTGCTGTGCGTGGCTGTGTGCCCAGCCTCACCTCCTGCGTGGTTCCACACCACTGCAGCAGCCTGGCCTCCCACTCTTCCCAGTGCTGCTGCATGGTGCTTGAGGCTGCTGGTAAATAAACCTGTGGGCAGCACCACTCTGCTCAGCCCCATGGAACAATTCCTGTGATGGGGAGGACACATCCCCACAAAGCATCCCAACGCTTACTACTCCCTGGGAAGTGGCTCGGATGAGAGGGAACAGCTGGAGCTTATCTGTGTCCATCTGCAGCCGAACTTGGGGTGGTTTGGGGCTGTGTTCAGGGATGCTGAGCTGACAAATTCTGCTGTCACAAAACCTGTGCTTTCCCAGGGCAGCACATTCAGGGAGTGAGCATCCGGTGGGGTTGGAGGAGGGGACCTCAAAACTGCAAGAGGAGAATCTCAGCTGCCCTGAGAGCACAGAGCTGGCTCAGCTGCTTGCAGGTGAGACAGACCCTACTCATCCCTATGCTAGGGTCAGGCAGTGGATCTGGTACTCCTCCTCCCACCGAGAGCTGCCCTGGGGAAATTCCCTGTGGATGAGGATGGCTGCAAGACCCTCACCTGGCTCAGGAACCACCAGCAGGGCCTTGAGAGCAAAGCTGTGCCATTGGCATGAGCATCCACTGCTCATTCTGCCTCCAGAGCGTGGCAGCTCCAGCAGATTGTGGCAGATTGTTTGCAATCAGTCAACAAAGAGGGGAGAAAATCCAACGTCTTGAGCAATTCCAGCTCCTGATCAGAGCCGAGGAAATCGTGCCATTCTCAGACAACAAGAGGCTCAGTGACTTGAGGATGCTGTGAATTACTGCCTTAGTTTGTGCAGGGAAACTGCCTGGCCACCTTCTGCCATCGCCAAGAGATGATTCCTGCTGGAAACTGTGGTTTGTCCTTCTTCAGCACTTGGTGGTGGAAAAGTCCTCATCAGCTTTGTAGTTCTGTTCCACCTGCTTGTTATTTTCCAGATTTAGGAGCTTCCTTAGCAGGCACAACATGACCCAGCTCTCCCCAGGGAGCTCCAGAGATAATCAGTTCCTTCTACCTGGGTCCTCATTAGACTGCATTCCCTAATTCCCCTGAGAGGAGGTTTGAAGGTTTCATAGACCTTGACCCAAGTCCACCCTTTTCAAGACAGGGTGATGATCTGGCAGAGCAGAGACTCAATTGCACAGAGCCCTAAAGGACATCCTGTGGTCATTCTGCCTCCTCTAAGACATGAATTTCATCTCCAGAGGACTGCATCCTGATGGATGCTGTGTGCCTGCATTTTTTCACAGCAGACAGCCCAACCTGAAAGCTTTAAATAAGAGTGAACAGTTTTCCTTTTGCGCACTGACGTATAAAATGGGTTTGTGTGAGGATTAGGGAGCAGAGGTGGGAAACGTCTTTATCTGCTAATGATCCTGTGAATTATACATGTTTAGTATTCAAGCATCTGAAGGAGAGGCAAACATAGCCATTTTCTGTGGAATGACCTTTACCAGCAGCCAATACATTTACATTTAATTTAGAATTACAATTACTGGGTCAACTTGGGAGCAAGTGGAACTTAGATTAATAGAGAAGGGACAAAAATTGGTCTACCGGCAGAACACGGATTTTTCTCTTAAATAACCCCCTCAAACCTGATATCCAGCATGGACCTGGAGCATCCCCAATGCATTTGAGCAGCAGCACTTGTGTATTTTGGCTGGGTGAAATCTGGGGACTGTGAGTTTGGTCCATTGCCCATCAGAGTGTGGCTCAGGCTTTGGCCAGCCAGGACCAAGGAGCTTCCATTGGCCACTGCTGCACATGGGAAGGAGCCAAGGCAGGGCCCAAGGGGCAGCATCTCTGTTTGGACACTGGGAAATAGCCTTGGCTCTGGCCTGGCCTTCTGGAGTGGAACAGCTGCCCCTCAGCCTGTAAAGGCAGTGATTTTTCCAGGGCCAGCTCCTGTGTGTGCATTGAGGGCTGGTTTGGGGGTTGTCACCATCTGGAAGGGTGGCCCTAGCTGGAGGGGATCCAGCAGGACCTTTCCTCAATGACCTTTCCTGTACATCCAGTCAGGCTTGTCCCACCCACAGTTTGTTCAGGTAACCACCCTAAAGGGTTCTGAGGTGCCTGTAGTAATAATAATAATAATAATAATAATAATAATAATAATAATAATCTGTATCTTGGCAGGGTTATTGCAAGTGTTCCTGCCTGTACTGAGCCATCGCTGCTGGGCAGCGGTATCTGGTGGCACTGGGGCACCCCTGGGTGTTTGGGAAGGGTTGGGAATGGTTTGCCCATCACCGTGTCACAGCTTCCTGCAAAACTGGGAGAAGCGAGGAGTTGCAGCTCTAGTAAAGGGGCTTCCTGGAATGCAGGGGAAAAGGAGCAAACGTGTGCCAGACAATTACTCAGCAGCCCCGGCCCCAAACCAGCAAATTCAGCTGATGTTTAATTCACACACGAAGTGCACAAAGGACAGCCTGGGAGCCCACGGGACAAACCCCCCGCACATGAACAGCCCCTCCTATGCCTCCAGAGGCTCTCCTGTATTTATTCCCGAGCCCTGCGATGTGCCAGCAGAGTGCACCACGCTGTAGCTCAGGAATCACCAAGCCCCGCACGCGTTAAGGAGCGATTGTCCCGGCCCAGTCCCCAGGTGTGCCGTGGATGGAAGCGCAGGAGCGGCCCCGGGCGGCTCCGCCTGCCCTGCCGGGGCTGGGGCCGCTCCGGTGGCTCAGCCGCGTCCCGGCCCGGGCACCTCCAGCTCCGCAGGTGCGTGGGGCGCTCAACTGGCGGCATGGATGAGATCCAGCGGGGAAAGGGCTGCTGTGCCGAGCGCTGTTCAGTGCAGGCTTGTGAGAGCAGCATTACCGTCCTGCCGGTGCCCAAAGCCCCGCGGTGCCCGTGGGACACCCGGCACCCTGGCCAGGCTGGAAAAAGGCCCTGTGGCATTGCTGCTGTCCCTGGAACCACACAGCCAGCACAGGGCTGCCCTGTGCTGGGCCCCACCGCTGGGCCGTGCACTGGCCATGGCCAGCAACTGCCTTGTGGCCACCAAGGGAAAGTGAGACAGCCCACAATGTCCCTGTTCCCACAATGTCCCTGTTCCCAGAAGATGCCCACTGGGGTGGGGACAGATGAAGGACAGGGATGGTGAGGATGGGCTGGATGTCAGCCCCCCAGAAACCTGTGCCCCAAGTGCACACCAAGAATCCTGATAATGGCTCTGGGCCTTTGGGAAGCCCAGGAGCAGGAGGAATGACCTTTGGGAAGCAGGAGCAGGCACAGTGTGGGTGTTCCTGGAACTGCAGCTGCTGCTGGAAGGGTGGCAAGGCTTGAAGGCACATCGTGGTAAGCAACAGGGTTTCCCTTTATATCTAAATTATATAGAAATATATAGATTATATAAAAATATATATCCATCTCCAGTTCTTCCCTGTGAGGGTGCGAAGGCCCTGGCACAGGATGCCCAGAGAAGACGTGGCTGCCCCTGGATCCCTGGAAATACCCAAGGCCAGGCTGGACATTGGGGCTTGAAGCACCCTGGGACAGTGGGAGATGTCCCTGCCCATGGCAGGGATGGAATGAGCTGAGCTTTAGGATCCTTTCCAACCCAAACCATTCTATGATTCTATTATATAATGCTTCTATAATCTAGAAATACATACAAAATACTCTATTTTTCAGTGAGTTTCTGAGCTGGTCTGTGGACTAGTGGTGAACATGCACAGCTCACACCAAGGGGAAGGGGGAATCCAGCCACTGGCCAGGGCTCTGTGAGAGCTTCAGGGAGATCCCCCTGTGTCCCCAGCCCACCTGGCATGCGGTCAGGGCCTTTCATCCTTGCTCTTTCATTCCTAGCACAGCAGGAGAAGCCAATCCTGAGCCAGAGCTAATTGGAAGCCACATCAGAGTGTGAGTCAGGGGGCTGATCACAGCACAGCATGGCTTCACCATGCTGCCGGACAAAGGCATGCTCCCCTACATCCATTACTAGAATTTTATTTGTAAGCCTGTCATGTGGCTAAAAGAGGTTGTGAAGCTGTTTGGACACTGCCCTGCAGGGGAATTTATCTGAAGAGCTGCTTTCTCTAAGGCAGCACCTTCATCTCCCATCTCTGTGATCAGATCAGCACTGAGGCTCAAAGTTCATGGTCGTGTCACCAAAAGCCTCCTCACAGGACACATGGAGCACTGCTGACTCTGGTGCCTGCACAGGTCTCCTCCAGGGAGGATGGTGGCTGTTCCCACCGCAGGCAGCCAGCTCCATCCAGGAATCCCCTGGGCACTGCTGAAGGAGGCTCTCCCCATCAAACCCAACCTTGCTCTTGTTCATACAGGTCTAAGTTCAGAGCCCACACAGATTTTGGCCCCATGTTAACATATGTAAGTACAACTCCAAAATTCACCTTTTCCGTGATGTTTGGAGAAATGATTTCTCCAAGCAAATGGCCAGCGCTCTCCTGAAAAGCTCAGGCCTGTTGCTGGCCAGTGTTCTGTGCCTCAGTCCCCCCAAGGCCACCGTGGGGGCAGAGCTCAGAGCTGTCAGCTCCACTCAAGTGATCAAGAAAGGAGCTGCCCTGAGCTGCACAGGGAACAAGGAGTCATTGCAGGAGACAAGAGGTCTGGGCTAGATCAGAGGAGAGGGAATGGCAGCCTGCAGCCTGGGATCAGGCGTCTGGGCTGCTGAGAGGTTTTCCTCCAGCTGAGAAAGAAGGAACTTCTCCAGCTCCAACAGGAGCTGGTGGCATTTGAATAACCTCCCAATGTGTGTCAGACCTGGCAGAATGTCACACAATTCATGGGCTGGCCTGAATGTGGCAGTACCCAAATGTAAAGGCTGATTACCACTCTGGGTCACTGGCAGTGCTGCTCCCTCCCTCAGGCAGAGGCACAGAGATGCTGGGAAGCTGCGGCAGAGTCTCGAGACCTCTTGTAGGGCCCAAAGTCCCACTCCAAGCACCCACAGAGGGTGACAAGATGGTCAGTGTCTGTCTGGCAGGGAGAGTCATTTCCCTGGGGGCAAACACAGCCAGGAGCTGGAGGCTTTTCCAGCACTGTGCATCACACACTGCTCAGAGGAGTGAGCCCTCTGCCAGGTCCTGTTCAGAATCTTCTGGACTTCTCCTACCTGAGTATGAACCAGCCCAGCAGAACCCATCTCCTTCACCGTGGCAGGGACAGGGACAGCAGGAAAACAGCACAGATCTATTTAAAAGCATTTAAAGCCTGAGCTAAGCCCCAAACTGTCCATCTCCTTAAACAGACTGCTTGGAAGAGCTCCAGCTGGGCCATTAGCTCAGGTAAGTTCTCCACCATCCAGCCATGTCACTTTTCTGCTTCATAAAAAAAATACATTAAAAATCCATATTTACTCCTGAAATTGGCTTCAGCAGCACTGAGCATCCCTGGAGTGAAGAGTTTCACTCCACACACCCAGCTGCTTTCTGTGCAAAAGCTTATTTTGAGTTAAGATAGTAAACTGAATAGGGTTTGGTTAACCCTTGCATCCCACAGTGTGGCTGGCACCAGCAGAAGAGGGAACATTCTGAGTCTATCCAGTCCTGGCTTGGCTGTGAGGGTGCTCCCATCGAAGTCATGTGCACTCCTACTAAAAGGATTTCTTCAGTCACAGAGACAAACACAGCCAAGCTAAAAAACACCCAGGTGAGGTGAGATCCAGCCTTTGCTGCATGCTGCTCTGCCTGAATGCCACAGGGATCGGCCCTAAGTGAAGGGTGCAGGGCAGTGAGCATCACTTCACGCCCAGGTTTGCACTGCTCAGCGGAGCCCCGGGTATTGATTTCTGCCTGTGCTGCCCTGTGGCACTCAGCATTGCTCTCTGAGGTGCTTCTCAAAGCCCATCTATTTTCCCAGCTCCCTGGCCACATTCCAAGGTCTTTTCATCTCTGTTTCATGCGTGAGACATTGAGGCAGGGCGAGCACAGCCGCTCATTCCCTATGGCCCCTTGGAGCCACCTGAGGATGTGGGACCTCCAGAGGCTCTGGAGTGCAAAGCAGAGCTCCAGCTCTTGCTGGACCTGCTTGCTGGGCTCCAGGGTCATCTTTACTGCACTGAGGGAAGATGCAGTGCTGGGAGCTACTGGTATCTTTCTGAGCCAGCAAAAAAAATGGCAGCTCCCAACTGGCACTGCCAGAGCTGACATGGACAAGGCTCTCCTAGGGGTAATGTGGGGCTGGTGTCTTCTGTGACCCTGGGCTGGAGGAGGTTTGCAGCCAGGGCTGAGGTGCAGCTCCTCCTTGATGACTCCTGCTCTGGTCATCCATGAAACAAGGCCTCTCATCACCCTGCTGAGGACCCAGGGCCAGGGAACATCATTCAGGGCATCACCTTTTCACTGAGAGCACCAAGAGCGTCACTGGAGGCACAGCAAGAGGAATGATAGCTCTGGGTCTGGCACACACTGTGTGAACATGGGGACCATGCACAGAGCAGCCTGGGCTGCAGGAGCAGCTTTCTCCTCTCCCACTGCCCCTTGCAGCAGCTGTATCAGTCCCTGAACCTCTGTGAGGACCCTCCCCACCGAGCAGGTTTTGCTGGATGGATCCCCCGGGGTTGTGGCACGGTGGGCACAAGGCTTCTCAGTGCTGCTCCCTCCAGTTTGTGCACTGAGCTGGGAGCACCTCACAGAGCTCTGGGGATTTCCAGAAGAGGCAGTTTCACCAAGACTGGCATCATTTCAGCACATTTCAAATAAGTGGCAGAGATCTTCCAGGGAGCCTGGGAAGCGTGAGAGATGCTCATCGGCCCAGCAATGCTAAGATCTGATAAAGGCAAGGGCTCAGACTGATAAACCCCAAGTTAACTCGTGAAAAAGATGTGATTTGTGACTGATTGTGTGGAGGCAAAGAGCCCAGCGCCCAACAGAAATAATCTGCTTACAAGGGGAGTGTCACCACCATTTCCAGTTCCCTGTGAGCAGCTGGAGAGTCCAAGGAGAGTCACTCTGGCAGGGCTGATTTTGGCTCAGTGCCTTAGCTGGGCAAAGAGGTGTCTGCTCTAGAGGGCTGGCTGCAGTGTCCCCTTGCTCTGCTCTGGCTCCCACCCTGCCCTGTCTGCTGCAGAGGAATCAGCAAGAGCCCATTCCCAACAAAATGATAGCCCAGGGAGCAGCAGTGACTCATGCTGGGGATGACTCATGAAATCACACCTAGCCACAGATTTTTTGGCTTGGAAGCAGAGGCAAAGGCCATCCCTGCCCTTGGAGGGGCTCATGGCTCTTCCCAGTGTAGAATCCTGGTACAGCCTTTCCCAGCCTGGGCACTGATTCTGTCCTCTCTACCAGGGATGCCCAAAGCTGAGCTTTCCCTTATTGTCATGGTTATGAGATGAGCATTTTCCACAGAAAATGACTTTTTAAAGGGTGTAAGTAACATGGCCAACATGACAGGGGTGGTTGCAAGTGTTCATGACAACTCCTAGGCCATTGAGGCAGGCAGCTGGCTCAGAGCATCCCATTTTCTCTAGCACAGATGCTGGAAGGAGAGACCATTTCAGTGGAGGAAACACAGGCAATTAAATATCCCTGTCCTCCAAATTAAGGAGGAGATGGAGCAGATTTCTGCTGCTGGTGGAAAGGAATAGGAGACAAGGCAAGATCAAACATCCAGGCCCCCATGCAGCTGTGGGAATCCTGAGGGCTGCAGAGATCAGCTCTGTCCCCCTGGAGGCTGTCCCCAGCCTCTGTGTGGTGACACAGCCAGAGGCACTGACCTGGAGGGACATCAGGTGGAAGGGACACCCAGCTGCAACAGAATCCTCCAGTACAGCCCCTGTGCCATCACAGCCATCACTGGTTGCTCTCTGCAGCCAAGCCCCAGCCTAGATAAACAGTGATGGATCTATGAGGGGTTTCTCACTTTGCAGCAGATTTTTCCAGTCCTTTCCCAGAAGCAACTTCATTGTCCATTTAAAAATATCATTTACAACCAAGAAACTCTTCACCTTGCCTTTGGGCATGAATTTTTTCCTCCTGCTTTGCTCAGCCCACTGAGCACCCAGGGTTATTTCATGGCCTTTCCTGGTGGCACTGTGAATAATTTGCTTCCAAGGGCACAACAGGACAGGCTTCATGTTAGCTTTTCCTCCACTTCCCTTTGCGCAATGGATCATCTTCTAGAAATGTGGAGAGCAGTGATGAATTCCTGGCAGGACAGAGGGATTAGTCTGGGGGAGACCATGATGAAGCAGTTGAGGAGCTTCCTGAACAGAGAAGCTGGAGCTGCACTGGAGAATAACAAGAGTATCCACTTGTTCAAAAGAGGTGTTAAGATCTTTTGCCCTGTATTTAGTCAGAGAGCAGCACTGTGGATTAAGCAAAGACATTTGCACCTTTCACTTAATAAGGGCATATCTGGGCATCTGACTTTCCATTATTAAATAATGGAGAAAAAAATAATCTTACTAGAAGCCAAAAATGGAAAAGTGAGGTTTTTTTCTTTTATTTTAGCATTTATTTCCTTCTCTGCTGGGTACTTCTCCTGCTCTGATATCAGGGTTTGCTGGAGGACATATGATGTGAGAACATCTTCATCCAGTGTCACCAAAGGACCATAATGCAGGAGACTCCTCGTTCACAAATGGCAAATTTATAATTTTGCCACAAAATTAATCACAAAATCACCCATTTCCCCTGAAAGACTGTGAAACCTTGTGAAAGAAAAGCTAAGCTTGTTCAGAAGCAGTTCCCATTGCCAGCACTGTCCCCAGGCAATGTCCCAGGGGGCCAGGAGGGGCTTGCAGATCCCAGCCAGCAGGGACGGTTCTCCTCCTTCATTCTCATCCCACTCTTTTCCTGGCTGCTCTCCTGGTTGCATTTTGCTTTGAGCTGGAAGCAACTCCTGTTGTGGCATCTGAAGCCACAACAGTGGGACATCACAACAGCCCAACTCAGTGGGACATGGCCAGGCTGCTCAGCCGACGTCCCCAGCCACCCACGAGGCTCATGCCACCGTCCTCTCCTGTGCAGCAGTGTGAAAAGCGCTGGGCCAGCATTGCTATTCAGTGCTGCCTATTTATATCCCGAGAGGGAGATGAGGACCAGCCATGCAGCTGAGCCAGCCCCTGCAAGCGGGGGATATTTTTAAGCTCTGGTTTTGAAAAGGTTGGTAATGAACCCACAGCTTTGCTCAGCAGAAGCTGCACCCACTCCCCAGCTTCTGCCCTGGCCTCTGCCCCTTCTCCGGAGTCAGGATCCTGACCCCTAGTCAGGATCCCCAGCCTAGGGGGATGCTGCAGGAGAGCTGTGTTTGTGCTGGGCTCTGAGCAGGGGGGGTCAGGGCACAGCTCGGTGCTGGCACAGCCCTGGTGGCTGCAAACCCAGAGCCTGGCCCAATGCCGGGCTCTCCGAGCTGGGTTTATCCTCCCGACAGCCCGAGAGGTTACAGACAGCAGTTACAGCCCATTGCTAATTGTACACATGCTACCCGCTGCCATTTGGGCACAGCAAGCGGGTCCAGCAGCTCTGCTGTGACAATTCTCCAATTGCACATCCTGCTGGTCCCTGCCTCCCGCCCAGCTTCTGGGCCAGGATGGCCTTGGGGATCACTGTCCCCTTTGGGGGACCCCCATTGCCCTTGGGAACATCCCAGCTGTGCCAGCTGCTTCCCGAAGAGCCCTGTGCTGTCCTGGCTGAGGGTCCTCACTGGAAAAGGAAGAAAGGGGATGCTGAGTGTCTGCAAGTCTGAACCCATCCCTCGCATTTGGGGAACCTCTCACAGAGGAATGGGACAGGGAACAGCACCTCAAACATGCCAGATCTCAGCTGCTTCGTGTCCCTACACTTTTGTACATCCACAGTCTGGGGCTAATCCAGCTGGAACTGAGACCAACAGAAAAACTCCTGCTGGTCCCAGCCAGGCAGGCTGGGATCTCCGGCAGGGTCCTGGTGGAGAGCAAGCTGGGAGCCCTGTTTGGCTGGCAGAGAGAGAGGAGGACCCACCAAAGCAGAGGCTTTCTCCCCAGCCGACACTTTGCCACCTGTATGATTTGTTTCAGTCTTCCTGACTTTTTCTTTGAAGCCAGGTGGGTCTGAGCCTCTGGGCCGGGGAATAGCTGGGGGCTGCCACAGCTCTTCTCTCTCCATTACCTTTCTTATTGAGTTGTCTCTTACACTGCTCACGGCAGCAAAACACGCTACAACCGTATTAAAGATTCTCCATGCAAAACTGATAAGCTGAAGCCTCATTATTATCCCACCAAGTAATTATCTTTCCTTGATGAAGCCTCATATTTGCCCAATTTCAGATGGAAACCTTCCCCTTTTCAATTTGAGACTAATTCATTTCTTGACTCCTGGTTACAGTGCAAGATATCACAAACACTCCCTGGCTCTGATTTATATCGTTAAGAATCATTTACTTGCAATTAAAATGAGCCTTCAGGGCTTTTGCAAACAAGGTGGATTAGCCAACAGTAAAACATTTGCTTTTTGTAAACAGCAGCTTCAGGCTATGAAACAGTCTGGGAGGGGAGGGAACCAGCCAGAGCTGCCCCAGGGCTGTGGTTGGAGGAGAACCAGAGGGGACCTTTCCAATTTCCCCTGAATCCCTCAGGAATCCCCTGGGGTGCTGGGTGCATCCCCGGGCTCAGCCCCAGGGAGCCCTGGCACAATGGTGTCCCCAGCACCCTCGGCATCCCCATCTCCCACCTCTTTCCCTCCTGCTTTGGGAAATCTTTTGGGTGATGGAGCTCTCCCTGCACCTCTCAGGGCTTGTTCCCCACTGCCTCTGAGCCCCAGAAAGGGTCTGGATGAGTCTCCATGTGCAGACCTCAGGGATTCAGGACCTGAACGCTGCAGCACAAGCCTCCAGTGGAGATGCCACCTAGCAGCATACTCATAATTAAGATAATTAACAATAGGATCATGTAATTGTCAAACTCTCCTGCTCTTACAGCTGTTCCAGGCTCTGAACAACAAGACAAAAAACAACCCTCTTAAAACATTAACTTGGCCAAATCCTAGGCATTGAGGATGGAAAGAGTCCAAATCCCATCATGGCGAGCAGCACGCTGGGCATTTCCAGGAGCTAATGAGGAGCTGAGGCAGGCTCAGGGAGGTGCTGGGCAGCCTCTCCATCCCCATCAGCTGGGTACCCGAGGGCCTGGAATCAGCTGGTGGGGAATGTCAGAGCTCAACCACTAGGAGAGCACTCAAAAAGAGGGTCATAAACCACCGAGTGTAAATATAGCTCCTTAAAAAGCTTCATCCCTGCTAAAAACTGGAGATAAACCATGGCAAGACACCGCTCTGCTGGTGGGTGGTGGCTGTTGCCCTGATTACTCGGGAGGTGGGGACTGAGGGGCTCTCACCCCTCTGAGTCCACTTGCTTCCCTTGAAGGAGGCAACCTGGAACAGACACCGAAGCCTCAGGGAAAGGTCTCCTGGGCAGCAGGGTTAGCACATAACCTCAGTGAGCTGAGGTCACTGCTCCAAAGGCAGCTCTTGCCTCCTGAAGGCCTCTGAGTAAGACACGAATTCCCTCAAGTTATCAGCTGCGGTTCCCTCTGATTACATGGAGAATTTATTGGGTGACTGGATAATTTGAACCTATAGAATTATTAATTATGACCCTAATCTGATCATCGCTTTGTTCCATTTTTAATTAGCTTAGTAAAACTGTAGTCATTTAACTTGGTAATATACTTGCTTAAGTGCATGTCTGATTGCATATCCTTTTTATATCCATCAGAAGCACTTGGGACTGCTTCACTCCATCTAACTGCAACCTGGGGCATGAACTCTGAGCAAACCTCAAGTAATATTAAGTTTACAAGCGGGCTGCTCTGCTCCTAAGTGGGCTGAGTGCTCCCCTATACCTGCATTAGAGCTGGAGGTGGATGTGGATAAAGTGCCCCAGTGCCAGGCAAAAAATGGGAATTTGAGCTGCAGGGGCTGTGCAATCAAGACTCAGCTGTTTTGTGGTCAGCACACGGGGCAGCTTCATGCAGCAGGAGGTTTTGGAGAGCACAAAGGCAGGTGTGCACTCTGTGCCTGCCTGCAGACAGATGGATGGCTTATCTGCTCTCAACGATCTTAGTGGTGCTCACGGGAACCTTCTATCCTTGGAAGGGATAAAAGTGAAGCAGAGGGCATGGGGCTGGGCAGTCTGAACTGCTTGTCAGACCTGCCAGCACTGATACATTCCCAGCTGCACCAGCCAGCTGGCCAGCAGGACTCAGATTTTATAGCCTTTGGTGCTGACACCTGAGGACTCACTTATGGTCCAGGGGCTGAGATTTCCCTGGCCTGGGATCTTGCTGCTTTCTCAACACTTCTGGGTTACACAAGGCAAATAATTTCCTTAGTTTTCCCATCTGTAAGGAGGGGACAATGGTGCTGGCTGCCACTGCTCTTTGAGAGCCATGGATTTGAAGTGCTCTCACTGGAAGCTCTTTATTATCACTCTTCCCATCTTCCCTACTTTCAGATTTCCACAGGATTTTGAATAGCTTCTGCAAATGTTTGGAGGTACTGTGGGAATCTGCCTGTCCTAAAAATATGTGCTGCTGCTCTGCACCACAAGGTATCTGTTGCACCATCCCCCAGGGATCAGCTACAGTGGTCAGAGGAGGTGCTGGGGGCAAAAATGTGGCACAGACGGGAGTTTTATTCAGAATATCAGCACAAGGACGTGGCAGTAGTTCAGTGCACAACTGTGTTTTTCCCTGTTTCTCCCTCCTGATTGTGTTTCTGATCCTTGCACAAGCACCTGTCCCTGGCTCTGGCCGAGGGCTAGATGTGCCCAGGGTCCCAAAATCACATTGCAATTACACCTGCACTGGGCAGAGATGACAGCACCATCAGGCATGAGGGTGTTAATGAAATAGAGCCACTGCCCTGCTACGTTTTCTACTTTTTCCCACTTTATTACTCAATTCACAGCAGGGCAGTTCCACATCCATCCTCCCAGGATTGGATGTAATCAGAACTGTCTCTAACCACCTGTCTCATTAATCCCTAATATTCTGTGTTCCGGCCTCACTAACAGGGCTGTGCAGAAGGGTAGTGCTGAAGTGGGAAGGAATTAAATGGCTTTATCCTAATTGAAGGCCAAGCCACCAGTTCCTCAGCAGCCTAATGCTGTAACTTTTACTGGTTTCACTGCATGATGTGGCCCAAAATCTCCTGTGTGCCTGAAAGAAGGAACAGAGGCCTCAGAGACAGGTGATGCTCCCAGGGAATGGCCAAGGCTTGCCTCAGAGCTTGAGCAAAAGGGCCTTTCATGCAGGTCCTCTTATGGCACCTTTGTCCTTAACCCCTGGGAGATGTTGGCACCTGGCTGGTGATCCAGGTGGTGGTGACCAGCTGCAAGTTATCAGGGGTTGTTTGCTCCAGACTGGGAGTATCCTTTACCCCTGGACAATACAGGTGGCAGGACCAGTTCCTGCTTGCTGCAGGGCAAGGCGTGGCTCCAGGTCCTCTGGGCAGGGCTGCAGGGGGAAGGATGTGGCTGCGGACCACTGCCATGGTTACAGACACTTTCCTCATCCGCTCTCAGGTTTTTAACCACTGCACCACGAAGCAGCTCAGTGCAAGGCACTGGGATTTCAGACTCCTCCTGACACCCATGTTCTCCAGGACACGGAGAATGAGGCCTGTTCCCCAGGACGGAACAGGGAGAAGGGGTGGTGGTTCTCTCCTTCTGGACAAAATCACACAAATGAAGGTACTTAATTGAGCTCCAAACCGTCCCTCCACTTCATTGTCCCCATGCTCCTGCCTGTCCATGAGCACTGGGCACGAGTGAGGAACTCAGTAAGGGAGAAAGGCTCTACACATTTGCAATGATTCAATTCTGTCCTAAAGCCATGGAAAAGTCTTCCAGTCCCTGTCCAGAAATCAAGTGACACTTGATGTCTTTACATACTCTGGTCTCTCATGTTTGCTTTCCCTTTCGTGTCCTTTTGCTGCTCCTCCTGTCATGTGTGACGGCAGGTTGTGGTGAATTCCTTCACCAGGCAGAGACCCACAGTGCCTGCTCCCCATGCCAGGCCCTTGGCAAGAAGCAGCTCTTCCAAAACACAGGAAGAGAAATACAAAAGCATGTTTAGACAGTCATCCTCTGGAGAAACTCCCACAGTTTCCCTCCTGAAAGCTGTTAATTCTCCAAAGCATCCCTTTGACAAAGCATCTGTGGGCCTACAAAACTTGTCCTTTCCCCCGGTCTGCCAGGAGAAGCCTGTACTTAAGGAACCACCCACCCCACCTAATGGGTGATAACATCCAGGCATGAAAGCAACAGTTGGGATACCTCAGGTTTGTCATGATTTGGGTTTGACCGTGTCCCTGAGCGAGCTGGCTGTTCTTTGGGGTGCTGGCACCCTGCTTTCAGGCACTACTTGTTCCTTGTTCCTCATCCCCCGTCCAGATCTCATGACTCTCAGGCACGGTGCAAGCAGCGGGTGATGGGGACCACGTTCTGCTCCAGCACGACAAATGAGGTTATTTTTTTCCCCAGCATTTCAGCTATAAATAATTGAGCATTTTAAAACTCCATTTCTGCCACAAGACTCTAGAGGAAAGGATTCAGATCTGGTATACAGATATATTTTTAAGCAGTGAGAGATTGGTTTGTGCTGCTCCTGCCTGGCTGACACCTGCATTTGGTCACCTCAGAAAAGCTCAGCCTCCTCCCGCAAAGAGGAAAAATTGCTGGTTCCTGAGCAGCCCTGCTGCAGTACCTGTGCATGGGGAGACAGGTGTTCCAGCTCTCCCAGTGGCACTTGGGAGAGGCTGCTCTGGAACAGCTGCAGGATTGTCTGCCCAGGGCATCCCAGAGCAGAGGAAATGCCCAGGGCAGACACAGCTTGGGGGGGTGGGGAGGGAGCCCTCTGCAGGGAGTTGCCCATGGGAATGGGCTCATGTGCCCCAGGAACGGGCCCATATCCCCGTGGTGGGCACAGAGCAGCCCCCACACACAGTTCAGGGTTTTTCTGTGTATTAGGTGGCAGGTTTCCAGGCAGGAATAACAGCTCAGAGCCTCAAGGCCTTTTAACTGGCTCTTCCTGTTATTGCTTTCTGAAAATAACAATAGTGGGAGGTTTATGTTCCTTCTCCTTTTTTCTTAATTCCATCCTTTCACTGATGTTACAATTGCTTAAGTGGAGCTTTCCCTGATGCGATGTCAGAGTAAACTGTGTGGCAGAATTACAGCCAGCTGAATTAGCACTGTGTTTTGGGCTGCTCTCACATGTGCAACAATTATTAATTTTCCAGTGCCTACGTGGGTAGAGTGAAATCTTTCCACCAGCTCCCAACTCTCCAGTTCTCTCCATGCTCTGGATAGCACCAAGACCTTCGAAGGTGCAGCATGACCTCTGGGGTGATCTGAAGTGCCTGACATGGTGCCTGTGGTGCCCTGCCCACAGCAATGTCACCTATGGGTACTGCTAACAAGCTAGAGAGCAGAAATACACTAAAATTGCCCATACATTTCTAGAAAGATCCAGAAATACCTTTCTTCTTTTTATCTAACATGGCCATATACACAAGATGAGTGAGAGCCTTTATTTCTGGGCCAAGTCTCTCTGTTCTGCCCACACCTTGAAACCATGTAAAGAAGCCGAGGCAGCTCCTCGTCCCCAAACTAGAATTTCCTTGAATTTGCTTAAACCATTGGACAGAGTGGGTTTAGCAGAGAAAGGACAGGAGAAGATACATTTATATTCTTGAAAGAGAAAGCTAGGGCAAGGCTACTGCTCTCCTCATTGTCACCCACATGCAGGCTGGATGGATCCTGAAGGAGAGGTGAGGTGGAGTTTCACATTTCTGCCTCTGTGTCAAGTGTGTAGAAATAAATCCTCTGGAGAGCTGAGGGTGATTGCTCCGAGGCCGGGGAAAGCCCCAGACACACCATGTAGGAGACATCACTGAACCCAGCAGGGTGCTTCATAAGTCAGAGTTCTCTCTTCCTCCCTCATATAAGAAAGAGCAGAGATCAGCAGAAAAAAGTTGCTGGGTGTGATGTTCCTGCTCTTGCTACAATAGCACAGGACGCAGGATTTTATTCTGGTTAAAAGGGATCCTGGTGAAAGGATTTATTCAGGTCTTGTTAGAAAATGCTGCCCCATCCCTCCCCTGCTGCAGGGTACAGACACACAAAGTGGCTGCTTGTCCATGTGGACAAGCTCAAAGATGGGGAGGAAAAGTGTTATTCCTTGATGACTTTCCTCCCAATAATCTCAGCTGCTATTTGTAAGGGCAGCAGATACCACAGCCTCAGACAAAAGTCTGCTTTTCAGACAATGATGTCCCTTTTTATAATAAATGCTGCCAACTCCTAGAGGTGATAGCTCACAAACAATCAGGGAGAGGACAACGGGAATGCTCTTTGAGGTGCTGTGCAGAATAGATCATCCACTGTACAGCAACAAATCAAATTTAGGGAGAAAGAATTTGGAAACAAATTACCAGCAAGATATTTCAAGCTGACAGTAATTTGGAGCAACTTAGGTCTGTCTGGTAAGAACTGTATTCCTTTTATTTCCCTATCAATAGCAGCTACCTTATAAGGTTGGTTTCTTGTTGATAATTCTGTCTGGAACAGAAACTCCTGAGTACACTTAAGTTGATAACTCTCTCTTTGATCACATTTTAGTAGCAATGCTTTTCACCTTGACAACAGAATTTCTCCCTTTGGATGAGGTTTCCATGACTGAAAAGCCACGTGGGTGTGGGATTTCCAGGCTCAGGGAGCTCTGGTGCACTGCAGACAGTGCGTGGACTCGAGGCTGGGAATGGCAGGGAGAAGAGCTTGGGGCAGGAGCTGCAGGGATTGGAGCACTCATCTGCTCTGCCTCAGTTTCCCTGATCCTACAACAGTACAGAAACTGCTTGTAGGTGTTTGTCTTTATGGGAGAGGGATAATTAATATCTGCTACTGACACCTCCTTGTAAATGCTGAAACGTGAAGGATTTAGGGTGTTTCTCCATACAGCTTTGTGTGTCTGGAGGAGCAGCGTGGAGCTTTGCATGGCATGTGCGAGTTCAGGAGTACACAGGGAAGAGAACACCAGGAATGGTGCAGCCACAGGCCCTGTGTGCCCCCACTGCCCTGCCCTCACCCTGCCACAGGGGGCGGGCGCAGCTCAGGTGCCGCTCAGGTGCCAAGGGGAACGCTGGGGTGGAGGGGGAGGGAGGACTGATCCCACCCTACACACAGAGAATTTTTCCTGCACTGACACGGCACTGGGGACTCATCTCGTGCTGACAGCGGTGCTCAATGTGTTAATTACGGAGGGAGGTCATTAATGTCCATCAGCAGGCAGGGAGGGGACAGGACTCGGAGGGAAGAATGTGTTGGGGGTAGACTGGAATGCAGCAGTACTGACATGCCCTGAGTAGGAGAGACATAAAAAGAGTGCGCTAGCCTGTAATTTCCCTGCAACTTCTCCTCGGGAAGTAATGAAAGTTTACGACTAGTCGTGGCAATGCCCGTGTCTCTCTTCCAAAAAGAGGTAGAAAAAAATAGTTTAGAATCACACTGAGAAAAAGAGAAATTTGACATTCCTTTGAAAACTCTTTGTGGTCAAGTGCTCCCAGCCCACTTTGGCCAAGTACTTACTAAGAGGGATGCCAGCTGTGGCTGACAGTCCTTTCAGTTGCTCTCATGCAAGCCAGGCCCTGCTCATCTGCTGAGCAGAGTGACTGGACTTGTTCAATCTTTAGAAATAAAAATGAAGGGATTTGTGTTGGTTCAGCAAAGCCCTGGCTCCCCTCAAGGGCTGTGTCAGCCCTGGGACAGGAGGGCTCTTTTTTCTCCATTGTCCCACTTGCTGCTTGGGGCTAGTTTTGACCCTGCTGAAGCCTCACATGGTTCTGCTGAGCTTTCAGGGAATGTGCAAGGGTTTGGTGTTCCAGATGCAGGGTAAGGTCCTGTCAGCGTGGGATTTGTTTCCTCCACTGGCTTTTGCTCTGTGTCTAACATTTGGAAATAAATTATCAGGAGGCAAGAAAGCCTTGATCCAATGATGGTTTAAATTTGTAGCTTAAGTTGTGACCCTTTAACACCCCAAATTAAAATCACCCAGTACTTGTTTTGCACTGCATCCTCTCTGGATAACAAAAGCAATCTACGATGTTATTTACTCAAGAGGGGCCTTAGAAACTAAAATCTTTTTGTCTGTTCTCCACAGATATGAAATACTCAGTGACATAACAGGTTGCATTTAAAATTAAGAACCTTTTTCCCCTGTGCCCTTGGCTAAGCTCTCACAGTCCCACCTCTACAGGAGCCACATTTCAATGGTGCTGTAAACCCCTTGGTCTTTGCAGCATTTTCGGATCTTTCCAGATGGAAAGTGCCATAGAAATGTAAAACCTTATTAATTAAAGGCTGAAATAGATGCAGTGTGTGGAGGTCAGTGACTCATGCAGGAGGATTCTCAGGCTTCTGCTATGCATTGCCTCGGGGCACTTTTTTGAATGTTCCCTTCTCCGGGGCTATGACAGTTTATTACACAAAGGCTGTGCAAACCTGGAGGTGAATGCAAACTACTGAGCTAGGAACAGCAACCAGTGCACCCAGTTGGTGCCGAGCCTTTTGGGATGGCATAATTTCCCCTCATTACAGTTTCTGCCTGGTTTTTTCAGGCAGCACAGGCATGCTGTAGTGTTCGTGCAGGGGGACGCTGCTCCATGCACAGCCCCTCTGCTCCTGGTCACGCTGGCATTATAGATTTCTTCTCTTCCTGGGGGGCCCAGGAGCATTTGATAGTGCAGGAAGAAAGTGTTTCACTTACGATCCAGTGCCTTCTCGATTATGAACCGGAACATATTTCTAGCAGACAGTTTTCTTTGGAGAGGGTGGCAGTGATGGGGAGCACAGCCCTGGCACTGGGAGCACAGTGGCTGCAGCTCTCAGAGCACCAGAGCTGACCCCAGAGGCATTGCAGCATCAACTAGTCTGATCCCTGTGCTGTCAACGGTGCCAGGGAGCCCCAGTGTAGCTGCAGGTGTGCTGGTAAATCCTTTCTCCTCCTGATTGAGGCTTATTTCACCAAGGTGGGTGTTGTAGTCACAGCTGAGGCTGTGTACCTGCAGTCTTCCCAGAAGCACCACCTACCAGCATTTCCAGAGTACTGAGCCATGCATCGCCCCAGGACACTGGAATTTGATTTCTGGTTGTGCACATGTTCATTCCTAGTTGGATATTGCAAGACAATCTTAGTTCTTTATGTATCCGAGCTCTGAAAAGGAATGGTGATGTCTCCTAGCTGCATGGAATGCTGAGATGAACACTGGAGAGCCCCCAGGAGCTGGTGCCATAGCACACATGAGATTTTGGTGCCAGATCCTCATTTTGTCACTTTGCTACATTGCTGACTTCATTAGAGCCCCCAGTCCTCGAGGGAGGCTGCATTTTGGGGTGACCCCTACAGCAAAGCTCACTGGCTGCGAGTCCCTGCCCTGCTCCTGGCCCCTCCCTGGCAGCCCAGGGACGGGACAGGATAGGGCTGTGCCTGGTGACTGCTGCAGTCACACAGCTGTTGGCACAGCACGGCTGCCCTGGGGCTGTCCCCACTGCCCAGCATGACATCAGCCTGCAGAGAGCCTCAACCAGCTGCTATTTGAACCTGCAGATTCCTTTGAAGTATTTGGAGTTTTTCCTCTCTTTCTTGGTTCCTGCTGCCCATTCAGCCCCTCTGGCAGGACCTTCAGCTTGCCATTACAACACTCTATATCTTTTCCTCATTCTTATTTCCTTCCTTCTCTCACCCCTCTCAACCCCCTCACCATCTCCTGCCCCAGCAGTCCTGTCTTTGACACTGATGTGAGAGGTGCAATGCTTACTTCTCACAAATAGCAAAATGAAACCACTTTAAAAAACCCCCCAAACAAAATACAAAACCACAGAGACCAAACAAACATTTTGAAATGGAGCACAAATGAATGCATGGAGCAACTACTTCCCTTCAACAACGTTGTTACAGAAATAGAAAATCCAGTTCCAAGTGAGGCACATCATTTAGACCCTGTGTACACTGGGACTGGCTCCAGCAGGTGCTACATAAACAAGCCCCTTCCTACACAGACCCAGCCCAGGATTTACAGGAAAATGCAGCTCTCCTGCGGTGGCTACACCTACACGGTGTCTCCAGGTGGCCCTGGCCAGGGATTGCCCTTGTGCACACACCTGGCAGGAGTGCGCAGCTGCCGGCTCTGCTCTGCTCTGCTGCACCTTGGATCGTCCCCACCGGGTGGGACTGGGAGCTTTTGCTGATTTTACACAAACAACCTCGCCACAATATCAGTGCAGCCACCTCTCCCTGTCCTCTCCCCTGGCTTACCCTGCATTTTTGCCCAGTGAAAAGGGGCAAGAAAAACATTTTAAAAACCACCAGGAAAATGGGATTACAAAACTACAAATGCTGTGACAGGAAGATTTGGGGTCAAGAAGCAGACTTGTAACTCATTTCAGAAAATGCATTAGGTTTCAAGCTGCCAATGACATGGACTGGATGGGAGGTGTGAGCTACTGTTGCTGGGTGCCTGTCTGAACACCCCCTGCATTTTAGTCTTGTTGACAGAGCCCAGTGCTGTGATTCAGAGAGAGCTGTTAATTAAGAGACAAAGTCCAATCTCAAGCTAGCTGGCTCTATTTTTACATAATTTTATGTTTTGTTTGCTGAGACTTTTAACTCGCTCCATGAACTAACACGGCTGCCAGCTGATCTCCTACTTCTCCCTTGACTTTTCAGTGGTGCAGTGCAGAACATGTGATTCTCTACAACTCCAGGTCTTCTACTTTTGAATCTGTAGGTTTAAAAAGGAATTTTTTTTTTTTAATCTGACATTTTGTCCTGAAAGGATATGAGGCACACAGAACTGCCAAATGTGGAAGCCACCACAGGAGGCCAAGACATGATATTAAAAGGAGTAATGAAAGAAAGCAAGCTATTGAAGTGTAAACTCCATTTCTACTGAGAGTATGCTACAGACATAAATGAGTAGTTTGTACCCCTGGTGCAATTATACCAAATATTAATGGTTTGGTATAAGCAGGAAATACAATGAAGTTAAAAAATCTGTTTTCCATGTGTTTCCATAGGAGAGTCTGTTTGTTGAGGCATTGAGACCTGTATTTTTTTTAATAATCTGTATCTCAGTCAGTTTCATAATTACAGGTCTCATGTTCTTTAGACTAATTTCATTCACGGACAAGGCTGGGCTCTTGATCCCTATTTTCGTTCTGGATTATGAAACAACGGTACTCTGCTTACTTCCTGGTCTTGGATCCTTTTCTTGGACTAAACCTGCAGGAAGGAAAAACGCAATCTAATTCACTGTAGGACATGGCGTTCCTGCAGGAAAGGCTTGTAGAAATATGGCAAAGATAGGAAACACAGCCTTGCAAATCCCATTGAACCAGGATCTGGAGGAAAATCCCATTTCTGACCATGGTGTGGTCACCTGTGCTGTGGCACTGACCTCGGGCCAGCCCCCTCACTCAGTTACATACCTTGAATGAATGAATCTTCCTTGTAGGTTACTCAATCTTTCTATTTTTCGCTTAATAACAAAGGACGGACTGTGTAGATTCAGGTATCTCAGAAGTGCTGGCAAATGAATCATGAAATGTATTAAATTTATTCAGTTGTCTTTATAATCCAGTACGCGTGTAAGTTCTGTGGAGAGATTTGTATTAAAAACTGTCTCAAAACACACTACGGAAAGTCCCAGAGTAATTTGTTGCAGGGTAAAAACAATTGCTCTTTCTCACAAAAGGCTCACTGAGACTTTTCAAATGAAACTTTGAAACAAATTACCACATAAAGACAAGTTTCTCCACCTGCAGACCTGCCTCTGCAGATCAAGGTTGGATTCCCAAAACCTTCCTCTCTTCTTAGAGGGGTTCCTGTGGCCCTGCTCGTACCCAGGGACTTCCTCTCACCTGTAGTCTTGTTACTAGAGTAATTTGGGTGAAAACGAGGCTTTTCACAAAAACAGCAGGTCTCAGGAGGGTGAAAATATCTGGGTTTTCAAAACAAAACACCAATTCACAAATCCGGGGGAACCCAGCTACAACATTCCCTCTGTCTCCCTCAAATCCCTGCATCCATCACCTCCCCTCTCTCCAAAGACCCTCGGTATGCTGCACTTAGGAGGACAAGGCCAGATTTTGACCTCGAATTAGTTGATTCTATCTCAAAAGTTGCATCCTAAGAGCATGGGCTGGGGGCGGCCGGTAGAGGGCTGTGAAAGGAGGCTGCCCGGCGGCCCACGGAGCGAGGGGGACAGGGAGCTGTGCCAGGCTCCGCTGTGGGGGCCTGGGCGGTTTTAGGGTGCCCTGTCCGGGGTGAGGGGGTCCCGCCGACCCCTGCCCGAGGTGAGGCGGTCCGGCCCTATTCTGTCCCCGCCGTCCCTCACCTGCGGGCGGGCGGCGCCGGCAGGGCGCGGGGGCGGCGCGGCGGGCGGTGCCGGGAAGAGCGGCCAGGCCGGGCGGGGAGGCGCCGGAAGAGCCCATTTCCTCCGCGGGACGGGACAAAGCGGCGGGGTCGAGCGCAGCCAGCGCGGCCGTCACCATCTCAGTCTAACTCTGCCCCGGTAAAGTTGCGGGTCTCGCACTTGGAAACTTTTGGGCGCCGGGCTGGGCCGGGGCGGGGGGCGGAGGATGGGAGCGGAGCGGGCCGCGCGTGGGAATGGAGCCGGGCCCGGCCGGGGAGGCTGCTCTGCGCCGGAGCGGTGGGGCCCGCGTGGGATCGAGGCGGACCCGCGGTGTTCGGGGCTGCCGAACGCATTCTGCCGGGGGAGAAGCGCGGCCGGGCCGCTCCCGGCGAAGTTTCGGTGTGGCGGGGCGGTGTCCACGCCCCTCCCCGCGTGGCCGAGGCCTCCCCGGCGCCACTCCCCGGCTGCGGGCAGGGCTGGGCACGGCCGGGAGCTCCCCGGGAACGCTCTGTGCCTCTCGGATCCGCAGTCTGTCCGGGAGGCGCAGCCGGAGCGAGCCTTCCTCCAGCCCCGGCCGTGCTACTGATCCCATACACGAAGAGCCGGGAACACCCCGCGGGCCCGCCCGGCTCCGCCACGTTTTCTGACACCCACCTCTAATCCCCTCCTGTGCTGGAAGGGGAGAGCCTCTCCTTCGCTGACAGAAAGTTTCGTGCTACTTTCCCCAAACAAAAAGTAGGGAGAGCGCATCCGCTCCTGGGTTATGTGCGGCCCCTGTGTCTGCTTCCTGTGGCCGTGGGGTTCCTGGGCAGCGTGGGCCACCCGCCTGGTGTTCATTCATTGCTCATACCAGTTCAAAACGCCTAAAATCTTTCAGGTCGAAAGTTTGCAGGAAAGTGTGTGTTCCAGTTATGTTTGGTGAAGAATCTGATGCGATCAAGGCACGGTTCCCTGCCTGTCTGCCCTTGGCTCGCCAGCCCTGCCCAGGAGGTGTGTTCTAGCGAAGGTCATCGATCACGGGTCACCCTCACCCAGCCGGGCTGCGAGCCCCATGACCTTGTCCTCAGCCCAGCTTTCAGTTATGACTCCAGGCGTGTCTGGACTATCTATTGAACTAGTCTGGGAGCTCTTTGCTGCCCTTCCTCCTTTGTTTGGCTTTGTCTGTTGGGTTTTTTGGGGGCATGGGAATTGTGCAGAAGGTGTTTTCTGCGTGCTTCAGTCACTTGTGCTATAGTTACTGGTTTCCTGTGTTTTTCCTGCACTGGGACTGGGGAGGGGAGAGGCTGCACTCCTGAGTCCTGCTGGCTACCCCAGGCTCTAGGGTTGTTTATTTCAGTTCCTGGGTTGCTTTGTAGGCAGGATTGATAAAGGTGAAAGCCTAGCTCATTTTACGCTAGGTGCAGTCTTTGCTCTGTCTTGAGGCACCAAGGCCACATGAAGTGTTTTGCTATACTTACTTCCTCCTTCTGAATCGAAACATGTTGTTTAAAAGGACATACTTTGATGTTGAATCACTGTTCGTCATTTTCAAAGAAACAGTTTCTAAAACATGATGGAAATGTTTTGACTTTTCTCAGCGGAAACAGACAAAGGTTTAGTAGATTTTGTTTTTAGAAAGGCTTTGCCCTAACCTTTTCCATAACAAACAATGTGCCTTCAGTCTTTAGGGTTTTTTTCAGCTAGCTCTAATAATAGGCCTCTGCATCAGAGATTTAAAGTTTACACAAGGTGGCCGGGGGGGAGTGCAGTGGGCAGAGATTAGAAATCCCGTGCTCAAATTGATGCTCTAAAATACAAATGTAATACTTTCCTTACAATGAATTTTCAGGCCTTGAAACATCAGCATTTCTGTGCTGACATGTATAAGGACAGACATTAATGTGCAGCTTCTTCATAGGGCTTCTGTTGGTCTGATAAAGTTGACTGGGAGATGTAATAGAAAAGTAATTTGTGGTTTTTCAGCAGCATGAACATCTTCCTTCTGCAGCTGTAAGATTGAGAAACTGATCTTGCAAAGGAATCCACATTAAGTAGAAATGTTTATGAGCTGGAAATACACTTTAGTGGGACTTCGGGCCTGCCATGAATTTACATCTGCTATTACTGTTTGGTTTCTGAAAGACCTTTCTTATGCAGAGAATTAGTTAAGATCACAAAAATACTCAGTGGCCAGACCAGCCTGCTCATCATAGGTGGGCAGGTGGGGCTGGTCTGGAATGAGGGCCCGTGTGGCCATGGTGCTTCTGTTCAGGATTTGCTGGGTTCTGTTTTAATGACATCTCTTAGATTTGCTGGACACCAAAGGAAACATGATGAATAAAAGAGGACTGAGTGTCATTTTGTTAGGGACAGTCACTCAGCATAATGATGAATCACAGATTGGTTTGGGTTGAAAGGGACCTTTAAACTCATCTGGTTCCACTCTGCTGCCATGGACAGGGACACCTTCCTGTCCAAACTCTGCACCTGCTCCAAGCCCTGTCCACCCTGGCCTTGAATGCTTTCTGGGATGGGGCTTCCTGCTCTTGTGCCTTAACTGGCATCACTCAAAATCTTGTGCTGTAGAACTTCAGTGTTGGAAGTATGACCTTGAGGAATGGGATCTGTTACTGCTCTGGGAATTCACCCGAACTGTTCTACAGCTAATCTGGAATAGCTCCATTCAGTGAGTTTATAGCTCATGCTTTGGTTAAACAGCATTGCAGCTTTAGAGAAAGTGCAGATGTTTGATAATTACTACTTTTAACTCCATACTATTTTAATCCAGCAAATGAGATTTAAAATAGAGCTACCACAAAATTGTGTGCTAGCACCCTTACTGGATGAGCTCCTCTAGAAAGACAAGCACTGAGAGTGGCCTGCTGTGTCACGACGCAGAACTGGGTGCAGATGGATTTATTGAGGTGAAGGAGTTGCAGGAGGAATGTGGTCACTACAACTGGAAGTGAGATCGTTCTCCTCGAATGACTGAGACTCCTTATCTGCTAGTCAGGGTGAGAATGGGTGTAACTGTGATTTCTGGTGTGCAAAAGGTTAGTCCAGACTTCTACTGGCAAATCTGATACTTAAATATGATTCATAATTCCTTGTGGCTGATGGATTTAAAGAGCCAGCTACCTTTTCTCTCAATATGATTACATATTTTTGCTTGTTAATCCCAGATGTACTACAGAAAACATCTGTTAGTCCTTTGATATGTGCTTATAAATATCTCTGGTGGAATTAGAGGAGTAACCCTTTTTCCATATGCTTTGTGAAGTGATAGAAATTATTCAATACACAGATCTAAACTAACACGGTTTGCAAACACACAGTTTGCAAAGCGAAATTCTCCCCCAGTCTGACATTACCTTCAGTTATAATTTCTCTAATTTGTAAGACAGCTACTTATTAATCAGTTAGACTCCCAAGAGCCTCTTCTGAAAGGGTTTAAATGCAGGGATCAATGCCTGTATCCTGGGCTTATCCAAAGCACTGAGGGCAGCAGATCAAGGGCAGGGATCCTTCACCTCCTCGCAGGTGAGACCCCACCTGCAGAGCTGCCCCAGCCCTGGGGCCCAGCACAGCAAGGACGTGGAGCTGCTGGAGCCAGGCCAGAGGAGGCTCCAGGATGAGCAGAGGGATGGAGCAGCTCTGCTGGGAGCAAAGGCTGGCACAGCTGGGATTGTTCACCTGCAGAGGAGAAGGCTCTGTGGAGACCTTAGAGCCCCTTCCAGGGCCTTAAGGTACTCCAAGAGAGCTGGAGAGGGACTTGAGACAAGGGCTGGAGGGACAGGACACAGGGAATGGCTTCCCACTGCCAGAGGGCAGGGATAGATGGGATATTGGGAAAAATTCCTGGCTGTGAAGGTGGGAAGGCCCTGGCACAGGGTGCCCAGAGCAGCTGTGGCTGACCCTGGATCCTTGAAATTGTCCAAGGACACGGCTTGGAGCAACTTGTGCTGGTGGAAGATGTCCCTGCCCATGGCAGGGGGTGGAATGAGATGAGCTTTAAGGTCCCTTCCAACCCAAACCATTCTGTGATAAACTCAGGGATGGAAAAAGGAGAGGTGAGGCCAACTGTAGCTAAAGTAATAACCATTACCAAGGCAGAGAGTGGAACAGTGCCCATGAAGCCAAGCTGGAGGCCAGCTGGTTCTCTGGCAGCTCTGTTTTAGTGCATGGAGTGGCACAAGGACAGAGGAGTGTTGATGTTACAGTCCAAGAGTGAGTGAAACTCCTGGCAGTGAGGGGCTTGAGAGCAAAGCAGAAAGGGAGCTGGCACCAGTGTGGCAGGTAGGATTGCATTGGGCATAATGTGAGATCCTCAGCTTGTAGTGTGCTGTTTTTCCCGAAGAATACCCAGTTTCTCAGCAATCAGTGCCCTATTATGGAGTAGATCTGCATATGACTGCATATGCTTAAGGAGAATTTCTGTGTGGAGCTGATATTGAGCAAAGGAGGAATTGATGTGGAACAAATGAGATTATGGTGCAAATTAGGGTAGAAGAAGCACCGTTGGTGCACCCTGTTCTAAAGTAGCCTTCAATAGCTAGTCTAAGGAAGAGTCTGAAACTAATGAGCTTGGTAGGTGGGTAAGTGCTGAAGGGTCAGGAGAAGAAATTTTTTTTTTTACCTAGAGGTTAACTGAGGGGAGATTGTAGGCCCCACACTTCTGTCATTGCCATTGTTCAGCAGAAGGTTAAGAGGACATTTACATAAATACTAAATTTGTGGTTTTTCATTTAGGTCAGTAAGGGTCAATGTTATCAGGAACATGTGGCCTTGATGGCTTGTGTGGTTTTCTGTGCTCTGTGGCTTGTGTGGCTTTCTTTCTCCTTCCACTGCTCTTCCCACTTCCCCAAGGGCTCAGAGTTTTCATTCACTTTATTCCAGGCACTTGTAGAGGTGATATCTATGCAGATCTAAGGTTCTAGTGGGGAGATTTCTTTTTCTGGTTGATAGAACCTGAGCACAGAAGATCCACTTAAATAAATGGTCTGCACAAGGATTGCACTAGCAATGTAGCTTTACAGAGCCACAAAGGTCAGTTGAATTTTTCATGTAAACAGGGCTGAGCTGTGTGCCTATAAAACGGTGTTTAACCTGCATAACACTGAGTAGGTCAGTATTCATCTTAGCAAAGTGCTCTTGAGATCTCTAGCTGAAGCTGTAGGTGGGTAAATGTTTTTTTTTTAATTGACTGGAATATTGGATTCAGAGCCAGTGTTGTTGAACAGCAGAGGACAGAGCTGTGGTGTGCTCAGAAGCAAGAAGGTGAAAGTGGGTGTGAGTGCAACTAATCAAGATCTACAAGCTGCCAGTTTTTGCCCTTTCTTGCAAGTATGTCCTTGTAAATGTATACTTGTAAAATTAATCTCTTTTAGCATGACTTAAAGACCTAGAGAGTCTCACTGTTCAATACTGAACAGTTGCTCCTAGTCCTGGATAATTCATGATGGGCTGTGGATGTGTGTGCAAGTGACAGATCTCATAATAACTTCACTGACAAACCATATAGTTCATTCCAACCAGTATCTGATGTCCAGGTGTTTCGGAGTCTTAAGCTTCCTGAATCTTCAGTTATTTATTAATTTCAAAGGTAAGAAGCTGAACAGTGCACAGAGGGCTTGATGTGTTCTGATTGCTATATCTGTGAGGTCTGTCCTGCTGTGACTCTCATCAGGAGGTTTTGGTTTTACTGGTCCTATGAACTTTTTATTAGTCTAGCCCTTGTCTGAGGCACTAAGTTGGGCCTCACCTTCACCTGGTCTTGGCTGAACTGACCGTTATCAACAACTGAAGGAGGGAATAAAGCAGAAGCTCTCCCTGTTGCACTGTTGAGCAGTATCCTCTGGCTCTTTGGTGCCTTTGTGGAATGATGGATGCTCTGGGATGGGGTTTGGTGTCTCCTTCTGGTTCTCTGGTCATGATTACTGACCTTTGCCTCTTTTCTTTATACTGATCCCTACAATCATTTATCATCATTTATCTTCCCTCCCTCATATTCTCCCCCACCTTTTTCCTGGGTGGTGGCCGTGTGTAAAGCCACCCCTAAAAGGGAAAGCAACAGACAGGCAGTAAAACAAGCAATAAAACCATGAGAGAAGAGCAAACAAGTAGCATTGCTTCCTTGAGGTTTTCTGCCCAGTTCCAGCAGTTTAGGAGCTTCCTGAGGCAGGAGTTGGAGGCTGGACTGCTGTTCTGCAGGTGTGCCCGGTGGCCACAGTGGCCAATTCTGGCAGGATCGCACATGGCCGCTGGCTCTGACAATCCTGGCTGCAGGTGCAGACCAGCTCTCCCGTCATTGTGTTTGGCTGATGACTTCATGGCTTTTAAATTTAGAAACCTTCTGAGTCAAATGACTTCATACAAGCTACAAGTAAAACGAAAGATATGGAATATTTTTTGAGTGGAAAGCAGGCATCTGGTTTGGCTCTATGAGAGGCTCTGGAGTGGTTTAAATTTTGGTACAAAGTATGGCTTTGTAGTTCCTGCCACTTCCACTCTTTGGAAGATGTGTTTAATTAGAAACTAACTACTGCCCTTGCAGCTGGAAACACATTTCTTAAGTAACAATAAACAGTGCATCCTGAAAGTGGAGATGCAAGGAAGGCTTTTCGGACAGTGGGCACAGACTGTGTTTGTTGCTTCCTGATATTTCGCTGCTGGTGGAGTCCTCAGTCACAGCCCTCTGACTTTGTACAGGTACAGAGAAGAGTGCAGTATGTGTGAAAGGAGGGTTTTCCAATCTCTCCTAGCTGGGGGTTAGGGATTAAAAATAATTACATAAAATCCAGTAAGAGTAGCACAAAGAATAAAAAAGCTAGTGGGTTTATTTGTAGCAAAACAGAATAATGCAGATTAGTTGTGCAGGGCTCAAACCTTATAACCTCAAGGAGAAAAAGTTGATTTCTGGTCGTTATGCATCAGTACTTTAGCGTCAGGTATTCTAAACTGGTTTACTTAGTTTACAGAATTAGTTAAGACAATTTGAATATGATTATTTGATTAACAGAATATTATTGTGGGCCTAGAGAAGAGTCGATGGCTGTCAGTGAAAGATGCAGTGTTCAGCAGAACCAGAGGCAAAGCGCTGATGCAAAGCCAGTGGAACAGGATTTTTTTAGCTCATCTGGTTTTTGTTCTCTAGGTTTGTCATGTGTCCTGTTCCTGGGGGTGAAAAGAAGGGGTGGAGAGAGAAAAATGTGTCTTTAATCAGATGTGAGTTAGTTTCTGCTTAGTAAATGGCTGTGTTACTACATTAAATTTTTTTTTTTTTTCCAGCAAGACCATCCAAGCAGTGACTCCTCAAACCTGGTTTCTTCATGTTGCTTTTATGGAATGTGGGTGGGACAGTGTCTTTTTTTTTTTTTATTTTTAACGGAAGTTGCTTTAATTGGTCATTTATCTGTGAAGGCAGTGACTCAAATGGATTCCTGCCCAGGCAGGTCGTGGTTAGCTCTGACTCCCATACACTGTGGGGCACCCCTAGTGAGTTTGTACTTGACAGAAGGTGGTTATGGCTGTGCAGGAACTCTGGAAAGTATCAAAAAATTCATCACACCTTTGTATTTTTACTATTACTTCCTTTGCTCTTCTGGAGAAGTTGTGAAGTTCTCATCAGTCAGTGCCTCAGCATTCCAGTGTCTGCAGCCTTGAGGAGATGGGGTGTCAGAGCATCCTGCCTTAGTGCAGGCCCTGAGAGGTACTGCACTCCTCCAAACCATGCTTGTGCAGCCCATTCATGTTCATGCTTTCTTCTGGGGTTTTTGAATTCTGAGGAATTTTGTGAATTCCTCCCTTCCCCCTCCCAAACTCACTGCATGTGTTGGTGGAGCTGCAAGTTGAGAGTTGTCTGAGGGCGTGTGGTGATGGTGCGGTTCTTCCTGTGAGAGGAACTCATTGTTTATAGCTGAGAGATGTTGCTGAAGGTTGCCCTGAGCATAAAGTGAAAATCTCAGCCTTGTCACCTGTGGGGTTTGTTACTTTTTTCTTTGAAAAAACCTTTGTAATTTTTAAGACTGGCAGAGTGTTCCTGAATCAAAGTGGAGGACTGCAAAAGGGCTTCTGAAGGAGTTTTCATAGGAAACTTTACTTTCAGGAGTCTTCACACACATATTCTCCTTTTGCTTCAGTGGGTGCTCCTAGTAGGTTTTGCAAAAGGAGAAAACTGGAAAACTTTCCATTCTTAGAACACAGAAGTTTTTGTTACATAGTCCTTAGTTGCTGCTATGCTGAGCATGCAACTGAGAAAGAATACGGTATTTAGTCTCTGGTAATACAAGGCTGTCCATTTGCTTCATGTTTAAGTAAATTTTAATCAACCCCCTAATTATAGGGAGTCTCTTTTTTTTTTCTTCCCCCCCTCTCTCCTTCCAAAACGTGTGTTGTCTCCAACAGCTCCAGTATTTGTGGACTCCTGGCAGTTTTTAATTGCTAATGAAGGGCGAGATTTCAAAGACTTGGTCAGCTAAAAGCACTGAAGGGTATTGCATGACAACATATCAGTTTAGGAATGAAAATGCAGTCTGAGTGGGGTCAGATTCTGGTTATTTCTGACTCTTTAGCATAAACAGCACTTTTTATTGCAGGTTGAGTGCTGAAGAAGATCAGAACAAAAATCCCCAGGTTTTCTTTTCCCTTTATTACCAGTCATCAGTGAGGATTTGCAGGCAAAGCAAGAATCAATTTTGCAGCCGTGGCAAATTCTTCTGCCAACTGATAAAGTGGACTAATTTATAACAACCTTTTTCTTATTTAATGTATAGTTGTGGCAAAAATTATCTTGTTAAAAGGTTGCTCTTTCTTGCCTTCATTGTTAACTTAAGGTTGGTAATTGGAACCTGTGCTGGCATAGTTTGGGGTTTGAAGGGCCATGCTCTGAAGCCACAGCCTAGTTATTATATCTGCACTGACTGTGCATCCCTAGGGTCTGAAATGTGTGCTGTGGTTCAGCGAGTGCCAGAAAGCTGTTCTTTAATTCTTTCTCAGTGAATTTAGGGAAGCTTCACAGAGTTTTCTGCCTTAAGAGTGGGAAGAGGCACTGAAGTTGGAAGGTGGAATTCAAGTGGTCCAGCAGATGCACAAGACCCTCCTAGGTTCTGAAATCCTGTCTCCAGGCTGAGCCCCCTTGTTGTGAACCTTGTGCTTGAGCCTACAGCTTCAGTATGAGAGATTGGCTGGGTTAGGGAGGTTGAAGTTGCCATCTCTTCATGGATAAGCTCATGAGAGATGTTGCTGTTTGCTTAAAATGCAGGTGTGGTGTCCTTCTGCATGGCCAGAGCCTCGCAGTCCTGACCCACAGAGCAGCTAAATACAGCAGTTACAGATCTGGTAGTTACTTGTTCTGATTTGGGAAGTTATCTTTTATGGTGTTAGTGCAGGTTTTCAGCATAAAATGTACAAACATCCACGTGAAGGCAGAGGGAGTGGTTATTATTCATAACAGTAATAGCTTGCTGGTCATGACACATCCTTTTTTTCCATATACAAAGTTTTACAGACAGAATTTTTAAATTAATCTTTGTTATAGAAGGGATTCTCTTTTTGAGAAAAGAGCATGTGTATCTTCTAAAGCACTCTTGATACCCTGTCAGTCTTTTTTATGGAGTTGGGATCATGCATGAGTTTTGGAAATTGAAAACTACAGAAATAAATTGGAAGTTTGTTGGGATGTACCAGGCTATCCATCTGAACAGTTAACTGGGTATAAGCCTGAGATTGGCTCCCGTATTCTTTCAGGGTGTCATCGATAAACTGGAGCCTTAGTGTGACATAAATAAGTTACTAATTGCTCGTGCTGCCTGTGATTTTTCTTCCATCCACCTCTTTTCTACATCCTTTGTAGTAAAACAATTCTGTCAGAAAGGAAATGATCAGAGCTGAGCACTTGCATAACTGGAGGCAAGAAGCTACTGTTGGCACCAGCATCTCCCAAGCAAACATCATATTTGCTATTGTGAAATCTCTGCTGAGGTCCCAGGATCAGCACAGTGAAGCTGCTTGTGCAGAGCATGTCTTCATCCCCTAAGCAACAGCTGGACCTGAGTGGAGTGAAAACCTGTAGTGACAGCACATTCCTGATTCTGACTGAAAATGAATTGCTGGAATCTCCTGCACTGTGACAGTTTGGAAGCTGCTAGGAGATAGCACAGGCTGCTTGGGGGAGAGTGTGGCATCTTCATCTGGTGCTGTGCCCATCACACTCCCGTGTGATGCTGTGTGGGCCAGGCTGGGCTCTGCTACCGCGGGGAAGGAGTGAGGGGTTTCCTATGGCTGCTGGCTCTGCTGGGAGAGAAAACAGTCAGGAATTTCATGGATTTTTGTAGGGACACTGGTTTCATCTCTCAATTCAGTAGCAAGGTATAAATGAATGGAGAATAGAAAAGCATTTGTTTGTTACTGGCTGTGTCAGGTTGTCTGATGAGCATTTCAGATGCCTCTTGTGGGTGTTCTCCACAAGAGCAGCAGAGAAAAAATTATGAAAGCAGATTAAGAGACTTGGAACTAGGATGGCTCTGGTGAGAAATAGACTTATCTGAACCTGAATATAATCTTTTTTCTTGGGTGGTTACTGCAGTTTGTGAAAAAAACCCAAACCAAAACAAAAGGTGTAGTGAAGTTAAATAAACTTGAGTGTCAGGAAATTCCACCCAGGAAAACGTGGCCATTGGTTTCTACAGAAGGTTGTTTTTTTCAGTGAAGTTATTTCCCACGTATTTTTCCATGATTTGTATTAGATAGCACACTTGAAAGTTTAGTAAAATTGTATTCAGTGAAAACCAAGAGTTTGGGATGAGGTGGAGTTGGTCTTACCTTGACACCAAGCTGGACATGGCCAGTGTATCTGCTCACACCTCAGAACTTGGAGGCACTGCAAAGTCTACTAACACAGACACAAGCAGTACATCCCATCTTTGCCACCGAGACCTGAGTCTCATAAGACAGGTTCAACTCAAACTCATCCTGTACATACAAGTAGGAGCTTTGCCACAACATGACACCTGGGTTTATATTAACATTTCAGACTCTGAAATTCTAACAGTAAGGTTTTCTAATGACACCTGCGTGGTGTTTATGGTGAGGGACAGGATTTGGTAGCTGAGCAGATGGAATGTAAGGTTGAAGGCTATGTTAGAAGAGGATGACTCTCTGTTTTTAGTTGTAAAACCAGCTTTTAAATAAAGTCTGCTTAAATCCTCCTTGAAAAGCATCACATACACCAAATATCTTTAACTTGCAGCTATTTGGCTGCAAAGTGTTGCTTTATTTGTGGAACAGGGCAGACAAATTAATTTGGAGACTGTGAAGGGAAAGAATGAAACTTTTTATTTTATGGATACTCCCAGTTATATGAAAACCAATTTTGAATTGTTAGTGGGCCATATGAAGCCCCAGCATGTGAGCTGAGTATTATGGAAGTGTGCCTTAATCTCTTTGAAACCAAAACTGTTCAGAAGGTTTGCATTAATGGTGTCTGTTAGATACCCAGCTCCTGAAGATCTTTGATCTTTTGTCTGCCACCTTCAGCAGGGGTCAAGGATCCCTGCTGGTTGTCAGGTGGGTTGGGTAACAAGCCAAGCAAAAGGATTCCATTGGGAACAAGGGGTGGTTCATTTTCTGTCTGGAAGATAGAGCTGGGTCTTTGTGTTGTGAATCTCACCATCTTCCATCCCCAGGACCTGGGTAATAGAGTCACAGTACAGTATAGAGTATCTAGAGACAGTCTGAAGCATGGTAGGAGACCAGATTATCATTCAAAATGAGTGAGACTACTTAAAGACATGAGAGAAAGAAGCTGCAAAAAACTGCAGTGGAAGACCTCTTACTGCTCCTGGGCACATCAGCCCCACAGATTGGGAGCTGAGGAGTAGCAGGAAGGGTGTTCAGATGGAGAATGTCCTCCCAGGTATAAAATGTTCTTGTCCCATATCCTGTGTTAGATATTTTGGCTAGTACAATGCTGGAATTCAGCATGTGGTCTGTTGTGCCTGGCCAGGTCAGCTCCTCTCTGTGCCAGTCAGACCATTCTTTGAATACCGGCTTCCCTGAGAAAAACCAAGAAATCAGTGAGTGCAGCTAAAAGCTTTTGGAAAGCAGCCTGCCAGGAGAGCTAAAACATGAAGACTGACAGCAGATGTCATGTCAAAGACTTTTCAGGTAGTACAAGATGGTGGGGTGGAAGCACAGGAGATGGGCAGTTATGTTTTGCTGTGTAACCCAAAGAGATTTACCCTTGCCTGGAGGTGGGGTGGCTGCAGGATGGTTTAGTACAGGACAGATGGAATGGACTCACTCAATAGTGTCTGAGATACAGCCAGCACTGCCTTCAGGTGTGTGTGTGGGAGTGCAACTGGAAAAACAGGACCCTAAGCACTTGGGCCTTTTTGTGATTCATTGGGGTGCAGAGCTCACTGTTCAAATTGTGTTTCTTCTTGGGCTTTTGGAAAAGCCTTGGGTGCCTTCAGGGCACTTCTGCAAAGCAGCTGCAGAGCTGCATTCCTCTGCTTGCCAATATCTAAAAATTATTTTCATGCCAGTATTATGGAAACAGGTATCTGAAATTATTCCGAAAACCTTGAATTACCAGTTTTTGAGAACACTCAGATCTTCAGTTGTCGCTTTTGGAAAGAGCATTGTGTGCACATCACTCTTGATGTGTTCCTGGCAGCCCCAGCAGCTCAGACATCCCTCTGCTCATCCTTCTCTCCAAGCAGGGCTGGGGCCTGCCCTGGGGGACACTTCAGAAGCAGAGCTAATCTCCATGCTGATCCTTCCCTGTGCAGTGCCAGCTCCTCCATCAGGATACGAGCTGGGAAAGGATGTTTTAGTTGCCAGCTTACTCTGAGACTGAGCTCCCTGCAGTGGCTCACCCCATCAGGCCTGTGCCAGCATGGGTCTCTTTGGGTAGGGAGAACAGTAGGATGGCAACAACGATTGGTTGAAGCAGAATGGAGACCTGTCCTTAATTTTTAGTTGTACATGAGACCTTGACTGTACAAAGCAAGAGAGAGTTGCCCAGGGGTGATTCTGCCTGCAGATCATTGGCTGGAGCAGAGCTCTGAAAGTGGCTTCTTTAAACTCCTGTGCTTCCCCTGCCCCCATGTCCTTGCCAGTGCACTAAGCCTCAGTAAGACACTGTGTTACTGTTGAACCCTCTATTGCAATAATGAGCACCATGATGAACAGGAAAATAACCCAAAGGGTTTGCAGTTAACATGCTAGGCTGGTGAGCATGGTTGGAGCTTCACATGTCTGAGCATCACATGTGTTGGGAGCACATTCCTGCTCTCTGCAGAAGCTCTGCTTGATGCTCAGTTTTCAGTGGCTCCTGGTTCATCTTGGCTGTGGCATCTGGCTTTGCCTTGTGTTCCCACTGCAGTAGCTTTGCCAAGGGTGCCAGCTGATGGTGCCATCTCCCCTTGGTCTGTGGTGGCATGGTGAGCCAGATGGGCATCTCAGCCCATCTAGCAAAAATGGATTTCTTTCCCTCCAGTCAAATCAGTCCTTCCCCATCTGGTTAATCGCTCAGGCGTGGGGAAAGCTGTGCCAGTACGGAGGGGGTGTGATGTGCAAATGGGGATGAGTTCCTGGAGGGATGTCGGAGGATGAACATTGGTCTTAAGCAGCTTTTCTGCTGCTTATGAAACCACATTCTCTGTGCAGTGGTGTTGTTCTATATATTCCTGCACTTGAGATTCAGTGCCACTCACTCTTCTGCCATGTGGTCTGTGCTGCTTTGTCCTTGAAATTTGTGGGGCTGGGGCATGGAGTACCTGTTCGCATGTCAGTTGGACTGTCCCAGCCGTCAAACCAGTGCTGCACTGCTCTGCAAGTGAGTTCCTCTTCTAGAGGATGTCCTCTTTCCCTATAGGTGTTGGAGTAACTGCAATGGAGGTTGTGGTGTGCTCTCCAGGACCAAGGATTAAGCACTCTAGTCCAATATCCCATGATGTGGTTTTCTACTTGTTACCATATTTGATTTCACTGAGGGAGTGCTTGAGCAGTCACAGGGAAAAGGCAAGTTCGAGAGAACTGCGGGGAATCACAGCCATGCCATACCACAGCCCCAGCAATTGTCCTTTTATCCCCTAAACCCATCTCACCCATATGTGGTAACCTATAGCCTGTTCCTGTATTCTCCGCAAATATTTAATTGAATAAACATATTTATTGCAATGTACAAATGATATCCAAGCCATTGCTGCCAAACAGGCTATTTGATATCAAGCTTTGCTTTTTAGATAAATTTCAATAGCGGTGCTACTAAGTGGTTTTATAGACCATTACTTTTGGCCAATTCATGAACTATCATGCTAACGTCTTTTCAGATGAATTGTCTTTATTATCCTGCTAATACAATTAATGTATCTTCTCATGGTTACCTTGTCCTGCACATAGTTTCTGTGAGAGGTGTAACAGCATTAACTACATAGAAAAAGCTTTTCTTTAGAAACCTGCTGGGCTTTCCAAAGCCCTGGCTGTTTCTCAGAAGCCACAGAGGTTGTCAGTGTATTTTTCTTGGCTTCTTACATAGGAAGAAGCTGAGCTAATGGGGAGGGAATCAACCAGTGAAATTCCTTGTGGAGGGTGAAAAGCTACCTGGGGGTGAAGGGCATTTCACAGCGTGCCCTGTGCCAGCATCTGGGCTGTGGCACAAGCCACAGAGTGAAATAAAGAGGGGAGGATTGAGAAAGGAGGTTAATTAATGAGTTCAGAGGGCTTAGTGGTTGCTGTCAGAGGTAGGGGAGGACAGGAGTTGACCACCTTCCACCCTCTTGTGGCTCCTTGGGGGCTCTGGAGCTGTGGCCTGGCTTGTGCTCTGGAGCTGGAGCCTTCACCTGCACCCACTGCTTTTTCAGTGCACACCATCAGAAGGGTTACATGTATGCCAGCATCGACTGGCCTCTTTCTACTCTCTCTCTTTTTTAAGCTTTCAGCTTTTAAAGTTTTTTTTTCCTCAGCAGTGTGGGCACTTGGAGCGTAGGTGTAGTGGAGAGCTGAACGCAGCTGGGTGGGTATTCCTGCCTTGCACCTTGTGAAGTTGTGCTTCAGTGTGTCAGCTTTGGTCAGCCCTGCTGCAGTGAGTTCTTCATCTCTGCTATGGTGCCCATGGTGTGAGAGCCCATGGGATGGCTGGGGAGCAGCCCTGAGCCAGGTGATGCTGAGCCCTGACTGAGCTCCTCCAGTGCCTTAGAGCTTTTATTCTTCCCTGGGAAAGAAGCAGCCCTCCTGTGCACAATTAGCTGTTGGGGTCGGGAGAGAGCAGTTGGTTGTTGGTACGTGTTGTAAACATTGTTGGTTACCAAAATTAGTGCCTCGCCTCCTGCTTTTTAAAAACAACGGGATGTTGTGCTCGTCTGGCAGCTTGGGGACATCTGGTGCTGTCAGAGCAACGTGACTGCTGAGATGCTATGCAGGCAATGCCCTGGCCAGAGAAAGATTAAAAATATCAGCTAATGAGCTTTAAAATGACCTCAACAGTAGGTGTTTAGGAAGATGGGAAGATGGGTGGACAGAGATTTAGGAAATCTGTTTCTCTTCCTGACTTTTTTAAAAATAAAAAGTTACAAATGTAGGTTTAGTCTAATCTTGAATTTTGAGGTCAGCCAAAAGCAGGAAGATCTAGAATCTATTATGTCTGAAGTGATATGAATTGGTTTTATGGATCTGTAATACTTTAAATCCATTTCTTACTGAAATTATTGTTCAGTTTATTCTTTTGTTGTAATGTGCAGCATCATGGTGTTAATCCAGTGATTTGTTGTGGTTCCTTATTTTTAGTTCTATTTTTTTAGACTACTGGTCTCAACAGCAGAGCTATTTTAGTAGTTTCACTCAACTTTTCACATAAGTATGTTTGCTGTTCCATTGGGATGTTGATATAAAACTGTAACGGGAAGGAATGGCTCAGTGACAGCTTTGAACAGATCTCTTCATGCAAATCTGCTTTTCCCTCCTATGCAAATGTTAAGGAGAAGTGTAATAGATATGTAAGCTGTTAAGTATGAACCAGCTGGATTTTCTGGCTTTGTGAGGCTTATATTCACTCCTTTACCTTTGTACTCCCCAAAGGTGAACTGGGTGAAGGGGGAGGGTGCTTGGGTTGGGTTAAATCTGACTCCTGCTTTGGCAGAGCCTTTGGGCAATGACTCGTGGTGGAGCTGAGGACAGAGGTAGCATTCTGGAGCTGCTGAAGTCAAGGGGTTCCCTTCTGCTCCCCCATTCCTTGGGCTATGTCTGAGGGCACAGGAGAGCTGGGAGGGAGGTGGTGCAAATTGGGCAGGGGGCACACAGCTTCATGGGCAAAGGGCCCGCACTACCTGTGGGCCTTCTTCATTGCTTGGGCACCAGCTGTGAGTAGCCCAGGCACTGCTGATCTTGTCATTGCTCTGATAAAACAGTGTGGCTTTGCGGTAGGTTTGTGTGTGGGTTTATTTGCTTTTAGTTTCATTTTCTAACCAAAATGTGCAGGTGATATCTGTATATTATCATAACATTTTGTCAAACTTGCACCATTTGAATCAAAGCTGATGTTTCTGGAGATGTTGTAACCTTCACTTACACTAAGTGGATATTTTGTGTTTAACAGGCTGCATTTTAATTTATTTTTGAGATACATTAACAATAAAAAATATTAATGTAGCTCTTTCCTTCTGTCAGAAATGACTGCTGTCACTGCAGCCAACGTGAACTTCAAATGGGACCCCAAAAGCCTGGAGATAAGGACACTGGCAGTTGAAAGGCTGCTCGAGCCTCTTGTTACACAGGTAGGAAAAAGACGGGACAAAATAAACAGTCATAAACATGATTGCTTGTTTTGGTGTTTTATTTTAATTAAGTCACAAAGCTTAAATTCTAGGTGTAAAACACTGCAATCTAAAAATAAAAAAGTCTACAAGCATTTTCTTTGCTCAGTTTCATTGGAACAGTCACTGGCTGTGAGTCTGGGGAGACTGTGCTCCTTCAGCACTTGATTAGACACAGTGGTTACTAACATTCATTTCTGCACTTCTGATTGAAATAATGTTCCATGCCTACACTTCGTGCTTGATTTGTGAATAAAAGCTTCTTTCTCTCTGGTGTATATGCACCAATGGAAAGCATTGAAGAGCACAGGAAGGCTGGAGTAAGTCTTGTAAATGGGAGCTGTGTGTATTGGATGTTTTGAAATTTTTTGGAAGAGACTTTCTGGGAGGTCTGGAAGAGAAGGTACACAGGAGACAGTTCACTTATTCTCTTCAGCATTGTTTTCCTGGAATGTGAAATGTCTAAAATGACAAAATGAACTGAACACAATTCCTGCTAAGTACAGATGGGAATGATCAAGTTTTGTTTCCAGTATTATTCTCTTTAGTCACCAAGCTGCTGTCAGTATCTGCTACTTGTTCCCTCTGGATCCTCAGGTGGGCAGTTGGATGATGAAGCCTTTTAGCTGAAGTTACTGATAGAGTCTTTGCTTAAGAGAAATTGTCCTAATTTGGCAAACTTAACCAAGCAAACTTGTTCACATGACCTTTTTCACCAAGTGAAGTGTCTGTAACTTACTCCTCAAGGAATAAGCACAACAGGCTGTACTGGCAATCCCCAGTTTTCTGAATGATGTGACTGGCAAAATACAGAGAGGGAACTGGAGCAAATTGCCTTGTTGCAACTTGTTCTTTATTGTAGAACACGATGACCTGAGACTACCTAGTACAAATGCTCCCCATTAACCAACTGCAATATTCCCAGCTGATGGCTTTCCCTCTCTGCCTCAGCCAGCTGAGAAGATGGATTCAGCTCTGAGGACCTTTATGTCAGCAGTCCTTGGACTTTCCAGAGTAGTAATTTTTTTAGTATTGTAATTTAATGTCCCTCTGAAGTAGCTTTGTGTGTGTTTTCCGAGGCTTTCCAAAAAGGAGAGGAAAGAATAAGGCAAATGGAGAAGTGCGTGTGGATTTTGTGACATGCCTGTGTTGGATGGAGGGGGATGGATCCTGATCTTGAGCTCAGGGAATACCTGGGGGCCTCCTGGCCTCTGATGATGAGTCTACTCCCAGCAGGATTTCAGTCTTAAGACACAGAGCTTAGAAATATTTGTTGATTGCAGGATGATTGGGAGAGTTCGGCTGGTTTGTTTTTTTTTTTTTTTAAGGGAAATAATGAGCTCTACCAAGTCCTTTGCTCTGCATTCAGCCCCTTGGCTACAGCACTGTTTTGGACTGAAAAGATGTCTCTACATTTCTACTGGCACAGACTTCAGCCTTGTATGGGGTCTCCTATGATTGGAGAGTTATCCCAAATTAATTATCCCCACCTGAATTTTTTAATGTGGTACCAAAGAGCTCTGGTCTGTTACTGAGACTGCAGTCTATCAAAAAATACAAATAGATCTCCATTCTTAAAATCAGCTTTTGAGGTATGCTGCTGATGAGAGAAATCTTTGAGCTTTTCAGCTACATTTATTTTGCTCATCTAAAGAATCGACAAGCACGGTAGTGTATAAATGTGAAAAACACTCACTAGGTTAACTTCTGGAGCTGGCAATAGTGCAAGTGTTAGCAATACACTGTCTAGGAAAAAAGTATATGTGGCCTTACTGTCAAATGGATAAACACTAAATTTGATGTTGGGTTTTTTTCCCTTCCATCTATGCCTTTAGGTAACAACACTGGTTAACAGCAGCAACAAGGGCCCCTCCAATAAAAAGCGAGGCCGTTCTAAAAAGGCCCATGTCTTGGCTGCCTCAGTTGAACAAGCAACAGAGAACTTCCTGGAGAAAGGAGACAGAATTGCAAAGGAGAGCCAGTACCTGAAAGAGGAGCTGGTTGCAGCTGTGGAAGATGTTCGCAAGCAAGGTAAGAGTGTGAGACTGGTGGCTTCTCAAACTGTGGCACTTCAGAGCAAGCAGAACCATTCCCATTTCCCTGTGCTGCTCTTTCTAATGATTCTGTACCTCTCAACTTGTGGGTTCTCAGCGTGCCTGGCTGGCATCCCTGAGCAGTTATGTAACTTGATAGGTCTGGAAATTGAACGGCCCAAGTAGAGATTAAGAAGAGAAACAGAAGGGCTGATTCTTTGAAGAGCATTTAAAAACTCATTTTAGGCTCAAAAGTAAATATGCTCTCTGCAGCTATGAATTTTATGAGGCTACATCTCAAATATATCAATAACTTCTTCAATATCTGACTGTATACAGACCAGCACTGTAGGAGAAAGAGCCAAGCATTGACTCATTGACAGAGATGTGTTTCTTGAATATGTAAAATGTAAATAGCACCAAACAGGATGTGAAGACCTTGATTAAATATTCCAGGCTTCCTTCCTCACATCTAATGTTGATTTTTATCATCTTCTTTTTTACTTTCTTGGAGGAGACCTGCAAAAAAAGCCTATGGAGCTAACTTACTCTAAAATATGCACTAGTAAATATTGTTGCTCATAAATCATTTATCATTCTTCCAGTCATGAGTCTTTTCTATGCTTCAGTGAAACCCAGTCAACTAGTATTAATGGTGACGGCTGCTGCTGCAAAAAAGGGAAAACTCATTAGCATTAATTACTTGTTTGTAGCTGAAGTTGCAGAGTGGTGAAATATTAGTTGAAAATGGTTCTAAGTTCTGGATGAGCCTGGTTGACAGACCAAAGAAAGATCAAGGTAAGAAGGCTGCAATATAAGGGGCTAATTGAGTTGGCTTAATTTAACAACAACAAAGAGCAAGAGAGCCCCCTTTGACTCCAAGCTAATTGTTGGTGCTCATTTGTGGGTACCTCCAAACAGCTCAGTCATGCTGGCGAGAGAGGGGGCTCTGCTCAGCCCTCTGGACTGAGAACTTCCCAGAGCTGGATTTGTAGCTGAGTATTGCAATAAGAAGCTGGTGGGAAGGAGAGACTGATAAAAAACCTTCCAGATGACCCTTTCCCATGTTTCTTCACTCTGTCTTGGTTCTGAGACTAAACATAGGCTTGATGCCAAAACCTCCCTGCTCTGTTGGCTTTGACAGAGGAGGTGAAGCTCGTAACTGAGAGGTGCTGGATTGAAATAACTTCCTAAAGTTGCTTCACTTCTTCCTCCCTTTTTGCTTGCAGCTTGTGCTGCAAGCTCATGTAAAAGGGGTGGCTGTGCCTGTTTCCTCAGGCTGGTGGGTGGTCAGACTGCAGTGAATCTACATCCTCTGTGCCCACCATCCTCTGTGGGGACACAGTTGAAACACAACCGGCATCAAAGCTGTGCCAGTGTTTGGTCAGGTTTAGCAGAGCAGCTTTTGTGAAGAAATTAAAAATCAAACCAGCCTTTGAGGAAATTAAAGGCAAGTGGTGAAAAATGAGTTAGAACAGAGGGAAAGGTTATTGCTGCCAGTGCCCAGGAGGATTGCAGTTCTCAGCAGTGCTAGTAGCAGCAGGGAGATACAACCTCCCAGTGTATGTGCTTATGTACACTCTGTGCACATCAGAAGTATTGTGTCAGACCAGTTGAACTCATGAACTGGAGAAATAGCGAAAGCGTGATGCAAAACCCTGTGCATGTGCTCAGCAAGTCTTCCTGGTCTTGGTGCCTTCACCTGCCTTTTGCAACAGGGCCAGGAGTGGAGAGGAGAATCCGGGTGTCATGGTCAGCAGCAGGGTCATCATGAGCTAGTGGCAGCAGCGGGATTATAGATACAGAGCGGAGGACAGGAAAATAGCATTAATAATGCCTCTATTTAGAGTAGGGAGTGGTTTAGTTACCATAATAAAAAAAGATGAATGAATGTAGACGGGGATTATGAAGATGATTAGGACAATAGAGAACTTGTCTCATCAGAGAAAATTAAATTTTTTTTTTTTAGCCTAGCGAGAAAAAGATTGAGAGAGTACATGATTTTAGTGAGCATGCTTGTTCATAAAATCCCATTTGTTGGGGGTAAAAACAAAGAACTGAAAAGAGCTATTTTGAATGAATAATAGCATGGCTGCCTACTAAATCAATGTAAGTGGATCTTCAAAGTCGTCTTGTTTTTTACAATGGAAGAATAAATTACAGCAAGCAAGTTAATGAAATATCCTACAGTAAGATTCCTGGCCCTTTAAAGCTTTGGACTCCTGATTTCTTATGAAGTAATGAAACTTTTAAAGGTTTTGAGCAGAAAAGTGGAGATAAGGAATCAAAGTGTTTTTCAGAGTAGTTCCTGCTGTGGTTGTAGAAGAGACTTGGTATTGGGAAAGCACTTGATGTGAACATCTTGAATTTCAGCATTGTTGTAATACTTGTTACAGGCATTTCTGCCATCAGAGGTTTGCTGGGTAGCAGAAGGTGCAACACTGGTCCTGTCCAGCCTTGCTCCCCACTGCAGGCTCCCTGTGGAGTCTCTCTGTGTGTTGGATGTGCTCAGCTCCTCTGGTGCTGTTGGGAAGTGTTTTGGAACTTGAGTCCCTTACCCAGGTGCTTGGCACTGAGGCACCTTCCAAACTGGGCTCAAGAAGGAAATTTCTTTAGGGTCAGGCTGGCATGGCTGTTTCTGATTCCCTGGGATGTTGATGGCTACAGCCCTCTGTCTCTGTATCTGCGTGTGAGTGTGGGAATCCAGGGAATTCACTGTGCTCTCCTGTTGTGTGTCTTCTATAGCAACTTTACGTAACAGAACAAAAATTAAAGCTTAACATTAAAAAGCCTAAGCCTGTGTATAGGGTTTGAGGTAAGAGAAGGGATGAATGCTTTGATGGCTCAGGTTGCAAATGCAGGGGAATGAGCCAACTGATTCAGCTCAGTGTCCTTCTGCCTCATGCTTCTAAGTGAAGGGTTCTTCAAAACTGAACAGTGAGATGAGTTATGAAAGGGGAAAACAGTTGTTTCAACTGTTTATCAACAAGGATGTCTGGCTTAAGGATTTCCAAGAAGCAGGAGGAGGCCAGTTGTGGAACATCTTGAAGTTAAATACTGGATTCTTCTTGGAAAATTCAACTTCAAAATTCTGTTGTGACCAGTTAGCCAAATTTCTTAGAAAGGTACAATGAGTTCAGCTGGTTTCCTGCAACAAAACTTAAGGAGTGTACCACTTCGAAAAGCCATAACCTGAGGGGGTTCTGAGGTGGCAAACTGTAAGAGTGTTGTGGGCTTTATGTATGTTATGGATTTAAGTGAAGACAAGATTAGGGCTTATCAGAAGCTTTTGTTGCCATAAGTATCAATTCCTGTGTTGATATGCCAAAAGTTGGTGTGGGGCCTCATCCTTTAGAGCAGAAAGCCAGGCCAGCCTGCTGTGACACTGCTGGTGGGTGTTGAAGGTGGCATTATTGGTGTGATAGGATTCAGTATCCAGAGCAGTAGAGGCTTGAAACTCTGATTTCCTACTTGCCTTCATTTGGTGGGGAATGGCAACCTCTGGGGAAGTCTGGTGGGGTGCTGTGAGCAGGAGGGAATGGCCTGATGGCACTGGTATGTCCCTGGCACTGCTGGCAAAGCAGCCTGGGGCCAGCTTTGAGCTGAAGTGCTGAAGGGTAGGAGAGGATGTGTGGGCATGAATCCCCAGCTTGGCAGAGGAGCAGCAGTGCCCGTGTGTCCTGGCTGGCCTGTCCTGCCTGCTGCTGTGCCCTCCTGTCAGTGGTGGTGTGGAGCAAGTTCTGTCCATGGTCATCATGTTCCACACTGGGAGCAGGGTTAATAGTGCTGCCTGAAAGTGCTGTCACACCCTGTGGGCATGGGAGAAAGAGACCAGGAAATGGGAATTTTCTTTTGATGGACTGGAATCTGACCATTTCTAAAATGGGCTTTGTTCCATTACATTTCAATTGAATTCTTAGTGCTTTATTGACAAGATCATAGGATGGCTACTGTTGCCTCCTCTTTGCTCAACTGTGTTTTATTTTCTTTCCTTTCTAATATTTAATGAAAATCTAAGGTTATATTGGAAAAACAGACAACTCATGCAAGTTGAGACAACTCAAGCTTTATAATCTGAGTCTCATAGTTGGACTCTTCTCCGCTGTGTTACTTTAACTTCTTGCAAAGTGGTTGTGTTACTTGTGTTCAGTGTTGAAAATGGGAAGATGGTGCAGCATCCCCTTGGAAATACTGATGTGCACCCACAATGCAGTACCCGCATATTGGGGCTAGGCCAGAGTGCCCTCTTGCCCTTTGAATCCAGCTAAAAGAACTACCCTAGGGAGCATTCCCTTTATAAAAGAAGTCTGAGAGCCAGCTTCCCTTAAATGGCAGAAATGCATATATATGCAAAAACTTTAAATATAATCTGCTTTTAATTTTGGGAAGCTAGTTATCTTTTGACACCCTGACAAGCCGTTTGAAACTCACTAAATCTTTTAAAATCTCTTGTTAAAATAAAAGGGAGTAGCATTTTGTTTTAGGACTGGCTTGAAAGGTTGCAATTTAAGAGATGGGTAGAGGATAATTTTGGTTTTTAACTTCATTGGCAATTTCTGAGATTTATGTGAAGCAAATGGCCCAATAAGTTGTTTTAAATAGAAAATAAATGAAAACAGCATTTTGGGAGTTGAAAATGTGGGAATTTTATATATAAGTAAATAAGAAAGGAAATATTTGCACTCAGTTTTGGTTCTGGCATATCACAAAATGCCCTGGATTGGAAGGGACCTTAAAGCCCATCCAGTGTCACCTCTGCCATGGGCAGGGACACCTCCCACTGTCCCAGGCTGTTCCAAGCCCTATCCAGCCTGGCCTTGGACACTGCCAGGGATCCAGGGGGAGCCACAGCTGCTCTGGGCACCCTGTGCCAGGGCCTCCCCACCCTCACAGGGTGGAATTCCTTCCCAATATATCATCTAAACCTATTCTGATTCTGTTTGAAGCCATTCCCCTTTATTGTGTTACTTCATACTCTTGTAAATATATATCTTTAAATCCTTTGGTTGTCAATGGATTTCATACTTGTGGTGATGACTTTCATTATTAGCCCATTTCAGAAGGAATAAAGAAAGGGTCATGTCAGCTATGTTGAGGTTTTGTAATCTCCTGGTTGTCTGAAGCTTTCAGCATTGGTGGTACATCATCTCTCACCCATCTGAAAATCTGGAGTTCTTAACCCTTGTTAAAGTAATGAGTTGTGTTCCCGAAAGCTGGGCAGGGGATAGCGTTGGGTTGATATTCAGAACTGGTCTGTTCTTGGACAGAAGCTTTTTTGCTGTGTCCCAGTACAGAAGTAGCATATTTTTATCTTCAAATGTTATGTGCCACTCTTGGTTGTATTATTTAAGATGATGGAAGGGTGTTACATAGGGGGGAGCATTTGAAGAAAATCGAGTATCTTGATGTGGTTGCTTGAGCAGGCTGGCAGCTGTGCTTGGGCTGAATTTAGCTGTGAAGGTGTAGAGTGCCTGGGTGGGTAAAACTTTCTGGGCAAGATATTATGTATGAGGATGGTTAACCCCAGGCTCTCCAGCTGTTGGCATTTCCAAGCAGTTAAAAATAAGCTGTTAAATAAGTGGAAGGCTCCTGGGACCGCATCATGCAGAGATTTCGGTGCAGCCCTTGCCCTGTTTGGTGTGAGGGGCTCGATGGGACTCACTGTCAGCTGTCACTTGTCAAGTGCTGGTGGAGGTTTTTAGTCTCAATCTGAGGCATGCTATTTTTATTTTGGCATTTGGCCACATGGACACTTTTCATACAGGTTTTTGGGAAGCCTCTGAAACAGCAGCTAGCTATAGCAATCTGCTTTCTGGTCATCTCTTGCTGCCTGTAAATCCCTGACCCTGAGGACCTACTGTTTTCTAAACTAAGTCCTAGCTGTTTTCTTAGTGTTTCTGAGATGCTGAGAGATCCAAGGATAACAATGTGGATTCCAAAACTTACTGCTGTGTAGGAACTGTGGTACTGGAAGCTGCCCCAAGAAGTGAGGGAGAAATCCAAAATTTAGTCCTCTGACTATATGCAGGCATTACTTTTATGCTTTGTAAATGCCTTCTGGAGGAATTGCTCTAGCTGTGCAAAGTGGCCTTTGCTTTTCATAGTTAACCAATGGCATTGTTACCATCTGAAACCCAAATTCTTTGCTCCTGCACCAGATGCAGCCCCACAGGCTATGAAATGTTGAAGCATTTTACGAAGCGCTGCCTGGCTTTGAATTCCAACCAGGGCATATCCAGCCAGGTCATCGCTCCGAGTTGTTTACAGTCCCAGGAGCTGTGGCAGCTCACTGTGTGTTTACAGGGCTTTCTGCTGCTTTCTGTTTAACTCCTACACGCACACAAATCAAAGCTTTTGCTCAGGCTTTGAAAGCATTGAAGCTTGGGAAATAACTGCAGCCCTGCAAAGGTGTGCTGAATTCACCTCTCTAGAGAATTCTGGCATGCTGGAACACCTGTACAAATGGAAATAAGGACCAAAGTGTTATTTCCTAGCCTTTCCTCCCTGCACAAGCCCCTCTACCCCAATGCCATGCGGTAGCTGTACTTATAGCTACATGCAGCATTAACTGTCAGCTGTATTTCACAAACGTTTTGTTTTAGAGACTCAGGTTGGCTTAGGAATCTTTCCAGTGGCCGAGGCGATGCTATGTGATGCTGAAGCCAGCCCCTGCTGTCCCCCCATGCAGGTGACCTGATGAAGAGCGCGTCGGCGGAGTTTGCAGATGACCCCTGCTCGTCGGTGAAGCGCGGGAACATGGTGCGGGCAGCGCGCGCCCTGCTCTCCGCCGTCACCCGCCTGCTCATCCTGGCTGACATGGCAGATGTCTACAAGCTGCTTGTTCAGCTCAAAGTTGTAAGTGTGGGGCTCTGCTTTGCCTGGCACGCCAGGGATGCTCTGCCAGGTGCCCGCTGTGTGTGTGACCCCATGGGGCGTGCGCTGGCAGTGGCTCCCTTCTGCAGTGGGGGGGGTCTGGGGTTTTTTCCTCTCAGCGGAATGTGTGCAGTGGGCGTGTGTCACTCATTTTTATATCAATGTCAGTAGCTTTTGACGTTGAGCTGCACTCTGTTCTGAACTTTTAGTACAAAAACTAACTGAGCCCTGGTCTGCAGCTGCAGATGAGAGCCAGCCCTTTCATCATACAGAGTTTGGCTTTCTTATAATGAGTACTCCTTTGCAGCTACCAGGGGTGAGTAGCTTCGGCAGGCAAAATAAAAATGAAAGTGGACTGAGGAAGCCTTTCCTTCCCATGAGCAGCAGAGTGGCTGAGTGGTTTGTGCAGAATTTGAAGTGAAATTACATTGGATACTGGGTCTTCCCTTGCAAACGAGCTTTGAGGACTCTCCTTGTGCCCTTTGGCCACTGCTGTGGCTCTGCCAGGGCCCTGGACTCCTTCATGCTCTTTCAGATGTGTGTACTTGACTGTCTCTGGTACCTGGTGACTATGAAATAGTAGCTAAACACTGTATCTTATTAGCCTTAAAGTGTCTCTCTCCAAAAAAATAACAGGGGGCAGAGGAAGATTGCTTTCTCTGTCTGCTATGAAATACATTCTGAACTACTTCCTGATCTGTGGATTGTATTGCTTGGAAAAATATGTGAATATATATTCTTTTAGGTGGAAGATGGTATCTTGAAACTAAGAAATGCTGGCACAGAGCAGGACTTGGGTATCCAGTACAAAGCCCTCAAACCAGAAGTGAACAAGCTTAACATAATGGCAGCCAAAAGACAACAGGTATAGTGTGACCACTTTCTTCTGTACATTAATTCTTACTTTTCCAAAATAAGGTGGCCTTGCTGCTCTTGGACAGTGCCTATTCTGTTAATACTTTTTGCTTAATTTTTTTACATTATTACTGAGTACTTTATGTTGTGCCCTGCCATGTTTAGGAACTGTGAGCTTGCCTGGTAAGCAAGAAAAGTCTGCTTAGCTGTAGGGCGCTGCTTCTGGTGGCATTTATTCATAGTAGCATTTGTTTATGTCAGTGTTTTAGTGCACTAATGACATGCTGCTGCCCAAGAGCTGCACTTCCCATTTTGAAGCAGTGTGGGTGTGGATGAGGACAGGGAGCTGAGATGTGTCCCAGTCCTGGGGCACTCTTCAACGACTTTGTTGTTGTTGTTGTTCATGCAGATGGACTGAACATGTCCACATGCACAGGGAGCAAAGGCCATGGCTGGGCACAGCTACAGCTTCCCAAGGAAGTGAGTGGTGCTGCTCACTGGTCTTGCACTGAAATGTCCATTGAAGGAGGGGTTTAAATTCCTGTTTGTTATGGGTATGTTCTATGTTTGGATAGCTTGTGCTTAGCCTTAAATTGCGTGTGAAATTTGTTTTGTGCAACAGCGCTGGTGTGACTCATTCTTGTGTAGTTAAGTTTCAGAAGAAAGCAGAGGTGTGGGCAGTTTAAGTTATCAGAAATAGCATAATTCTTCTAGAGCATTTTTTGCCTCTTTGCTCCGTAGGTATATACAAACCAAAACGGCTTATGCACCTCTGACACTGCTTGGGTTTTTTTGCACAGATTTGTCTTAGAAAATAAGCTGGGTACAGTCAAAAAGGGATTGCCAGTTGGTTATGTATCTCAAATCTGATTGCAGTAAATGGGAGTAGGGTTGTGATGGCAATGCAATAAATGCTCTAAAACTGCTTTGTGATGAATTGTTCCACGCTATGGGAAGTGGTTTTACAAAATCGGTAAATCTCTATGCCTGCTTGGAGTGCCCTCCCTGCTCAGTGTGTACCTTACAGAGGTCACCTATTGCCCATTCATTTTAGAGAGTCTGACAGAATTTTTTTCCTTTTTCTCAGTAAGGCAATCCTTGTCTTTTCACTGCCTCTTTGTCAGATTTAAGAGGTAACTTTGAAATGCTGCTACTGCTAATAACTGTGGTTGTTCCTCCTTTTATAAACTTACTGCTTGTGCTGGAGTCAGAGGCTTTATCTGATCATGGTGCTCTATTCCAAAACAGAGGTGATGGTGCTTTAGAGAATTACAGCACAGAGTGTTTGGGAAAAGACTTATGGACTTGTTCACTAATCTTGAATTAGTGGTAATTACAGTCATTGGATTAATTTTGTCTCACAGGCGGTGAACAAGAAGTTGAATGAGATGATATATTTGTTCTTCTGAAATTAAGTACCTGAGTCTCTTGAGGAGAGTAAACGCCATCTTCTAGGTGTGATTAAAGAAAACATTCTGGTTGTGAGCCTGGGAGTTTAAATTAAAGATGATCTTGCTTCTCATCCTGCAAGTCGGGACAGCTTTTAAAATGCTGGTCATCTACTGCAGAGGAACAAAAATCCAACATCAGATTTTGAACTGTGGTGTTGTGAATTGCCCTGCAGTTGTTTTTTGGCTTTATGAAGCTGTCATGTTTTGCAATTAGTTGAGCCCTTAAGGACAGGAATACTCAGCAGACAGATTTGAGGCAAAGAACCTGCCTGTCCTTTGAAGATGTGGGGAGACAGTGTATGGATGTTGAATGTGGGCAGTGCTCTCAAATGCTTTTTTTCCCTTTAACTTTCCTAACAGGAGTTGAAAGATGTGGGTCACCGCGATCAGATGGCGGCAGCCAGAGGAATCCTGCAGAAGAACGTGCCCATCCTGTACACGGCATCCCAGGCCTGCCTGCAGCACCCCGACGTGGCTGCCTACAAAGCCAACAGGGACCTGATCTACAAACAGCTGCAGCAGGCGGTCAGCGGCATCTCCAACGCTGCCCAGGCCACTGCCTCGGACGATGCTGCCCAGCAGCAGGGCGGGGGTGGAGAGCTGGCCTACGCCCTCAACAACTTCGATGTGAGTTGGAACCTTGCTGTGAAAAACCCCTCTGGCTCTCCTGTTTGTTCACCTGGTTTGTTAGCCACAGCTGGCTTTTATTGATATTGCCTGGAAGATCATTTCCTACTGAAGTGCAACAAGTTGAAGGCAAAGTAGGCTTTTTTTAAAAAAGTCATTTTCTAAACTAGGGTTGATGGAATATAGAAAGTTATATACGTGTAGTTCTTGGTGATGGAAGGCTGTCAAGTTAAACTAGCTCTGAAATAGCAGTTAGCCTACTGCTACATTAGATGATTTGTTTGAAATTGATTATTTCATTATATATTTATGTAATGTATTCTTGGAGGTGACAGAAGTGATTTATTAAAAGTGAATCATGTATTTGGAATTGCTGAAACTACCTGTTGAGAGGAACATGAAGTGGGAAGTTTTAATATGATCTTTGGCTGGAAATGAAGTCATTTCACACTGATATGTTGTACTGATCTGTCATGTTATTTATCTTGCATTCAGCACATTGCTGAGGACAGCCATGCATTTTTACTGAGATCGCTTTCCTTCTGAAGCCGGGATTCGGTGTCTACCTGATTGAGCTTCTGAATTTTAAACATTGTAGCACTAACTAACTGAAGCCATCACTCAAAAGGCATTTGATAGTTGTGATTTTGCCAGATTTTGCTCAGCTTCTCCTTTTTGCTCTTACCGCTCTCGTTCCTCCCTTTCTGCCACGTGTATTTTGCCAGGATAAAGTTCTGTTTTAGTTCTCCCTGTGCTTGGTGGAAAGCCTTTCCCTGTGATCTCTTGGGTAACAAGAGGATGTCATGGCTGTCTTGATCTTTGTGACTGGTTTCAGTTTTGAGTTTGCCTTTCTGAAATTCCATCAGATGCTCAGTAAGCCTTCAGAGTGTGCCTCAGGTTAGCCCTGAGGGGCTGCAAGCTCTCACAGGTACCTGTGGGAGGGGAAGGCAGCCTTACAGCAGAAGCAAAATGTCAGGGGCTGGGAATGAAGCAATTCAGTTCAGGTTTGTGGATTGGCTTGTACAGCTTAAACCAGCTAATGGAATTTCTGATAAATCACCCTATTTTACTATATAAACTCTCCAATATACAGTTGCAAACTACTTTTTGAGTGTTGCAGTTTACATTAAGCTTTTTGATCTTTTAATTCCACTTTGTGAGGCTCTCTAATAGCAACAGTGCCTGATCAGCAGGCCAGCTTCACGATAGCTTTGTCTCATCCCTGCCAAAGGAGGCTGACAAAACAAATGTGTTGAGGTTCTTGGCAGATGTTATCCCTGTACTTCATTTCCTGCTACTGCTTGAGTGTTATTACACTCCTGTAATAGAGGCTTTGAGCACACATGCCCCCAGATACTCCAGTGATGGTAAAATATGAAATGGCTACCAGAAGATAACAAGCTGATTGTTATCTCTCTTTTTTGGTGGTGCAGTTCTGGAGTGGTAGCATACTGCCATTTTATTAGCCCATGGCTAAAAGTTTCAGGAAGAATGAGGAGGGAATGTGTTGGAGAGCACATGCCATGTTTTCATCCTGCTGTGATGTGCATGGTTACTCCACAGGGATATGAAATGTGCTGGCTGGCAGGAGGATGTGGTTATGACATGGCTGCTGAGGTTAGCTTGAGTACAAACTGAGAAAATTCCCGTTTCAAAAAGCTTTGGGACTTCTTTTAGAAATAACAAATTCCACCCCTGAAATAACCTAATGAAGCCCTAAACAAAGGACCAAACTGTGAAATGGCCAAATTATTTTTCTTTATTAAATTACAGACCTAGTCAAACAAATCACCTGAAAGTACTCAAAGGTGATAAATACTGTGCAGCTTCTTCCTGGGGAGTTTCCATGGATGATGGTGTTGGCCCCTTGAGAGCAGATACATCAGTGCTGCTGTTTCAGCCCTGAGTCTCCTGGTATGAGCTGTGCTTGCTAATGCTCTGGCAAGAGAAACCTGTGGTAATTTTAATTATGAAATTGATTTCTGTGTGGTTTAAAACCTTTATGTTGTTGTTTCACTTGGAGAATTTTTGAGAATACAGTTGTGTTTACCTGCCTAACACTGAAGAGAGGAAAGACTCTGCAAAGTAGGGCAACAGATCACAATACATAGAGCTAATTTTGGATGTTTGTTTTCTTGTTCCTGATGGGATAATTATATCTGACAGGTTAACTAGTGAAGGCCCATCCAAATTGACATGTCATTAGGAAGAATTCTGTACTTTGAACCTTATTTTTGCTGGCACATTTGATTTTTGCCATTCATATAACAAGGCTTCCTATGGCCAACTTTTGTTTCGCTATCAAAGCAGCACAAGAAATGAGTAGCAGTATAGCCTGCTGGGAAACCTCTCTTGGTAATTTTACAAAACTACTCATGAAAATCCTCCTCAGTGCCAAAATGGTGTCATTTGCCTCTTAATGCCTGATCAGGGGGTTGTGTGCATGACTTAACAGTAATGTACTGCTTTGATGCCTTGGAGTGGCTACCTAGAACAGAGGCTACACAAGATTAAGAGAATAAAAGTAGGTTTTTATTGAAGGCCTTCAACAAATACACCTTGGGCAGTCAAAAGCCTCCGAGAGAGGCTACACCCAAGATGGACAACAGTCACAGATTTTCCAGACAATTATAAGTTTGGTCCATTTACTTATCAAGGGTTAATCCGCCCATCAGTTTCAGGTAATTAAGTCATTTACTCCAAGTTTGCCCCCCCCCAATTCGCTGTCGTTTACATCTCTCTGGGCCTGAGACAGTGAGTTGTCCTTGAGTTTGAGGCCCAGAGAGGAATTATTTTGTCTGACCAAAATGGGAGAACAGTAGCTAACATTCTATAAGGAGTTCTAGAATTATTTGCTAAAGCACTACAGATTTTGAAAAACATAGAAGCTAAATCCTAAGGTATCACTTGGGCTGGTGACTGATTTGCAGAACTTTTTCTCTTACTAGAAACAAATCATTGTGGACCCCTCGACGTTCAGCGAGGAGCGGTTCCGGCCATCCCTGGAGGAGAGGCTGGAGAGCATCATCAGTGGGGCAGCCCTGATGGCCGACTCGTCCTGCACGCGCGATGACCGCCGCGAGCGCATCGTGGCCGAGTGCAACGCCGTGCGCCAGGCCCTGCAGGACCTGCTCTCAGAGTACATGGGCAATGTGAGTATCCCGCTCTGCTGGCTCATTCTGGGGGTGTAACTCCATGGGGTCAGCTAAAATATGGAACTGAAGGTCCCTCAAAGCTGGTTTGTTCTGTCCCAAACAGAATTTGAACAGTAGCAAGTGGTCCTGAAAGGTTTGTCATGAGGTAGGATGAAACCAACTTAAATCACCAATGATACTTACCTAAAAATTGATCTCCAGTCTTCCGAACAAGTGTTATTATCAGAAAGTGTTAACCCTACAAGTGTTATCCTCAGAAAGTGTTAAGCCTTTGGTGCTGCTTCTATTTCGATTTTATGACTGTTGATACTGTTTTGTAGAGAAATTCAAACATCGGTTTCCGTAAGGTAACTGGGCTTATGCAAAAAGTTCTACTCACTTCTGTTGACTCTTGGAAACTTTAACTGTGCCATCGTTGTAGGTGAAAGCATGAATTGTCAGAATCATGTTGATTATTGTTGCTACTCAGTTTGAGTAGAAGTGATGTATGAAGTTAAATATGTAGTAAAAAATCTGAGAGCAGTTTGGTGTAAATATAGGGCTCTGGGCAGTTCTTTTCCAGTGTTTAGGCACTGAATGTGCATGCAGTGTTTGAAGCCTGAGAGTGTTGGAGTAAGTGTCATGTCATGCGGATGAGCTTCTGCATTTGAGGGCATCATGGTGCAATACTGGACTTTCTTCCCCTCCATTACCCCTTTGCTCTTGTTCCAGTGGGTTTTAAGCTGAAGAACTTGCTGTGTTGAGAGGTGAGATCAGGATATCACAAGATTATAGACTATATATAATTGCTAAACTCCAATATTGTTAAAGTTGATTTTAGAAATAAAGTTGCAGAAATGGCAACAACTTAAGCAAAGCGTGTGGCTTGTAGCACTGTGGCAAATAAAATTATCTGAAGAAATCTCAATGGGAGGAGGTGAAGTCTTTTCATGCTTTTGGACTTGTTTGAGGTGTTCAGAGATATCTTTTTTAGACAGTAACACTTATTTAGGAACCTTGCTGCGTTAGGTACCTTACCTTCAAATCTTTTGGCCAAAATGATTTCAGCATAGAGTAAAACTGGTCCAGGGGCTGCCATGTGTGGTTTGGGGTGGTGGAATTTGGACAATAAATGCACTGTGTGGTACAGAGAAAGGAAAACAAGGATTCCTGTTTACCAAAGAGAAGGGCAAAGTAATTGAACTAAACTGAAAGGCAAGTCTGATGTAGCCTGGGGGCTGAGCTAGGTATTCATGTAGTCTGTCTTAATTGCTTGTGAAAGTAGCTTGTGCTCAGCATTGACATTTTGTAGAACTTCAGACTGCAGCTGGGAAGCAAAGCACAGAGTTGTGCCACTCAAAACTCCTTTGAGCAGGGTGTTTTATGAGTCTATGAAGCATCAGCAATAATCCTTCAAATGTGCTGCTGGATTGGATGGAGCCCTGTCAGCACAATTCCGAGTGGAGCAGCCACCAAAGGATAATTATACATGTGCCAGAGGTAAATGCTCGGTCTTGCATGGAGGAGTTGGTGGCATTTGTCTCATTCAAAGTTGGTCAGTAGCTGTGTGAGAGTGCAGAGCTTTGACTTCCTCTCACAGCACTGTCTGTCCTCCTCCTCAGCCATGTGCTTTTGTCTCTGATAGGCAAGTTAAAGTAGTCATGTTGCGATGGAAAGAATGTATTCCCTCTGTTATCTCCTTTAACACATTGTGAAATTAGTGGAGCATACTGCATTTTTTAAAGTCACTTATGATTGTAGACAGTGTAGTTGGGGAAATGAGATTAGAAATTCAGTGAAATGGAGTGGAAAAAGCAATTGATAAATTATGGTGAAAATGTGGGATGGTGTGTAAAAATCCATACTGTAAACCCCTCTGTGATTAAGCTGAGGAATGACTAATAGTTGGGAATCTAAACAGTGAAAATGGTTTGATACATCGGCAGGAAGAGTAGGGATGTGCTGACTTAGAGTAGCGGCAGAGGAAATGTCATTTCATGTATATGTATGATATACCCACTGCTCCTGGGATGCTTTCCTCCAGTCTCCCTTTGAAGGAGGAAGTGAATTGGGCATTAAATCTGTTAATTGCACAGCACTTGCAGTGCATCGTAAATCCTATCCAAGTGCTAGAGTAAGAAGTATTTATTGGCCAAGTGTAAAAATTCAGAGAAGATTGGATGAGGAATACACTGGAAAGGCAGAAGCACAGGACTGTCTTGAGGCAGATTTCCTTTTTAACTTTAAATGCCTTCTCTTCAGTGACTTCCTGTAGCTTTTGGGCTTTCTTTCTAATCTCTAGCAATAACAAGACTGTTTTCTAGACAGTTTATAACTCAAAGTTTAGTGGTTTGGACCCAGAGTTAACTGTTTCTCTGTGCCTGTCCTTGAAGGCCTGTAAGTCTGGAAGCGTTGGTGGCTGTGTTATGGAGTGTGGCAGAAGTTTTTAGTTGAATAACAGTTTTTGGCACAAACTGAATTGTAGGATCTCTTGACCCCCATTGCATCTGCTGGCATGGTGATGTATCCTGTGATTATGCCCTTAAGAGAAGGGCAAGATTTGCTTGTTCAGTACTTTGTTACAGAAGTTTGAATCCCCTTTTTCTTAAATTGGTGTATGTATGATTTCCTTTTTCATCTTGCATGACTTCTCTTGCCATTTTCAAGAGCAGCTTGGTCATACTAAATCTTTTACATCAAGGCCAGCATCCTGTCAGACAGTAGTCAGTAGTGGATCCTACAAGCAGAAGGACAGGAACAAGAGCTTGTTCTTACAATTATCTTACTCCAGCAATTTATCTTACCCCGGTTGTCCCCCCCAGTGCTGGCAGTCTGCAGCTCAGGGAGTTCTGACCAAGCTGGACTTACCAAGCTTGAAAACGGCAAGAGAAGTCATGCTAGTGTCAGGAGTCTGTTTCTGTGGATGTTAAGTGAGATGGGCTTTCATTACCTGTGTCTGCTGAACTTCATCAGACACTTCATGACCCAGCCTCTCAGTTTATAAGCTACTTTCTTTGAGATCCTGACTGTTCATCCCTTAATTGTAGCATCTGATTCTCTGGCTTTTCCCTCTCCTCTTCCACTTCGCCTGGGGAGAGCTATTTTCCATTATGGCTTTTGCTAACTTCTCACAATTCCAACAGAAAATAGTTTTCCTTTTTAAACTTGCATTGCAGATCCCTCTTGGATTGAAATAGCATGGATGCCTATTTGCATTTGGGTTTTATTACTTGGAGTAAGCTTGATTCTTGCTGCTGGTGCTGAATGGCAGAGCTTGAAGGGGAAGGCCTAAATTCATTATCGATTCTGAGTAGTTTTGTAAAAGCAGAGTAGTCCAGGGTCTTGGTTCTGGGATCAACTGCCTGGAATACAGTAAATTGACCACATCAGTTGTAGTTGAATTTGTAATATATCTCACAGATGGCAAGACCCAGATCTCTGTATGATCTGTGGCAGTCAGGCATTCTTGGTGTCTATTTTATTAATTAAACGAAGAAATTTTAAAGCATATTTGATTTTAGGTGAACATTGATTCCAGACTTAGGCAGGGCGAGAGGGCAGAGCAAAGCATCGAACTGAATGATGTCAAGATTAATAGCTCAATCAATGAAGAAGTTAGTAAGAAATATCAGAAAATACAATGGAAACAGTCTGTTGGGTCTAACTGCATGATCTTGTGTGGGTACATGTTGACGTGTTGCAGTTTGCTCCAAATAAAAAGGATGAAGCTGTATGTTTTTTGACCCTGCTACCAGTTTATCCTGGTGTTGCCTTTGCACTGGCAGCTGCTGAGATTATTCTCGTGCTGTAGGTACAGCCAACATCCTGCTTTTCTGTACTACTCAGCTCTGCCTCAAAGTTAACGTAACTCCAATGAACGCTACATGGATAGCTAAACTACTGAAATGCATTAAAAAAATCTCCAGTGAGCTGACAGCTGAAAAATTTCTGTATTTGAGAAATAAGAAAATGTGTCACTGACACAGGAATCCACAAACTTTGTTGTGACAGGTATGTGCTCTGTGCTGTAACCCTCTGGGTGTCATTAGCACAGGACTTGGGCAGCTTGCCTTGCTGTCAGCTCTGTGTTACACATGGCAAACCCTGGATTTGGTGCCTTTGAGGCCAGGCTTTGAAGGGGTTTGGGGTTTAGCGGGGTAGAAAGCACAGGCCATACCCTGGAAATGTAACCAGCAGTTTCCAGCATGCTCTCAGTGTGCCCTGAACCTGTAGAAGACATCAGCTATCTGACTGACATGTAAGACTGGAAATAAAAGCTTCCTTAAGCTTCTGACAGTCAATTTTTACTGCCCGATGCAGGAGCCCTGGGGCTGGAGACAGTTGGGCTCCTTTCCATGAGCCAGCAGTAGTCAGAGGTTGAGTATGCACAGGGAAGTGCAGAGAACTCTCACTTTAAGTCTATTCTGTACCCCATCAATTTCTAATGCGTTCAGCTCCTCTTTCATGCACACACCAGTAACTCAGCTGTGTACCAGCAGAAACATTGTCAGGAATTGTAGTTTGGCAAGTGCGTAATGCGGGCTCAGAGCCCCATTGTGTACCACATGCTCTTGTACAATAAGATCCCTTGTTACTACATTTGGAAACGATAAATCATGTTACGTAAAGTAGCCTGACAGGTCCCATTTCAATGGGAATTTTAATGCTTTCATATTAACATTCTGACTGTGTCCTTGACTGTCTGGATTGCATTAGAGGTGCTTGGCAGCAAATGGAGAAAAGCCATTGGGAGCTGGTTCAGAGCAGGCATTCCAGGCACACATCACTTCAGGATGGCTTTTTATTTTCCCTGGTTTCCATCTTCTCTTTGGCCTCAAGTGTTTGAGCACCACAGCAGGGTCTGTTTGGGGGTGGGGGTTGTGTTTCTTTTTTTGTTAGATTTTAACCTAACCTATGCTGGTTTGGCACAACTTGAAGGTGAGGGAGGTGGCTGAGGCCAGGCTGTGGCCCTGCCTCTGCCTCAGGGAACTCTTGCAGGCCAGCATGTTTTGGATCTCGAGGCCTCCAGAGAAGGTCCCAACACTGCTGGATTTCGACCTGGTGGACCCATAACTTGGTAAATGCTTGGTTTGCACCCTTGTGTCTGTGTTCAATGCAGTTAGGGGAATGTAATACTCCACACAAGTGCTGTTTCCTCAACCTTAATTGCACTATTTTACTTTTCTCTGCTAAGCTTCTCTGAGAATCTCTGATGCTTGGAAGTGATTGGGCAAGAAAGTGTCTGGCTTATCTATTCAATATCTGCTGGGAGAAATCATTTGTCTTCAGAACTACCAGCAAAGGATATTTCTACTCCTGACACACTTGCAATTTACAGAATGGAGATGTGTTTTCATGATGAATTTGCCTATTAATAATGTTGATCCACAGCTTTGTATTCCCATCAAGGATCCAAGCTTGGAAAGAAACATGTGAATTTTCACATGACTGTAAAATTCATTTGTAGCAAGTATCTGTATACTGAAAAGGCTCTTGCATAGCCCTTTTAATGAAAGCATCTGTTTCTGTGGGAATAGATGTGAATTAAAATGACACACTGATCTGTGTTGATGATAAAGATGCTGATAAAAATTCTGCCTTGAGATAATCTACAATTTCTTTTTCAATATTGTTTGTCAGTTTAAGATGCCTGAATGCTGACGTGATGGATGTGGTTTGAAAGCCTGGATGGGTTTTCCTGTCATGGACTTTGCTGCTCAGTAGAGAACTGTTATGCTGGGCCCTAATTTCCATAGACATTATTGCTTTGACAAAGATGCTGCTTTTAAAACAGAACATTTCTGAAGTGATAAGAGTTTTAAGTTTAGTGCTTACAGGCTGCTTTAGAATAAATATTTCAGCATTATTGGAGTGAAGCCAGATGAAGATGGTGAGAGCTTCACACTGTGTCAGTCAGGCATTTTTGGGCTACAGAATCAAGCTTCCAGGTGTTCACCCAACACCGTCTTGGTTTGGGACTTAGTATGGGGTTTTCAGATGTTCTGGTGCCTTCTGTTTCTTAGGGAGTAATACAAGGAATTACTTGTAAGTAATACTTACGGAATTTAAGAGAAGTTCTTAAGAGTCCAGCTCATGCAAAGTTCTGTGTGCCTTGTCATCTTTGGGTTTTGAAGCCCTTCAGTCTTCCCTGCCACTCTCAGTGGTTTCCCTGAGCTTGTCCCAGTGTTGATGTGGAATTGCTGGTTTAGAGACCCCAAAAATCTCAGGGTGCCCAGCCCCAGAGGGGGAGGGAGGGCAGCATATCTGGGCTCCAGCTGTGTGCCCTGGGTGGGGGCACACGCCAGTGCAGCTGTTGATGCCAGGGGCACAATTTGTAAGTCCTGGATGGTTTTCCAGACCCAAGACAGATTTTGTGCTGTGCAGATTGCATCTCTTAAAGAAGCATATGGCTTGCTGAGTGCCTCATGAGAGAATCCCAGCAAAGTCCAGCACTCACACCTCAGGTCTGGTTCCAATAGGAGTCTAGGAGTCTCTTGAAGTCTTAAATCACTGCTGCCCCCATCCACTGCCTTCAGCCTTTGCTGCTTGTTTGGTGCAGAGCTGCCAGTGAGAACTCTTAAATTGAATAGATTTGACAGCAGCTGGGGCTTGTTCTGAACTGCCTAATACAGCAGAACTCACCCTTGCAGCCTTTCCGTGCTTTGCAGCATTTTTGTTACAGACTCTTAATGTATGTAAAAGAAGGAAGGTGCTGCCCTCCTTTACAGTGCTCACTCTAGCCAGCTGTGCAGCAGCTCTAGTGCTGGCTCTGAAGAGGAATTGAGTCCTGTGGATACTTTGAGTGGCAGTGAGGGCTCTCATCTACTTGGTCCCTCCTTTGCTCCCTCAGCCTTTGGTTTTGTGTTGGTGAAACATGTGGGTTTTCTTTTCTTGTCAGGCATGTGTCCATCTCCAATGTTAACACATTCTAATCTTATAATAATGCATTATAAATCTTGACCTTTCTTGATCTCATGTTGATCAAATAACGTTTAAGATTGGTGCAGGGAAAACTTGCAACAATAATGTGTACACCCTTGTTTGTGATACGGAGATTGGCATTTTGCAATGTTTTACTTTCCTTGAGCTGTAAGTGGTTTTACATAAATACACTCTAATACTCTGCACGGATTCTGCTTTAACATTATGGTTTATGGCTTAATTCATTTGAATTCTACTGTTTTGTAGGAAAATATTTGAACTTTATCTGCCTACATAAGATCAAATATGTAGTTACCCCTAATGTAGCTCCATCTGGTGATACTTGAGTAGTCTCTCATATTCGAGGAGTATGGATGGAATGGAGCATGTAAGTTTGCACAGTGACTGCTGATCTGTGGATAAACAGTCTTTTAGCCTCCAGCAGGATCATGCTCTCAGTGTGCAGAAGTATTACACACACAACTGGGCTTTTCAATTCCTCTCGTAGGAGGAAAGGGATGATGGAATTATTACAGAGCTGGAATACCACAGTTCTTGCATTGCAACAATGTACTCTCAGGTCCTCAACTTCTCCTTTTTCTTTTGCCTTGATCTACTACAAACTCTGGATTAAGTTCCATCTGCAGGATGGGATTCAGGAGATAATGAAGGGAGAGAAGGGGAACAGTCAATGTCAATGTACACATCCTGCCCCTGTGGCTGTGTGGTACCCCTTGTCTTCTCTCCAGTGCTCCCATGACATGCAAAACCTGTTGTACTCTTCTATTTTTTCCTTGCCAATACCTCTGTATCTTTTTTACGGTTCCTGCTGCAAGCATTAGAGGTCTTGATGGAAACCAGGATATTCTCTTTTGGATGTGGTGTTTATTATCCAGACTCTGCTCTTGTTTAACCTGTTTTATCCTGTGTAAGAAAGCTGATGTTCTGTAATGCTCTTAATGTGTCCTGGAACTTCAGACCTCCTTTGTCCCAGAAAGTCAACAGAATCAATACAGAATCAATACAGAATAATTAGCATTTGTGGCTTATCCAAATAGTGGCAGCCCTCTGGATTTAAATAGAGGCAGAAGAGTGACTTAATCCTTCTCATGTCTGAGAAAAGGATGAGGCTTAAGCTGCATCTTGGAAAGCTATTGAAATGGAGGAGAGAACTTTGGCTGCCTTCTGGCCTACTCAGGGACACATTCCTTTAGCAGGAAGGATAGGAGTCTGAGGGGAAGCAGCAGAGCCAGCTTGTGTATGGCAGGGTTAAAAACCTGCTCAGGCTATCTGAAAACACTTCATGACTTTGGAGACTGCATACTTACAAATTATTTTTGCTTAACAGGCATTCTAGGAGAGTAGTTTCCTTATAATAACAGCAGCAAAGCCAGAGGCTGTCAGGCCAGGAGCTGCCTTGCCAAAGGTGGGCTAAAAGGTGCATTTTTCTCAGCACCAATTAAAAAAAGCACTGGCATTGAGCCACAAAGGGAAAACCAGGGCATGCACAAAATTAGCAGTAGGCAGTGAAGAAACAAACCCAGATGATTCTATGCAATCTTTCACAAATACCTGTGTCTTCCACAAATGGAGGGTGTTTTTCTTTATTGCGTGTGTCAGAGTGAATGCAAATATTGTGGGATGTGCAGCCACTCATGAAGTATCAACTCCACTGTGTTCCTGGTAACCTCTGCCTGTCAAGAAACAAGGCTTTTGCCATTCATTGGGTGCTCCACTGCTGCCATATGTGGCCAGTATTGCAACAATGGCTAAAAAAAAAAGCTAAACTAAAAGCTAAAAAAACTGCTTCTCAGCTCAGAATCTCTTTGATATGCCTGAGGTGCTGTCAGCTGTGGTTTGCTGAATGTGATAACATGAATTGACATTATCAGTTACTTTCTGAAACCTGCGGAGTGATCTGGGGAAATGAAGCCTGCTGCTTCACAGGGGGAAAAAGGCTCTGAAAACAGAAGGTTCTTGGTTTGATTGGTTCAACTTTGTAGGTGTGGTATCTTGAGAGTGAAGTCTGTGGGGCACGGGAAGTGTGGGTGACATGGGAGTGACTGGACAGAGATGAGGAGCATTGTGGGGATGCAGGTGGGTTAGTCCTGGGTGCCATGACTGCTCCAGAGCATCCTTCTAGCTTGTCTTTCATCTGCTGGGGTGTAGGTAATTTATTTTGACCTTGTATTTAAAGGATGGATTCCTTAAAAAAATCCAAAAAACCCATAAAGTAATTTTTGTTGCCTTTGATTGATTGAATTTTGGAGTAAGGTTCCCACCTGCAAGTGTGGCAGGCAGCTTTTTTAATATAATGACAGATGAAGGTTTCGCCATGAGGCTGCACAGAGGGGCAGTTTTGGGGAATTGGAGCACTGACTATCCTAAACTCAAATTAAAATAGATACAGAGATATTAAGGAATGCTGGAGATATTCAGCAATTTCTTTGAGCCACCAATCTCATTATGTGCTTGAGACTTTAGCTATTTTTTAAAGTTTATTTTCTTCTCTGATATTACCTGCAGCATTGGTATATGATGCTCCAAAAAGCCCATTTGCTGAGTAGGAGGATAACCCAGGGACTTGTTTGTAGCACACACATTTTGTCTGGTACCTGGTGTTGGAAGTTGATGGATGTTTTTCCTTTCAGGCTTCCCAGCAGATGAATTGCAGCTGTGAATGTCAGTGGTGCGCCAGTCAGATCCCTCCATTTACATGCTGTCCCATGGTTTTTAACCCAATACTGTGCACTGCATTTAAGTATGCATTATTTTTATTCAAATCCTCTTGACAAAACCCCAGAATTAATGCAATTAATTCTGCTTGTGTAGAGGTTGAGCAACTGGCTGCATGATGCTGCCCAGGTGGCTTCTGCATCTGTGGGTTCAGATGCATTTCCCTCTTTTCGAAGGGTTTGTGTGTGTATCCTCCCCTCACCACTCAGCCTCCTGGATTGTGTAGGGAGGAATGTGAGATGTGGGGCTGGCTTCCTCTTCCCTACTTTGAACCTCTCCTTTGAGGACTCTTTTTTGAGTCATTTTGGGGCAAGAAGGTGACTGGAGAGCTCTGATGTCAAGTACAAAACAAGAATGCAGCCATATCACTTGATACTGTTCCCTTTAAATGCCAAATTTTGAATTTCCTTAGAGGCAGAATGAGTTTTTTGGGCATCTCTCCAGGAGTCAAAGAATCCAAATTCTAGAGGTAACTGGACTGAAAAAAGCCAAGAAAATGAGAAGTTAATGCAGAAATAACTGAAGGGAAAGAAGTTGAAATCCGTTCTGCCTTCTGCCTGGGCAGTTGACTCCTTTGGAGCTAATGGCCTACAAGATGGGCATGTTCCTTCCTGCAGGGCCAGGCAGGGTCTTCACCAGGCCACAGAGAAGTTGATGTTCTTGTGAGGGTGAGTTTGCAGATGTGGCTCTCTGGTAGCCACAGTTGAAGTTTCTGCCCAGGCTCTCCTGGGTGGGGTGGGCTCATGCTCCTCCCCTCTGCTGTCAGTCACAGCTTTGCTCACCCCAAGGGCTGCTCCCTGTGTGCAGGTGCTCAGGGATCTGCTGAGTGAGGAGAGCCTGTCAGGAATGTGTGTGGAAAGAAAAAGGTGGTAATTATGCAAATCTTCATGTTCTGTACCCCCCGCCCCATATGCACTCATGAAAGATTTTTCACAGTAAGTGTATGCCTCTCTGGTGGCAGATGCTGAATTCTCCAAACTTCCCTTAGATTTTTATCCCTGGTCAGTTTTGTAGTGCTATAGAAACCTATTTCCTCTATGGCCCCAAGCTGGACTTGAGGAACTCTTTTTGAAACAGCAGGACTACATCAAGTACACAGGGCCCTTGGAGTATCCCTTGGTGTTATTTCCAGTTGATTGATTATGTGTTTTGTCAACTTGCTCTATGACTTTGATTCTATTACCGACTCCCGGAGCAGTGCCTGTGTGGAAGGAAGGGTGCTTTCAGTGCTAGACTGCAGTGAAGTGTAGATTCAGTTACAACTTATTTCTTGGTGTAAAACTGAATTAACAAGCTGAGTTTTTCAGATTACTGTCTGCTTAAGTGCCTTCAATCTTCTGCTTTTTCTGTGCTAGTTTTTGCAGTTCTGTGTATTCTGTTTGTTTTGAATGTTACTTTATCATCTGTTTAATGCTAATTCAAATTGTGTATCTAATGATTTCTTTAGAAGTAGAAGCTGATACCAAAAAAAAAGTGAAATGCCTTGGCATCCCATAGCACCCAGCTTTGTTTTCTTTTCTTTTCCTGAATGCTGAGGTGAGCCACCTTCCCCCTGCACCTCAGATGTGCTGAGTGTTCCTAACTGGTTTATTTCCTTTGACATTCATTTTCTTTTGAAGAAGGGCAGCCACTTCGTATGTGTCAAGCTTGTACTGGAATTTTAAATACTTTAATGCATTCTTGTTATCTGCAAGGGTGGCTGACTAATTAGTTAGCTTAGTAAGTAATGGTTTGGTGGTGCCTCTGTGAGAAGTGAAGGCATGCACACCACGTTTCTTGCCTTTTTAATCCCCCACAGTGCCTCAGTAAGTCACTGGCTCAGAGTGAATGGAGGTGATGGGGATGAGGTTGGCTTGGTCTGAGTGCAGTCAGTGGGATCCCCCTCCTGGGCAGCCAGGGCTGCTTCTGAGCCCTTTTGGCTTCTCAGGGACTTCACCTGACTCCACAGATGCTGAACCTGCTGAGCTTCCCCAGCCCTGGGGCCCAGCACAGGAAGGACCTGGAGCTGGTGGTGATGCCTTGAGAAGGCTGACCTGGAACAGAGACTGGACAGAGCTAAGAGAATAAAGTGGATATTTATTTAAAGGCCTCAAAGGATACGCCTTGACCTGTACAAGAACCTGGCCAGGGCTACACCCAAGATGGACCCAAAATGGCCACAGAACAGACGACTGGTCATGAGGTCTCACACTTTTATAAATTTGGGTTCATTTGCCTATTGGGGTTATTTGTCCAGTTACAGCTTCAGGTTATGAAGTTCCATCCCCCTTGTTCTCTCCCCTCAGCCCTCCATTGTTTATGCTTTTTTGGGCCTGAAACTTGTAATGATTGTCCTTGGTCTCAAGCTGGAAAGGGATTTGTTTTGTGAAGTCTGTGAAGAGAACTGACTGACATTTAATATGAGGCTCAGAGCTACACACCTAGGCAGCACAGAATCTGAAAAATACGAAAGCTGAAACTTAAGGCATCACTGGAGCCAGGCCAGAGGAGGCTCCAGGATGAGCAGAGGGATGGAGCAGCTCTGCTGGGAGCAAAGGCTGGCATAGCTGGGATTGTTCACCTGCAGAGGAGAAGCTTTGAGGTGACCTCAGTGTGGCCTTGCAGGGCCTGAAGGAGCTGCAGGAAAGATGGAGAGAGACAATTTCCAAGGGCTGGAGGGACAGGACACAGGGAATGGCTTCCCACTGCCAGAGGGCAGGGCTGGATGGGATCTTGGGAATCAGGAATTGTTCCCTGGGAGGGTGGGCAGGCCCTGGCACAGGGTGCCCAGAGCAGCTGTGGCTGCCCCTGGATCCCTGGCAGTGTCCCAGGCCAGGTTGGATACTGGGGCTGGGAACAGCCTGGGAGAGAGTGGGAGGTGTCCCTGCCCATGGCAGGAGGTGGAATGAGATCAGCTTTGAGGTCCCTTCCCATCCAAACCATTCTGGGATTCTGTGATGGAGAGGAGATTCTGCTGCTTTTGCTGCTGCTGAGGCTTGACAATTAGTCAACTTTTCCTGCTGTTCCTGGTGTTTAATGCCTATTGCTTCCTGTCAAAGGCTACTTCATACCTACTTTTTCTGTTGCTGTATTGCAAGATAAGGCTGCTGAATCCCCCCCTTACAGGAAACACTTTAAAATCTGTTGCAAATTAAACCTATTTATATTTCTAATAATGAATAAAGGATACATTAATTCTAACTTTGAATGTCTTGTGACCATATTGGTAGGATTGCTTTATTATCTGTTTCTCCAAGCTGTCTTGCCAGGAGTTAGGTGGCTTTATTCCCAGATTTATAATGCATTCTCTTCCTCTTGGAAAGGGCATATGCTGCCTTGGCTCACTCTTTTTAATTTAAGTTTTGCAGAGGTCTGTGTTGTTACAATTTTAGTTCTATTTCTAAAGCCTTTTGCACACACGTAAAATTTGATAAAAACTACAATATCTCAAGGCTTTTACAGTTCCTGCAGGTGTAAACTTTAGGCTGCGTTTCGTGCTTCTGGATGTATCTATTAATTCATATAATCTGCAAAGGAAAAACTTGAGATATTACTTAGATAAGGTTGCTAATTAACATAAAAAACAACCCAGGCCTGTAAAAAAGCAGCTTCAGTGGTAGATTACTCTCCAGCCTCAGCAGCTCTCTGGTGGCTCCTGCAGAAGTGGTGTTGGGGGTTAGACTTGTTTGGTTTGTGGGTTTTTTTTTTTTCACCTATAGAATTTTTTCCCAGGAGTTGCGGGGCAACTGATTGCTGGGTGTTTGTCAGTGCTCGGTGGAACAAAGCATGGAGGCTGGGTGGAGACTGGCACTTGGCTACACCCTTTGTCTCCGGGAGTTTCCCCCCCCGAGGGGGGGGGTGGGGGGGAGACGAGGGCTGGAGGGCAGCTTCACTTTTGGTGTGGTCTGCGTCGGGAGCCGACTGGGCTGGGACTGGGCTGCCGTTGCTGCGTGAGCTTCTCACCGGCACCACCGGGATCTGATCCTGAAGAGAGCTACCATCATCTGCTTGTGTGCCCAAGAAGATCCTGATTTCTCCTTTTCCTGCCCTGCTGGAGCTGTCTCAGCCCTGTCCCACTGCCTCGGCGCTGTTTTAGAGCTGCTCTGCACCGCGGGCCCGCACTGCCCTCCCTGCCAAACATCCCTGCCCCCCAGTGACCACCGACAGAGCTCCGAACTTCACCCGATCCACCAGCCCGGGATACCCCACCGTTCCAGCTTGGTCCCTTTTTTTTTTTTTAGAGTCCCCAGAGACCAGACTGCCCCGAGTTTTGTGGGACCAAGCTCCGTCAAGATCCCTGGTTCTGTTTTCGCTATTAATTGCTGTAGTTGTCGTTGTTTGTTTGCCTTGTTATACCTATTAGTAAAGAACTGTTACTCCTATCCCCATATCTCTGCCTGAGAGCCGTTTTAATTTTCTAAATTATAATAATTTGAGGGAAGGGGATTTGAATTATCCATCCCAAGAGAGGCCCTGCCTCTCTTTATCAGATACCTGTCTTCTTTCAAAACCAAGACAAGTGGTTTGTCCCCTGATTTGGTATTCTGAGGCATTCCTCCATCCATCCTGCTTCATCCATCCTGCTTCTTCCATCTAACCGGGCATACTGGAAGTGAGATGAATTGACCTGTAGCCAAGCTTAACCAGTTGTCACTCAACAAAATCTCCTCAGGAGGAAACAACTGAAAGTGTTGACAAAATACTGGCAGCCCCACTTGAGCTCCTGGTTGTCACTCACAGCAGCCTGGGTCACATCTCACCTGGCTGCACTTGGCTGCAAGGATTCAGTATCGTTTTGATCTGGGTGCTGCAGGAAGACTCTAGGTTTAAAACAGAGCTTTCAACAGCAGTGATCCATTCCAGGGCCTGATGAGGCTCTTGTGATGTGGTGCTGTCATGCTGCTTTTCCAGCACAGGTTTTCTGCTCCTGTGTGGGCTGGGTGGCAGCCAGGGGGCTGTGGTCCAGGAGAAGGAGCAGCCTGGCTGGGAGTGCTGGAGTCCTTAGCCATGACACCTCAAAGCAGGGAGGGAGTAGGAGCATGGGATTGCAAACTGCAGGAGTAGAATGCCAGACCCGCTGCAAAATAACCCCTTTCCATCTGGAGTTGGGTGAAATAGAGACACAACACTCCTCTGCCTCTGTGTGTTGTGCAGGCAGGAACTGCCCTGGCATGGAGGTGGTGACCCTGAGATGAGTTGAGGGGGTCAGAGCATGCTGTTAATAACCCCAGGGTTTGGGGCTCCATCCCTGTGAGGGCCATTCATTTGAGAGTTGGACTCTGATCCTTGTGGCCCCCCTCCAACTCAGAATACTCTATGATCTGGGCATGCTGCTGGAAGGGGGCCTGGCACACTGAGCCAGGGCAGTCAGAGCCCTGCAGCTGGCTCTCAGCTCAGCTAAGAAACATCTTCAGCCTAATAAGAAATAGAAATCTGTGCCATTTTGCAGAAGGTTTCAGGTACATTTGCTTGGTTAATGCAGGGTCTGGTCTGGCTTGTAGAACCCCAACATCATGATGTAATGGAAACTGGGGAAACTCAGTTCCACAAGAGGTTTAGCTTGTAATGTAATATTGCCAATTTGGGTTTTCTTTTGCGCTTTTATGGAAAAGGTGTATGATGTCACAGGATGACTTTCTTGGCACCCTGGCACTTTCCTACCATTACTGATCTGTATAAATAGATATTTTTGCTTCAGTTGTAGAAATGTGCTGCAGAGGTATAGAACCTTCATGCTATGTATCATAAAACATATGCTATTAACTTTTTAGATATAAGAATAAGCCTTAAGAGAACACTGGTAAATAGGTCTTTACCTGGAAGTGGTATAAAAGTAGAACAAAATGTTTGAGAATCTGTTGTTTTTCAGACCTGACAAACAACTCTCTTCATCCCTTCCCTTCCTCCAACACACTACAGGTGCAAATAATAGTAAGAAAAAAATTACTTCTTGCTGTTGCAATAATGCTTTTTTCCCTGCAAGAAATAATACATTGGTAGCACTAGGTAGTAATTTTAAAGGTTTGGTTTCACCATCACTTAAAAAAGGACTTACAGAATCGTAGAATATCCTGATTTGGAAGAACCCACAAGGACTCCAATGCCCTGCACAGACACCCCAAAAATCACCCCTATGCATCCCTGGCAGTGCTGTCCAAATGCTCCTGGAGCTCTGGCAGCCTCGGGGCCGTGCCCATTCCCTGGGGAGCCTGGGCAGTGCCAGCACCCTCTGGGGGATGAACCATTCCTGATATCCAGCCTGAGCCTGAAGTCCAAAAAGATCGTATCAACTGGCTTTCCTCCATTAACCAGGTGGGATACCCTGTTGTGGAAGGAAATCAGGTTTAACAAGCAGGACTTTCCCCTCCTGTAGCCATGTTGGTTGTGACTGATGCCTGCATTGTCCTCCAGGTGTTTTTCAACACCTCCCAGAATAATCTCCGTAAACTTTACTTGGCACTGAAGTGAGACTGACAGGCCTGTGGTTTCCGGGGTCCTCCTCCTTGCCCTTCTTGAACATCAGGACAATGTTCCCCAGCTTCCAGTCAGCTGGGACCTCTCCAGATTCCCAACACCACTCAAAAATCATTGAGAAAGGATTTGTGATGATATCAGCACCTCTCTGAGGATTCTTGGATGAATCCCATCAGGCCCCCATAGGTTTGTAGGGATCCAGCTGGAGCAGCAGATCCTGCACGATTTGAGGGTCAGCTGGGAGCTGATCATTGTCACAGTCATGGTCCTCCAGCTCAGGGCAGTGGGACCCCCTTGGTCTGTGATCCATGTTGAAGACAGAGGCAAAGAATGCATTAAACACCTCTGCCTTTCCCTGTCCCTGTCTGTGAGGTGGTCGTCCTCATCCTGAAGCACACTGAAGTAATTTCTACACTGCCTTTTGCCATTAATATATTTGAAAATGGTTATTATCCCCCACAGTTCTGGCAGCTCTAACTCCAGTTGAGCTTTGTCCATGCGGATTTTTTGCCCACAGTGGGGAGCAAGATCTCTGTTCTTCCCATGTCACCTGACCCTGCTTTCACTGGGCACACACCTTCCTTTTTTGCCTTATTTCCAACCTGGCCTTGGACACTTCCAGGGCTGGGGCAACTACATTTGGTTGTTCTTAATATGTGAATTCTTACAAACCAGTCCTAGTATTTTTAGCTGCTCCCCATTTTGCCCTTGAGTGGGAATTCCAGACTGAGTTACAGGGATTAGGAATAATTTCTAGCCCAGACCAGTCCTGAAGCTTTTGGTCAGTTGCCATTAAAGTTAAAAGATGCTGTAAAATGTGGAGGAAGACCTGTGTGCTCTCCTGATTTTTCTTCTTCATTAGGGAACAGACTGCAAGACTGAAGTTGCAAATTATAGCTCTTCTGTGAGAAAATAAGGGGGTTAGAGGGTTTTTTATATTAGTAAAGTGACTGGAAGTATGCTACTAACTTGAAATATTGGTTTGAAGGCAGTGGAATGGTTTTGATAACAGAGGTAAAACAGGCTTCTCTTGATTATAACTTTGTTATATATAAAGAAGTGACCAAACCATTTGTTAGAGTAGAAATCAGCCTGTGTACATGCCTTGATAGAAATTGTTTTAATAATCACAAAGAAGTCCTATTTTCTGCTCAGAAGGAGTGTGGGTTTGATTTTTTTTCCTGGCTCAGCTCACTAAAACCTGTTCATGTTCTTTATCATATTTTTCACCTTGTGCCTGTGAACAATCTGGATCAAGTATGTGGACTTGTCATTTAATCCTAGTCCTGTCAGTAGTTAAATACACTTCCCTTGCATAAGCAAATGTAGCAAACAGGATGGGCTAATTATAAAAAATCCTTTCTGTAACTCCTTCCATGAGTGAAATTCCTATTAGTGGGTTTCTCTTGAGATTTACTTTCGATTTTTAAATATTTTTTGATTGATTTCAGTTAGTTCCCTAGGATCACTGATTCCATGTATGTCATAATGTGACACAGGAAATCCATGTGAAACATCTCTCATATATATATATATATTTAAGTGCATTTGTGCATAATGAGTGCTTTAGTGGGATAGGGTGGTTGGGTTATTTTGGTTTTTGCATAAGCTCATATTTTTGGAGTGGTTTCCTGGTATTTTCCTGCCTCCCATGGGTGTCTGATGGCCAGGCAGGATGGACTGGATTTTGTTGTTGACTGTGCCAGCATAGGCTGAGATTGGGGCAGTAGCAGTGAGCTGTTTTCTACAGAGGAGCTATGTTTGCGTGAACAATTGAAATTGCTTTCTAAAGCTGATGATCACTTATTAGTTTGCCTGATGAAGACTAGTGGTTTTGAATAAATGGACAGTAAAAGTAGGTGTCAGAAAGTTCCTCTCCTGATGATGCAGTTTTATTGGGGCATATTCAAATGATGGAGTGCCCACTAAGAAGAAAGAAGCAGTCTGCAGCCGGGTGGCATCAGCTCATTTGAATGTGGCATAAACCTTTTTCATGTGTCTCTGGACACTCTCCTGGCACCCTTTGTCACGTTAATTGTTGTCCCTAGACAGCTGTAGGTATGAAGGGACAATATCCTGGGATTTATATGCTGGGTGCACTGGAATCTGCCTCCTCCTTGTCCATGTTTCCATTTGTCCCTGTGTTTTAAGGTGTGCTATCAGACAGGCACTGTTTTGCTCAGGAACCTCCTGGTGCTGGCCTGGGCTGTGCTGGGAAGGGACAGCTCTGCAGCAGAGGGGCGAGGGCTTTGAATTCGTTCCAGAAACACCTCTTGGGTGTGGAACAAAGTGGTGGTTTTATCCAAATTTCAAATTTGTCAACAAATATTTACACTACTGACAAATCCAAAACTTGGCACAGAAGAAGCACTGCAGTTCAGCAGTTCCCAGCACTAGGGGTATTTTGAGTGGTCTGTAAATAACTGAAATTCCTTAGTCCTGATGCCATTGTGTTGTTACAAAGTGAGCTTTGTGGGTGTTTGCTGAGTTTAACTGTGGGTGGTATTTAGCTGGTCTGGAGACTTGCTCTGCATTCACTGGCAGGGAGGAGTACCTGGCAAGAGCTCATTGCACCTGAGACATTGAGGCTGCTGCCTTGTAGTTTCAGTAAAGGGTTGTCCTGGTTTGGCAAATCCAGGACAAGAGTGAACAGACAACTCCTAGAAGTTCAGGAGAGGGTGAACAGGCATCTCCTAGAAGTTCCTTGTCGCCATAGACTCTGGGAACTTGTCAGAAGTATCTCATTTTTGTTCTGTTCAGGAGTGTAGTGCCATGTTAAAGACCTGCCAAAGCTCACTGGGTTGGTTTGTTTGTTTTGGTTTCGTTTTTGGTTGCTTGGTTTTGGGTTTTTGTTCTGGTTTGAAAGCAAAACCAGTGAAGGACTCCAAGTCAGAAACACAATTTAATAAGATGAAAAGAAAATAAAATAAAGTAAAATAAAATAAAAGTAATAGTACAAAAAAAACATCACAGAGTCAGAATACAACCTGACACCCTGTTTGTTAGGGTGGTAGTGGCAGTCCAGATGAGATGGTTTTGTCGAAGCAGTGATCCTGTAGAAACGTCTGGCAGCTCTTGTCTCCTCTGGAAGTCCAGTGGATAAAAGCTGCCTGTCCTGTCCCAAACCCTGGATTTATCCAGGTGGGAATGCTTGGCTCCTCCCCCTGGGCGGAGCATCTCACAATGGGGATGATCTCATTCTATGAGTCATGCAGTGGGTCCTTGATGGCCCATTAAACAGAGATAACTCCCGGAGGAAGTTATCTATGAGTCATGTGGCAAGGCATTGTTAGGCTCATTAACAGAAGATAAGGAAAACACTGCCCCACCTTGGCTCTAACAGTTCATGGGGATAGAATACAAACCTCGGGCACAATTTTACATTGTAACCTAGGACAGTTTTTTTTCTGGTTCATCCCCGTCAGATGTCTAACCTTAGCCTTTTTGGAAGTTTCTGGATGCTAACTGCAGGCAGAGGGCATCTGTCATGTAGTTACAGCTCCCTCACTTCCAAGCTCCACAGCTGTCGTCGTGCTCACAGACGTCCCAGAGCTAAGCTGGTCATCCACAGACAAGAATATAAACTAGAGACAGCTTTGTCTGCCTACCTGCCCTGTGGCTGTGGAATTCTTTAAGGCCTGGACCCTGCACATACACACGTGATACCCAGAGAGCTTCCACCTGTCATTAGGAGTTCCCCAGCTTGGCTGCCTGTGCTCTGGTCAGCCTGCTGCTCCCCTGGGTGCTGAGCTCAGTGTTTGTCCTGCCTGGAAGCAATTCCAGCTATTTCCATCTTCAGGACTATCTGGAAAGCTTGAGGAGAAGTTCTTTAAATTATTCAGCCAGAATTTCACGCAGCTGTTGCTGTTTGTGTGGGGGTGTCATGCTTCAGGGCTGGATGGGATCAATAAGTAGTTCCAGGTCTTTACTGGAGCATGTTGTCTTCTCCCGAGGACAGCAGAGATGGTGCTTTAGTATCTCCTGCTCTTTAAGTCATAGGTGTGTGCTGAGACCTGGGGGCTTGCAGCATGGCCCTGCTGTGTGGTTTTCCCAACTTGAGGGTTTGTTCCTGGTTCACATCCTTTGATAGGTGTGTGCTGAGCATGTTCAGTGCATGATCCCCCTCTGGAGCAGCTGGGCTGCTTGGGCAGCTGAAATTTGTCATCCTCAAAGCAGAGGTTGTTAGCAAAGCTGCTGAGAGTGGCTGCAGTGCAGGGGAATGTGTTTTTCCCCCAGTAAAGTGCTGTGTGGTGCCTTCAGAGATGGAAATTCCCTCGTAGTGTTGTGTCCCTGTCCCCTTTCCCATGTTCTCCCTCCTCAGCAGACTGTGTCATTATTAGCTTTACTAAGAGCTCTATTAATTTTACAGGTTTTTTCTCTAAAAGAATTCAAACTTAAAGTGGTGTTAGGGTTGAAGTAATCCATTTGAGGGCAGAAATTGATAGTCCCAGCTAACAGCACATGGCTTTTAGGCAGAGGTCCTGGATATGTGATGGATTATTTAGGAGTTAGTGGGAAAGAGAGCAAATGCTTCCTAATAGAACAGTTGCTGTAGGGTTGAGCTGGATTCCACATTCACACGCTTCTCAATATTTTTAGCTCTTTGCAAACATATAAGTAAAACTACTACTTGCAGCAAGGATTTCTGAATATTTTGTACACTTCATAAAAGATATTTCAAGTATTTTAGTGGCTATACATTTAAGAAATATCTTGGAAGGACCTTTCTGTTTGAAATGTATTTCCTGTATCTAATGCTGTCTTTAATCTCATGTGGTCTCACAAAACCCATTCTACCTATTAAATATGCAATAAAGCTGTTCTGTTTGGTAGAAGATTGTATGTTTAAACAGCAGAAGTCCTCACTGCTTCTGTGTTTTAAGATTAAAAATTCAGCTGTAACAGTACCTTCAGATTCAGGGCCATTAGAATGGATTTTTCAGATTTATTCTCCTGATTACAATACAGAAAATTAATTGCTTTTGACTCTAAAGAATTATGACTCATTCATTATTTAAGAACCTTCTTGATGGATGAACCTTTTCCACTTACTCCAAGACTTCCCATAAAATATGGCTCGTTTTTTTAACTGGTATAAAGCATGATACACCTCTATCAGCAGTGGCTGCACTGCCCACCCTGTGGGATAGGGAGGGGTAGAAGGGAAAACCAGCATCTCCTCTCTGTCCAGTTTGCTTGAGTATTCAATGTACAAGGAATAGAGTCTGCTGGGGATAACAGGGAAGTTACTTCCCTGGCATTTAAAAGAAATACTTTGGTTTTATAAAAGAAAGATAGATTACTTCATTTAAACATCCAGGTAGCAGAGAGTACCCTTTAATTTTGCTTGTGTGTGCATACTGGAAGTGTTTGTGTTACATACTGGGGAGAAGAAATTGCGTTTAACTCAAGGGATGTCCCCCTCTGGTCGTGGTTCAGCTTCTTGCTCATGGTTTTTATGCTCAAATGATTTTTAGGTGCATTTAACTCTTGTCCTTTTAGAAAACCTAAAAGAAAATGTCAAATTATAGACCTTGTGGATTAAAACCAGCTGAAGAGCTGAAGTCAAGGTTTGGTTATCTGTCAGCCCAGAAAGGTTTGCTCAGTGCCCTTGGCAGCCAAACCTCTGGACTTGTGCATCACAGAGACAAACATGGAATTGTGCTGTTGAGACACTTGTCATTTTTTTTGTTTCATAGAATTGCAGAATGGTTTGGGTGGGAAGGGACCTTTAAAAGCCACCCTAGTCCAGCCCCTTGCAATGAATAGGAACAGCAGATCAGGTCACCCAAAGCCCCATCGAACTTGGCCTGGAATGTTTCCAGGGAAGGGGCATCCACCACCTCTCTGGGTAACCTGTCACAGGGCTTCACCACTCTCACTGTAAAAGAACATCTTCCAAAATAAGACCCAGAGCATGTGAATCCTATGTCAAATACAGCAAATAATGAGCTTTAACTCATTATGATAAAATTTCCTAAAATCTTCATGGTAATGGAATTGTTGATTAGGTAACAATGATTTTTTAGAGTTTTTCCTTAAAAGATTACAGAAAATACATCAGGGTTTTGTGGTGGGTGACCGCTGTCACTGAATCCTGTCCCTTAGCCTGGACATTCACTGGAGGAGGGAGCCAGGGTTTCCCAGTGCTGCAGTTTTCAGTTCATTTGTGCAATCCTCTCCAGTCAAATTCTTGAATCTCAATTTTTTTGCAGTTGTCTTAACAGAGCCTACATTTAAAAGTAAGTTGCTACTGATGTTGACATTTCCTTTTTCCTAATTGGAATTAAAGGGTTTGCATAATGTATTCAAGAATACTGGTTTTCCTCTGAGGTGTTACCTTTGCTTGTGAGAACAACTGGGTTTGTACTTGAGAGATGCTTTTGCTTGTAAAGTTAGTCTCTGACAGTTTAAGAAAATAGATATATCATGTGCTGCTTTGAAGTATTAGAAGGATTTGAGAGACAGTTTGCCAACTAACATTTAAAACCCTTGAGAACTTGTTCCAGCCAAACCTTTTGATAAAAAAGTAAATGCAGCTACGGCTTAGTTACTAAAATGATTTTAGCTGGTGGTTCAGTGCATGTAATCATCTTGGAACATCCTGAAACTTGTCCTTTTGTTCAGTTCTCTATCACAGCTTTTGGGCTATGTCTGTGAACTCGTCACTTCTCAAATTCAGAAATCCTTCCCATGATAAGGAGGCACAGTGGCTCTGAACACTGTGTTGGCTGTGGTAGCTCATGTGAAGAACATTTCTTGTGCCAGGGATGTTTTTGGGACCCTTCCTGGCGGGCTGTGACTCAGAACTGATGGGATGTCTCACTGTGTGACACCTCTGAACTTTATGGGCCATTTTTCCTTGCCACGCTGTTGGCAGGGCGTTGCCGCTAGAAATGCCAGCTCCTGGCTGGCACAGTGGCTGTGGAGGTGTACCTGGGGACCCAGGGAACACCCAGGGGCAGAACCAGGCTGGGCCAGGCCCGTGCTGATCCTGATCCAGCTACTCAAGGGCCAAGAGTTTGGCTTTGGTTTGGCCTCCCATCCTGCTCATTCAGTTTTTGTTAGTTAGGAGACGCCTGGTTTGGGCAGAACCCGTGCAGCCCTGCTCACTGTGGTACAACAGAAGGGGCTGGATTTGCTGTGACTCTGGCAAATGGCCCAAACCTTAGTCACCTGCTTGGGACAGTGAGTGCAGACTGCTTTTAACCATGAAAGAGCAAGCTTTTGACACCTATGCTTGAAAAGGGAGGAAGAAAGAGGCAAATTCAGTTTTACAGTATACACAATTTTAATAACAAAATGCTTCTGTACACTGCACTTGTTTTACTCCATTACTCACACCCCCTCCCACCAGAAGTTGGCTCTTGAAACATAATATAAACACAACACATCTAGGATTCTCTGTAATCTTGGGTTGCTAAGCTGGTAGAATAGTTCACTTAGTAGTGTTTTCATTAGTAAAAAGAAAAATGGGGTGGGTTTTGTTTGGCTTTTTACAAAGGAGTGGTTGGGAGATGGCAGGCATAGCTTCTCTGTGCTTACACAGTGGTCTACAACCTGCTCACACAATGGTGAGCAACGGTGTTTCACCCTGTCTGAGGACTGATTATACCCCTCAAAGCATCTGGTACCTTTCCCTAGATGCCTCTCAGAAGATTTTTACATTAGATGTGGAAAGCTGAATTTCCTGCTGATTCTGAAATTATCTCTGAGCATCCTGCTAACGTGGTGCCTTAAAAAGCAAAGCCCAGCACCAATTTTAGCATCTGGGACATTTGCAGTGGAGGAAGGTGTGGGGAGGGAGGAGCTGCTGCCTATTGGTTTCTGTTGTTTCCTTGCTTGTTCCTTTTTGGGAGGGGGGAGAAATACTGTATCCCCCTCTCAACCTGTTTGATTTTTATGGAAAACTTCATAAGAAAAATGAAATTCACCTCCTGGGTAAGTTTCATAGGTCTGAACAGATGGATTTTGATAGCTACACAGATCACAAAATTAAATCAACTTTATTTCCATTAAAGTAGTACAGAAATTATCTCAGACACATTAAAAATAAGTGTGTAGTGCAGATTTCTGGTTTAAAGCCGCGGGATGTTTCTGATTTTACAAGGTAGCAATAGGCCCCTGTCTTGTAAGGGAGTAATGGGACAGAAGCTCAGATGCTCAGATTTGCATGTGGCTGATCACTGAAAAATCTGATCATTTCTGCTTGGGGGAGAAGCAAACAAAACCAAGCATCGATGGAGCAGCATTCATTATGTTTCCAGCTGATAGGGAGTGGGAGCTCAGTGCAGAGGAACACTTCAGCTGCAGACTGAACACTCACCCATTTCACCCTTCATCAAGTAATTTTTACTTGTGTGCATTTAAACACTGATCTAATGCAGAGAGACTAACTGAGAGCATTAATTCAGCCTGTTCCAGGAGAATGACTCAAAACCTGAACTTGTGCTGCTGGGTTTGCATTTCACTGACACGAGGATGGAGGGCAGGGGAAGCTGCCTGGAGATCAGTGAGGATGGAGGAGATCTTTGGGCAGGATGAGAACCTCAAGAGCAGTACAAGGAATTCTGTTACTAAAAGATCCAAAGACCTCTGAGGTTGTGCCTGGAGGGTCTTGAAGCACCTGTAAGCAATGTAGGATCTGTACAAATTGAGGCTGTGCAGCAGAGATGGTATTTGGGGAGCGCAAGTTAACAAGCTCCTGTCATCAGCCAGTGCTTGTACTGAAATATGATTAATTTAAATCAAATCATGGTGGTTCTTATTCCATCAACAAAATAAATCGGGGACTGCTGAGTAGCACAATTATTCCAATCCCCTCCTTGCCTGAAAGAGTCACAAGCAATTGCGAATGGAAGACAGTAAGTTTAAAATAAAAAGATATTAACAGCCTCTGGCTGTGTCCTTGTGCAGAGCGATGGCTCTGCCTGGTGCTCGCTGTCCCTCCGCAGGGAATTCAAGTTGACTTCACCGCTACCATTTGACATTCTGCGAGTTTTATGATACCTGTTACCCTAAATGTAATGTTTGCTGAATTGCTTTGCTTATGCCTGGAACCTGGCAACAAATGGGTTTGGAAACAGCAGACATAAACCATGGATTTTGGGAGATTGGCTGTGGTTTAGTGTGGAGTACAGAGAGGGAACAGGAATGGTGCTGGGCTGTGCCTGCTGGCCTTCTGCTCTGCTGTCTGCAAGCCAGGCACTGCAGGACCAGTGGAAACTGGGAGTGCTGGTGGGAGGAGGAACTTGAGTGCCTGGGCGGGTTTGCTTGGAGAGGCACTGGAACAGTGCTATAATGCTTGGAAAATCACCATGAGTGTCAGGGATGGAGAACAGGGTTAAATCCAGCATTGCTGGAGCATTTGTCTTTGCTCTTCTTGGGTGGAATTAAAAGTTCATAAAGATGGAGTGGGATAGAGCTGGGCTGTTGGGAAAGCACCTCCTCTGGAGGAACCTCAGCTCCTCATCAAGCAGCCACTTCTTGTTCCCATGTGGAAGACTGAGGTGGTACCCCTTGAACTGTCTGACAGCCAGGGTTTCTGCAGGGCCTGCAGGACGAGGTGGATTGCTTCCTGCAAACACAGCTGAGGCCATCAGAGTTCAGTGGTGACATCTGATGGGGAATGGCAGCGCAGCCAGATTATTTGGCTGCCAGGATAATTAATGAGCCTCAGGGATAACTTTGTCCGTGCTGGTACCCTGCAGCTGCAGGTGGAAGTCACCCCCAAGTGCCTCCTCCTCAGGCTCCCAGAGCTGACCTGTGCCAGCCAGTGCAGGATGAAGGAGGTGCACCGACAGGGACAGTGATGTGCACTCACCTGCTCCAAGAGCAGCATCCTGGGTCTTGGGAGAGCTGTGAGCACCTAGTTATGGGAAGGAACAAAGCAAATCTTCCTACAGTCAGCTAAATGACCCTGGGGATCAATATGGGGTTGTATTTCTCAGCTTAGCTCTGGCCTTCTGCCTCATGTGGGATTTAATCATCCAGAATATCTGCTCTTTGTCCACCTACCCCGCAGGATTTTTTGTAGTCAGTTAAAAGCAGTAGTTAATTTCCCAGAACAGGTGTAAATGGACTCATCTTAGTATTAACAGTAACAAGAGTTCAAAGATATCTCTATGGCAATCCATTAGGCTTCACTGGATCTCTTCCATTAAAGTACAGAGTCAAGGGAAGTAAACAAAACATTGGTTTTATAATAAGGGCACTGTATGTGAAAGTAAAATGATGCAAATTAATATCTTTGAAACCAGCAACTGAAGAACCTTTACGTAAAATCTTAACAGAAGTTACTTATCTTGCTATAATTGCCTTGGACAAATTCATCTCACAGGAAAACATCAAACTGTTGTATAATTGCACCCTAAATACCTCACTGAGTGGTAATACGGAGAGAAAAGCAGAGTGAAATAGCAAACAGATTTTTATGCAGTGGTTTTTCTGCTTAAAAAGTTTGCAGGATAGTTTAGTACATCACAATTAGCATACTGTAATTATGGATTTGGTCAAGGTATGGCAACACTGTGAAGAATTTTGTTTCTTCATCGGGGTGTGCTGGTAATTGTTTAACACTGCAGCATTGGACACAACACATTTTTTAGTTATACATACATGTATATATATATATATAAAATAATTCTCCATCCCTCTGAATCTTTTAGCTTTGGTTAGAATGTTTACAATATTTGAGCAGTTGACTTAAAAATAATGTAATCCTTTGCAGACCCACCCCCCCCACCCCCCCCCCCGTGGCATCTGAGTACCACCATCACTGCATAGATCTGCAAATATTTACATATAATTCCATAATACAGTATAAATAGCAATATGGTACTTCTGGCTAAAGAAACCAAATTACCCCTTAGAATGAGGGGGGGGGGTGTATTTTTATATATGATTTTTAAAATACATCATACTAGTTTAGATTCTGTCCCATTTCAAGTAAGAAACAAAACATTTTTTCAGTGAACTATTCTATAAACTAATCATATTCTCCTAACTTATCAGAAGGGGTCTTTTTTTATCTTGAATTCTGGAAGAGGAGGACAAGTGAGAGCTTATATTACAGGGGCTAATTCTGTCTCCAGAGAAACCAGTGGAGTTAGTGCGTGAAAATAGCTTCCCAGCGAGAGGAAGCCTCAGCTGGGGGGGCAGCAGGGGGACAAAGAGAGGCTTCTTCCTTCCTTCCTTTCTTCGTTCCCTCTTCTCCTTAACCTTTCTGTTGATATTTGCTTTTAATTAAGAGAACCTTGCATTAAGGGTATTTACACATGAAAAGGTGTTGAAATGCTGTTTGTTCATCGTCATTAAGTAATTAGCCTGAATTCATGTAAAGCATCATCAAATGAAACCAGGGATCCAAGGACTGAATGTACTTAATATTTCCAATTGATCCTGGCAGTCCTGGCATACTGAGCCTCTCTAAAGAAGCTGCACTGCCCATTTGAGGACACACGGAGGGCTGTCCTGCTCCTGGGGGGGTGTGTGCCCATCCTGCTCCTCTGTGTGTGCCCAACCTGCCCGGGGCCGTATGCCCATCCTGCTCCTGGGTGTGTGTGCCCATGTGTGTGCCCGTCCTGCCCGGGGCTGTGTGTGTGGCCATGAGCTGCTCCTTCCTGTGCCTGCTGACCCTTTCAGCAAGCCAAGCCATGAACATGCACAGCGCAAAACTGTTATTCCCTAATGCACTGAAATTCCCACCTGAACCCTTGTTGCTATTTTTCCCTTTTGTTTTCCCTCCCTTCTCTTACTGGAGTCAAATGCTCAGATGAGGAAAATCTTCCTCCCTGACTGCCCTTAAAGTGCCCAGAGCCAGCTGCAGTGTTTGGGATCCTCCAGCTGTAGTGGAACAAACAGATCCCTGCACAGATATCCAGTATCCTTCCCCTCGGACTGTTTGCAGTAGAAAAAGTAGAATATGGAGACTCAGGTATAAATGTTTACACATAGTCATATAATTACATAACATGAAACATTTTACATAGTTTGAGGTGAGCATCTCTTTAGGCTTTTAAACATTAGGAGTGCAAGTTTAATGTAATCATTGCTTCTTTAACACTGAAAATATTATGGATTTATTTTTTAAAAAACTTAAAAATACTGCACCACTCCATAAACAATGTTTCCATTAAGTAGCTTGGAAAATTAGGCTTTATGTCAACATTTGTAAAAATTAGAATCTGATGTAGGTCCCTACAATTTTAAAGTAGGTTACTTATCTGGTTTACTTTGTGATGGGCTGTAGGTATTATACTTCACATTCTTTATAGGGCAGCTGCTGGCACTTGCACTGTCCATAGCCATTGATGATGATGAAGGGTCCTTCGTGGGTGGGTTCATACTCGTTATAAGGTCCTTGGTCTGACATATTGGCCATATGCAGCCGCGTTTGGGATCGGAGCTGCCTGTGGTTTTGAATCATTGAGCACTGCCTAATTCTTCTTAGTGTGGGAGGGCAGCACTTCCTGGAGATGAACACTATAAAAATGATAAAAAAGAAAGAAAACAATAAAGCCATTGTTCCTGTAATTACCCTCTGAGTGAAGATGGCATTGTTTGGCTCAGGGAACTGTTCTTCGGTGGTAATGACCATGCCTGCCGTAGTTGGAATCTCTTTGTCTCCCACATGGAAATGAGAAGAGCTTATTCTTTTCGTGTACTCAGTAGTTGGAGCTGTGTACAACGTCGTAGCCACGGGGGTAACCACAGTCGATAAATTCCAGCAAAGCTGAAAACCATACACTGCATCCAGAATATCCTCTCCCTGGGTGTGGTCGGGGCTGTGGCAAAGGATGGAGTGCTCCCACCGACCTTGGAAGCCACTCAACCATGTGGCCAAGGCGCAGATCTTTGGGCTGCATTCCCACAGATTGCCGGAGAGGCCCACAGTGGTGAGGGATGTCAGCGAGCTCAGGATCTTGGAATCCAGAGTGGTGAGCTTGTTGTTATCCATGAGGAGGGTTTTAAGGTTAGGCATAGTTTCAAAGACGGTGAGGTCGATGGCTTTGATTTCGTTTCCAGTCAAATCAAGCTTTGCTAAGGTGCCCCAGGTCCACTCCATCCCACATGTCAAGTTGCTAATTTTGTTCCACTGCAAGAAGAGTGTGTGCAGGCTGCTCAGCCGGAGGAAGTGAGCAAAATTAATCTTTGTCAGCTGGTTGTGCTCTAGGTGAAGCTCCCTCAGCTTGATTAATCCTGCAAATCCATTGCGAGCCAAACTTCGCAAGCGGTTTGTGCTCAAATCCAGGAATTCCAGGCTACGACAGTCCCAGAACAGGCGGACCGGGATGGTCCGCAGGGAGTTGGATCGCAAGTGCAAGGTCTGTAGCTTGCGAAGGCCGTAGAAGAGCTCGGGGTGCAGAGAGGATAACTGATTAAAAGAGAGGTCCAAATTCTGCAGGTTAAGCAGCTGGCTAAAAGTTGTGTTTGGCAAATGAAAGATTTTGTTGGAACTTAAGACTAATTCCTTAAGTTTATACAGTCCTTGAAAAGAATCTTCTCTGACTGTTGCAATTTGATTATGATCTAAGTGAAGCCAAGTAAGTTGACTGAAGCTTGCAAATTGATCCCTTTCAAGTTCAGAAATATAATTGTGCCTCAGTGACAAACCTAGCGAGCCCTTTTCAGTGGTGTTTGGCACTGAGTGAAACCCCTGAGAGTCACAGTAAAAGAGCAGCTTCTCACAGCGACATTTTGGTGGACAAGCCATGCCCAAGGCAGGCAGCATTTTTAAAACCATACTCATTGCATATAGTGCTGCCAGCATACGAGCCCCTAATGGCCACTTGAAATGTAAGCCTGCAGAATATAATTTAGGAAAACAACAAGATAGGATAGCCTTATCAGTACACTTGGAACATCACGGTGGAAGATTTCACTGCAGATAACATTGCCATGCATTTCCAACAAGCTAATTCTAAATGCAAGAAACAACTTACTACAACAAACCGAATACTTGGACATTACACTTAGGAGGAAGCTTTATCTCGATTACAGAGGGTTACAGTGGCACTATCGGAAAACATTTTTTTTCTTAAGGTTCAGTGCAGAGCAATCAGCTTTATCATCTTAACTGCTCCTTTAAAGCAGAGCCATCATTCATTATAAAAGGAACAGAGAAACGCAGGAACTTACCCATTCTTTTGAGTACATTGGAGGGTGCATTCAGTCGTAGTTTAAGACTCAACGCCGTGAGTCTGTGAAAGGCTCTAATGTAAGACAGCCTTGAATAATTGACTGGGTTTAGTGTCCTTTGATATAAGTGCAAAATCCACGATGCTCTCTTGGAATATTCCTTTTGAAATTGCTGCCTTGATCTCCTCTGACAGGTCTGCAATTTTTAAATCTTAATACAAGTTTTCATCCTCTGTGGCTGCTCAGCTGGTTAATTGAAGCTCACGTTTTCCTTTTCCGCAGCTGTGGCTTCCTTTAGTCCTAACTTGTTGATGGCAGATGGGTGGCTTATTGCTGAGAGAAGCTCCTGTAGTAGCATGAGTGCATTTACTGAAAAGCTTTTCAGGGAAGCGGTACAAGAATGGATTTGCTTATGCGCTGTGACCACACAGGGCTCTATATAGGCTGACGTCACCTGGTGACGTTCCTTTTGTTTGGGTTTTCCAGAAGCTTTGCTGTTTTAAAGCATTGTGCTGCATGCTGTGATCGTGTTAAAGACCACCGATAGGGGGGAAAAATCCAGCGGCAGGAGTCCTTCATCCCCGCGACAGGAGCAGGAGGGACTTGCAGCAACCCTGCTCCCCCCACATCTGCACCGGCTCTGCTCACCTGGGGTTAAAAGCAGCGCAGAGCCACGGGTGGAAGTGCCTGAGTGCTGCCTGCTCCCACTTTTCTGCTAAATCTCCCTGCATGAGAGGAACTTTTAGATGCAAAATGTGCAGAGTTTGAATAGAGGATGCTGGCCAGCACCGGCTTTCATGGAGGTGAGAAGGATTGGGCAGCTCAGAGCTCTGTGTGACAGCTGTGTGCGACTGTGGTCCCTGCAGAAGTGCAGAGAGCAGTGGTGGAGCTGGAGCTGGAGTGTCAGGAAGTACAGCCTAGGAGCAGGGCAAAGGAGTGAGTTCTTCAAGCCAGGAGAAATTTCTGGAAAAAGCAAAGCTTGCGTTAGGGCACAGGAAAAATTTAATTGGAATCCAGCTTGACAGTGTGTGGTTATGAAACTAGAAAATCTATTTTCTCCTCCCAAACGGTGGCTTTTGTACTTGCTTTTTCCTAGGCACTGGAGTGCAGGGAGGGAATGGTGAGATTGGCATTTCCAGCCAGGGCTCGGAGTGGTGCAAGGGCTTCCTTGTGGTCACCCACAATGTCCTGCTGCTGTGTGTCCCCTCAGAGAGGGGGGACACCACCTCCAGGAGGCCCTGGCTGCAGGGTGGGTGTGTAACAATTATCCTGTGCGTTTAGGGCTGCAGAGCCGTGCCCCTGCAGAGCTGTATGTGCTCTCCAGCCCTGGCAGGAGTGTGCACACACAGCCAGGAGGACAGCAGGCTTTTAGGGCTATTTGCTTGCTTTAAAAGTTCATTGCCTCATTATTCAGAGCAGCCTCTCATCTGGGACAGCTGGTATTGAAAGGTAAATGACCAGGTTCAATTGACATTTTTATATGTTCTTAGGATGCATGTGCAGCTAAAGCCTTTGGAACCAGTGCTCTGGTCGTAGTTCAGTGTGAGTGCAGCAGGGGGGTTGCTGGTTTCCTGCTCCAGGCAACTTGGATAAGCTTTTTTTTTTATTATTTTCACCTTGAGATATAAAGCAGTAATGCAGAGGAGGCACTTGAAAATGTTTGCTGTGTAGCAGCAAGGTATCACCTCCGACTTCCAAGATCTGGAATGAGCTGAGAATAACAAATTTCCCAGATGATGAAGCAAGATGAATTGTGTCAAAAGAAGGGTTTAAAAGAAAATGGCCGTTTACTTTTGTTATTAAGTGTTGGTTCCTTGCTTTGGTTCCTTGGAGGTCCTTGCTTAAACCAAGACCTGCTGTTCTCTGCCTGCTGTTCTTCTCCCTTGGCTGTCCTGTGGTGGGATTGTGACACTGTCTCTGATGTTTCCTTTCTGGGATGGGCAGACTCAAGGGGAGCACTGAGTGGAAAATAAAGGAACGGAGAAGGGGAACACACAAGAATAAAATCTCAAAAAAGCTAAAGCAAAACAAATAAACCCTACCCTGAACCCATCAGGAGAGTAACTGTCTTTAATGATTAAGCAAATTAAGAAATGTTAGATAAATTTCTTAAATTGCTATGCCATATTAAATGTTTTCACATTTGCTCCAGTGTGAAAGAGATACATGCAAAGATATTACATAAACCTATTTAAAGAGATTCTTCTTGTTCAATGTTCAGTGTACAAAGAACTCAGGCTCAGTACCAGCTGTCCGATGGAACCATGGCTCTGCAGCACCTGCGGAGAGTTCTTGGAGCAGCTCTGTGCAACACCCTGATCGGAGGTGTTGCTTTGAGTTCTAATAACATTTCAATATGTTACCATAACATTTAATAACAGCATTCCGAAGGGTATAATTTGAGGTCAACTGTTAGCCCTCCCCAGTGCTGCCTCTTTCCCTCTTACCAGGAGACTGAAATTAGGTATTGTTGGAAACGTTTTGCTTTTTTGCATCAATATCTGCTGGTAGGTTCCTCCCACGTTAAGATTGTGTAATTTGGCACAGAGTTAAGAGTTAATGTTCAAACATGGTGAGTTGCTCCTTTTCTGAAGCTCTCCATTCTTTGGCCCTTAACCAAACAAGGGCTATTTAGCACTTTGCCAGCGAGTTTCCTGTTTAGGAAACTGTTAACGTGAACTTTATGGGTGCTTTTCTTAGCAAAACATGTTTTTATGTGCACTTGCTGTGAAATAACAGTTATTACCACAAGTGTGCATCTCAGTCTCAACACTGCAGTCTGGAACACTGCAGTAATATTGACATTGTTCCTTGGGAGCTGCCTGGGGTGTCAAGGTGCAACAGGGTGGGAATAAACCCCCAGAAAACGCATGCAAACGCATTTCCTCTGAGCCTGAAAACTCATTGCCCAGTGTGAAAAACCATGTCTGATGCTACTTGGGCATTTCTGCCACAGCGGGAGCTTTATGGCAGCCTGAACCCCCACATGCAGCGTGGACAGGCAAATTGGCAGGAATAAGCTTGCTAGGACCAGATAACCCTTTTGGGGGCTTCTCACCTACCCCACTCCTGGAGCAGCACCACAACTGGTTTTCCTGCTAAACTCATGTGCTGGGAAAGTAGAATTGCACCCTGAGGCAAGCGTTGTCATTTAGTTAGGCTGACATCTTGTGGAAGCCTTCCTAGTGTATTAAGAACAACATACAAGCTAACTTTACTGGAAGGAGATGTGGTGGCTGTGTGACTTTGCTGTGCTGGGAGTCTGGAGGGTGCAAGCCCTGGAGCTGCAGGTGTGACTGCACAGCAGCCAGCTCTCCCCTCTGCCTGGAGGAAGGGCGGTGGGAGTTGTTGCTGGATGTTAGCACCTCAGGGACCATGGGAAGATTTGCTGCATTTTGGCCAGAAGGTTGTGTTTGTGCTGTGTCACGGGGCTGTGAGGCAGGAGTTGAGCAAGGACCTGTGGCTGCAGTGTCACTGTGTGCACTCTGTCACTCGGATTCACTGCCGTGAAAGCACTGAGCCCCAGGAGGGGGCACATGGGACAAAGACATGTCAGAGGTGAGCAGCAGAGATGTGCCATGGGGTTCAGGCCAGCTGCAGAGTCCTTTTGGGGAGGGCAGTGGGAGGGGTGGGCACTGAAGGTTGGATGTCCTTGTCTTCATGGAAGGAAAGGGCATGTGTGGTGGCATAGCGTGGTGGCTGTCACCTCCCTGTCCGGCAGCTCTCTGTACCTGGCACTGGTTGCACATTTTAATTCCTGCTTGTATCAGCCTGAGTGCAGGAGTCACCCTTCCTCTCTTCATGGTGCAGCCTGGATGTGGGGAAAGATGTCAGGGTGGCAATGCTGTGGCATGGCCAGTTGGGCGGGGGACAGTGCAGGCAGCTTTATTGTCATTCAGGTTCTCGCTGAACCCTGGGTGGTGCCATGTAGCCCACTTACTCTGCTGTGCTGTGGGCTGGCCGTGGGAGACTCCTTCCTACAGCAAACCAGGGCACAGTCCTGCTTCCTCCACTGGCAGACCTTGGATGTGAAAACACTGCTGGAATTCGTGTGGATCACGCATCAGTGCTCACGCTGCCTGGCCTTGAATCAGCCCTATTCTGTCTGGAATTTTTTGGCGGCCCTCCTGTCACAGTGATGGAGGGCTGTGCATGGTTATCCTCTGTAGACATGGAATTAGGCTGGGTGGCAAAACCAAGCATGCGACAAAATGCACCTGAGCACTGATTTCATGTGTCCCCTGGAAGCAGAGCTCAGTGGTGGCACAGTGACACAGCACTGCCTGCCCACAGGAAGGTGTGCCAAGCACTCACTTGTCTCTTATTCAGCCCCCATCATTAACCAGGATGCTGCCTGTTGTACTGACCACCCAGAAGTCAATTCACAGACACCCGAAGCAGAAACCTCTCTGCCAACCATCCTTTTTGGTGATTGTGTGGTGGGTGGCAGGTGGGACAGTGGTGGCTCTCAGCAGTGGCACATCTGACTCACATCTGGGTGCTGTTTTGGAGAGGGGGCATGCTGGGCTCTGCAGGGTTGGTGTGAGGTGGTGCTGAGCAGGAGACACTGTCTCCCTCAATACCTCTGTGGGCTCAGCTTAACCCAAACTGATGATGAACCTTTAAAATTAACAGCAGATGTTTGTGATATTCAGCTACAAAAACATATCTTTGAGTAGCTGATTACAGCACATGCTCTGCTGATCTGGTGGAATGCACCACCACCACCGTGCTCCTGTACCTCTATAAATCAGTTGGGATTAGATTTTAACCTCCATAGCTATAGGAAAAGCTTGGGTCTGTCTTTTGCTTTCTGAATTCACATGGCACACTACAGCAGGAAGGCTTTCTGACAGAAATGGTGATTCTGCTCCCCTCCCTGTTTACAAATCCCCTTTCTTTGCTCTGAGCATTAAAACAAGCCCCGCTGGGGATGGTAGTATGAGCTGGGACTGCAGGGACGAGACACGCAATGTTTGTGGTGCTCTGCAAGCCGGGCAGCAATGGTGGGGGAAGAGCAGAGATGAAGGGGGTGGGGGAAATGAGCAATTTTTAGCATCAATTCTATCCTTTTTGATAAAGATCTAATTTAATTTAAAGTAAATTTGCACCGTGGCTAAATTTATTTTCCATGATACTGGTCAGAGTTGGGATATCATACTGCAGAATGATTGACATGGTCATCATGATGCTATTAAATCTACTGAATCTATTAGCTGCTTGCTGGCTACGGGGTTTGTGATTCTCTCAGCTGAGTTTTGTGCTGAATATCTAAAAATCCTATTAGAAATCTGAATATTTGGGCTTCACTCTTGTGAGTCCTCCTAATCCCGTGGATAGCAGGAGCTGCTGGCTGGGCTGCCTTTTGCTCCTGGGTCATTAACTGGCTCCTCAGTGAAGGTTCACACTAGACGCGAGGACCAGTTCTTAATGGTCAGGCTAATTGGTTAGTGGAACAAATTACCCAGAAGAGCTAAACTGGCATTTGGAGCCTTTAAAACATGATTTATTACTTGAGAGAGAGAGCCCAGCTGAAACAAGACTTTTGAACTGTAGGGTGGAACCAGTGGGTAAAATCCCCGTGGTGTGTGGGAGCCTGGACAAAGTGACAGTTCTGTGGTCAGGGGTGACCCTCAGCATGTTTCTGTACCCAGTAGGGTTCGTGCTGCCCTGGGCTCTGCAGGTCTTCATGTGTTCCACCAGGTCCTAATGGGGCTGGATTGGCCCCACAGTGCTTATGGGGCTGGGAAACACAGTGTTTATTATGCAGGGGAAAAAAAAAGGTCCAGAAACTTCAGCTGGGCAAAACTCAACATTGTTGTCTCCAGGACCTTGGTTGGAATTGGCTGTGATGGTTTCAGATGTCAGTGGCAGCAGGGTGTCTGTAGCCACTGAGGCGTCCTGGGTCTGTCCTGCTCTGCCCCCACTCAGCTGTAACAGAGGATCCCAATTAGTGACTCCATGTGCTAAATCACCAGAGCTAAATTAACAGGGTGCTTTATCCTTCAACCTTCTGAAGTAAATTCTGGTCATGCTTTTGACAATCTTTTGTACTAAAATTTCTGCATGCCAACAAGGTGGAAATAAACTGGAGCTGTGTTGGGGGTTAGACTTGTTTCTTTTTTCACCCATAGAATTTTTTCTCAAGAGTTGCAAGGCAACTAATTGCTAGGTACTTATCAGTGCTCAAGTGAAACAAAGCATGGAGGCTGAGTAGAAGCTAGCACTTAGCTACACCCTTTGTCTCCGAGAGTTTCCCCCGAGAGAAAAAAAGGAGAAAGACGAGGGCTAAGAGGCAGCTTCACTTTTAGTGTAGTCTGCGTCAAGAGAAGACGAAGCTGCTGTTGCTGCAGGAGAAGTTCCACTAGTACCACCGAGTCTGGTCCTGAAGAAAGCTACCACCATCTGCTCGTGTGCCCAGGAAATCCTGAGCTCTCCTCCTGCTGCCCTGCTAGAGCTGGGCACTGTCCCACCACCGCTGCTTTTGAGGCCGCTCTGCACCGCGGCCCCGCACTGCCCTCCCTGCCGGACATCCCTGCCCTCCAGTGAGCACCGACGGAGCCCTAGATTGTATCCGATCCACCAGCCTAAGATTCCTCACCGTTCCAGCTTAGTTTTTTTGTTTGTTTGTTTCAGAGTCCCAAGAGACCAGACTGCCCCGGGTTTTGTGAAACCAAGCCCTGTCAAAGTCCCTGGTTTTGTTTGCTATTAATTGCTGTAGTTGTTGTTGTTTGTTTGCCTTGTTATACATATTAGTAAAGAACTGTTATTCCTATCCCCATATCTCTGCCTGAAAGCCGTTTTAATTTTTCTAAATTATAATCATTTGAAGAGAAGAGGTTTGAATTATCCATTCCAAGAGAAGCACCGCCCCTCTTTAGCAAATACCTGTCTTCTTTCAAAACCAAGACAAGCTGCCTTCCTAGAATCTAGTGGGGCTGGATTCTACAGCTCTTTCTGTGCTAGGGCGTGGTGTAGTGTCATAGGAATGGATCAGCAGTGAGAAATCGGTGCTGCTCAGGCTGTAATGTGCTTTTTTGGGGTGTTTTGCATAGTGGTCCATTAGTAGAACCCATCTCTTGGTTTTCCTCTCATCCAAAAGGCATCTGGTGCTGTGCACCAGGGCTACTGTGGGCTGTGAAGCCAGGGATAGCAAAGTGGAATTGATGGGTGGCCTCGCCTCAAATCCCTGCTCCTGCTTCTTGTTAAAATGATAATGTGGGAGCACCCAGGGAGAAGTAAAATGGCACTTCTTGGAACAGCTGAATGTTTGGCTTTCTGCATAATAGATAAGCATGTATCTTAGATCCAAACATATTCCTGGGAAAAAACCCCAGTGTGTGGGGAGGCTGCTGTGGGTTCAGTAAAACAGTCACGTTGCCATGGGTAAACGGGTGAAACATCAGCAGGAGAAGCAGCTGCCACTGCAGGTTGGTGTCTCAGAGCAACTTGTCACTGGGGTAGTGCCTGGTGGCAGCTTCTGGGGCCACTGTCCCCCTGTCCCCTGCAGGTGCCAGCCCTGCCTGCTGCCACCAGCATGCCAAGGACAGAGCCATTGCTCAGGGAGTCTTGTCTGACATATCCCCTGAGCAGGGCAACAGCAAAGTGTTGGGTGTATCAGTGCATTAATCTTCACTTTATTTAGAATCCTTCAGCTTTGATTTTTGAATGTAGAGCAAAGAAGGGGCCAGTGCTGGGGCTGCTGAAGGCTTGGCGGCGTAACAACGAGCTCCTGGGTTTAGCTCCAGTCACTTTTCAGTTACCTTTTGTGATGAGAATCAAATAACTTGATCATGGCGGTGACAAATCTTCAATAATTCATTACACTATAATGACATTACAACATCCTAGCTCCCTCCCCGCCATTTTTTATTTCTGCTGTAGGGCGGACTTGATGTTTTAGATTCAAGGCTGTTCATCCAGATATTTCACACCAGCCTGTCACCTGGAGAATTGATACCTGGCATACCCTCACTGCAGCACTGCTAAATGGTTTTTCTTCTCAACTGGATAATTATATTGATTGTGGCTTAGGACTTCAGAAATTGGATTGTGGTTGAATAAAGTGTGTTTTGAAACCCTAATAAAAGCTACATTAAAGAGGGAAAAACTCCCAGCAAAACCAGACCACCACCACTGTCTTATCTGACTCTTTAATTTGATACGAATGAGGATATCTGTGACCCAGTGTCAGATGGAAAAGGGAAGCTGCCCCTGCTGCCTGGCCCTTTGGCCTCTCTAACAACAGGGCTCAGGCAAAACGTTTTGGATCAAACCTTGGCAGCTCCCCATGGGTGGGCTGGGAGACTCACTTGAAATGTTGAATTTCTTACCCAACAAATGGTTTATCAGGATTTGACTTTTGATTCTGGGCTTTTGACTGCCTGCTCAGGAGCAGTGTTGTGTCATCCCTGGGGTGGGGTGTGGAGGGAGCAGTGACTGCCTTATTGGGGAGGTGGAGACTGTACTGCCAGTGTGCAGAATCACTTCATGAACCTCAAAAATAGAAAAAGAAGCTTACCATATACTTGAAATGAATAATAACTGGTTTAACTTTGAGACTCTGAATACCTGTTTAGCTCTTTGTCTACTGTTTTTCAGGCTGGCCGCAAGGAAAGAAGTGATGCCCTGAACTCTGCCATTGATAAAATGACCAAGAAGACCAGAGACCTGCGCAGACAGGTAAGGAATGTCAGCAGCAGAGGTGCTGCTGGCTGAGACAAATGAGTGCAGTGCTGCATGCTGGGGATTTGTTTCTAGTGGGCAGTGGGTTTGCTGGCCTGTCTTCAGTGAATTAAGAGCCAGAAGCTTCCAGTGGGAAGCATGGGGTGGGAATGGTAATTCCCTGTTAATTCCCTGTTAACTGTGTGATAGAGATGTTGGAGTCTTAATCATCTCATGGCAAGAGAGATTAAAAAACCCAACCAAAACCCCCCAAAAACCAACTTTCACTTGATGGATTTTGAAGATAATCAGTGATATTTTATAATTCTGGTGGTGTTCATCTCAACCTATTTTGTTTGAGAACTATATTTATGTAGCATCAGACTTTTGTCTGTTTGGTTTTAAAACAATATATTTCCATTTTCGAGTAAGTGAGAATTTGGATCAGGTTTGTTGAAAAATGTTTTTATTCTAGCAGAAAAATAAAGTTAAATCAGAGTGTTGTTTAATCAGCTGAGGGAAAGCAGCAAATTTACTCAGACAAAACCAATATGAGCTGCTAAATCAATATTTGTGGCCAAACTGGTGACTTGCACTTCTATAACTAATCCATTTTTTAAGGAGATTTAATTTAAATTGAAGCAAAAAGTGTGTAGACAAGACTAAGTGCAGGGAAGGCCTTGGTCACACAAAGGAAAAAGGATCAATGACAAAAGTAGTTCAAGCCTTACGTATTAATACAGTAAGAGGGAAACAGCAGTGGAACACTATTGAAGAATAACTCATTCTTTTATTTTTATTTTAGCTCCGCAAAGCTGTTATGGACCATGTTTCAGACTCTTTTCTGGAAACAAATGTTCCTCTTTTAGTATTGATTGAAGCTGCCAAGAACGGGAATGAAAAAGAAGTTAAAGAATATGCCCAGGTTTTCCGTGAACATGCCAACAAATTGATTGAGGTAAGATGGTACAAATTAAAATTTAATTGTTGCTAGTTAAATTAAGGCAAGACTAGGAAAAACAGGTTTTTCAATTCTGTTGAAGCACAAAGCAAATTCCGTAATAAATTTCCTTTTAAAATTTTATTTGAATGAACTTAAACATGATTTAATATTTAAATAATTGAAAATGTAAGCTTATCAAAAGGAGCTGTTAAATAACCCATGTAGTTGTGGATATTACAATGTGAGTATATGATAAAGATTTTGTTACTTGGAGGTGGTCATTTGGAATAAGGGAGACCAGGGCACAATTGTCCTGCTGGACAGTTTGACCCATTGCTTTGAAGCCTATAGGGTTTTTCTTTCCAGTAAAATCCCACTGAATATAAACAGGCCTTTTGTGTGAAGGCTTTCAGAATGAAGAGCTGCTCGTGTGTGTGTTTAAAGAGCAAACAGAATACCTGGAGTGACAACACAACCAATCCCTGCCACCCCTCTGTAAGGAAAACCCAAACAGCTGGTGGAACTGCAGAGCAGAGCTCTGACTGGGAGGAAAACGAGGTTAACTGGGACCAACCTGTCTTAACTGGAATCCCAGGATCACTGAGGCTGGAAAATCCCCCCCAGCCCATCCAGTCCCAGCTGTGCCCTATCCCCACCTTGTCCCCAGCCCAGAGCACTGAGTGCCACCTTCAGGTGTTCCTGGGACACCTCCAGGGTTGGGGACTCCAAACCTCCCTGGGCAGTCCCAATCCCTGAGCACCCTTTCCATGGAGAAATTCCTGCTGCTGTCCACCCTGGCCCAGCCTGAGGCCGTTCCCTCTTGTCCTCTCACTCATTACCTGGGAGGAGAGACTGACCCTCACTTGGCTGCCCCTCCTGTCAGGGAGTTGTGCCCTGCTGAGGGAAGCAGATTTCCATGGGTGATGTGTCTGCAGAGAGCAGCAGCAGAGTCTGCTTCTGTCCGTGGATGCACCTCTGGATTCTCGGCCCCTTGCCACCGCCTTCGCGTGAGAGTTCTGTGCCAGCTGATGCTGAATGGCAAGGAACAAACAGCTATAGGTATTGTTGAGGAAACATGCCACTAGGAATAAGCTTCAAAAACTCCTCCTGTGCTCTTCCATGCTTTGAGGCTCTGGCTGGTTGTGCTTAACCTCAGCAGCTCCCCAGGAACAGTCCCAGGCTGCTTCGTGTGGTTTTGCTCTCTTGGTGTCTCTGTGTTTGATAATGTAGTCCATGTGTCTCCAAGGCTTGTGGGGAATACTCACACAGCTGAGCAGATTTAAATTGCTCAAGAATAAGACTGATCACACATCAGTAAAAGTAGCTTCTGACTTGCACAATGTATTTTTCGTAGGGTTCTGAGTGCACTTTGCAACTGCCCTATAGTGCAGGATACATGAAGTTTGTCCAGCTCTTCAGAGCTGCTGTCTAAGCAGTGAAGATTTTTAATTCCTTGAAGGCATCCATTTTTCTCTTTTGGCTTGTCATGTTTAAGCGTCAGTGCTGTCCTCCTAGAACTGCAAAGTTATTGTAATCTAAATTTTAAGTAAGTGACGTTGTTCTGCAAAGCAGCATGTGGAAGGCACGCCGGGCTGCAGGGTACAGCCTTGGGAACACTTTGAAGTCGGTTTGGTCTAAAGCCTCCCTTCTTCATATTGCATGCCTGGTTTATCTAGAAAATTATTTTTAGGGCTTGTTTACAGGAGAACTTGAATCGTGTAACAATAGCAGTGCCTGTTCTGCCAGACTTCTGCTACCTCCTCAGTGGTTGTGTGGAATTTATTGGCATAATTAGAAAGGAATAATTGTGCTGCTCTGTCCCTGAACTTGTCCCCAGCCCTTTCCAGGTGAGCCCTTTTTCCCTGTCCCCTCAGGAGCTGTGTTCCACTGGAGCAGCTGCAGTTCCATGCTCACTGTCACTGGCCCTACCTGGTGTGCAAATGCCAGGCTGCAGAGTTTTCCAGAGCCTCTGTACAGCCGGACTCTCTTGCCTTCCAAGGAGTATTCCCCTGAAAGCAGATATTCAGCAACATTTTTGACTGACATCAAAAGGTTTTGCTAAAATGATATGCTGCTGCAACAGCTTTTTGAAGGCTTGGTTATTGCTTTTGCTGTCTGAAATGTAACTGTAGTTGTAGAGTAGCATGATGTGTAGATGGTTTATAAACCTCTTCCCTGAATGGAGATGGATTAATATATACACTTAGCTTGGACAGCAAGGAATAGTGCTCCTGCAGAGCCCTTGTCCTGAGGGGCAGAAGAGCCACCGGAGTCATATGAGATGTCAGATTCATTGTGCAGGAAGATGGGTCAGAGTGGGTTGCACTTGAAATGTCTTGTGCCTCTGCCAGAATGGAGAAGGATGTTTGCCAGTTCCCTCATCATTCTGCTCTTGGCCAGGAAACTCAGGAGAAACAACAAAAGGTTGTGTAAGAGCAGGGCTGAAGATGTTTTGCCTGGTGAGATGGGCAGTGGTGGCTTCCACCTGCTTTCAGGGGAGATGAGAGTGCAGGGAGTTTATCAGAACTGCCCTCACAAGTGCTGCTGGGTGACTCAGGATATCAGCCCAAACAGCTGCAGCACCGAGTGGAGCTGTGCTGTATCATGCCCTGACTGACAGGCTCCTGTGGTTTGGATGCAGAGGGGAGCACGTCCTTCCTTCCCTTCCTTCCCTTTGGTGCTGAGCGAGGGCAGGAAATGTGTAGGAGATCCTGGCCTGCCCTGGGGAGCTCAGCACATCCCCACGGGATTGCTGGGAGGGTCTGCACCTTGGGTTAATGCCCCCGTGTCTGTGAGCTGGAGGAGTCAGTGAACCAGCGCCTGAGAGATAAATATAATGAGACAGATTTACTTTATTTCGTTTTTCATGCTAACTGTGGCAGGTGTTGGCCGGACAGGAGTGACAGTGCTGGTTCTGCCTTGGCTTAGCACAGGGAGTTCTTGCTCCTGCAGTGCAGAGCTGTTTATGGGCCCTCCAAGTACCCATAAAGAGATGCAAGCACATGATTTGGGTAATTTCATTTTGAAATGTTCCCTTCTTGGCAGCACAGCACTGTCTGCTTCTGTGGTTCCTAACGTCTAGGCAGCCAAATTTGACCAAAAGGTGCAATAACCACAAGAAGCTGATTTGCCTGCTGGGTCTGTGTCTTCTAGAGAACCCATACCAAGAGCATCCCAAAGGGCTCCCATCTAATTTGTTTCCCACGTAGTAAAATCCTAACCCATTTATCCTGCCTTTTGAAAACTGAGTAACAGTAAAAGAGTAGAATGAGCCTTGTCTCAGTTGAATAATACGTTTCAAAGATAGCTTTCAAAATTGCCCTGTGCTAACAGATCATTAATTCTGGCTGGATTTGGTTAAAGGAGTTTAATTCAGGAATTGAGAAGCCAATTTCAATGTAACACACAAGAACAACAGAAAGGACAGCATTTGGGGAGCCAGCCTAACAAAAAGTTAAATTCACTTGTAAACTATGGAAGTCTTCCCAATTTGCAGACTGTGAACTGCTAACTCCATTCCAATGTTTTTTCCCTGCTGGGTGAGGTAGCCTTGGCTGTCCAACCTGCCTTTGCTCTTAAGGAAGGACAGCTTGGCACTGGCATCCTTGGAGTGACTGTTCCTCCCTAGGAGGGATGGGGCTACCCTGCAGCGTGGTGCCCATCCCTGGTGATGTCACTGAGCACCACACTGGCTCTTTGTCCCTCCCAGGCTTTGAGGAGTGTTTGTGCTGAGCTGCCTTTGTGCTGCTCCCCGGGAGTGTTTGGGGTGCTCCTGCAAAGGGAAAAAGCCAGCCATGTTAAGCAGAAACCTTTGCTATGCTGTTGAATGCTTTAGAAAAGGAAAAATTAGCTTGTCAATATGTCACTGGTTACACTGTGACACAGAGTAACTCTGTGTAGTTTTAATGGAAAAGTTTTTCAGACCTTAAGAAATTAGGAAGTAAAAGGTAAATAAGGACATGGTCCAGGTTAAAATCCTCCGGTTCGCTTGCTGAAGAATATTTTGGAGGATATGTTTGGAGTTTGTAATTCCTTATAAAGAACAAATGATCTCTTCTTTCTCTGAAACTCACTACCCCTGTGTCAAACGTTTTTCTCAAATTTTATTTATAGGTCTTCTTCTTACCAAGAGAAATAATGGTAAGACCAAGGAGGCAAAAGCTCTCAATGGTGTTTCATAAGCATTGATTTTTTTTTTTTCTAATTGCTTTAATTTATCCGAAAAGACTGCTCTGTGCCTTTTTTTAATGCACTGGGTTGCATCTTGCATATGGAGTGATGATTTTCTCATTTTCAGTGAAACCCATGAACAGATGCAGACAGCAAATTTATTTGCTTGGAAAGAATCACATTTGGGCACTTGCAGCTCCATAAGCTTTCTGTAGCTTCTTGCTCTGACATTTCCCCCTTCTGTTGCCCTCCCTGTCTAGCCCGATGTCCTGGAGTCATTCTTCGGTCTAAAATCTAAAAATACCTCTCTCCCAAAGCCTGAAGCCTTGCACACTTGCTACATTTTTCTTGCAATTATCCTGATTTGCTCAGACTTGCAGCCTGTATGTTCTTTGGAGAGTCTTAACAGCTGCAGGTTTTTTACATGTGAAAGACTTTTTAAAAACGTGAAGTGGATAAAACAGCTTGGATTTCAAATTAAAACTGGTTTTTGGACTGGAGGCACAGTGAAGGTCTTGAAAAGCTGAGGCTTGACTGTCCCTTGTTCATCGTCACTTATCTGGGCATGGCCAGGTACCATTTATTGCAAACAAAGCATGGAATGGAAGAATCCAGCAGATCCAGAAGTTAATCTGCTCTGACAAGATTATCCTTTGTGTCTCTCAGCCACTTGATTTCCAGAGTTTCCACAGAGTTTTCCAAACTTCTTTGGAGGTGCCTTTGCTCATTCTTGCTCCCCTGTCCTGCCTGCCATCACAGGGGTGCTGGGGATCCCTCAGTGCTGCCAGGCAGGGATGACATTCCTGGGGAACAAGACAAGTGCCTGGCACCCAGCTCAGATATTGACTTGGAGTGTTTTTCTGAATTTTATTAAATCTCAAAACCCAGCAGTTTCCAGACTAGGGTCATTACCTGGGTACCTCAGCACCTATTTTTCCTGTACTCTCATTTACAGAGGGAAAAATATCTGCCAACTCAGGTTTGTCTTTTATTGCTTTTATTTTTAAGGTAATTTTGTATTACAAGGAAAATGTCTTTGCACTGTGGTCTGGAGAAGAGAGACAGAGTTATTTCCCATTTAAAATGGAGACCAAAATGAGCAAAATGTCTCTTCCAAAGCACAAGCACGTTTTCTGTAATTTGTCTATAGATAGCCTTGGCAGCAATTTAAAACTAATGTCTCCAATAAATGACCAGTGTAACTCTAATGTGCCCTCTAAAGTCTGACACTCTTCAACAGCCAATGCACTTTCCTTGTAAGTTCATTTTATTAGTCAACTAATTCATAAATAAATTAAATTCTTCTCGTAGAACATGCTTTCCTTACATTCATAAGCAGGAAAGCAGGAAAGCCTCAGCAGAAAAATGTTCCTACATTTTTCAACAAAACTGGATATACAAATTTAATACATCATACATAAGTAAAGGCAAGTGACCTTTTAATAGGATAACTTCTGTTCTTGTAAGGTTATTTTTTGAGGCCAATCTTCTAATGCTACACCAAATAATGTATGAAAGGGTCTGTAGGATGCTGGTAGAGTTTAAAATTATGTTAGAAGAGGAATAAGAGACTTGAGGGTAATCTTTCTGTCCAGATTTCATTGTAAGTGCACATGGGCGAGCAGGGCCATGACAGTGAAACTGATGGGAGATATGAAGGGATTGAATCCTCACAAATCTGGGCTGCAATTGGGCTGTCCAGAGACAATTTTTCTCTTTGGAAATCCTCGTGGTTTGCTGCTCCTTGTGGAAGAGATGCATTTCTGCTACACCTCAGCCACAGGGACAGTCGCCTTGCTGTGTGTCTGGGAAGTGCTTCCTCTATGCACACCTGGGCCAAGGCACATGTGGAGGGGGTAAAATTTGGAGGTGAATGAGTTTGGGGTTTGGAAAATATTAATGTGCTTTTTACTCCACTAGAAACTGTCCTGTGTTTACTCTGTTCCTTTTTCCTTTAGAAACAGAAGCTTTTGCAGAAAGGGAAATGTGTAAAAGAGGTCGGGAAGTGTGAGAACAGTTTGGTTTAGGTGGTGTTGACATGATGTCTTCAGAGGTAGCTGAAAAGCAATAGAGTCCTTTTATTTTCTTGATATTTAAGTCTTAATTCCAACAGCATTTTAAGTGGCTTTTTGGGTAGTTTTTTATAGATGTGGCATAAACGTTTTAATTCTTGATATTTAACTACAAGCCTTGATGCATGTCTGGATTTTCATCATCTTAGTCATTAGCAATATTGGATTATTAGTCATGTCATGTCATCAAGGAGATGCCTGAAATTTGTGTGGAGCTCATTACTGACACTGTTTTGTCGTCTTTGTGAAGAGCACAGTGTACTGACAATTACAGTTACACTGCCATGAACAGTTGTCTGAATCACCAAAAACTGGTTTTAGCAGCTAATAATAGGCACCAAGTTGGAAGCCTTTAGTCAGATCAGAAGGCAGCATGTTCTGAGTGATGAACAAACTGAGAGGGGCGAGAAGAACAATTTCACAGAATCCCAGACTCGTTTGGGCTGGGAGGGACCTGAAAGCTGATCCAATTCCAACCCCCTGCCATGGGCAGGGACACCTCCCACTCTCCCAGGCTGCTCCAAGCCCCATCCAGCCTGGCCTTGGACACTGCCAGGGATCCAGGGGCAGCCACAGCTGCTCTGGGCACCCTGTGCCAGGGCCTGCCCACCCTTCCAGGGAACAATTCCTGCCCAATATCCCATCCATCCCTGCCCTCTGGCAGTAGGAAGCCATTCCCTGTGTCCTGTTCCTCCAGCCCTTGTCCCCAGTCCCTCTGCAGCTCTCCTGGAGCCCCTTTAGGCCCTGGAAAGGGGCTCTGAGGTCTCTCCGGAGCCCTCTCGTCTCCAGGCTGAACACCCCCAGCTCTCTAGCATGTCTTCATTTCCACTTTGATAAACACACTTTTGGATAAGGATAATTATTTGAGTCCTGTGCAAATATTACTACTAGAAACACTTTTATTTTAAGGAAAGGTATTTGTGTTGCTAAGGAGGATCTCAGCTGAGGGTTTACTCTGAAGGTTTCAGCTGAAGGTGAGCTCTCCATCACACATGAGCGGTGTCATTGCTGTTGTGGTAGCTCAGATAGACTTGTGTAACTAATGTGGTTTGTGATGATAACAACATTCTAACACTTTAGCTTGTTTGTCTGAGGGAGGAATAGTTCCTGTGCCAGCAGTTACATCTGCTGCCACAGCTGCATCGACAAGGGGCATAGTGCCCACACCGCACACTGGCGTTCCTGTAGCAGCCCTGCTTTCCCTCAGGTCTGTACAGAGGATAATCCACCAGGCTGGAAATAAAGATATTTCTGCATTTTCCTGCTGTGGGTATGGTTTATGCTATAGATGTATTGATTCCCTTCAAACACCTCTTCTTTCTGTCTAATTGAAAACCTTTCCCTTGGTAAGAGAGATTTTGTCTCCATGTTGCCCTTGCTGCGCAGTAAATGGAACCCAGTCTGGTTTGTCCTGATGCAGAAACTCTGGGATTGCCCAGCTGTGTGAAAAATTTCCCTTCTCTATGAAACCTTGGCAACACATGTGTGGCTCTGTTGGGAAAGAACATTACCTCAGGGCATGGAAGGAGCTCGCCAGTGTGGAGCAGAGCTTTTGCAGGACAGCTGTACCTGGAATGGCACCAGGGAGCTGGAGAGGTATTTGGAGACAGCTCCAGACATGGTGAGAGGCAAGTGCAAAGCTGTATTCCTTAATTAGAATTTTAAACACACAGATACAACTAGAAATGTGGAAGTATTAAGAGTAATCCCAAGCAAAAGGTTACCCATGAAAATACTGATTGCCTCAATATAACAGGGAGAACAATACATGGCTTTTTATACTATTATATTACTTAGAAGAGCATGGAGAGACAGAGCAAGGGGGAATGGCTTCCCACTGCCAGAGGGCAGGGATGGATGGGATATTGGGCAGGAATTGTTCCCTGGGAGGGTGGGGAGGTGCTGGCACAGGGTGCCCAGAGCAGCTGTGGCTGCCCCTGAATCCCTGGCAGTGTCCAGGGCCAGGCTGGACATTGGGGCTGGGAGCAGCCTGGGACAGTGGGAGGTGTCCCTGCCTATGGCAGGGGGTAGGACTGGATCAGCTTTCAGGTCCCTCCCAGCCCATATACGTCTGGGATGCTGTGATACTGTCTCTGATTCCTTTCTCTTGCCATCACTTGCCAGCCTGTTGAAATAACAAACATGTAACATCCATTCCTCATTGTCCAAAACACCAACCCTTTGCTTGCCAGTTTTGTTCCAGCCAGCTGAAACTTCACCTCCTTGTGTTTATAACCAGACTTGGAACGAAAACTGTTCTCATCTTTGCGTGAGGCTGCAGAGCTCTGGAAATAGCAGTTCCCTCAGTTTAGTCCTTCATTCTCCCCGGTGCTCTACATCTGCAGTTCGTCTGTGTGTGCCTTGTTTTATTTAAAGACTTTTACTATTTTCAGTTAATACATTGAGATTCTGTTGCCCACAACAAGCTCTTTCAAGGTACCTTCTGTGGAGCTGCAGCCACATGCAGCTACGTAAGTAATATAAAATCACGAAGCAGTTGACAGCATGACTCCAATAACTCTGCACAGTCCCAGTGGATTTGATCCCTAGTCCTCCTGCATTAAAGAAGTGGAGCTGTTCTGTGTAATTCCCAGTTAGCTCTGCCTCTGCAAAATGAGGGGTTTGTAGGGTTAGAGTTAACACATCTATAGCTGTAACACTTCTCCCTCGTGCAGCACCTGTTAGGGCTGGATGTTAAAATGCTCAGATTCATCTTGAATATTGAGTGTAGTATACAGGTGAATAAATAAATGTATGGAGTTAGTCAATAATGAAAGCCTTTCTGGAGAGGGATGGGGATTACATAATCAACACATCTCTTCGGAGAGTCCTCAGTTGCCATTAGTTTTGCCAGAACAGTTGTTTCTGCAGATAAATTAATTTCCTGAGCTTTGACCAGCGTGAAGGGAATTGGAACAGGTTTTTTTAACATGGAGGAGGAACAAATTAGCTGTGCTCTGTTTGAATTTTGTGAGAATATCAGATACACTTTTCTTTAGCAAATCCCTAGGAGGAAAGTGTTCAATGGCTGCCTGTCCATTCCATCTTTTTTTTGCTTTTAAAATGGGTGAGTTTTTTAAGCTGCTTAAAAGTTGGAATTTGCATTCCCAGAGAAATTGTAAAATGTAAAGCAAAAAAAATAAAACAAGCAGCTGAAGTTTTGAAATTTAATCAGAAATGAAAATGTCAGGAATACCTTTGAAAAGCTTGGTTTCCGTGGCATTGAAATTCCCAAAGTATCTGTGTACACATAGATGTGGGTTTGTTATTTTTGTGTAAGAGGTTTTGGTTACGAGAGGATTCTGCTTAATGTTAAACTGAAAAGTTTTTCTGTGTAAGACAGTCAGAAAACTTCTTTCTGCAATGCTATTTTTACAACTGCAGGTACAAACAAGAGTGCCCAGACTCTGAGAATTCAATTAGTGAGTGTTTGGCTCCTGCACAGCAATGTGTAATCCTGGGCTGTAGCAATGCTGGGTGGCAGGGCCAGCTCTGACAACATTGAATTATGCAACAATAAACACCTTACAGAGCCTTTGGGCTGCACCAGCCTCAGGATGGTTGCAGCAGCACCACTTTGGAGGCTTTGCCTTCCTGACTGCTTGAAGAAGCTGTCCTAAAAACTTGACCTGTAAACAAGGAGAAAAACCTGAGTGGTGATTCTGTGAAGTCAATCTAGGTGCATAACTCAGAGGCTTTAACACATTTATTAGTCAACTAATTCATAAATAAATTCTTCTCGTAGAACATGCTTTCCTTACATTCATAATCAGGAAAGCAGGAAAGCCTCAGCAGAAAAATGTTCCTACATTTTTCAACAAAACTGGATTTATTGTCAGTCTTCAAAATCCTGGGAAAGGAAGGATTAAAGTGTTAGATATTATAATTTCTCCTTTTTTCTATTGCATCTTTTGTCTCTTGTTGAAAAAACAATTGGCCAGTCCTTCAGTAAAGAGTTCCCTGTAAAGTAACCCCTCTGCCTAAGCCAGGGAGTCTGTGCAAGGAGAAGGTAGAACAAGTACAAAGCTGGAGCATTGTTACACAGAATCACAGAATATTCTGGGTTGGAAGTGACCCACAAAGATCATCAAGTCCAGCTTTTAAGTGAATGGGAGTCAGACCCACAACCTCGGTGTTACTATTAGCATTGCTGGGTTATGTTCAATAGTGTAATTTTAGATGCTTAACACTGGCCCCAAACTTGTGTAGTTGAGGCTGCTGCAGTTTTTTAATTGCTGGAAGACTTAACTTCTTAGTCACGATCTGAACAAATTTCAAGTTTAAAAAAACCAAACAAACCCAAAAAACGTATTTCATGTGGAAAAGGTACAACCTGTGTCTTGTCAGGAGAGGCGGTTCTCTGCCACAAATTGTTACTAATGGTAGAAAGAACAGCTTTCGAAATGTCAAGTTTTTCCTGATTTAAATACTAGTAAATTCTGAAGAGTCAAAGTTAACTAGAATTTGAGATGGAATCACTCTGTGACAGATGGTACAATATTTTTTTTTTTAATATTGGAGTTACACCTTCTTACTAACAACATATTCCAAGCTGACCCTTTGCCCTGAGATAGCATCTGCCTCTCAAAAGGAATCACTTAAGTTATGTGTCCTCCAAAGGCACAGAACTGTGGAATCCTTTAAGTTGGAAAAGCCCTCTGGGACCCTCGAGTCCAACTGTTTTCCCAGCACTGCCAAGGCCACCACTAAACCCTGCCACCAAGTGCCACAGAGCTTTTAAATCCCTCCAGGAATGGTGACTCCACCACTGCCCTGGGCAGTTCTGCCAGGGTTTGGCAATGCTTTCAGTGAAGAAACTTTCTATTATATCCAACCTGAGCCTCCCCTGGCCCAGCCTGAGGCCGTTCCCTCTCCTCCTGTCCCTGTTCCCTGGGAGCAGAGCCCGACCCCCCTGGCTGCCCCCTCCTGTCAGGGAGTTGTGCAGAGCCACAAGGGCCCCCCTGAGCCTCCTTTTCTCCAGGCTGAGCCCCTTTCCCAGCTCCCTCAGCTGCTCCTGGGGCTCCAGCCCCTTTCCAGCTCCGTTCCCTGCCCTGGACACGCTCCAGCCCCTCCAGGTCTCTGGCCATGAGAGGCGAGAACTGCACACAGCCTTCAAGGTCCCCCAGCAGTGCCAGCACAGGGGATGGGCACTGCCCTGGTCCTGCTGCCATCCCATGGTTGGCACAGCCCAGGGGCCATTGGCCTCTTGCCCTCTTGGGCACCCCTGGGCTCATGTCCAGCCACTCTCACCAGCACCCCCAGGCCTTTCCTGCTGGACACTTCCCAGCCACTCCTCCCCAGCCTGGAGCATCCATGGGGTTGTTGTGATCCCAGGGCAGGACCCACCACTTGGCCTGGTTGAACCCTGCACAATTAGTCTCAGCCCATGGATCCAGCTGATCCAGATCCCTCTGCAGAGCTTCCTGCCCTCCAGCAGATCCACCCTCCTGCCCAGCATGGTGCTGTCTGTGCATTTGCTGAGGGTGCCCTCGATCCCCTCATCCAGGTCACCAATAGAGACATCAAAGAAAACTGAGCCCAGGGAACCCTGCTGGTGACTGGCCTGGATTTAGGGCCATTCACCTCCTGGATTGTGCCGGCACCAGAGCCACTCACCTCAAATTATCTTGCTGTGTGCTGATGTCATCCTTAAAAACAATGAGATTTGAGTTTCAAAAACTGATCAGTGCGTGAAAGCCCTTTTCCAGATGAGCCTGTCCAGCTGTTCCACTTGGCTCCATGCTAAGAATGGCTGTGTACTGCATTTGTCACTGGGAGAAATTTAAGCTCATTCCTAAATACCAGCAGCTGCTTGGGGCCTTGCCCTTTGGGGTCTGAGAAGCTGTCTCTGGGCCATGGCTGTGGAGTCTGAGCTGAGAGAGCCTTGAATTCTTCTTTTAAATCAGTCTGTCAGCAGCGAGCGGTGTCTGAACCGTGCCGGTCCGCGCTCTCGGGGCTGTCTTCATTCCCAGTGTATTTTTAACTTTTTTCAAGAGATTGCTCGTTGTGCTGATTACATTATTTGCAGTGGTTTTGTCTCCTTTGATGCCTGTGCCAGTAGTGCTTATGTAAAGGGACTTGATGATATTGAATGGTAAGAATGAAGAAATGCAGTGGGAATTCAATTGCTATTTTGCTCTCAAGCACAAGTGTTCTTCTTTCTAAATCAAGTCTGACCACTTACTATGTCAGTCAGCTGCTTTGTTGGAGACATGGAGAAACTATCTAATTCACATTTGATTTAAAGGAAATTTTTGTTCCCTTGAGGTGCATTATTTAATTTAGAAGTTTTGGAAATGTATGATTGCCAAGCACTCTGTGGGATTTGAAAGAGTTGATCTTCATCTCAGCTACAAAATCCAATGTATTATGGGGATGTGCCAAATAACTGGTCAGCAGCACCCCAGCCTCTGAAGAGAGAGGGAGTTTGAAGTTATCAGATCACCCAGGAATTATTGAAGATGAGTCCTTTCAGGTACTTTTAAAATTAAACTTCTTGATCCTGCGGCCATCCACCTCAGCTGGTACGTGCAATTTCAGAATTCCTGTTATAGAGCACCTGATAATTACTGACAGTTTAGAATACCTCATTGTTATGTCATTTACAACTTGATTAATTAGTAGACACAGCTCTTCTTAAATTTCAAATTTTAAGAGGCTTGTGAGTGTTTTCCAGTAGTTTGACAGAGCCTTCCCATGGGTGCAGTAAACGTTGCACTGCTGTGAATTTACAGCCCTGTCTGCAGCGCTCTGAGGTCATCTCAGCTGCTGCCATGTTTCTGCCTTGCTCTGATGTTCAGCAGAGTTTGCTGGGAAGTTTGTGTGCTGATCTGGCAGAGAAACCACCCCGCCAGAGCGAATAGCTGGCTGTTGGATGAGCGTGCTGAAATGAAGTGTTGAGCTCTGGAGGCACAGTGCTGGGATGGGATGTGGCAGCCAACAGTTGGATTGTCTTAAACTGCCAAAGACCCTCAGTCAGGGAAGCACACACGCTCCTTTCATGAGGGTTGGCAGCGCCAGTCAGGCGCTTTCTAAAGAAGAATTGCCATCAGTTGGGTATTCAGAAGAAAAATGACTGCTCAAAAATGACTGTGCAAAAAAGCAAATTTTCATTATACCACGGTGGGGACACTCCATTATTAAGTTCTTTGCCTCTCTGTGTTCAGACAGAGCAGGGTTTCTGTGCGCTTGATTCATCACACTTGGCTTGAGAGACAGCACAACATCTCCAGATATCAGAGAGGCTGATCTTGTGGTGCTTCAATGTCACTTTTATTCTGCCCCTACTCAATAGAGCTTTGTGTTCTCCTCGCTCCTAGAGATTGTAATGCTCCTGTGGAGGTAGGAATGATGGGGAAATGTGGACCATAAAAAATATTGGCAAACTGCTGTTTCTCAAAAATATGACCTATGCTTAAACCAACAGCAAAATCTTTATTTGACTTTTAAATCATGGCATCTGATTGTCTTTTGATTTTTGTGAGCCTCTAAACAAAAACATGATGTACTTTTACATCACCCCAGCAGCTCACTGGGAACTAGGGATTCAAGGCATGGCAATTGTACAGGAAAACTTGCCGATGTTTAAAAACAACCCCTGTGTGAGAGGGTGTTCCAGGGCCAGCTGTTTTCTGGGGTGCCGTGCAGAGGGGCCGGAGCTGTTCGCAGAGATGGAGCACAGAGCCCTGGCTCAGCTGGGCCCTGTGTGCAGCACTGTGCAGAGACCTGGGGACATCCTTCAATTCACCCCTGCATGTGCAGGACTTGAATCCAAACTTTAGTGGAAGAGAAGCTTTAGGAGCAGGACACAAATATTCCTGAGAGCTGGCAGGGTTTCCTTTGTGCTGTTGATGCTGCACAGGCTTTCTCTCAACTTCAGTTTGTTTTCCTCCAAATATGTGCTGTCACATCTGTTTGCTTGCTTGTTCTGTGCTGGAAACACCTCTCCTCTTGACACCCTTGCTTTCCATCTTCTGTAACTTGGCTTGGAGCTGGAGAGAGGAAGAGGCCATGTGCTTTGCAGTGGGAACTTGATTTTGCTCCCCAAATTGATCATGGGATTGATGAAAAATGCTGTTCAAGTGTAATGGCACGTGCTTGATGATTTGCAGGATAGTAATGTATTCTGTGTGGGAACATCTGCCATGAGGGAAGGGCTTAGGGAGGGGGAAAACCATGTGGTAGAGCTGCAGATACAACTTCAAAATGACTTACATGAATGCAAAGAATAGTTTAATTAAAGGCGGAATGGAAATTCCCCAGCTTATAGAGAAAAGTATCTGGAGAAATCTGGTTCAGTGGTGTTATTGAGCATCTGCTGGCTCCTGGTGATGCTTTTATGGCACATTTACAGGGGGCTTTGCAGGTTGCTCAGCCTCTGGAAGGACAGTACTCGGTGTTCGTCTCAGTTCACTTGCTGCTATTTTTACAGCTTTCTGTGTTCAAATGGCTCAGAATAACATGCTTGTCATTCACCTGTCAGCTGAGAAATGTAACTTATTTCAGACTTCTTCCCCTGAGAGTAGCTCTGGGATGAGGAGTATCTTCAATTACCAAAAACATCTGTGCTGTCCCCATCCTCCATGCTCTTAAAAGGCAGGTGTTTGCAGAGGTCCCTGCTTCAGGCTGACCTAGTTAAGGGTGATGCTGTGCAGCAGGTCAAGGTTGTGGAGTAAAGTTTTTAGCATCACAAGAAATCTTATTCAAAATTTGGAGGCCTGTGGATGCATCATGAAGATCTCCTGTACCAGTTTTATTTGATGAATTACAGCATAGAGAGAGGGCTGGAGGAACACCTGCCGGGCTTTACCTGACACATCCTGTCACAGAGGGGCCCTCATGGAACACCAGCAAACCAGCTCAAGCTCTATGGGGTTGCTGCTGTCTCACCCTGGTGGGATTGGGCTGTTAAACTGTGACTGCAGCTGCTGTCAGTGCTGCTCTTGTGCATTTTACTGGAGAGAACTCACCCTGATCAAGGCTAGCAGTGATGTCTGCCCTGTTTGACTGGCTGGGGGTGGGAGCTGGACCTGCCCCAACACCCAGAACCGCCCAAGCCCTGGGCTGATTCTGCCCCTGTGCCCCCTCAGGTGAGACCCCACCTGCAGAGCTGCCCCAGCCCCGGGGCCCAGCACAGCAAGGACTTGGAGCTGCTGGAGCCAGGCCAGAGGAGGCTCCAGGATGAGCAGAGGGATGGAGCAGCTCTGCTGGGAGCAAAGGCTGGCACAGCTGGGATTGTTCACCTGCAGAGGAGAAGCTTTGGGGTGACCTCAGTGTGGCCTTGCAGGGCCTGAAGGAGCTGCAGGAAAGATGGAGAGAGACAATTTCCAAGGGCTGGAGGGACAGGACACAGGGAATGGCTTCCCACTGCCAGAGGGCAGGGCTGGATGGGATCTTGGGCAGGAATTGTTCCCTGTGAGGGTGGGCAGGCCCTGGCACAGGGTGCCCAGAGCAGCTGTGGCTGCCCCTGGATCCCTGGCAGTGTCCCAGGCCAGGTTGGATACTGGGGCTTGGAACAGCCTGGGACAGTGGGAGGTGTCCCTGCCCATGGCAGGAGGTGGCACTGGATGGGCTTTGAGGTCCCTTCCAACCCAAACCATTCTGGGATTCCATGATCCAAAGTGTTACGATTTCACATCTACAAAAGGAATAGGTGCCATTAGTGGTTTCAAAACTGGTTAGAATAGAATGAATGTGGAATCTTTTTGTTCTGTGATGGATTACTGATCACTGGTCACTGTTGGGATTAGGCAAAAATTTTCTACAGAAGGAAATAACTGCCAATTCTAACAGCTGTGTTTTGTTTTCTCCCCTCTCTGACACAGGTTGCCAACTTGGCCTGCTCCATCTCCAACAATGAGGAAGGTGTGAAATTGGTTCGCATGTCAGCCAGCCAGCTGGAGGCCCTTTGTCCCCAGGTGAGGAAGGGCATCACAACAGAAAACAAACCCCAAACATCTGGGCAGCTGGTGCTGCTTAGGATGTGCTCTGGTCTCATAGTGGCTGTCTGTGGCTTGCTGCAGAACTTGATTTTTTTCCCTTAGTATATGTAGAGGACGAAATGCAGCTTAGGCATCAAGACTTAAAAAACTTAAAATCCATGGCAAAGTAATTGCTGATGTGAAAGGGTCATTTTTATGTCATAGCTCTAATTCCGTTTGGCCAGGACATTCCAGTAACCTGTAGTTAGTGAATGTGGGAAGCTTCAGTTGTTTCCTGTGCACATCTGTGCTGCAGGAAGGTGCCTTGTGAAGGTGCTAGCAGTGCTCCTGGGCATGCTGTAAGTTGAATTATAAAATACTATTTTTGCCTGAGTAGAATATAAATATGCCAAATAATCTTCCCGATGGAGTAGGATGAGAGGAAGTTGGCTGTGTGTGAACAGTGTGAGCCTGGCTGAGACTACCTTTTAATTAATAACTTTTTAATGGAAACAAGGAAATTAAGTTTATATAAGCACTAGACTATCCTCTTCCTTTTTGACAGCCTGGTGTTTTAAATGTCAACAACTAGATACTTGGATGAACCCTTGAAGACTGCAGGGTGCTGTTGATTCATGTAATTTACATTTTTTAAAGCAACAGGAAATTCAGATCTAAAACATCCAAATAAGCTGTTGTTGGTAAGGAGGAACTAAAAGAAAATAGGTACTCAGAAAAATTGGCAAAATGGCGTTTTATGAAAATGAAATGTATTGACTCAGGATTGCTTGGAATTTCTCCAGGTTTTCCCATCTGTACTGGTCTTTTTTAAAAGCAGTCAAAAGAAAGAGAGATGTTCACCTGTAACTCCAGCGGGAGGGGATTTGGACGGAGTAGGTGAAGGCAGTGTGAGAAGCAGGACAATATTTCCTTTTGTATGACCTACAGGTAACTGTGCTGTTAAACAGGTGAAGACAGGCCCTTGAACATAAAGCACTGAATCCTAAAGGAGGCCCTTAGTCATCCCAAGCTGGCTGTCTGTGCTCCCACTCCTGCGTTTGGCTGAGCAGTTCTCTGCCCCCACCCTGGGGTGCGGGCTGTGCATGGCTGCTGAAACCAAAGGTCAAGTTTTGCAATTGGAACAAAGCACGTGGAATAAAAAGCTTTTAGAAATCCATCTTCCCTGATATGAGGGCTTGCTCTTTCCTGAAGGAGCCAACTAGGCTGACAGAAGGTTTTTTTTGTTATCTCCCAGGATATGGGTGTCTAACACAGGGTGTTCTAAACAAATGCTGCTGCTTTTGAAAATAATCATCTGAAGAAAGTTAGGTTCTCTTTGAATCTAAATGTTTCTGGTGGTTGTCCAAGTCTGTGGGAGTGTTTTCCTCTCCCCATTGCTGAAATTGTGTGTATTTCAGACTCTTCTATCTTTGCTTTTCCAACAGCTAACTGCCTATTTAAATAAATCTACTCCTGGATAAAATAAGCACCATGGTAGTCAGCATGAAATAATGACCCAGCTGTAGTCACCAGTGTAGCCACATCTTCTGAAGTGCAGCTGTTAACCTTTGACTTCAGGGATTATGGACAATATATTTAACACACATTGGAAGCTCTGAGTATCTGTAAATGCACAAAGGCTTTAACTGATGGATTTTGGCTTTACAAAGGTCACATCTCTGGATTTCCAAGCCTACAGTTTAGATGCTCCACTGCACAGTCTTGCCTTAATTTCAGGGTCGTCACCAAGAGATTAGTAAATAACACTATAGATGTTCATAGCAGCTGAAACTTTTATATTACATTACATGCTCTCGGGTTGATTCTTTAATGCTCTAAGAGTATTTTAACATGTTGTGAATCCTGAAAGATAATTAGGGGCACTTGTCTAAGCTGTTTTACCAATGGCATCTGTGTTTTCTGGTAACAATAACTCATCTTGTGCCATTGCAAGCAGCACAGCTCTCCATCCTCCTCCTCAGCTGCCTTCCTCAGCTTGCCCCCAAACCTCGAGTATTCTCCACAATTTTTAACCGATTCTCAATGTCAAGAACAGCAAAGTGAGATTTTAGTTCCTTTTTTAGACAGTTACCTATTTATTTTGCAGTTTATTCCTGATGCGATTCACAGCTGCATCTTGAATCCTCTTGTGTGGCTGTGCTGAGCAAATGTGTGAATTAGGCATAAGATACAGGTTAAACCAAACACTATATGCCCTATATGTTTTTGGAGGATTTTTTTTGGCTCAGATGGTATTTTTCCAGGAAGATTTTGGATTCAGAATGAGTCAAGTCAATCAGTAGTTACAATAGACTCAGAAACTTCAAGGTATCAGTAGCACACAGAAATACAGTGTATGAAAGGTAATTCAAAGTATTGCTGTGCTTGAAAGATGAAACTGAAATTTAATGCACTTGAGTGCCAGGTAACCTCTTAAATAGTTTATCTGAGTAGAGGCCATTCTGGGAGTAGGAAATTCCTAGTTAAAGAATGATTTCTGCAGAAATCAATCCGTAGAGTTAATTATAAAAGCTGTAGCTCAAATAGAGCCATAATTCGCTCCTTTGCCATCAGGAGCCATTGAACTGGCAGCAGGAGGAAGGAACATGCAACTCTTTACACTGGCTGGGGAAAACCTGGGAGTTTTGTTGGTATTGACAAGCAGTCAGTCCTTGCCAGTGTCACCCCTGGATTCAGACCTCCTCAGGTTTGAAATTTGCTTTGAGGAAAAAAAAAATGTGGAAAATTTTTCATCAAGAAGTCTCTACAGAAACAAGCAGTCAATTTATTTAGCGTGGTTTAGTTACGTGGTTTAGTCAGCTCTTCCTCAGGAGTAACATCATCCTTCCTGTTTGTGGGTCCCCAGCCAATTAGCACAGAAATTAATGTGAAGCTGAAGACTTAATGGGATATTTAGAGCTCCCTTTTGAGGGTGCAAAAGGAGCTGCTGGGATGAGCTGTGCCAGAGTAGCCAGCTGGGTGATTTTAGTCTGGGTTTACAGGGCAGAAATAAGGCAGCTTCAGTCAGTCACTGTGTTTTCTTCCTCAAGCCCTGACTTACAAGCCTACCTGAATTCTTTCTTTTGAGAATTGCTGGAACTCTGTGTGTGGAAGGAACCAGCTTTGTCCAGCACTGCTCAGGAGTTCCCTCAGCCCTGCCTTGCTGGGTGCTGGGGAACAGGCCAGGCTGGAGGGGGTTAAGAGGAAAGAGCAAAGTTCTCCATCACTACAGTTAAATTTAAAAAAAAAAATGTTTAAAATTTCTTTCTTAATGGAAATGGAAAATTACTGCTGTGAAATGCTTGGAGTAGCTGCCTGTGCCTGCCTTTGCCTTGCAGAGCACAGGGGGAAGTTTTCTTTGCCTTCTCGCTAAACACAGAGCTTGCCAATGGTGAATTAGGGAAAGATTTTGTTTATCTTGACTCAGAAACCTGGATCCTCGCTCCCAGCTCTGGCATCTACGTTCTGTTTCCAAGAAGGACTTGGTTTGGGAGCCTGCAAAGGCTGTTTTGTAACAGCATTTTGCATTAAAGACGCCTGGGAAGAGAGCTGAAACCATCAGAGTGTTTCTGATCATACAAGCTGTAGGTGTTAGAAACCAACATTTCGAATGCCCCAGCCCAGCTCTGGAGAGGAAGAATTGCTCCAGCCTTTTGATGTGACAGTCTGCTGTCACTCAAGCTCTTTTTACAAGCTATACATTGACTTTCTTGGCTTTTGCAGCCTCCATGAGGTTCATCTATAGACTCCTGCCCAAACTCCCGTCAGGCTGAGAGCTGTAAGAAATAACTGTGGGGTAGAGTTCCCATCAGGTTAGGTGTTAGCTTCTGCCAGCCAAAGCAGGAGCCCATTGCCCTGGAAACTGAGTATCCCTTGGGAGGTGGCTGCAGGACAGACCTGCCCTGAGGCACGCAGGACCTGTTACCCCATGAAAGGCAGGCTGGGTGCCTTTCTCCACCACAGCCCAAAGAGCTCATCCTCCAAAGAAACTTTGGGAGGCCACCAGGCAGTACCTGAAAGCACAGGTCCTTCCCAATCCCCTCCATACCTGCTGGAGTGTGCTTGGAATTGCTTGCCACACACATGCAGCACCCATCAAACTGACTCCAGAGAATTCTTGGATTAAATTACATTTCTAATAAAAATAAATTGGCTTTTCTTGTATTAACATCTTGTTTTAATAACTGCTTGTTCACATCCTTCTATTCCAATTTTGAACTGCTTGAAAAGCCATTTGCTGCTTATAGATTTCTGATGAGGCAGATGGCTTATATGTGATCACACCTACTGACAGAGACTAAATACCAAAGCAGAAGGAATCCCATGGAGAGTTCCAGAAACTTTCATTTAAAAGTTGGAGTATCTTAGAGAAATAAGAAAACTCTGCAGACCATCCTTCAAATCAACCAAATCCAAATGTGACCAGCAGACTTTGTTCTCCTTGAGTCCTCAGTCACCACCAATTTCCTAGGGGCTGTTGGAGAAGGAGAGGACTCCATTTTTCTTGCAGTAAAGACTTAACATCAAACAATTGTCCCCTTTTTTCATCGCTTTGAAATACTGTCAGATTTTTTGAATGTTCTAACGAGCAGATCTGTCTCCAGACTGTTTAATTACAGGTGCGTGAAACATTTTACTGGCATTGAGTAGAAATGCTTCTATTAAAAACTTAACACTTGGGTTGCAGATTTGCATTACCCGGGCTCACTGGGAAGAACTGCCAGCACAGGCCAAGACTGACCAGAAAAGCAACTATTTTAGAAATTCAAACAGTTACTGCTGCATAAAAATAAGGAAAGAGCAGGAAAAGAAGTCAGTTCTGTAGAAAGAACTTCTGTAGAAGTGTGTTAGTGAGTAAGGGCCCTTTGTTTCATCACAGGCACAGGATCTGAGGAGCACAGTGGAGGAACACCTTCCAGGAAAGACACAAAGTCCCTGAGACCCCCAAAGTTTCAGCATTTGAAGCCAGTAAAATGCAAAATGGAGCAAGATAAATGGCAAAAAAAATCTTACAGCTTCTGTGTGGACTGGCATTACAAAATCAGCCCTCAGCTCCAAATGAAAATGCTTTCTTCATGGATGGGGAAGTTGATATGATAATTATCTATACACAATATGCAAATAGACTTTATAGCAAATAGCAAATACTGCTGTGACAGTCCATGCTGGGCTGGAGAAGGGCTTTGTGCTGAGGGGACTGGAGCACCTCCCCTATGGACCCAGGCTGGGAGAGTTGGGAATGTTCAGCCTGGAGAAGGGAAGGTTGTGTGGAGACCACAGAACCTCTGCCAATGTCTGAAGGGGCTGCAGGGAACCTGGAGCAGGACTTTGCATCAGGAACTGGACCCCCAGTGCCAGGGGGCAGGGTTAGATGGGATACTGGGCAGGAATTGTTCCCTGGGAGGGTGGGAAGGCTGTGGTGCAGGGTGCCCAGAGAAGCTGTGGCTGCCCCTGGATCCCTGGCAGTGTCCAAGGCCAGGTTGGACGGGCTTGGAGCAGCCTGGTCTCATTAAAGGTGTCCCTGTCATTGGAAAGAGGTGAGCTTTAAGGTTCTTTCCAGCCCAGCCATTCTGTGGTTCTGAGTTACTCAGTAAAAGTGTGGATCTGTGGGTCGTTCCAGCACTGCCACAAGACGTGTAAATATCTCGGCAGAGATCCCTGCAGTCACTCCGTGCATAACTCACAGGAAAGGAAAGTGCTCAAAGTGCCTTTTATACATGGGAACAAAGTATTGGAAATCAAAGGAAACTTTTCTTTCCTCTTTTGGTGCATCAGCCTCTGTTCATCGCTGGTCACTGCTATTAGAGCTTCTGAGAATGTAAAACAATCTGCTGTGTATTTTGCTCCCAGGCATTTCAGCTCATCAGAGCCTGCAGAGTGCTTTTTGCTGTACTCGAGTATGTGGAGGGCTGGCACACACAAATGTGGGTATGCAAACCCAGCCTGGGACGTAACTGGAAGTGACTTCAGTGTCCTCCTCATAAACCATGAGGAGCAAAACACTCGGAGCAAAATGCAGTGAGGAGCAGGGAAGGGGCATGAGCAGCGTGAGCGCTGGAGGGAACTCTGGCATCTTGTGTATGTAAATTTAAATTGTGAGGAGCTTCTTATGAACTGCAAGGCAGCAAGCCATGCTTTCTTTATTACAGGAAAATATGGGATTAAAATCCACCTGGGCAAGGGCAGAGAGGCTTGGTGGGCTTCTTTGCACATAATCCTGAGTAAAACTGATGTCACATCCCCACTGGGGCACTGTCTGTGTGTGCCACATGTTCCTCTGCCCCTGAGATAAGAGCTGATAGGTAGGTGTGGGCTTGTTTCATTAGCTTTTTCTGTTATACAAATGCAAAGTATCCTGAATCTGTAGCCATGGAGCCACTTTCCAACTCATTATCCAAATGCCACAAGAAATCTGGTGAGTCAAGATCTTTATATCAGCCCCAAGCCCAAGTGAGTTATTTAGGAACTGCAGATGTTTTGATTGTAAAGCAATGGTGTGTAGTGAAGGGAGAGGATTGGGGGTTCATCTCAGAGCTTCTGAAACTGAAAAACTCCTTCTTGTTGGGACACAGTAACATTCTAAAATCAATCCTGCGGGAATAAGGAAAAGCTAAACCAGCTGCAGGAAGAACATTCTCCTGGAAGGAGCTAAAGCTTCTTATCAAAAGGACTGAGGCAAAAACCAGAAAGTGCTTAAAGCCACTGAAATGGGTGTGGGTCAGACATGGTGTGCACTAAGATACAACAGGTTGGGATTGCAATGCAAATAGCTGGGTCATAGTTTTCCTCTCCCAAGTGATATTTCTTCCTTTGGCCATGCCAGCCAAGTATACAAAATTGTTCTTTGTAAGAACACCACCACATGGGATAGCTTTCTTCTGGCCTCTCTGACTTTAAACTGGGATGCTATTAAAGCTGAGGCTGGAAGCCATCCTAAATTTAGTTTAAAAGAATTAATTCTGGCTGACCCAGTGGCTGTAATTTACCCACAGGTTTATCTGAGGTTCAGGTGTTTTCTGGCCAGAATAGCTGAGCATTTTGACAGAGCTTCTGGGCCAAGGAGCTGCAGTGTTGTAATCCAGGCAGGGGTCACTGCAGGGAGCCTTGGAGAGCCCTGCCCTGCAGAGGGGGAAGGACACAACCACACTCTGACATCGCTGGTTTCAACAGGGAACATAAAAACAGGGAAAAGCAGCAGCTTTTTCCCATGGAAGGGATGAGGAGGACTCAAGGTGCAGATTGAGACATCCATTGCAATCTTTGGAATGCTCAGCCTCCCCAGGTGTTGCCAAGCCCTGGCTGCTGCCTCAGGAAGCTGTGAGGTGCAGGGGAGAAGCTCCAAGGAACTCACTGGAAGTGCGATCCGGGGTGTGGAGCTGTCTGACTCGGAACACTGCAATTGCTGCATGAAACAAAGCACCGGTAAAAATAGTGTGTTTTCTTGCCATGCTTCATTTCCTTCTGGATAGGCTCAAAATGTCCCTGTTTGATTCTTTTCTTTGTACAACTTCAGTGAATCATTGTGACCACAGTGCTCTGGCAGCATCTTGAAAAGCTCTGAAATACAAAATATTTCCCTGAAATTGTGAAATGTTTTACATGGAAGTGGCTACATTTCAGATAGTCCAGTCATGATCTTCCTGAGGTTTTAACTCTGTCTGTCTCCATCCTGTGAGAGGTACTGATATTTTAAAGTAACTGCCAATGCTTTAAGTGTTTTGGAGAAAGAAAAGTGTATTGTGGTCCATCCCTTCCCCCAAAAGTGTTTCCTCCTCCCCCTGAAAGTGTTTATTTTTAGATAATAAAGGGATCATAGTCCTGCAAGGTACACAGACTATTTAAGATCCAGCATCCCTGTCATTTTCCCACATCTCTCTAAGCATCTGTTGGAAAATAAATCAATCACTCTGTGCTGGATACCAGAGTATATTCCCTGGAATAGATCACATGCAGGGTGTTGTCAGTGATCCCTAGGGCATTCCTCAAGCACAGGTGTGAGACATGTCCAGGATGATTTGCCCACTTGAATTCTAAACTCTCCACAGAGTGAAGGCTTTTATCACCCCTGCTAAAGCTGCCTGTTGTGGCCATTTTGCACATGGAGTTATGGAGTGTGTGCTATAAAAAGGGACTGCTGAGCCATGTCTGCTGCCCTGAATTTCTCCCTGAGCACACTCACACCTTTGTGGCTCTCGTGAGCTGTAGGTTTGTCGTTAGCTCCATGGTGACCATGGATAACCTTTGATATCCCCACCAGGTCTCTCCATCTCCAGCACTACTGGCTGCTTCCCTACTGCAGAAATGTCTGTCTGTAATGGAGATTAACACTGGTTTTGCTTGATCATTTTTATAAAATACTTTTACTGTGGCTATACATTTTTGCTATAATGTATAAAAAGTACACTTTTTCTGGTTGAACAAGCTGCCTGTTGAGAGGAGGATGATGCAGCCTGTGCCTTCTGTGCTTGGATTTGGTGAGGACACACAGTTTGAGGTTGTGGAGCAGTTGCAGAGCCCTGTGTGTGTGACAGCTCTGCCACTACCTGTGACAAGGTGCTGAACGTGGACATCTGGGCTTGACATGTGCTGTTGGCGAAGATTAATTGTCCAGACAGCTGCTGTGTCCAGACAAACATCTTGCAGGAACCCAGGCCATATGTTCCTGCAGCATTAATGCTGCCCTGTCTCAGTGCTTACAGGATATTTTATATCTGATATGGGCCAAGGCAAGTTGAGAAGAGCAGAGAAAATGTCCTGACCCTTGGTATCGCCTCGCCACCATCTCTGTCTCTGTAGTGACAGTTTCTAGCAGGATAAAAGTGAGAGCAGATTTCTAGAACATTGTCTGGTTTATCTTTCACTTGTTCAGATTCATCTTCACGAAAGCTTGAATATCTAGATTTTGATTGATAGGCAGTTAATTCATTACATCCATCAGACTGGGGTGAGAGGTGGCAGTGTCTGGACTGCAAATCAGGGCTCTTGAGCAGAGGACAGGTTTGCCTCTCTAAAACCTCTATTTCTGTTTGATTTTAAAATTCTAAACATCATTTTCTTGGGTGTTGCAAGGCTTTTTGGGGGCTTTCAGGACTTTCAGTTCCATGCATGAGGGTGGCAGAGCAGCAGGGACCATGGCTGGCAGCAGGGACATTCCAAAGGGACATGCAGGTGCCACACAGGTGTGACCCTGGGTTGGCTGGAGGAAGGGGAGCAGCAGAGGAGCCCTTGGTGATGGTGGGGACAGGGACAGTGCTGTTCCTCCAGGGGTCAGAGGTGTGTTCATCCCCACAGACCCCCTGAGCAGATGCTGCTCAGGCTCAGGTGCTGCTTCTTGTGTACATCACTGTCACCAACCCCATCGAGCTGGGCTGGATTTGTGACCCAGACCTGCAGCCCCAGCTCCAGAGGCAGTGTGGGGAGCAGCCCAGCCCTTCTGTGGATTTTCCTGTCACTGCTGACTCCTGGCATCCCTCCAGTGAAGCAGCCCTCTCCTCCTGAGATGCCTGATTCATTCAGTGCTGTCCCAGTACGTTTGACATCACATCATTTCCATGTTTAGTGAGTTATATATTTTTTTAAATGCTTTGTGACACTTGTAAATGAAGAAGGTAGAGAAAGTAGATTTTAGAAAAGTGGGAACATCTGGTGCTTGCATGTTTTGGTCGACAAGTTTGTGAAATTAATATGGTCCTAAAGTAGAGAAGAAAAATTACACCTTGAAGTTGTGAGTTAATTAGCCTTGACTCTCAGGTGCGTGGGAACAGGGCTGGTCACGCTCTGACTGCGGATGGTTCCTCACACCTGGCAGGTTTCCAGGTCATTCTGCTGCAGCAAGAGTAGGACCAGGCTGTTGAGATTGGTTTCTCCCCACATTCGAAGATGCTTTTGTGGTCGTTTAAATGACCAATTAGTGGACACAGCGTAAGCTCTGTGATGCAGCAGCACCTGTAGCATTTGTTCTGCTAAGAAAAGCTAGGATCTGATGTGAATTCTGGTCTTGGGGTTTGAAGAAAATTAGGAGAGGGTATTCAGAAGGAGCATCTCCTGTTCCCTGGCTAATCTGGGTTATTCACAGCCACAGCAGAAATCTGAAGTCATTACAACAATTACTGGCAAGATCCAGAGTAAAGCTTCAAGGAAAAGTGATAAATCAAAATTTATCTTTAATTTTGTATTTGCATATTGTTTCTACTTCGGTCTGTATAATCCTTTTGTGACCTTTTTACTAAGGTTTTGGCAAGTAGTAAATGCAGCCTTGAGTGTACTAAATGTCATCCTGTCTAAAATACTTAACAACAGCCTGCACTGGGAAAGCAACACCTTGTTACCACGAGCTGCTACAGACAGGTGAAACCATGTCTTGTGAAAACTTGCCAAGTGATTTTGCTTCTAATAACTATCCATAATAAACGTGGAAGCAGGTATGAGTTGGATGTGAGGACAACAAAATAAAACATTTCTGTGTTTAAACATCAAGTTTCTCCAAACTTACTAAACTTGCTTTGTCTGCTACTGAGTTCATTGGATAAACACACAGGAGGTAATCACTTTGTTGGGATATGTTTTAAAAATCCAGAGGCGTTTTACAGGTCATCAATGCTGCACTGGCTCTGGCTGCTAAACCCCAAAGCAAACTGGCTCAAGAAAACATGGATCTGTTCAAGGAGCAGTGGGAGAGGCAAGTCCGTGTGCTGACGGATGCCGTGGATGACATCACTTCCATCGATGACTTCCTGGCTGTGTCAGGTAATCAGGGCTCCAGGCTGAGAAATAATCCTCCTCCTAAGAGCTTAGTCCTGGAAAGGGGTGGTTTGGACACGTGTTCTGGGGTCTGTGAGGCTTTTGGAAGGGATGGTGTTGTCACACCTCACCTGGGATCACCTTGTGCCAAGTGAGGTGTGAAAATGCAGCAGGAGATCTTGGGACACTTTGTGTCCCAAGATTTGGAATTGCTGGCTAAACTAAGGATAAATTTCCATTTAGCTGCTGTAGACAATTCTCACCAGTAACTCTGGGAGAAATAGAACATGTTTATGTCCGAGGTAGAACCCAGCAGAAAAAATGATCCCTCAGGTCACTTTAGACTCTGCCACATAAACAAAACTGAATATCAAACCGTGGATGTACAGGTTAATTAAAATAAAACTGTTCATACCATGTCAGCTTTAGTAAAGTTTTAAGAGTTTTTAAAAGAGATTGGATCATTATAATAGATTAATAATTACATTTGGCAAAGTGCTTGCCAAGATAATCCGTTTTATCAGCATCTTGATAAAGACCCACTATCAGCTGCTGTGACCTAAAAATAATGGGGGCATTTTTATTTCCACATCCTTTAATTGTGCTCTTGTCAGAGGAAATGGAGATGGAACCACATGAACTGTGTCTGCAGTAGTGTTCACAAATCACCACTGCAAGCTGAGATTTTAATTTCTGTGCTGCAGGCAGGTTTGGGCATCTCAGATGACCTAAAATCTCCAGTTGTAGAGAGAAATTTCACAGGAGGATGTGTGGAATCAGAAGTTAACATAGTTAGAAAATGTAGATGAAAAATTAGGGTCCTGAATTAAGAGACCACATCTTTTTATGATTAAGAAGAGGAAAACCAAACAAAAGTCCAAGTGGTGTTCCTGTGATGAGGCACTTGCATTGTCATACATGTTATATTGTGGTTCCCTGGGTTCTCTTTGGTTCCCTGGGTACAAATAAAATTCCTCTTTGCAATGAGTGAGCATAAACTTCTTGGGCAGTTCAGTATCTGAGCTTGTTGTATCCATGGGTGCTCACTGGGGCATCAGCAGCTGGAATTGCACAGCTGGGAGGAGTCTGTTTTGGGGAAATCTGTTCGGAGGGAATCGTGTGCTGAAGCTAAAGGCTCCACTTGAAGCTTGCCCACAAGTGTCCAAAGATTTGAGAAGGAAAAGCTGTGAGTTCGTATGAACACAGCCTGTGTGGAGCTGCCAAAGGGCATCTCCCTGGCAGCTGTGCCCACACAGGGGTCAGCCACCGACCTGAGGGCTCTGCCTTTCTTGCAGGGCATTGGGGAAATGGGAGCTCTGCTGAGGAAGCTCTGCTTGGAGAGCTCCAACTCTCAAGAGCTCCAAGCTGCTTTTTAAGACTGAAGTCACCACAAGCAGGAAGTTGCATCACTCAGTAAAATCACTTTCCTTCCCTTGTAGTCCAGGTTTAGCACCACAAGACTCAAGTGAGTTGTGGGCAGGACAACCCCATTTTCTGCAGGGATACAGGTTAGAACAGAACAGGGCTTTTTGGTTAAATAACCAAATCGATTGCATGGCTGTACTCTCGGGAGCTTGGCAGTAAGCAGAGAAGGTTTCTTCCCTGGGGTGGTGGCAGGTTGACTCAGGAGAGTTCACCTCAAGTGAGTGCTCACCACCCAAAATGGAACCAAGGAAATGTAGTTCGAGACAAGTCCAGACATTCAAGTGCATTCAGTAATTATTTATATATGTGTGTTATCGAAGAGATGGTAGAAAAATATTAAAGCAATAAATACTCTTTAAAATATTATTTGTTTGAACTTTGATAAATGTTTTCCATATAAATGCCTTCAATTCATCTGCTAGAAGTCTGAACTTCTGTTTTGATAAAGTCGTGGCAAGTATGATTTATATCAAGTGCTGTTTGGGGTTATTAGAATGTTTGTATCAGTTACTAACTGGGATGTAAGCAGAATTTAAAGGAGTTCTTGTGAGTGCAGGAGTGCATGCATATATAAATATGTATGTAAGCCATCCCACATCCCTACTGTGTGATGTGTTGAAGTAAAGGCTTTGCCATTCAGCTCATGCTACAGAATTGTATCAATTATCCACAAGTAAAGGCTTGATGAAAGGGATTCTAGGTTTAGGTAAAAGCACAGAAGAAGGATCCTTCAGTGTACAGTGCTGCAGATGAGCTTGCAGGTGACAGCATTTTCATAGGTACAGCAGCAGAAGGGCCCTGTTGAGTTAGGGGAGGTTCTGGGGGAGGCTCACTGTCAGGATGGGAGATGGATGGCACAGGAGCCCTGTAGCCTAGAGATGTCTGTGTGCTTCCAGCCATGAGTGATGTGCAGCTTAGGGAGCTCCAGCATCAGAGGTGCTATCTCCTGAACAGTCCTTGACAGATTTTTCTCATTTAAGCTGGTGTTAGTTTTTCTTTCTACCATTATAAACTGCTGGCACCTCCATCATCCTGTGCAAAATTCACAGCTGAAGTGGCTCCGTGTGAAGAACCTCTTTGTTTTGCACTGTCGCCTGTTTGCTTGATTTGATGCCCCTGCTTGTACTAAAGATGGTGAAGAGGTTTTTTTCTCCTTCTCTCTCTTCATGCTGTTTGTGAACATAGAGTTCTGCCATGCACTTTGTCTGTCATCGCATCCCTGACTGCACAGTCTTTGCCTTTCATTTCAAAGCTCCTGTACCTTCTGTAATTCTTATCCCTCTTATCGGTGCCTTCCCAAAGCACTCTGGGTGTATTGGTGTGCCCACTATCTCTGTTCTTTAGAGCAGTTGCTGATAGCACCATGTAATTGTCAAATTCAGTGTTCTGAAATTACCTGAATCTCCTTTGAAACCCTCTTAAAAAACCATTCCATTTGCTGCCTTCTGTTCCTCTGCTGCTGACAGAGGTTTATGTCACAGATTGCCCATCTCAGTGGAACTATTTTTTCTAAAGAGCCTGCCAGTGAACATTGCCAGGATGAACACTGTATTTACAAGTGTGTGAACTCCCCAGTGTTTGCTCCATGTGCTGCCTGACCTGGCTCCTGCAGTGCCCCTTGGCAGCAGAGGTTCAGCATGGGAATGGTTCTGAGGCCTTCCACAGGAGGTGCAGCAGGGAAGCACAGATGTATTTGTGAATCCGTGGCTTCATCTCCCGACTGTTGCTCTTTGATTTTGATCTGCTATAGCCCTTAGACTCCCTCACAGGCTGCTGGGGTTGCTTGGAAAAGCATTGCTTAATCCTTTTAATGTGGAGGTGGGTGGAGGTGGAAGGTGTTTGGTGGGTGTGGATTGAGGATTGACAGTCGTGGGTGACATTTTATTCTGTAGCTTTTCACAGTTTAATGTATTTCCTTGTTTGGTCTAAAAATCATTTCTATGGAAAAAATACCTTTGCTTTTACCTTGTTGCCCAACCACACTGTTTTCCCTGTACATATTTTGGAGGGACAAGATCCCTGTGCTGTTGCCTGTGCTGTGTTCTGTTGCTGTGGGATGTTTCTCCTGCTCAGCACGAGGACAGGGAGGTTTGTATGTGGGACATCCTTCTCCCATCCCCAGAGGTGCTGGTGGGGAACCCATGCTCTGTGTGCCAGTAGGATGGGGAACACTGGGTGTATTTACAAGAACTCAGCAGAGTCTGAGTTCTTGCAAATACAACTCAGATCTTATCTGTTATCATCCAGCTGGAGAATGTCACCAGAGCAGATAGACCTGACAGTCCTGCACTTCCCTGGGCCCTTTGCAAGCTGCCCTGTGATTTATCTCCCTCTGGAAGGAACTTTCTGGCCCTGATTTTTTCAGATTTGGAAAAGGCATTAAATGATCAGCAGACATTTAAATATTCACCCTCATTTTGTCCATGCCTTTTATTAAAGTTCAGATAATCCAAAGATGCTTTTAAATGGTCTGTGGCTTAATTTATTCATTTAGGAATTGAAGCAATAAACAGTCTGTGTTTTGGCCTGGCGCCGAAGCTTTTTCTTTGGGCTCTTGCAGCTCCCAGGGCTGTCTCTTCTTTAAATCCCCTCTGTGCTTGCTGTGGCTCCTGTGCCTGCTCACTGACTTGTCACATCACTAATGAACCTGCTCTTCCCTCTCTCAGGGCCACAGTCTGCCCTCAGCTGAACCTGCTCAGGCTGAGTTGCTTAAGAGGGATTTCACAAGTGTAATTTTTGCCCAGGTTACTTACAGAAGTCTCGCAATATTGCACCTGGCTGTATTAATTTTATGGAAATCAGGCATAACTTCCCACATTAATCCTTTCAGGCAGTTCCTCCAAATCCTCTCCCAGCCAACACTATGAGCTTCTTGTCTCTACAAACGTGCAAAATGACTCTTTTACTACCTGCAGAGGGAATAAAAGCCACTTGCATGGGTTGGCAGTGTAGAATGATTAAGTCAATGGTAATTAACACTGGAAACTGTTTTAAGTGACAGAGCAGAAATGTTTCCAAGTTGGTTTCTTACCAAGCAGTCCAAATGCTGGTGTTGGATGATGACACCAAAACATTAGTCCTGGTACATTAAAGAGTTCTCTAACAGAGTTTGGAAGTCTCTAATAACAGTTTGGGAGATATTTAGGATAGGTTTCCCCAAATAAGGATCCCAATTTCTTTAGGCATCTTCAGAAATCTCTTAGAAGGTTTTACCCATTTTGGGCTTCTTGGACTTGATGAATGGGGAAAATATCTCTTTTCAAAACCAGAAAATGTATATTTAAAAAGCTAATTGCAAACAGAGGACTTGCCTTTATATTTTTGTTTGTTTGTTGAACAGTCAGTGAGTGCTGTGTGGCTGGAATGCTTTCCACATTATTCACGGCATACATTATTTGTCTCAGATGGGAATGGGCGACTGACGGTGTAATGTGCTCTGGTGGAATGTGTGTGGCTGTAGGAAAACACTCTGGAGGAAGCTGGAAACATGCACCAAGAGTCTGCTGAAGTGTTGAGGGGAGTAGGTGTGGTGCTAAGGAGGTGCCCATCACCCCATGTGTGCTGGCAGGGGAGTGGTTTGCAGGTATTTGAAATAAGGGCTGGGGCAGTCCAGGGGAGAAATATGGAGAGAAACCAGGGGAGAACTCAGCAGAACTCAGCTTTCCCGTTGGTAAAATCGAGTACAAACAGGGGCAGAACGCGTGGAGGCCAGTTGGTGAATGGACTGATGGCTTTTTGACACCTCTTGTGGAAGGGCAGCTCTTTGCTGGTTGTAGTGACCTTCACATTAATGCTTGACAGCATCACCATGGAGCTTCTATAGAGCAGGTCCCACCCTGAGCAATTGCCATGCTGATGACTGCGACAGAAAAGACATTACCAACTAAGTCCTCCTTCTTCTACCACCAGAGAATCACATTTTAGAAGATGTAAACAAATGTGTCATTGCTCTCCAAGAAAAAGATGTGGATGGCTTAGACCGCACGGCCGGTGCGATCCGGGGCCGTGCTGCTCGCGTCATTCACGTGGTCACCTCGGAGATGGACAACTATGAACCTGGAGTGTACACTGAGAAGGTGCTGGAGGCAACCAAGTTACTGTCCAACACAGGTAAGGGTCTCTTATTCCCAGGAGCCCTGAATTGCTGTTGCTTGAGAGCTTGTGGGCAGCTGGGTATCGGTGTACCTGTGAAATCTGTCAAAGACTCAATTTGCTGTAATACAAATTAGTGGGAGTTGTTTGCAAAGCTGTTGCAAAGTGAGAAGTGATTTTGCTGTGTTGACTGGCTCAAAGCTCAGCGTGCATAAGGTGTCCCTGAGTGCGCGCGCTGTCATGGACTGGGCTGTGGGAAGCAAAACCACCGGGAATCAGTCCCAGATGCAAGTGAAGGCTTGAAAGTTGTGCTGTGCTCATCTTGGAGTATCACACCAGGCTCTGCAGCTGTTCAGAGTCCAGAAGGAAGATCACATTGCCCCAGCAGAATAAATTTAGGGTAATAATTAGGGTAAATTTTGTAAAGTATCTTTATAACTGTTGAAAGAGCATTGTAGGTTGGTAGTGTCCCCACATAAACACCAAATCAGGGTGTTCCCTATGAACTACTGGTGACATCCATAAGGGTAAGGGGTGATTCTGGCTGCTTCAGTGCCAGCCATTCGTTGTTGGGTTTGCTTTAATTACTCTGATGAAGAATCAAGGGTGACACTGAAGAAACAGCAGACTCTTAACTGGTTCTGGCATGTTCTTCCTGGGGCACCGTGAGTCACTGAAATGCAGCAGTGCAATCTGCCCCCTTCCAGTGCTTCTTAAACTTGAGCTTCCTTATGACTTCCCCCTCCCCCCTCAAATGATGTACATCTGCAGGGAACATAAACAAACAATATTTTATCCCATAGTTTCTAGGGGCTTCCCCAGGTGTTTTCTCCTTGTCCATTAGAAAGGTGTTACAAACTTTTCACTGTCCCAGGGGAAAACACCAAACAGCAGCATAAGCAGAAACAGAGCTGGATTAAGACTTCACCTCCTGTACCAAATGTTGTGATTTCAATGGAAGGACTGTACAGCTTTCAGGGTAGTTAAGAGCAAGGCAAGAGTGGGAAGAAGAGAGTGGCTTGGGGTAGGACTGACCGGCTTTGTCCTCTGGGTTCAGTCATGCCGCGCTTCACTGAGCAAGTGGAAGCTGCAGTGGAAGCGCTGAGCTCCGACCCTGCCCAACCCATGGATGAGAACGAGTTCATCGACGCCTCCCGGCTGGTGTACGACGGCATCCGGGACATCAGGAAAGCCGTGCTGATGATCCGGGTGAGCACAACTTCCCCCAGCAGCTTTCCCTGCCTTTGTTGAACTGACAGCCATCGGGATAACGGAGAGCAGACAGGAGAAGATTTTCACTTAGCTCCTATTAACATTCAGAGTCTTAAAATGTGCTAATCACTGTGGAGCACTTGAGCAGTACGTTTGGATTCAGATTCATTAACCAGATCTGAGCATCGATAATGGCCCGAGTTGTGATGCTAAATACCCTTCATGCATCTTTTGTAATCTCATGGTAATGCCAGGCTCGTTAATGTGCTAAAACCAGTAACCTTTCAGTTAACAACAGTAAATTAATTCAGAACTATAGATGCTTGTTGATGGCTTGAGAACTTAGAAATAAAACCCAGTGGCTCTTCATTAAGTAAATTTTGAGAATGTTAGTTAGTCAGTCAGAAGGAAGCTGAGATGAGTTTAGTCTGTAGTTCCTAGAGCATGTAATTAGTTAATTGGCTAACCTGGGTAAACACGGGCAGCTCTCAGAGGCCTTGACTCCTGTGTACTTGCAATGGGTGTGACTTGGAAGCCCTAATTTCTGGTAGGCCAGACAAAGAAGGGCACATTTGGCTGAAGGGATGCAGAAAAGGAACTTCTGTTTGAAGCTGATCCATGGACCTATTTCTTGGATCTTACTGGGGCAAAAATGGGCAGGAGCCAGACATAGCAAAGACAAATACAGGGGGTTTATTCCTTTTTCCTTCTCTTCCTTATATTCCTTTGACTGTGAGAAACTGCCCTGGTCTTTCAGAGTGGTGACCATGGCAGATGCACCCTGGTGGTCAGTAAAAGAGTGTACCAGAAAGAGCCCCAGAAGATATGTGATTACAGTAACCATTGCAATGGCATCTTCCATGTTTGCTGCTTAAAGCAAAAGATCAGATGAGAAATCAAGAGAAAAGCTGACAACATCTGAGCTCCCCATGGAATTTTTTTTTTGAGACAAGCTCAGGATTTATAGACAGCCAGTGGTAGATGAAGATATCAATGCCTTCCTGCTGTGCAGACAAACGGATGTGATTCCCTCCCTGCTGAAGCCCTTGTGATTCAGGACAGGGAGCTCGGCTGCCAGTCCCAGTAGGCAGCAATTACCCGGGCTGGCAGGGCCAGGAATGCTGACATTCGCCCCATGCCACGCTCCGGGGCCAGGGAGCCACAGCTCCACTGCCAGCAGCCAACAGCAGCTCCCTGGCCACACAGCAGCCACCTAGGAAGAGGTTAAAATATTAGCACTTGTCGTCCAGAGAGTTTATTTTGAGATAAAAGAGACATCCAAATGGGGATTCCAGGGTTCTCCGGGGCTTCATGTAGCCCTGCTCACAGGGACTCATTCACTTCAGCTTTGTCCAGGGGGTCTTGCTCTTTGCAGGGACCAGCAGGAAAAGCCGCTGCAACACCTCATTTTTGTGTTTATGCAGGATATTTTCAAAACTACCATCTCACTACGTCTGTATTTATTCCCCCCTCCCTCTGCCCAGGCTCACCTGTCACCCCGGAGGAGTTCCCGCCCTTTTGGTGGCACTTGAGAGGCAGAGTTAAACTTTTTGTGTCCCTGGGCTTTGGGAGGGATGGGCAGAGGAGAGTCACAGACAGAATCACGTACAGAACTGTTTTCTTTACATTTTTTCATTGTTTTTAAATGTTGATACACTGAGCTACTTCTTAGTATGTGTCCCTCTGCTGATTTTGTGGATATACTGTGTTCTCCAGGGCCTGGAGAGGAGGCTGGAATACCCAAAGTCTTGATTGTCACCCTACTCACCTTTCCTTTTTGGCAATTACCTTGCATGTCCATCTCTATTTTCACTGAATCACAAAGTGTCTGTAGTGGAAGACAAGTCTGTGAAATTCAAATCATAGGGAAAAAATCTAAAGAACAGAGACTTTATTTGCATCTTATCTAATTGTTAATCACAATTTATTGCATTTATCAGTGAAGTTCTTTGTTGACCCAGCTCTGGAGAATTGTCATGAAGTGCCATTTTAGCAAAGATGTAGTATTTTGACAAACATGCTGTTGAAACTTGATAGGGTTTATAAAAAGTTTGCCAGCTACAGACTGGCAGTAGCAAAAATAAATCCTAGTCAAGCAGGAACTAGGTCGGATGTGTTTAGCCTACAGCATAAAAGCCGGCCCTTACTAGCTGAAATTTTTCAGCTTTTCCTGAGGGATAAGGATAAATTTTGAGATATTTTATTTGTTGTTAATTCAGTCAATGCTTTGATTCATAATTGTGCTGAAGACACTGTCTGTGCTTCTGAACCAGCCCTTAGAGCTGTGTGTAATTTCAGCTTCAGAATCTCAAGTGAAGCTTTTACATTAATCAAGTTGCAAAAGCGCTGTTCATTTTGCAAGAACTTTTTTCTGTCTTTCAGATGCTGAGTGCATTAATGTCCTGACAAATCTCAGCTGTTTAGTTACTGCTGTGTGATTCTGGGGATCCCTATGGTGTTTAACAGGAGCAGTCAAGCACATAAAATCACACGTGTTCAGAGCTGGATACAGTCCCTGTATTTACCTTTTTGTTGAAAACATGGAATAATTTTTACCTCCACTGATTTCCATTCTCTCTGCTTGAAAAACAATATTCTTGTTGATTTTCAGGGCCATGAAATCTGTAGTTTGACTCTGCCTGAATGCTTTTTCCTCAGACTCCTGAAGAGCTGGATGATTCTGACTTTGAGACCGAGGATTTCGATGTCCGAAGCAGAACCAGTATCCAGACTGAGGATGATCAGCTCATTGCTGGACAGAGTGCAAGGGTAAGGCACGAACCGGAGCATTATAAAAGTGTGACCTGCCTTCAAGAAATACTTCAGCTTCCTTTGAAAACCCTGGTTAAATTTGGATGGGGAGGGGTGGGGTAGTGATAAAAATACTGGATCAAAAAACTGGCATTCTTTGTTTCTAGCATTCTTCTGAAAAGGAGGTTGAGTGAAATGCTGTTGGTCTGATGGATGTAAGAAATGCCTATGTTTTATTTTGGGTATTTTGGGTATTCTGAAAGATCAAAGTCCTTTTAGTACCAAGAAACTACGTCACATTTTGATACCACAGACATAGTTGGGTGAGCTTCTGCAGGGAGGTACAGAGCAGATCACTCCATTGGATTAATATTATTTTCAACAGAGAAACACTAACTTATGAGCAAAAAATCTTCACAAAATGTCTCTTCACACACATGCAGGTATGTGTTTGGTCACTGAGCATTTATCAAGACAACATTGAGAGGAACTTAAAAATGAAATAATTTCAACTAACTGCATTTCCTGTGACCCAAAAATGAAAGCATTGATAGGCAATATATAGTCATTAAGAGGTGAAACCCTAAAATCAGTGCATTGAAGAAAACCAGGCCTTACCTATTGCTTTTATTTGACATGGCCCCTCTGGGTCGATAACAATTGACACTCTTGGGAAAGCGCCATGGCAGATTTTTTGTGGAAGCTCTTCCTGCCAGGCAAGAAGTAGCCAGACCTTATTTATCAAACTTCTGCCACGTTTGCTTGGGAATTACACTAACTGGGAGTATTTTTATGCTCTCCTCCCTTGCACAAGCACTTTCTATGCCTGGACCCTCACGCCTTCCATTTAAAAGCAGACATTGCTCACTTACCTCTTAGCATAGCTGCTGACAGAGGATTTTTAGTACCAAAGGTTCCTTTTTCGCTGCTCCTGGCAGCATCTGTGCTCCCAGTATTTATGAAGGCAAGCCCATGGAGTCTTACACAGGCTGTAAACCCAGTCTGAAAGATTTTATTTGGGAGTAAGCACATACTCTTTATTTTCACTTACTCTTTCCTCAGCAGACATGTTTCAAAAGAGTACAGCTAGCTTTTTGCAGGGAAGAGACTGGTAATATTTCTTATTATCCTCAATACCCAAGTGGAACTTAATTTTAAAACATTGAAATTTTCTATAAAAGGCAAGTGCTCCTTCATGCAGTTTTATTTTGAGGGATGGTAATATGTGGCAAATTTGTTTGGAGTCTTAACAGTTTTATCATGCAAAGGCTCATATTTTAAGTGTCAACTTGTCTTTCTGGGCACTTTTTCTTAAAAAAGAGTATAAACTTTGATTCAAAATGGAAGCAAATGGCTCTGTAAAGCCTCTAGGTACAGGATTGCTATTAAAGTTTTATCCCCCATCTACATGACTGAAATTGGTTATTAGTGAAATGTTCCAAAAAGCCTCTACAAGGCAGCAGGAGACCATGTGGGAAAACTCTTCTCTTCCAGGCTATCATGGCTCAGCTCCCTCAAGAGCAGAAAGCCAAGATTGCTGAGCAGGTCGCCAGCTTCCAGGAGGAAAAGAGTAAATTGGATGCTGAAGTGTCAAAATGGGATGACAGTGGCAATGACATCATTGTCCTGGCCAAACAGATGTGTATGATTATGATGGAAATGACAGACTTCACCAGGTGAGGCTTTTTCATTTGTGCTCACGCCGAGCTGCCGGGGCTGCTGGGCTTTCAATAAGACACAGTGCAAGTTCTCATAAGAGCCTCACTTCTTATAATTTTCTTTAAATGGTGCCCTGTTCCAGCTGCAAATTAACTGGGGAGATGCATTATTGTGCAGTGGCTGGGTGGTAATAACTGTTTAAATTGATCTACAGATATACAGCAGTTATTGCCTGTCTTTCTTTCTTAAGGGTGATTCTTGTCCCCAGGAATATATATATATATGTATTTGCTCAGTTTTTTACAGCATTCAATTCTATGGGCTTCTCAGTATTGCCATACTGCAGAAATAGTTCCTAGTACAGTTATTTGCAGAGGAAAGAGAGGGATTTTTGATGCCTTTTGAAATTAATTTACCAGATTTTATATAACGCTATTTTTTAAACTTCATGTTCCATTCCACAAAAATTGCAAATCCATCTTCTAAAATGTTATCTCTTATGATCATTAAGTTGACCAAAGCAGTAAAATTTAAGATGTTTTTATTCCTAGATTTAAGCTAAATGTGGGGAAGAGCTGAAAGGGGGTAACTTGAAAATGAAGATGCTGTAATGGCTGCTCCTGCCTTTTCCTGCCCCTTGGGTGAGGAGTCACTGGCAGCACTGTGTGCAACAGAATGAGAAAAGGGACACAGAATTCACTGCTGTGGTTTTCTGGTGCTAGGAGGGAGCCTCTGCTCTGTTTTGCAGGGGCAAAGGTCCACTGAAGAACACGTCAGATGTGATTAGTGCAGCCAAGAAGATCGCAGAGGCTGGGTCAAGGATGGACAAGCTGGGCCGGACCATCGCTGACCATGTAAGTCACAGTCCCATGAGCCTCCAGCACCAAGGAGCAAGAGCAGATCTTTTTGTATTGCAGGCATGATGAACAGATGAAAAGTGTTTGGTTTGGGGGTGTTTTAACTGATTTTCCAGATCTGCTGCTAGAGAATTCTGTTTTTTCCAGCTGCTCTCCTGCCTCCCTGAGCAGTGACACAGCAGCTCTTTGGCTGGAATCAGGCACCTGGCATTTTGTGCCAGCCCTGCTTCAGGTCACGTAGAGCCGGGGCAGTGCCAGTGCTGAGCAGGACCCAGGCTGGGTTCATGTCACACCCAGAGCACTCCTGGTTCTTCCCAAAGCACAGACTGCAGGGACAACACCTGCACAATGGCACCTGGCCTATTGCACAACTTTTAATACTGCTTTGGAGGCAGCTTTGTAAGATTAACAATTTTCAGGTGCCCCGCAGACTGAGTGGGGAGGGTGTCAAAGCTCTCTGATGGTTTTTTCACTGTCCAGTCAGAGCTTATGAAGACTTGGAGTAAGACCTGCAGTGACCCGAGTGTGGCTGTGCTGTCCCAGTGTTTGGAAGGAATTCTTACAGGACTGAATGAGCATGACCAGCTCGGGGATTTATTTATGCAATGCCTGTCCTGAGCCACTTAGAAACTGGACCAAGCAAGAGCAGCTTTGGCCTCAGCCCACACCCAAATAGCAGGGAAACATCAACATTAGTAATAATATTTCCCCTCTGAAATGCAGGAAGGTTAAGGCTGAGATCATGGAGTAAACTTTGTTTTCTCCAGTTGTCACTTGCTTTCCAGGCCTTTTCAGGATGGAAATTTGTATTGCAAAGTTTTTACTGAACCGGTGTCACTTTGAAAGTAAATCACTGCAGTGCAGGACTTTCTCTTAATGTTGCATTCAGAGGTGCTTGTCTACACCCTCCTTTATTAATGATGCAGTGAGAAATGTTCAATGGGGAGATAAGTTTGAGAAGTGTTTTTTCAAATGGCTCTCCTTGCTACAGCACTTTGACAGCCTTGTTTCTGCAAGAACCAGGTGTCTGCTGATGTAGGTAAATGAAGCAAGGAGCAGTTTGTGTTCGAGGTCTCATGGGACCTTGGGCTGAAGGTTTACAATGCTTTTTTTTCCCACGTTTTATGCAAAGTTGGTATATGGTTTTCTATACCAAGCCATTTCAAAATATAAAAGAAAACTACTTTTAGTATCAGTAAGGTCCTTAAAATGTAACAGATTAAGCACATGTTTGAAGATAAGTATGAGCAGCACTGTACAGTTAGTCATTTTGACAAGAATATAGCTTTTTCCCGACTCCATACTCTGCTAATACTTTGAGCCTGCATATTTCATTAGATGTGCTTCCATACTCTTTAGAAACATGTTAATGTGGAACAATGTGACAGCTACAGAGCAGGAACAGCTCCGAGCACGGATTCTGCTGTCCCTGCTCCTGGCTGGGAGCACACAGAGGGGTTGTGTCCTGTGTTCTGGGCAGCACCAGAACTGTGACCCCTCATGTCAGTGTGCCAGCAGCTCCCAGATCTGCCATCGGGCCCTTCTGCAGCACATTTCTCTGAAAGTCCAAGAGCTGCTGTCCCAGGAATTCTGTGTCTGTTGGGAAGAGTTCCGCCATCGGCCGCAGGTTCTCCCCAAGGTTTCCATCCCTTGCTCCAAGCAGCTGCTGCTTGCTGGGAGCAGGGGAATATGAAGCAGTTACGAGCACAACACAGATGACAATGATTTGCAGCAAGACAAGGGTTCTATTATTTATTTTTTCTATGTCAAAACTTTCCTACAAGGTGAAGGAATTTTCTGTTCCTTTTTTCCTTTCGTAGCAGTAGGAGGCCAAAGTTGCATCAGTTCTGATCATCCAGTGAGAAGCAGCTGGGGGTGAGGGAGGGGTTACCCCACTTCCCAGTAAAAGGCTCCAGCAGCCTCTTGCTGGGGAGACTGGTCCCTGGCTTTGGGGGCTGGGGTGGGGACCCTGTGCACAGGCTGGTGGCTGTGCTGGTGGCAGCTGCTGGCACACGTGGTCAGTGCCTGTCCTGCCTCCCCACAACTGCTGCTTGCAGCTCCTGCTGGGTCCAGCTGGCACCCAGGGCTGAGGGGCATTTATTGGGAATTCCTGGTGCAGCAGGGCCCATTCCCAAAGGGAGGGGCAGTGAGAGGAAGAAGCTCTGGGGTTGCTGGCTCTCCCCTGCAGCCGCTGGGGATGGGCTGTGTCCATCAGCACTCACCACCAGGGCTCTGCTGTCTTCTCCTGCCCCTTTTCTCTGCAAGAAAGAGAGAAATGGGTGGTTCTGCTTCTCTTCAGTTTCAGCTGGGGCAGCAGGAACTGAAAGTGGGGGGTGTTTGCTGTGTCTAGGATGGACCCTGGGTTTGACCTGGAGCAGCCAGCTTAGCTTCTGCCAGTAACCTTCCCTGAGTCTGTGGCAGCAGCTCAGTTTGGGGGGTTTGGGAAGGTGGGGTTGTCCCCACATGTTCATTTCCATCTACACTGCACTCCCTGCTGGGCTGTGCTGTGAGAATCCTCCCACAGCAGCTCTGCAGATGGGAGTTGTGGCTGTGGGTTAATCCAATAATGTCATCATTCTTGATCAGTGTTCAAATTGTTGCCTTTTGGGGTTTTTGATTTTTATCCGTGTGCTCCTGCCTAGGAAAGGACAGGGCTCCTACAGGCACCTGCAGTGCCTTTTGTTGATGCTCTTTTTTTATCTTGTGTTACAACTCCATTTAAATCTCGTCTGTCTTTGAGCTGAGTCCTCGATCCTGCCTGCAGAAATAGCACATGCAGGAGAGGATGTGGGTTTCCATCTCACACCATATTGATGTACACAACCCAGTGATTATTCCTATTCCACAAAAGTTTTGCTGCCTTCCTCAGCTGTTGGTGATCATGCAGCAGCCTTCTGCCTTGAAAGTCTTTTCTTGAACAGTTTCACAGCCCCACAGAGCTGTAATTGTTGAGCCATCCCCCTGACGTGCTGTACTGGGCATTTGTCAGCCCTCAAGCCCTTCCGCTGCCATGCTGCTCACTAGCTGTGTTAGATGAGCTCTTTGGGAGATGGAGAGCAGTTTCCAAAATGGTAATTTGAGCTTTTCATTAGCTCTTTGGCCAGGGCTATTTGTGGGCTTGCTCTTAAACATCTTGTACTGCTGACTAATATTGATTAGCTTAAAAAATTAACCTGCAAGCTTTGCTGCTTTGTTAGGCAGGCCTTCACTGCACTGATGGAAGCCGTATGCCCAGGCTGAGAGTTGCAATTACTTAGGGTGTTCCATCATTTTCCTTGGGACTAAGAAAGTGATTTTATCACTTGGTGGGGTCAGATGCCCATAAAGCCAAGCAAGTCTCCCACTGCAGTGCCCCTGTGTGCATGTGAGCTCTGTGTGCACATCACTGCAGCACCTGGATTACCTCTGCTCAGCACAGAAACCACTTTGCCTCAAAAAAGCCACTTGTTCTGGCCCTGGAAAAAAACAAATGTATGTGTTAGCTGCACTCACCTTCACTGCAGAGGAAAATGCCTGTTCTGGCAGATCAGGTGCTGTAGGAAAGGAAATACTCCATGTGAGTAGCACCCTGTTTGCACATCCCTGTTGTGTGCACCACAATCTGCTCCTCTTTTATACAAAGAAATAAGTTTCTGCTTCCATCTCATAGCTAAGGAGAGAAGGTCTGCAGGGAGAATCAGGGCTCAAAGCCTGCTGCTCACAGCAAGGAGGAGATTATTACCTTGCCCTCAAAGGGTAGGAGAGGCTGCATGGCCAATGCAACAACCGTCAGCTGGAGTGAAGCATTAAGTAATGAAGTGGTGCCACATTGAAGATTAATCTTCCAGTCGTGCCATGTCCATTTTGAATTTTCATCAGATGGTCCATTGCATCAGGGTCTTGGGTGAAACGGGATTTTGCTGTGAACAGGGGTGTGTGGAAAAGAGCTCTTAAATCACTCTGGATGGGTGCAGCTGTCTGGAAGGCTGGAGATCCCTGCAGGGTCTGCCTGTAATCCTGTCCCTGAGTAATGACAGGTGAATTCCACTGCAACAGCTGAAATAATACCGGGCACAGTGCAGCCTGCCTTCAAGAAGAAAGTAAGGATCTGTGGGAGTCTGATGCTGGTTTTGTTCAGGAGGCCTGTGGATGCTGGTTAGGAAGATGAGATGATGAGTGGCCATTTCCGTGGAACAAAGAGCAGGAACTCTCTGTAGTGTACAACAAGTGATGCTTCTCTGGGGTTCAGAGCAGGGCTTTAAGCAAGCCCTGGGGTGTGACACAGTGGGATGTAAATCACATGGATGTGAAGCTGTAAGTGTTGTGTGTGTGTGTGAACATGTAGGGTGCCTGTGGGGCTGAGGCCCATGGGGGGACCTGCTGCTGGCATCCCATTGCTGCTGCTTCTAAAAAGGCTGCAGGGCTGGCATGGGCAGCAAAACCCTTCCCACAGCCTTTCTGTCTTACAGAGCCTGCTCTGGATTGTGGCTGCTCCTCAGCTGGGCTCCCCTCTGGTCTGGAAATCCAGCCTGAGCCTGGCTCATCCATGGCTCATTCTTCAGTTCTGTCCCAGAAAATGCCACCTGCCCAAACTGCACAGAAAGACCCCTGCAGAGCCTTTTGTGCAAAGCTGAAAAAGTTACCTTTTTCTTACGGATGAGTTCTGCAGCAAACACCTTAAAAATGTCATTTTGTGCCTGGTGAGGAACCTGCTTTCCCCACTGCTACAAAATGGGAGCAGAAGTCAGGAAAATCTCTGTTTGCTGCATGTAATTGAGTCAGTGTCAGGTTTATAATTTTCAAGCCTAAGATTGAGGGAGGAATTGGTAACACCTCCTAGTTGCAACCTGACATCTTGGGTGTCAGACCGTTGCTACTGTGTCCTGTGCAGTACAGGAAGGACCTTTTACAGCTGACAGACCTGCTCTCTGGAGGGTAAATAGTCCCCCTTCTCTTCCTCTTCCTCCTCCCTGGGAGGGCTGCTGAAGGGCAGCTGGAAGGAGCCTGTCCAGTGCTGCTCATGGCTCCTGGCTTTTAGATGCCTCTCATGCTGCTCAGCTCCTCAAAGGCCAGCGCTCTCCTGGCCCATCCCCTGCTCCAGGGGTGGTGCTGGTTTGTCCAGCTGCTGCCCCAGCTGTGGTGCTGCAGAACTGACATGGCCTGTGTTGCCCCGCAGTGCCCGGACTCGGCGTGCAAGCAGGACCTGCTGGCCTACCTGCAGCGCATCGCGCTCTACTGCCACCAGCTCAACATCTGCAGCAAGGTGAAGGCCGAGGTGCAGAACCTGGGCGGGGAGCTCGTCGTCTCTGGGGTACGTATGGCATACAGCTCTGCTTCCACAGGGAATGGTTCTTCCAAGCTGAGCTTTTGTGTTAAACACCACAGAATATAGACTGGAGGTGCTGGAGCATGCAGAGTTTTAATGTATGCAGAGTTCGTGTTGCTGCCTCGTTGTTCTGGGGAGGAACGCTTGCTGTGAAAATACAGACTTCACATTTCCTTACTCGACAGTGTGTGTAGACAGATTCACTTCACCTCTGGTGTAATATGCTTTCCAAACTGCTTTTCACTCTTGGTGAGGTTAAATCACTTTATCAGCACAGCTAAACATGCCCCATGTCTCTGCACACCCTTGGAACATGCTGGGGTCCTGCAGTGCTCCAGAGATGTTAATATTTCAGGATGGCTGTGCCCTGAAGAGTGCAGGGATTTTTAGTGGCTGCTCTGGTTTCTGACAGCTGGAAGCTGCCCCAGGCCAGCTTGCTTCTTTATTCCAGCCATTAGTTTGCAAAAAATTTTTTTCACTCTAGTTCATGAAATGCTTCCTCCTAAGAGGATTCTGTATGACAGATATTTGGGGGGAGGGAAGTGGAGCTAAATTCTTCATTTCTTCTGGAATACTCTTCCTTGCCCTGCACAGGCACGTTTGGTCACTGGTGCTTTTGCCCAGCTATGTCATGATTGAGGAAGGAGATTGGAACAAGGGACAGAATTGACTGATAGTCCAGAATTGCTCCCTGAATCCTGATCAGCAAATGGAAAAAAACTTCCCACATTCTGCCATTTTGATACCACAAAATCATGGAACAGTTTGAGTTGGAAGGGACCTTAAAATTCATCTAGTTCCACCCCCTGCCATGTGCAGGGACACCTTCCACTGTCCCAGGCTGCTCCAAGCCCCATCCAGCCTGGCCTTGGACATTTCCAGGGATCCAGGGGCAGCCACAGCTTCTCTGGGACCCTGTGCCACTGATATTTTCCAGTGAAACCCTGTTTGCTATTTCAGTTGCCTAAACGTAGTAGCACAAAAAACCAGTTTCCTCCAAAAAACAGGGAGAGCGGAAGGAGACCTTTGAGTCAGCAGCAATAAATATCCCTGCAGGAGCTGAGCCCATCTGGGGGTGATGGGGCTCTGCTGCCCCTCCTGCTGCTGCCAGCCCCCCTGCTCCCTTTCCAGCCCCAGAGCAGCTCCAGGGGCTGTGGTGGATGTGCTGCTGTTCATGTCCTGGGAGCTGGGAGGCTGAAGGCATGGTGCTGTCAAAGCAGGAGATGTGTAACTGAGCAGCAATACCTACTCCAGGGCTTCACTGCAATTACTCAGTGTCTCCAGGAGTTACATCCTCTCTGCCATAAATCAGTGATAGAACAGCCTGGCATCTGTAGTCTGATCTCCTGGTTTTATCCCTTCTCCTTGAGCCTGTCCACTGGGGCTGAGGGTTGCCAGCAGCAGTGTTGAGCTCCATGGGATAATCAGATGAAGACCTCAGTCAGTCCAGAGGCATCACCTGTCTGAAAGGAAAATTCTGCCCAGTGTTAATGCTCTGCCCATGCACCAGAGTGCTGTGAGAGCAGAGCCATGGCCCAGGTGGGCAGAGCTGGCATCTTCAGAGTCTGACAGTTCATTCAGAAAAGCACCTCCCTGCTCTCCTGGTGTTTAACGATGCCTCCTGCTGTGAGGATTCCTGGAAACACTCCAGGGCAGTGGTTTCCTGGCTCATGAGGAGGAGGGCAGAGCACAGGGATTTCCAGAGGATCTGAGGTGCCATGGTGGCACTTGGGGCACAGTGGGGTAGAAGGGAGGAGAGGGTGCCCCAGAAAAGCCATCAGAACCAAGCCCTGCCCCAGGCCAAACCCTGCCCCAGATCAAACCCCTGTCCCAGCCCATTTAGCTTTGACAAGCCAGGGATCCCACCCAGAGCAGGACACTGGCCTCTGGAGAAGGGGTTCCCAGCTGAGGTCATGACAGTGCTCCTCCCCTCTTGTCTTCCACCCAGCCCTGGTCTCAGCTCTTTGTCCCCTCTGTGCCCTACAGCTTTGACAAATTCATATTTTTCCTTGTTTTGATGCTCTCGTAAATCAGGAACCAGCTGGGAAAGGGCTCTAGGCCTGGCTGGTGATGCAGTTGTGTTCCTTCCTTCCCAATGCAACTTAGTATTCTAGGGCAATTTGAATATTTATTATCAGTGATTAAGATATTACTACAGCTTTATTAATTTCATTAGAGAATAAGCAACTATTAAAGCTTAGTCACAAAAGCAAAGGGCAGAATACAAATCGTTCCCATTGCCATTAATATGGAAAATGCAAACGGGGGCAAACCCTGCTTTTGTGTTGGTGGCACATGTCAGGTTTGTAACCACTGAGCGCCCAAAGAAAAATCCTGCCTCAGATTGGGAGCCTCAGGTTTCAAAGGAAAAATATAAATCAGTCACATAAATCAGTTTTCAAGTGGTTTTTACCCCCCAGGCCTGTGGTGTTCTCAGTGGAACGCTGTGTTTGGGGCTTCCATGGTGTGTAACTCTGTGTCCCTTGGCAGGTGGACAGTGCCATGTCCCTGATCCAGGCAGCCAAGAACCTGATGAACGCCGTGGTGCAGACGGTCAAGGCCTCCTATGTGGCATCCACCAAGTACCAGAAGTCCCAGGGCATGGCTTCCCTCAACCTCCCAGCCGTCTCCTGGAAGATGAAGGCTCCGGAGAAGAAACCCTTGGTCAAGAGGGAGAAACAGGATGAGACCCAGACGAAAATCAAGAGGGCATCCCAGAAGAAGCATGTTAACCCCGTGCAGGCCCTCAGCGAGTTCAAGGCCATGGAGAGTATCTAGAGGAGAGCTCTGGCTTGGGGGTGTTTTTCTCTAGCTCACTACTGCTACTTCCAGAACTCTACTTTTAATACCCTAAGGATTTTTCAAAAATTTACTATTCCTCCAAATGTATTTACTTAATATAATTTTGATAACTTTGTTTAGATTATCTGGGGAGATACTCAGATTTCTAAGTCCTATCAGTGTATCTTCAGCCTGCAGAAGTGTAATTTAGATGGCTTTTAGATTACAGGGGTGGATTTCTAGCTGGAAACTGTTTTTTATAATCTTGCTTTAAATGAAATATTCTATAACCAAAGAGGATTTTACAGTAACACTAACGGTTAACACTAATACAGGATCATGCTACTCAGAGACTCAGTTCATCATGGTGATCAAGAGAGAAAAATTAGATTTTTTTACTCAAAAAAAATAAATGAAAGTATTGTATGTGATAGTGTATCTCTGCTGTAGGGGTGGAGACGGAGCAAGCTCAGAGGAGTTTGAAATTGCAGCAAGAACCGGCTGTGTGAGCACAACTGGAAAACAGCTGGAAAAGCACTACACCCGTGCCTGGGCTGGGCTTTGCTGAGGATGGTGTTTGGAGCTGGGCTCGGCGGTGCCCAGGGGCTGTGATGCTGCTTTTCCTTGGGCTGCCCCGGAGCCCTCTGGGTGGTTCCCTGGTGCTCTTGGCACTGCTCCCTCCGGAGGGGCCGCGCTGCCGGGGGAGCTCCCGGGACCGGGAAACCTACCCCGGTGTGGGCGGCCGACCGCTCCTGTGCGATACGGACGGGAATTGTAATGCCTGCTTACAAATTACTAATGTATTTTGCTGCGGGACACTAATAAAGTTGCTTTTCCAGCTGGTGCATTGTGGTGCTGTGAATGGAATGGGCGCAGCCCGCCCCTCACCCCCCCCTCGCCATTCAGATGCAAATCAGCTTTGTGCTCATTCCTCATAATTGCTCTGCATCCAGCCTTGGGCTTCCAGAGGCACCCAGGAAATCATGTTTGCTCAGGCTGCAATTTAGACTGTACATTATTTGTGATAACTATAGCTACAAGGTATAATTTCGCTGTCTTATTTAAATTTTATGAATTTCAGTGTGTTTCACATGTCCCAGTCGAGTCGGGTGCAGGGAAGTGGTGCCTGTTCTTGTGGAGCTGGAAGAGCCTGGGCTAGAGTCAAGTCTAAAGTGCAGCTCCATTTTAGAGCTGAGCCTTGGCACTGAAATGTTATAATTTTATTTATCTCAATCAGCTCATAATTTACTGTATTAAGGTTATTGCTGTCATGTTACTGTAATGCTGATCGGAATGAAGCTAAATAGTTTTTGATATATTTTTGCCAAATGTATTATGTTTTCAAGCATTTTAGCCTCTTGAGTACAGCTATTAAACAGTGGAATTATAGGCTATTTTCATATGGCCTTAACATGTAAACAGGCTCAGAGGGGGAGCTGTGCTCCACTTCAGTTTGGGGGTTAACAGGCTGTAGGTCTTTTAGAGAGAATTATTAACTGAATTTATACAATAGGGTGTTTTTTCTCCTGGTATTGTCTTAAAGGTGACATTCCCTGGGCTGTTTAGGGAGTACATCCAATGCCTCCCCCCAGTACAATCCATTAATGAGCTTTAAAAAACAACCTTTATTAAGATGTGCAGACAAATTTACACGTATTTAGCTTTTAAATACATACTAGTTCGATTTATGCTACAAACATTGAGCATCAAGAAATTAAAATGTGGTTCCCCTGGTGAGAGCTGCAGCCCCAGAGGGTGCAGGAGCATCAGGAGCACGATGGGAACAGGAGGCCAAAAAACCTCAACTCACATTTCTTTTGTACGCGAGAATTGCTCCTCTGGGAATTGCGTTTGGGTTTGGAGCAGAGAAGGGCATCGAGGTGAATCATTATTGGTGTAACGTTTAATTGCTCCGTTCAGGAGTGCAGCCGCAGCGGCTGGAGGGGAGAAAACGCCTGTCCCCTTAGAAGAGAGGGAGATTTCGTGTCATGAAACACCGGGGTCGGGAGTTGGGGACGTGGTGGTGACACCGGCGCTGGGGAGCGGCGGATCCTGGGGCTGAAGCGGGGCGGGGCAGGGCAGTTCCTCATCCCGAAGCGAACCCAGCCCCGGCTCCTGGTGCCTCCGGCGCCTCCGGGTGGTTCAGCACCAGCCCAAGACCCAAAAGCGCCGATCCCGCCCTGCCAGGGAATTCCAGCCCTGCGTGTGAAAGCGGCTCTGGGGCAGCGGCTCAGCGAGGGGGTCCGGCCGCCAGCGGAGCTGTGACTTTATTAGAGAGCCAATTGAAGAGAATTACAGTAATTACTGCTCCCTGTAATTAAACGCTGGGGAAGGGCTCGTGCCGTCGCTCTCGCTGCCGGAGGACGGAGGACGATGCTCGGCTCGGGAGGGAGCGAACGGGTGGGGAGAGCTCCGGGGCTCCTTCGGCCGCCTCCCCCGGCGGTGAGCGAGGAGCCAAACCCCACATTCCCAATTCCCAGTCCTCCGTGGAGATGGGGACGACCCACCGTGGCTTTGGGGAAGGGCTGTGGGATTTCCCTGCCTGCCAGCTCCCCACGGCTGCTCCCCAGGTACTGCCTGGAACACGCCAGAGTACTTGCTGGAGGGGTTTGGGGGGGGTTATGCAGTGATTCGAAAAGATTTGGGAGGGTTTTGCAGTGCAGTGGGACAGCAGCTCTGCTGAGGCTGTGTCAGAGCCCAGCGGACCTGGCAGTGCAGGGATCTCAGGAAGGTGAACCCACGTAAACTCCTAAAGTGTATTAGTGAAACCACATTAAATCCTCAGGAGATAAGTCTTATTCCAGATTTCAAGTGCTCTTAATTCAATTCCGCAGTGAATGGAGCCACGTTGAATTTATGCTGCTTTAATTGTGTGTGAAGTTTCCGTGCCACGATTTAATGCCCGCTAATGAGCGCCTTTCCCACTCCAGCTCTCCCTGCTCCCACCGCCTCTGGGATGTCGGGGAGCGGGACCGGAGAGGGGAGCAGGGCACCCCGAGCTGTGCTTGCTTACACCGGTGCTGGGTCCAAACCAGGCCACGGCTGCCAAACCTCAAACACACAATTTGAGGAGAGAGCAGAGAGGGTGGGGAGAGGTGAATGCATTCAAAAAGCCAACAAATTGGTGAGAAAAGGAAAAATCCATTTAGGCACATCAACTGCTCCAGTGCTGAGGGCTCAGGCCCTGTCTGAGCTGCGGATGGTGGAGGCTGGGGAGTGTCCCAGGGAGACAGCCTAAAGGGTGCCAGGGTTTGGGAGCTCAGGCTGAGCCAGCACGGCCCTCTTGATGCTCTTGCGGGTGCAAGGGGAAGGAGCGGGAGTGGCTCTTGCCCTGGCCACTTCTGTGACTCCAGCGCTTAATGCTTGACCCCCTCTTGAAGCTGGAGGAATGGGGAGACACCGTTAGCTCCAAAATGAAGGATGGAAGTGCCTGTCCCACCTCCTACATATGCAGAGAGAGGGTGTCCATTGAGCCCTACCCAAGGCTTCCATCTACCCCAGGACCTCCCACCCCTGGGGCCCCTCCAGCCCTGCCTTGCTCTGTGGCTGGGGAAGGCTGCAGGAATTTGGGGATTCCCAGCACAGTGGGGCTGGCTCTGCAGAGGGGCTGGGGCAAGACTGGCTCCCACCTGGCCCTGGCCCTGGCCCCTGGCCCTGCTGAGGGAGGGCCAGGCAGCTGCAGCAGCCCTGTCATTTCCCCGGGCTGTGGACCAGAAGCACCATTTGGGAAACAAACCTGTCATTAGTGGGGACACCGGCCTGGGCTGGCACTTACGGCCAGGGAAAGCAGCCCAGGGCTTGCCTGCCCTCCTCTGTCACGCTCTGGGGACACATGGCCATGCATTCAGAAGAAGGACACCCCTCTTTGGGCTGCAGCCCCCAAGGCTGAGCCTTGGCCACGGCTGCCCATGGCGCAGCCCTTGGTGCCCTCTGAGGTTCCATAGCTGTCACCACCTCCATGCACCACTGCTCGGCTGCACTGCCCGTGCTCAGACATGACCCCTGAGACCTGCAGGAGCTGCAGAGAGGGGATGGCTGCACGCCAGGGGTCCCCTCTGGCCACCCTTATTTGGGCTAACCCCCCTGCAGAGCACAGAGCCCTTTGGGCAGGGAGCCACAGGATGGGTGTGGGGTCTCTGAGTGCCAGCACTGCCCAGGACCTCACACAGCCTCTGCCCCACAAGTGCCCTGCCAAGGCCCTGTGCCTCACGAGCAGCACTAGCAGGAAATTGGGGTTTTTGCCTCCTTTCAGTGCTCCACATTCTTGACCGTGTCACTCTGCCGGTGTGTGGGAAGCAGCCTGGGGGGTCACTGGGACCTTCACAGGGACACAGGCACTTCCTGCTGCCATCCCAGGCCACAAGGGCCATCCCAGGGCTGGCATCCAGTGGCACTGACCAGGAGCCACCATCTGCTCCCTCTCAAGCTGCCCTGGAGGCCCATGGACACCCCTCCATCCCTAGGGCCAGCACAGGCATCCCCAGTGAGCATCTGCCCAAAAATTTGTCAGGTTTAAGACTTTTAGGAGGAGCAAGTGGGATTTTGGCTTTGGGGTTGGACAGGGTGGGCTGATGGTGGTTTTTCTCCCTGGCTTACCCCCTAAGGAGGTGTTTGACAATCCCTACCTTAAATCCAACTGTGACAAAGTGACAAGGCCAGGCAGGGCCTAAGAAATCCATGTGCTGATCTCCCCCAGCTCTGCTGGATTCCTGCTTCACCTGACATCACTCCAGAGGATCAGGTTTCCAGCAGGAAAGCCCCTTCCCATGCTTGTCCTGGATGTTACCATCTGATATATTTTGGGGTTTTTTTAAACTACAAAGCAAAGCCTTGGCAAGGTTGACTGGGAAATGCATTTAAGAGAAAAATAGAAAAAAAAAATGCCAGCAAAACAGCCTGAACAACCTCAGAAAGATCAAAAAAGAATCAATAGTTATAATTAGCCCTGCTACTTAACAGTGACAAGTGACAGACTGTACATGGGAGCCACAGATATCTGAGCACAAAGCTCAGTGGCTGCAAGGTCACAGGGGTGATGGATTTGGTGGCATTTGTGCCCATCCCTGGTGGTGGTAGAGCCCTGCAAGGGCTGGGGGATAGAAGGCTCTGCCAGGCCTGGAGGGAGTGCAGGGATTCAAACATCCCCTCCTGGGAGTGACACAAACACGGACCCTCCACAGGAACACCGCTTGTTCCTTTCTGCAGATCCCAAATTCCCCAGCTGAGCCCTTAGCTTGTTCTCTCCACTGTACACCTCTGTTTTTCCAGCAGAATCCCATGAAAACAAGACATTCCGCACACCCAAAGTTATTTTAATAACAAAGTTGTTGGCACACAGTGTTGGGATCTCATTTAGTCCAGCAGTTTATTCCAAAGTGCACCTACACCAGTGTCAGCCACACTTGCTGTCACTCTGAATTCCCTGGAACTGGACTGAACCCTCAGTTTCAGCTCAGTTCCTGGATGATGGTGTTTATAGAGCCAAGGAGCTCCCTGAAGTAGCCGTCCTTGTCCCCTTCCTTCTGCTCCTCAGCCGCCAGCTCCTCGTACTCGCTGCGCAGGAGGCTGAGGGTGGTGCCCAGGGTGGGATCCCCCTGGTAGTGCTCCCTGCAGAAGCCCACCAGGACCCCCACCAACTTGAGCACCTTCTCACGGGTGTCGTGCTCAGGCATGGCCAGCAGATTGGGCACCAGGGCACACCAGCCCTGCTCCACCACCGCCGGCACCAGCCTGACCTGCTGGTACTGCTGGATCTTCTCCTCCATCTGCTCTCCATGCTGGGAGTCCTCAAGCAGCATCTGTGGGAAGTGGTGGAACGCAGATTAATGTCCCTGTCAGAGAGGAACTGCTCCCAGGAAGTGACACAGTAGAGGAGGATGCATATCCTGTACCACCTGCTTGTGCATGGGGACAGAAGACCAGACCAAGGTTGTGTCCTGGCTCCCTGGCCACAGGGGCTGTTTGCCCACCCTGGAAAATTCCCAGTGACTGGGGGTTTCTGTGTCACACAGCCTGGGAGGGGACTCAGGGGCAGGAAGCTCAGCAGGATTTGTTAAGTCTCTGGTCTGATGCTTTTTGCTTCTGACAGGCGCCTGCAGCACCTAATGAGCATCATCATTTGGCTCTGCACTGCTCTTCCCAGAGATTGGGATCTCAGTCTGCTCCAGCCACAGCCAGACCTTCCCCTCCCAGCCTGGTCCAGAAAACTCCAGTACTGAAATTCTGCAAGGGGCTGGATCCCTTACAGCTAGAAAGACCAGCCCCGAGCAGCACCGGCACCAGGGGAGGAATCACCCTGTGAGCCCTTGGGGGCTCAGGTGGTGGAGGGGCTGTTGATAGCATGAAATTTCGTGACAGGGACATGGAAGGAACTCCAAGGAGACCTCCCCTCTCCTGGTCCCTTCTTTAGAGCTACCTGCTGAAGTGCAGGCAGGATTTGGGGTGAAAAGGAAGGAATGTGGCAGGAGGAGCTGTTCAGAGCCCCAGCAACTCCTGTTCCACACTGAGAGCTTCCAGGGTGGTTTTATGCTTCCAAACCAACCCATCTGACAGTCACCCAGCCCATCCCAAACCTGCCACTTCAGCTCGGAGCAGCCTCCCAGCACCCAGGGTACAGCATTCCCAATCCAAAGAGCAGCTAGAAGTCGTTGTTTTAACATAAACCCGAGAATCTGCCAAGCTGTGCCTGCCCCAGACCCACTGAGGAGGGAACAGATGGGGCTGCTGGAGGGGGCAGCAGGATCAAATGGGAATGGTTTGAGTCAAAATGCCCCTGTCTGCTCCTTTTCCAGGGAGCTGACAGGATCATGCTAGAGTCAGCACCTGATAAGATTTCACACCTGCTAAAATAATTTGCACCTTTACAAAGTCTCCTAGAAAATAACTGATTTAACAGAGAGGTGCTGCTCTGCCGCCTGCAACCCAGGTATTAGAGCAGCCATAATCCTCAGGGCAAATTGGCCATAAACTGAGCCAGAGTGGATTTAATTCCCATTCTCTGGAGTCAGGGAAACATACAGACTGAACAACAAGCCATGGCAAGGAAAGACAGGCTTTAAACTGACACTTACAGCAGTAATCCAGGGTATTTGAAAATAAAACACAGAACATGGCAGGCTGGGCTCTAGCGAGGGATGTACAGCAGGCAAAGGGCTCTGGCAGGCAGAGACACAGCAGTGCTGGCCTGTCCCCTGGCCTTGGCTGGACACCACAGTCCAGGGCCAGCATTCCCTACTCATGTCCTCAGTCTCCTGCTGTTAAAACACCCTCGGGAGGAAATGGTGGCAGTGGCTTGAAGGCAAACAAAGGTTTCAGCTCCTCTGGGCTCCCCCAGGCACTCATGTGGTGTTGGCCAAGGGGCTGCAAGGGATTCATCCCCACTAATGCTGGGCTGGCTCCTCCTCATCCTCGTCCTGTGAGGATGTTCAAGCCTCACAGGCTGGGTTGGGGGTGAAGGTGGGGAGTGCCTGGCCAGGTGCCATCCCAGCTCTCACCTTCTCCATGAGGAGGTCGTAGAGCAGTGTCACCACACGGACACGGAGGGGCTCCATCCCCTTCTGCCTGAAGAGGCTCCTGAGAACCTGGAGGCCGCCCAGCTTGAGAAATTGCTGCTGGGCATAGGGGAAGTGCCTCAGCATGGAGGACAGAGCGAAGAGAGCCTGGTGGAGAGAGAGTAATCAGCACAGTGGCCATGGCCACCCCATGTAGCACAGCCCCTCTTCATGGCACCCCATGGGGACAGCAGAAACACGCTCCAGCCCATCTGTGTGGAGCTCCATGGAAAATGCATCCCAGCCTCTTCTGGCTGAGGGGCACCTTCAGCAGTCCTGTTTGCAATCCCAATCCTCCCCAGCACTGTGAGGCTGCCAAATCTTGGGTACTTCCATCCAAACCCCAGTCTGGGCTGCCACTGAGGGGCTTGTAGCCAGCCCCTGACAGACCCAACCCCATCACTTCACCCCCACACAGGCACTGAGCCTATCCATGGGATGGGGTGAGGAATGTCCAGCAGCACTTGGCAGAGCCCAATCCCTACGAGGTGATTCAGATGCCAGGGGTGATATCCCCACACCTGCACAGTCAGAGGACAAGGTCATGATGACATGGGACATCATGCCAAGGGACATGGCCCTGTCCCAGGCCCTGTCAGGGTACAGCCCCACACGCCAATACCCAGAGCCCAGCACCCAGCAGTGCCCCAGGGGCCTGGCTTGGAGCCAAGGAGGCAATTAGGGGCCAGCCCAGCCCCCTGCCCGTCACACTGTCTGGCTCTGACAGCGGTGGTGGCACAGGCACAGCTGGGCCCGCCTGGGGCAGGGGACATGCTGCTCATCTGGGTGCCTCACACACGGGCCAGGCCCGTGCACCGACAGATCCGAGCTGACAGCCATGTCTTCCCCGCTCCCATTTGTTTCTATTTTCCATTTTCTGCCTTGCTGCTGGTGAATTTGAGATGCTGCTGTCTCCCTTTTTAATCGTGGGCCAGAGGACGGCAGAGGGAAGAAATGCACTTTTGGCCTCGCTGCCATGCAAGGCTGTGAGCACCAGGGCAGAAAACCCATCGGAGCGGGAGCCCAGGGCTGCTGCCCTGTGCAGGAAGGTCCCGTCCTTGGGACACTGTGCCCAGCACGGGAACTGGAAATTAAAACCTCTGTCCTCCTGGACAAGAGGGTTCAACCCTTGGAGGGTCTTGTACAGCTGTGTGTGAAAGTGGACAATACTGAGCCCCCCTGCTCATTTCTCCAGGGGCTGCAAGCACGATGCACTCAGGTTCACTGGAAAGAAGTGAATGCTGTGAGAAGTAATGCTGTGAGAGCCCCTGCATGCCCAGCCATCCCTCCCCACCCCAAAAGGAGCTCTGGGTTGAGCCACAGGCACTCCTGGGAGGAGTTTCTGAGCGTGGAGCATTCTGTGGGATCTCCTCACATCCATGGCCAAATCCAATGGGGTTCCATAGCCTTCTCCTGTGCCTTTTACTTGCTGGAGGACTCTATCAAGGTTAAAGGGGAACACATTTTAGGGAGCTCGTTACAGGCAAATGGAAGAGCCAGTAGTCCCCCCACCCTGCTGGACCCCTCATTCCAGAGGTCCCTGTGGAAAACAGGGCTGGGGGTTTGGGAGCAGCCAAGTGATGTTACAGAGGTGGCATCATACTCCAAAGTGAGGGTAATGGGATCTCATGCTCCAGGGAATACAGCAGGGAGAGAGGGAGAGAGGGAGGGAGGGGGCGAGGAAGCCCCCAGCCCGATGGACAGAGCTGCACATTTGGCTGGGGGCTCTTAGGGCTGCTCCTTGCTCCAAAGCCTCTTGCCAAAGGCAGGTCACAGGGCTGGCTGCAGCAATTAGCTCCTCCAAACGTCAGCTCCCATGTTTGTCAGCCCATGGTGGCTGTGCTGCCATGGGGACCCTCGCCTGTGCCCCCCAGGAGCTGTGGCACCGTGCCCTGTACCCGCGGGCTGGCAGAGCCACCGTCAGTGCCACTGCTGGCAATGGGAGGACAGAGCCAGGGGAGTGCGGGCACCAGCCAGTGCTGCTGGGGTGGTTTGGCACCCAGGGCCCCCTTCCTGCACCCCTGGGTGTGAAGCCCACCCAGCGTGAGGAGCAGCGGGGGTCCCACACTCTCCAGATGTCCGTGATGTCCTGAGGGCATTTACACGGAGCTCAGCAAACCCAGCTTTGCCCAGAGGTGCAGCCCCACTCCTCACCTTCTTCCTGACAGCCAGGGGTTGTTCTGTGGCCAGGATAACCAGGAGCTTCTGCAGGGCACCCCCCTCGATGGCTTCGATCTGCACTTTGGGGTTGCTGCAGGGATGAAAGCAAAGGCAGGTCACAGAGCAGGGCAAACAAAAAAACAGAGCGAGGCAGGACAAGGTGGGAGAGACCCTGGTCTGGCTTGTACCAGCACTGGGGTGGCAGCAGGACCAGGACAGTGATTGTCCCCTGTGTTGGCACTGCTGAAGGACCTCGAGGGCTGTGTCCAGTTCTGAGCCCTCATGGCCAGAGAGCCCTGGAGGGGCTGGACCGTGTCCAGGGCAGGGAATGGAGCTGGGAAGGGGCTGGAGCCCCAGGAGAGGTTGAGGGGCTGGGAAAGGGGCTCAGCCTGGAGAAAAGGAGGCTCAGGGGGCCCTCGTGGCTCTGCACAACTCCCTGACAGGAGGGGACAGCTGGGGGAGTCAGGCTCTGCTCCCAGGGAACAGGGACAGGAGGAGAGGGAACGGCCTCAGGCTGGGCCAGGGGAGGCTCAGGGTGGACAGCAGCAGGAATTTCTCCATGGAAAGGGTGCTCAGGGATTGGAGCTGCCCAGGGAGGTTTGGAGTGTCCATCCCTGGAGGTGTCCAAGGAACACCTGGAGGTGGTGCTAAGGGCTCTGGGCTGGGGACAAGGTGGGGATGGGGCACAGCTGGGACTTGATGATCTTGGAGGGCTTTTCTGACTTCAATGATTCTATTTAATCATATTTTCACCCCACAGTGGATACGAACAATGGTCAATCCAGCCTGATCCCAAAAAATTAATCCTACAGCTCCCACCAACTCTGGCTCATGGTTATGGAGAAACACATCTGAAATGAAGGCAGCAGGGGTGAGGGGGGCACACTGGGTCACCTGGGCCTTCCCACCTTGCCCGCCATACCAACTGGCTTCCCCTGGCAAGGAGCCCTCCCCTGTGGCTCCCTGGCTCTGTGAATCCTCTCACTCCACATCACATCCACTGCTGAACAGCCTTCATATTCCAGTTCCTGCTTCCCCCTCTCCTCCCACACACCTCTCACAGCAAGAGCTCCTCTCCAAGGACTACTGTGGATAAATCCACCCTTCTGCCTGCCAGGACAGGCTGAAACCTCAGGTGAGGATGTCAGCAGCTGCCCAGGGACAGACAGACACACAGACACACCATTCCCCCATCCACACTGTTGCTTTGCAAGCCCACTTCTAATGCCTCTAAGGTGGTGGAGATGTCAGATGCTCCAGGCTCCCTCCTTGGCAGGGCTTTCACAGTCAGGGCACAGTGTGCCAGCGGTCTGGTCCCTGATCCCGGGGCTTTCACACTCCAGGAACAGCTCCAGCACTTCAGCCCTTGCTCGGCTCTGAGGCAGCAGTTGCACCATGCCAGACAAAGGTCACTGAGCCTGCTACAGCACAGCCCCACAGCTCTCACTGCTCCCAGGGAGCTGCTGGAGCAGCCACGGCCCAGCCTCTCCAGGAAATAAGAGACGCAGAGGCAGGCAGGGTCATAAAGAAATTAAAACCAGAGCCAAATGGTGCTGAGCAAGGAGCAGCTTGGAGCTAAAACCATGGCTCAGAGCCATGGCTCAAAGCAGATCTGGTGTGGGACTTCCCAGCTGGCAATACCAGGCTGACTTCAGGGTCAACATTTTCAACATTTTGTTGAAAGCCACATTTGATTCTCCTTCCTCACCCGCTTGCTGCAGCAGACATCCAGGCACAGCCATGGCACAGGCACCCTGCCAAGGTGGGGGCATCTGTGACCTGCCCAGACAGGGCAGGAGGGGGAGAGAACAAATCAAGGAGCTCCAGGATCCTCCTGCAGATGAGATTTTTGCAGCACAATTCTCAGACCCCCATGTACCAACCCTGCAGCATCCCTGGAAGCAAACCAGCTTCTGCATTGCCTGGGTCAGGTGAGACCTGACACATCCACCATGAGGAGTCCATCCCCAACCTCCCCATACCAGGAGGTGCAGAAGAGTCTCCTCCTGCAGAAACAGGATGTGATTTTCCACCCCAATATGTTGTGCAATGACCCATCGATCTCATCTCTGATTGGGCTGGGCACTGATTTGGGGAGTCAACAGAGGCAAACAGCACAAGCCCTAAAACTTCAGCTGTCTCCAGGCCACTCCTGGGCTCAAGGCCATTTCCCCAGCTCAGAACTGGGGGCTCTCATTCATCTCCAGCCAAACCTGCAGCCACAGCCATGGCCCCAACAGCATGTGGTCCAAAAATCTGATCCCATTTCACGTGCAAGTCCCTCTGGGCAATGGAGACCAGAGCAAGTGCAGAAGCAGCTTGCAGGAAGGCACTTTGCTAAGTAGAAGGGCACTGAAAAGACAATCCCCTGGGCTGGAGACCTCCTGGTGCCATTCAAGGAGAACGGCACATTTGGGATCCAAGCTCTTTTGTCACATCTCTCTAAAATAAATAATAAAAACTCCTACAGTGAGAGACACAACGGAGAAATTGGTATGCCTTTAATGCTTGGCTGGTCACCTGGAGGATTTGATCTAATTAAAATCTCTGAACCATGGAGCTTTTGCCAAGGAGCACCTCCAGAGGTGAGGGAGCCTTCCTGGCTGGTGGGTGTGCCACTCACTTCTCAATGCTCCTGTTGCTCTGTCTCTGCTATCAATGGTCCTGGCTTCAAGCTAACAAAAAAGCTCGTTTCAGGGTTGGGAAAACTCAGCAGAGATCTGTACAAATTACACTGTCAAGCCCAGGGAAAAGCCGCCTGAACAAAATAAACACAACGAGACAGACTGTGGAGCACTCGCATGGGAAATTCAACCGTGCTAATCTGCTAATGGAGACAGGATGGTGGTACTGCAACAAAATTCACTGAAACGGGAGTCTGAGGCTGGGCCAGGGCTGAGCCAGCCTATGGTGACATCCCATAATGCTGCAGTGATGGCACCGATTTGGGTGTGCTGCACAGATGAGATTAACCAGCCCTATCCTGTGAGGAATAGTGAGGAACAGCCATGGGCTGCAGGGACTCAACACAAGCCCCATGCAGCTTCCCACACGAGAGCCCCAGGTGCCAAACAGCCCCAGTTTGCCCTGGGGCGGCCCAGCCTGGCTGTGGGGTCATAGCACATCCCCTCCAGATGTGGCCCTCGCTGCACATCTGAGCTCCTTGTGCCTCCCAGCCACGCTGCCCACATGTGCCATTTTCACTGGCAACTCACGGCATGAAAGCAGTTCCCACTGAGCAGACAAAGGGGTTTTTGAACAGTGCTCTCTGCTAAGAGATACCCTTGTTCCACACCTCCTAGGACAACCCCAAGTGAACAAATGTAGGAGAGACTTCTCAAAGTTTTTGCAAACTGCACATGCGATGGGTGTGGGAAGACTGAAAAGCAGCAACACAGCCCTGAGCTGACAGCAGCTCTGGAGTTAGGTGGGAACTTACAATAAGGCAGCAAATTAGATTTAAATTTAAAAAAAAAAAAAAAAAAAAAGCAAGCCAGGTGGTGCAAAGGGACCTGGGGACTTGGAGGCACAGAGCAGGGCAGGCAGGCAAATGCCCTCATCTCTACTGCTCTGACAAGGACACACAAAGAATATTTATTCATGGCCTGTTTGTTGCAGAAACTGCATGAGACCTTGGGAAAGAAAGGGTGACCTCCTCTCCTGGGCATCCTGCTGAAGCCAGGTGGGGAAGGACCAAGCAGGGGAGTGGAAGGGAGTGGGATGGAGGGGCTGCCCCTGCCAGGGTGCTGGCACAGTGCTTCTCCTGCCCTGGCATCTCCCCAGGCACAGGAGCCGAGGCTGCAGAGCTGAGCTGTGATGAAAGCCCCGGTGCTGGTGCAAAGGCATGGTAATCACGGAGCTAGACGGGGCTTAATGGGTCTCTTCTCTGCTCAGAACCAGCGCTCCGCGGTGCCGCCTGGGAAATCAAAGCCGGGGATCAAAGTCTGTAAGTCTGTGAAGCAGCCTAAAATATTTAGTGTAGTCTATTTAGCTTGTGCTGTAACCTGAAGATCAGAAACTGGTGGCAAGGCAGCATTGCTTACCTTGCCCTCCCCCTTTTCCATCCCCTTCCCGGTTTTCAGTCCAAAATCTGTTAATGGAGAAAACAAGAGCAAACCAACAGGACTGAAATGTGCCTTGTCTGGCTCCTGGGGCTCTCAGACCCTCACACCTGGATCACAATTTGACAGGCAATGGGAAAGGTCATTTTCGTGAGTCCTGGAAACAAAGCAACACAACCAGGGTCACACTTGAAAAGGCCAATGACTTCTCCACCCTTCTCAGTGTTTGGAGGATTTCTGACAGCTCTTGTAAGCACAGTCATGTTAAAATTATTTGACAAATAATAGATAGAGAGATAAAACAGATCATTACAGTGTCAGTAATTCCAGCCTGAACGAGAGCTGTAAATCTGAGACTCTGAACAAGGGCAGAAAAGAGAGGCAGGGTGATAAGCAGCTCGTTAATACTTGCACGACTGAATTTCAGATTGCATGTTCAAGAATAAAAAACCTAAAAGCATTAAAACCATTCAAGTGAGAAGCAACACATAAGGAGAGCACAGTTTCCTCCTGCATTCCAAGCTCTGGCTATGAACTATCCCTGTGGGAAATGACCATGGAGCAGCTGCAGTGAGCCAGATGGCTCCAAATCCACGACTTCCCAGGTATCCACATCTCCTTCCAAACTTCCCAGCTTCCTTCTTAAGAGGAGGATAACTGGGACAACTCGATATCAACAGCCCTGCAGCCTCCTCACCCCCTAAAAGGACCCCCTGGCTCTGCCAGTAACTGACACTTAAGCACAGGATGGGTGAATTCCTTACAAAACACACATTTGACTGAGGCTTTCCACAGTCCCAAGTTATGGAAAAGGACATTTTCATGCACAATATGAGATACAGGATAATAATAAAATAACCCCAGCACCACCAAGGCTGCTTGTGACTATTGGAGGGCGGAGGAGGGATGAGGCACAGTCACCCCAAAGCCGTCCCCAAGGGCTGCATGCAGCAGAACTGGCCTAAAAATCCTCTTCTCCAAGCACCAGCTCACACCTGAGTTTATCACAAAGGCCTTCAGAGCTACGACTTAAGGAGGATAAAAACCACCCAGAAAAATGGAGCCCTAAGTAGTTACACCGATCAAAACACAGCGGAGAAGAAAGCAGGGGTGGGGGGGGGGAAACCTGACAAAAGGAAAACTAGGTTTCAATAGGCAACACAATACAACAATTTCATATGAAAGATGTGAAGCATAAAAGAGATGTTAGATGTTCAAAAGTCCAGAATATAGGAGAGATACAAAAAAATCCCCAAGAAGATGAAAGTCTCCACTTCAATGCAATGCTGCCTTCTCGCTTTCTACCAAGCCAGGCGCTCGCTGCTGTGGCGGGGGAGCAGCGGCATCCCTGGGAGAGCAGCACGGCTGCCTGTGACATCCTCGATTACAGGGACACAGCCTGGCCTTTAATGAGCAATTAGGTTATGGAGTATTTGTTGCTAAGAGGAGAACAGAACTGCAGAGAATAAATTGGAGCTGAGTATGTGATGGGCTGATGTGATACTCAGACCTGGGTGCATGAATCATCCCAGAGATGCAGGAACAGCATGGAAGGCACCTGGGAAAAGCTAGGGGAACTTTGGCTTGGCTTCCAACCACGGATCTATGTCCCAGGCAAGAGGTGAGCTTCTTTTGAGCCCTCCACCATCCCCTCTGAATGCAGGAGGGCTGTAACCTCCCATTACAGAGCCCCAGGCTGCCTGGGAACACAGTGACATTGGGTTTAACTGGGAATACTCTGCTCCCAGCCAAACCATGGAAGTGGGAATTATCTCATGCGAGCTCCTGGCCCTTTGCTATCACAACACTGAGCTGGAAGCAGAGCTTGGTGTGGTCAGGAGTCACTGGGAGCCCTGGACCCACCGAGAGCCCTGCAGGGAGAAGACCCAGCTGACCTGAGCCCAGGCAGGGCAAGTTTAGTGTTTAGAACAGGAAGAAATCCAAGGAGCTGCGGTGCCCTAACACAGCATAACGGATGGATAATTAGATTTATGCAAAGAGCTGTAAAAGTAAGTAATTAAATAAAAATACAGAATAACAAATCTGCTGCAACAAGACACCTCACAGGGCTGCAGAAAGGCCCTGCAGCTGGGACCCAGCATTCCAGGTGTAGGATGCAGGAGCTGGGGCACTTGTGTGACTCAGCAGAATCAAGGAGTTGCCCAAAGCACAGAGAAAGCAATGGGAACACAGGGACTGAGTTGAGTGCCCTCCTCTTCCTCACCTCTCCAGGGAGCAGAGTAGAGTGAATACCATCTCTGGCAGTAAATCTCAGGTGCCAGAACAAAACCAATCACACCAGATTGTTCTGCTGAACACACACAAACAACAAACTGACTGGCTCTATTTATAGCCGTAGGAAAAAATGGTCCCACAAAAACAGACAGGAGATCACACAGAGTCCCAAAGCGAGCCCAGGCAGGAATCTCACTGCCCCAGCAGGAGTGAGGCCTCCCAGGACATCCCCAGAGCCCTTCTTTTCTCCTGACCCTTGGCTCTGCCAGCTTATTTCTGAGCTGTATTTCAGTGCCATCACAAATTCCTGGCTCCAAGGACACCAGTGCTGTCACTGAGCCCTCACTGGGCTGCTCCAGGGCGAATTTGCACCTGGAGCTCCCAAAGACACCAGGGCAAGTGGGAGGTGCAGCTTCAAGAGCCTGAGGTGACAGCTCAGCTTCTGTGGGTTTAATCAACAAGCCACAGACTGTTTTATGATAAAATGCAAAGGTTTGGGGATTTTCAGGATGATTGCATCCCCATCTCAGCACCTGAATTCTCTGTTCTGATGGTGAAGGATGGGCTGGGCAGGCCACTCTGAGGGTTAGTCACCCCTCTGTGACACAAGGGCTGGACTAGGTGACTCGTGTCCCACCTGCAGTGGTCACAGGAACAGTGTGAGCTCTCTTCCAGCTCAGCGTGGTGAATGATTGCTCCTGCCAGGTACAGGCAAGTGCTCCACAGTGCATGGAGAAAAGCATCCCAGGAAATCCCCCCAGTGCTCAATCACCCAAACTGATGCTTTGCTTCTGAGGGTAAATCAACCTTATGGCTCTGCGTGCCACACTTACAAAACACTTCCCATGGATTCCTGAGAGCCTGGTATTTACTGTAGGTCAGACAGGGATGGGCTTTGTTTCGTCAGAGGCTACATTAATAAAAATGAGGAGATGCTCTCCAAGTGTGAGCAGAACACATTTATTTCTGTGCCATTTTAGCCAGAGCCCTCAAAATTTGTGTTGATTTCTTTTTTAAAAAATCCCAACACAGGATGAAACAAGAACAATAGTGCAGGATTAATACCACGGACTCGAGCCCATCCCGTGCTGTTCACCACAGAGCCTTCAAAGCACGCCCTGATTTATACTTGGGGAGACTGAAGTGCTCCCAGAGCGTCGGCAGCCACGTCAGGATCCGAGTGTGAGTGCTGGCTCCCGCCTCCCTGCTCCTCCTCTTCCTCACATTCCTGTTCTCTGCACGCCTCCACCCTGCCGGCTCCAGCCCTGAGGTGGCCCAGGATGGTGGCAGAGCACCCAAGGGCCTTCCCAGCCCTTTGCTGCTGCCGCAGGACCCCCAAAGAGCCCCTCAGACCCCGCAGGGGGGCAGCTTTGCAGAGAATTCTCCCCGAGTCTGCTGAATCGCTCTGAGCACCATTCCAGGCATGCCAAGTCACTCGGGTATTTCAACAAAACCTATTCACACGCCTTAGGTGAGATGAAAACACTGCAAAAAGCTGTCTGAAAGCACCACAAGAAGAGCCTCGGCTCAGAACGCTCCCACTCTCCGGTGCCGATGTGACACATCCCACTAATCATCCTGAGAGATGCTAAAGGGGGCCCGAGGCTGAGCCCTTCCATTGTTACTCGCTTTATTTGTTTGCTTGCTCATTTGAGCTGATTTTTCTTTAAGACAAGTGCTAATAATATCAAAAACCCGAGGAAGCCTTTGCCTGGCGCGTATCTGCTGGGAATGCCAGCGGAGCGCAAGCACGGCGCAGCTCTTCCCCGAGACACAAAGCGAAGTGTGAGAACAGGCATTTCACTCCTCTGCCTTGCAGCAGCGCAGCTCTATCCTATTTTAACCCTGCCATCTGCTCGCAGCTCCTCCCATCCCTGGGCAGGCGGAGCGCCGCTCCGAGCGGAGCCTTCCGTCCGCTCCCACCCGCCCGGCTGCCGGCCGTGCCCCGCAGCAGCCCCGGGTACCACGGCGGGAGGGGACGCTCCTCAAACACCGATCCGCTCATCATTCCCGAGCCTCATCCCCGCCCGTCCCGCTCCTTGGCAGGCCAGGGAAGATGCTGGATCTCCCCCACTGCAGTGGCACTCTGGCTCCTCCCGGTCCCACCGGGTTTAATGGTGCTATTAGAATCGTTTTAGTCGATAAAAGTAGATTTGTTTCACTGAGTCATGACTCAAAACCAAGACTTTGCTCCATTTACAAAAGCAAATCACCATCTTGCAAATGCCAAGCAGAGATTTCAGCTCTGAAAGCAAAGCCTAGGGAATGTTTCCAGCCAGGGAGAGAATGGAAAAGCTGAATCTGCAAAAGCTAGGAAACCTTTGTTTCATTTATCTTGTTTTGATAAACAGAGAGGATATCCTGTGGAATACCAGCACCTGAAAAAACCTGATGAACTCATTGTACAGCAAGTGACTTAATCATAGATTAATAGAGGGGAGAGCAACAGCAGGAGATGCCAAGGGACCAGGGACTGCAACACAACCCACAGACAATTCCAGCCAGTTCCTGGGTGGGAAGCCCTCGAGGAAAACTTGGGAGCCACAGAAAGCACCAGCAATTCTTTCTGCTTTCTGATTCATCCCTACTCACCCACCCACATGCCATGGCAGAGGAGGCTGTAACTGCCACATTTAGGATGACATTTAAAAATCAAGGTTGTGCTTCTGATGGTCATTAAAAATCCCACAGCGTTTTTCAGAAACAAGTGGGTACTCACATCAGTGTCCCTGCCAAGTATCAGCACAGCAGTCATTTTTTCTAGCGACTTCAATTAAAAGATAAAAGAAAATTGTGCCCACCTATAATTACTGTTTTTACTGTTGCTGTTGGTTTTTAAACATTCACTAAATACCTTTACATTTCCTAAATACAAATTAAGAAAACATTTCCCCAAACCTTTCCAAGTGCCAGATTTATCTCTTTTAACATCAGGCAGCTACAAGTAAGACATCCAGCCCATAAAAGCTGCCTGGGCTCCCTCAGTAACACATCCTGACCTGTGGTCTGCATGTCCCTGGAAACCTTGTGTCTGTTTTTCCATGGGACTTGCCCTGGCTAACCCAGAGAGGCAAATCCACTGCCCAGAGCTTTAGGGTCACTCTAAAGGGGACTGCATCTGTTCTGAAAAGCATCTGAGGAATTCAAGGTCAGCAGCAGTGAGCAGAAAAGATGATTTGTCTCATGGGACACAGGGCTGCCTTTGACTCCTGCCTTAGGTGGAATGATTTGCCAGTTGGAGAATTCCCTGCCCCTGCCTGGAGAGAGAGCCTGGATAGCCAGCTCAGGTGGACATTCATGCAGGAACACTGAAGCTGGGTGACACAGATCCCATCTTCAGCGTGAAGGAAACACCTACAAATGCCCGAATCAAGCTCTCAAAGAGCCAAAATGATCAAGGTAGTTCATAAAATACGGGAATAATGCAAAGAATTCATATGCAGGTGTAAGAAACAAAGCCATGGCAGGTACCAGAGCTGAACTAGGTGCTCAGGAAGAGTGAGAGCAGGGAGAGGGGCACTCCCAGAACAGAAGATTCTGCTCAGAAGATGCAGTGCAATACGATAATTATGCAGGAAGAAGAGAATGTCAGCAGTGTGCCCTACATCACTGATGGATGAAGAGAGCGGATACCTTGACAAAGAAAGCAAATGTGCTAATTAAGATTTAATGACCCTGAAGGCAAAGACAAAAGCCTTCCTTTGCCACAGTGGAGGAGGGAATGGAGAGAGAGCCTCAGCCTGGCAAGGAAAGGGTTAGGAAAAGCCCAAAATATGGTGAGATGAACAACATCCCTGCAAGGGGGAGCATCCAGGCATGTTCTGCCAGGCAGGAGAGGAGGGCTCCTTCCCCAGGGTAGAAGAAAGCTCTGAGAGCCGAGCGTGGTTGTGGAAGCTGAGCTGCCTGCCTCCAGGAACATCCAGGAACAGCTTGAATGTGAAGGGGAAGGAGGAAGCGGGTTCAATTCATTCCACGCTCTGGAACTGTGGAAAGACATACGCCAGGCAAATGTGAGTTGTGATGATCACTTCCCACTGCTAGACTCCGCAAGGAGAGGACGGGGAGGTGACACAACCAGGAGCTCACACATGTGCTGCGAAAGCACAGGAGGAGCCAAGGCTTGCCAGTCATTGCTGGGATGTAAAAGCCCGGCCGACTGCAGCCTCGTAAACAAATCTGCCTGAGCCTCCCCATGGCTCTGCTGCCCACGAGGTCTGCCAGGGGCAGAGCGTACCCCATGGGGCCTGCCAGCCCTGGGGGACCGTGGGCTGCCTTCAAAAGCTTCAGGAAATCACTTCAAACATTACTGGTCATGCACCAATGCTTCCTGCCCAGATGGATGTCTGTGACTCCACATGGGAGCAACCTGTGCTGAGCTGAGGCAGAGCATCTCTGTGCCGAGCTCCCTCAGCAGGACTCAGACTGAGCCCGGGTTGAGCTCCCTCAGCAGGACTAAGGCTGAGCCTGGGCCGTGCACACCAGGAGGTGGCCATGGCCTCCAGCTGACCACACAAACTCTGCAGGAGGGGGCTGAGAAGCCACCTGCTGTGTGATGAGTAAGGACATGAGTGCATCATGCTCCTCTGGCCAGCCCCTGGGGCATGACACCTGGCCTCTTCCCAAGCCGAGCTGCCGCTGCCTCCGGCTGACAACATCCAGGACTGATTTGTGACAATGACATCAGCGTCCACAAACATCCTGCCTGCTCCTGCTCTTACTCACATCCCGCCCTTCCTGCTCCCCCAGCAGCAAGGACACCGGCCTGCCACCAGGCCAGGGAGGATGAGCACAGCTCCTCACCTCCCTCACACTGGGCTGGCTCTCCACCTCACCCCATGGCTGATGGCACCTAGTGGCACCAGCACAGCATGGTGACACCTCCCCCATGCTGGCAAGCAGAGTCCAGGTCACAGAGTCTGGAAACCATCACCCCATGGAGAACGGTCATCACACCAATCTACCTCCTTCCCATTCTCTGCCCATTGTGCAAAAGCAAGAAAAAATCCTGTTTGATCTCAATCAGCCATTTTTAAGTTCCACAATGGATAGCAGCTCTTCCACGAATTCACCTCTGCTCTGGAGATAGGCTGAAAGAAGGTGGGGTGGAGAATGGAATGCTCTGAGGAAACCTCAGAGCGCTTTCCAGTGCTAGAGGGTTCCAGGAGAACTGGAGAGGGACTTTGGATGCCTGGAGTGACAGGGCAAACGGGAACGGCTTCACACTGACAGGGGCATGGTTAGATGAGACATTGGGAAGAAAATTAGATCCTTGCACAAGGTGCCCAGAGAAGCTGTGGCTGCCCCTGGATCCCTGGCAGTGTCCCAGGCCAGGCTGGACATTGGGGTTTGGAGCAGCCTGGGACAGTGGAAGGTGTCCATGGCGGGGGGTGGAATGGGATGGGTTTTAAGATCCCTTCCAACTCAAACATTCTGGAATTCTGTGATTCTCCTCTCCCAGGAGGGCTGACTGGACAGCAGGAGCCGGAGACAGACTGGTTCTCATGTTAGGAAACAGGACTTGGACAGGCTTTGTTTAAGCCCATCTTGCAGAACCACTACGTTCAGTTCTAATTCTCTTTTCTGTGTGTTCACTGTGAATTCCCCAAATGCAGCACAATCTTTCTGCATTCCTGCCATGGGATGAATCTGGGCAGGTTCCCGGGCCTCACATGCTGCTCCCTCTTTCTGTCCTTCACGCTGTGCTGTGACAGCCTGTGTCACACGATGCCCTGGACAATCTGGGCCACAGATTCATGGCCACGGACCTCTGTGTTTCACAGCACAAATCTGGGAACCCACAGCTGACCGTGGACACATCACTCATTCTTGAAATGTAGGCCACAAAGCTACTTTAGTTCTGCTTCTGCTTGTAAATCAAGGGCTTACATATGTAATTGGCCCAACCTTAAGAGCAAACAACAGCAGTGGTAGCACTGTGCCAGCAATTATTCATGCCTATAATAAACGGCTGTAAAATTGAAAGCCAGACTTTAAAAATCTGGCTCCTCACTGCACAAACAACAAAAACTCATTTTCAGGGCTTGGCCAGAGGAGTTTTTAATTTTGGGGAAGAGATTGAGGTGGGTGAGGATTTCTTTTTTCATTCTCTAAAAACACCACTCATGCCCATGTTTGGGTCACAGGTTATCCTGCCTACATTTCAGCATTGTGGAAAAAACCCAGAGAGAGGCATAGGGGACAAATCTGCCCTCTGCATTCCAAGAGTAGGGCCCTGAGAACAGGCAAGCTGATCCCCATCCCTTAGCACGTGGTAACAGTCAATTGTTTGCAGCCCTTCCTGCCTCCATGCTGAGCCAGCAGTGTGCCTGCAGAGAGCCACCACCCCTGAGGATGACACGGCCACTGGCCCAGGCAAACCCTGTGCAGCTGTTCCATGCCAGGACAGGGATGCTGAGCCTTGCACAGGTCCTACCAGTTAACAAGAGCATCCTGGCTGATAAATCACTCCTCAGGGTCAAGCAGCAGACACCCCTCTGCCTCTTGTGCCCTCTTTAACCAACCGTGGCCGCAACGCAGCCGCTCCTGGGCTTGCAGGGGGAAAGGTGTGATGAGATCATTCCTTCTGCCGTGCACATTTCTCACCCACAGTGCCTGAGCAGCCCCCATAAAACTCTTCTAGCACAAGGCTGAAAATCTCCTTGGTGGTGCCAAGCAATGGCATCAGAGGAACAAGCAGAAACTGATCCCTGCTTCCTCAATACTCACCAGGCAGGAGCAGATTTCTCCCATTCTAGCAGCAAATGACAGTAGTAGGGACCTTCCACATGCTCTGGACCCCCGAGTTTAGAAGGTCTGAGGCACTGACAGACTTCCTCAATGAGGAATCAACCGTTTTACATCCTTCTTTGGCATGTCTGGTTGGTTTCCTCCTGCTTTAAGCAGTGGCAGAGCATGAATGGAAGAGCTCTGTAAGGACTGCTCTCCCTCTCTGCCGTGGAAAGCTTCCCTCGTCAGAAATCTCTAACTACCAAGTTTTAGTGTCTTCTGAAGGAAGCCGCATTCATCACAGTTCAGAAGGGACCTTTTGGCCTAATCTCCACTAGAAAAACTGCCAAACTGATCCTCCCATCACACAATTAGCAGCCACGGAGACTTTTCTACGCCGGGCGATGCGGCGCTGCTATGACAACAGGAACGGGAGACTCGTTAAGGGTCTCATCGAGAGGGATAACGAGCAATCACGGCCCGGAGAGGAGGCAGGAATCAATGGGAGCTGTTGATCGCAGCGCGTTTTGCTGGATCGGGCCAGGTATTCGGGAGCCCTGGAAGGCTGCCTCGCATTGTTACGGCACGGTCGCCGCGAGTACAACTTCTGAGGACAGGCAGATTCCTGGGGAGTAGAGATGAATATTCATGAAGGAGCTCAGTTTGGGAGAGGAAATGAATCAAGTGTGACAAATGCCGCCTATTAGGAAAAGAGGGTGGCGTCTATTTTTAGTGGAGTTAAGCAAACATTAAAGCTCACTCTCTAAGAACTCCAAATAATACCACTCCCTGCTCTGCCTCCCCATCGCCAGATAAGAATTTAGCAGCACGTTCCCACCAGCCAAAACCCGCTCGCCTCAACAGAACTTTTCCGATTTAGCCCCCGTGAGTGTTTTATAAAAATACAAGTTTTAATCTCTCATCTGCATAGGAAGATGTAACGGCTTCCACCAGGATTTATTTTTCACCCCCTTCTCCAGCATCATAAGGCTTGAAGGAACCTTTTTAAGACGGAAGAAAACGCTGCATTGAAATCTCCGAAAAGAGCACTCACGCGGAGCTGTAATCACTTCAGATGCACAGAATTATCAGGAGGAGAAAATTCATCTCACTTAGAATCAAGCCCCAATTTGAAGCAGAAAGGAAGAGGCTTGGTTTGTCGCCATGCCAAGCACTCAGACTTTTCACTGAAGTCAAAGAAGCTACAGCTGCTCTGAGCCATTGAAAATCACGCCCAGAATCTCTAGCGAAACTTGTTTGCAGAGATGGCAGCAGGCTGATAAGGATGTTGACTATTCCAAATAGGCCCACATTATTTTATATTTTTAGAGATACTTAGTCTGCCTATTATTATTATTATTAAGCAGAGGTGGAGTATTTACTGCCCTTTTCTCAAAAATCTGTACAAATGCTTCTTTTCACCAGGCTTCTCTTACCTTCTGGTGAACATTCCTCCTTTTACTTTTCAGGCTTATAAACGTCCAATTAAGTACAACAATGCAAGAATAGTGCCCAACAAAAACACCACCATGCCCACAAAGCTATTTGAGAGGCCTTCATCCCATAAGATGAGCTGCTCCCCAGCCAAGATAATGATCAGAGCAGTTGGAGAGCAGTAAGACATGGGTGGTCCCAACAGTGAGCATTTAGAAGACCCCCTGGGCAAGAGAAGAGCATGAGCTAGGGGTGAAGGACCCTTGGCACAAACTCTCCAGGCTCAGTCCAGGCTCTGCTGGCATGAATAGCTCCCAAAACATGAACCAAGGGCCAACTCCTCAAGGCAAATGCCCAAACTTCTCCATGTCCAGCACTACATGGCCTCTGTCCCCTCTCCTGTAGAGTGTCAAATACAGCCTTAGAGTTGGATTAAAAAGAAGCTGCTCTGAAATTAGACACGTCAAGTGTTTATTATCCATAGCAGCCTCTGGCACCAACAGCAGAGAGACACAGCCTTTTCCAGAGCATCCAAACCCTGGGAAATCCTCTGTGGCTCTGGAATCATAGGTGGTATCTCTCCCCGAGGTCCCCTCTTTGGCCTTTCCTTCCTGATTGAGTGTCCTCACGATTCCCCCTCAGCTTTCAGGTTATGAGCTCCCCTTCCATCTGGAGGGGAGGATGCCCACAATTAACAAAATGTAACTGGGTCCACTGGGGCAGCCTGCATACCCAGCATAGCTGGGACCCCACCAGGATGACAGCCAGCACACAGAGCTCTCCGTACATCACCTCCTGGTGCTCGGCAGTGCCATTTGTCAGGGAAGCTGGGCCCGGAGTCCTTTGGAGAGCAGGAGAGCACATCTCCGTCCCTCGCCACACCAGCCCCCAGCAACTGTTGCCATGGTTATTTTATTGGAGTGCTTTTCATCAAGGAGATGTTGCAAGTGCTGAATTGTCTCTTGCAAGAGTTATATAGGAATAACTAGCTGATAAGTAGGAATAACGGGTTCAGACTGCCCACGGAAGCCAGCGATCCCAATTATTTTTGTTTTGATCCTGCCTTTCTTTTGGTCTCCGCCAGGCTCAGGTTTAAAGCAGGGGTTAGAGACAAGCAGCAGAGAAGGAACGCTTCCTGATGGGACATACACTTGGCTCTGCCAGGAGATTAAAGGTCTCTCCTCAAACAAAGCCTCTGCTTTTCAATCAACCCTAAATAGGCTCTAACAAGGCACAGCAATCAACCAGGCAACATATATCCATCCTCACCTGTCGGCCTGGGGCGAGGAATGAGATGCATTTCCCGGTTCCATCATGTTAATTGTTAATCGAGATATTATAGGCACAGCCCCAAACCCGTTTGTCAGTCACGGGGAGTGACGGATGTCCCGGGCTCCGCTCCGGCCCTGGCAGCAGGAGCGGCTCTGCCGGTGGGGGCGGCCCACGCCTCTGCCGGGGCTCGTGGCGAGGCCCCAAAGCCTTTCAGACTTTCACCATCACAGAGTGCAGGAATAAAGCCTGCTCTGGAAAGCCAGGGCCGTTTTGTTTAGTCCTCATTGAAAGCTCTGAGAAGTGACTGGGTAATGATGGAGCTGCTCTTCCCCTGCCGACGGGGTCCCACAGTGCAGGGCTTTGAATGACAGAAATGCCTTATTCTGCTCTCTGCTGCCCCTGGCACAGTTTTTGGGTTGGGAGGTGCTACCTCAGACCTGGAGAACAGTGCAGCTGGAGGAGAGGCACACGGAGCCCACTGCAGCCTGCACAGCCACCAGCATCACCCAAATCCCAGCCTGTGACAGTGGAGGGGCTGCCCGAGGAACCTGGACCCTCCCCATGGAGGGATGCAAAAGAGCAGGGGAAGATCTCAGCTTCGTTCACAGGAACGAGCCCAAGGGCAAAAAAAATCTATTAGATTTTTCTTTCATCCTTTTTGGGGGGCATCAGGCCCAGCATCACCAGATAGGCAAGGGAAGGAATTGTCCTGCTCTGTTCTGCACTGTAGTGGCCTCACCTTGAGTTCTGAGACAGTTTTGGGTGCCACAAGATCAGAAAGATCCAAAGCTGTTCCAGAGTGTCCAAAGGAGGGAGCCAGGGCTGGGGAAGGGTCTGGAGGGGCCACCCGAGGAGCGGCTGAGGGCACTGGGCCGGTTCAGCTGCAGCAGAGGGGCTGAGGGCAGAGCTCAGGGAAGGAGGGAACGGCTGCAGGGGGAAGTTTGGGATGCAGGGAAAGGTTCTTCTCCCAGAGGGTGCTGGCATTGCCCAGGCTCCCCAGGGAATGGGCACGGCCCCGAGGCTGCCAGAGCTCCAGGAGCCTTTGGACAGCGCTGCCTGGGATGCACAGGATGGGATTGTTGCAGTTGTCTGGGCAGGGCCAGGAGCTGGACTGGATAATCCTAGTGAGTCCCCTAAACTCAAGATATTCTGATTCCAGATGTAAGCCAAGCACACCTCACACCTGGAGCTGGACAAACACTCTGTGCTGTGCCACGGTGCTGGGTTTGACAGGGTGTCTGCCTGGTGGAGACATCTGAGTTGCTACCAGTGGACTCAGACACCCAAGCTGGAGCCCCCAGGCTGGTGCCAGCCCTGCTCCCTGGGGCTGAGCTCCCCTCCTGGCACTGGCACAGGCAGACGTGATGGCAGAGAGCAGTGCCCAGACACGCACACCCTGCTCCACTCTGCAACCACCCACAAGGGATGGGCTCTTCCTGGAGAGCACTCGGCACTTCTACAACAGCCACAGGCTAAAGACAAAGAAGTGAATGTGGATGACGTGAACCCAGAGAGATCAGGATTCAGCCATTCTCAAGGTACCAGAAGAGACAGAAGGTGACTTCGCCAATTCCAGCAGAAATAGCTGGATTTAAAGAAATGAAATTTGTCAGTTCATTAGTGTGTAACATAAGAATGAAAAATGCATTTCTAATTCCTGATCCGCTAATCCACAATCCACTGATCTGCAATCCCCAGAGTCCCCAGGGAAAGAAAAGAAAATCCACAGCAGCCTTATAGTATCTCTCCACGACTTCTGGCCAGGTCCTGCAGAGAAACTTCAGCTACAGAGCCTTCCTCCTGATACAAAATCCACCTCAGCAAACTTGCTGCCATCCTAGGGGGCTTAAGGATAACAAAAATCAAACTGCACTGGTCAGAATGAGTGAACACTGGATGTTTGGTGAGGTGCTGGGTATGATGTCCCAGGAGTTAGCTCAGCTCCCCACAGATCTGCAGGATTAGCTCATTTCCAGCAGAACTCCCACTTGTCAGGACAATTAGCAAGTTCCCAGTCACCTTCTTAACTAGAAGGGCTACTACTGCACCACAGGAAGGGGTGCTGGTGCCTGTGAAAAGCCAGGCATCTGCGAGATGTCCCCTGTACCTTCTTCCCAGCTGAGGGACCCATGGATGCCATTTGTAATCCAGTTTGCCCCAGCAAGACCAGTTCAGTGCACACACACCTGCCGAGCAGACACAGTGGTGGGCCCCCAGCCATGTCCACATCTTAAACCACGATCTCCACAGCCAATTTCAACTTCCACTCCAAACCCTTCCTTAAATTATCCTCAGCACTCAGCCCCATTCAGTGGCTTCAGGGAGAGGCCCCCACAGTCCTCTCTTTGGCACCATGGGCCATGGCAGCACTACCTGTGCACAGAGGCCAGACCAGCAGTGAGCACCAGGTGGGAAACTGGGAATCCCCTGGGGCTGCCACCACTGCCCTTGACCATCCTCTTCATGCCCTCTCCAAACAGAAGTGCTGACATAGCTCCAGAACAGATCTGGATTTGCCTTTGTAAAGCAACTTTGCCTTCACTGGCTGCATCTCCAGAGCTGCTCAGGACTTGCAGACCATGAAAGCACCACCGTGAGCAGTAAAGCCAGTTTGCACAGGGAGGACTTGCTCCCAAAACATGATGGAGAACTGTCCTTTCTGCAATACCTTTTCCTCCTCCTGTCCAGCAGAAAATGCTGTAAATGTCGGTGTCTACAGATCCCAGAAATATCCACTAATGCTGAGGCCATAACACATGAGACCACCTGGTGTTTCTTCATTACTCCCTTCCCTCTCACCGGCAAGGTTGGGAAACCTGAGAAAACTGTGCAGGTCATACATGGAGCAGGAACCCAGAACAGAGCCCAAACCCCCTGCCACTCCTACACCTCCTCATTCCCAAGTCTTTTGGAGGTTCCCCTCCTCCCCACTCAGCTCTCTGTGCAGGGACACGAGAGCCATCGTGCACAGCTGCGGGAGGCTCGAGGCAGAAATAGCAGCTCATTACCCAAGCACGTCATCCCATGCAAGGACCTCGCCACTAACCCTACCTCACCCCGACCCACACCTGGGCCATCCCCACCCTCCTCCAGCCACAGGTCCCACCAGGATGGGACAGCCTGGGGCTGGCGCTGCCAGGTGACATCTGTATGTCTCCCCGTGAGTGCCTTGTGCCAGCTGAATTGATCCCCAGGTGCTGCCAGGGTAGGACTAAGCCCTGACTCCACTGCACTCTTGAAGGTTTCAATTAATCATAAAGCCAATTCCATTTTGGGCTCCATCTGTCTTTATTCCTTCAGGGACTAATAATGCCTCACCGTGTGTTTTTACACACTAGCTGAACTGAAATTAAGACAGATTGAAGTACCTGAGAAGAAAATGCATTTTTAAAAAAGAATTCTCAGAGTCGTTACTGTTCTCAGCTTGGAAAAACACCTTGTTAAGTAAAAGCAGCGGGGTATTAATTTGGGAAAGCAACTCAGGTGAGTTCCTGCTTCTTGCAAGACACACAAACAAACTAAAATCATATTTAGGGGCTTTTATGACAGAGTATGCATGGAAATATGACACAATCTGGTCCACAAGGAGAGGAGGAACATGCAGAGGAGCTCACACAGACTCCCATGTGTAGCCTCTGAGTAGAGGGATGTCAGCAGCAGCTACCCTGCTGCACCAGGCATGGACCAGAACCCAGAAACCCTCTCCAACCCTCCCTGCTGCACTGACAGAAACAGATAAAACCCAAGAACCCTTGTGGTTCATAGTGTATGGCAGGTTTGAGCTGCTCAAGGCTTAGGAAAACCTCATTTACATGTCAGCACACTATTAGAACCTGGGGTTTGTGTTCCTTCCTCCTCTGCAATCCTGCCATGGGGCCTTTCCAGCCAGCCAGGTCTGCACATCCACTTCAATAAGGCAATTCCCATGTTGATCTGGTGGGTTATACAAAACAACAGCCCTAATTATTGATCTCAGCAGATGCAGCTAAGGATATCCCTTGGAGCTGCCACTGCAGGGCTGTGCCCATCATCCCCTGGCTGTCAGTCTGGCTGCACCAGCATGTCCCCTCCCTCCTCACCCACATAGAGGTGTTGTCCCACACGGTGACACCTGAGTCTGGGATGCCCAAAGCCAGCTTCAGGATGATTAACAGAAGGGAACAGTTATGGTGAGCACTGGCAGGGAATAACTGGGGGAGTCATGACTATGGAGAGCAGCAGTGACAGGATGTTTAGCATGACCCACATTTCACCTGGGCTCCAGCTAACAGCACCTCACTGCAGGCAGAGCCCTCCCTCGCTCCCATCCCTTGTTTTGAAGGCATTCAAAAAGAAAAAAAAAGGAGAGACAGTCTAGAAAGAATGGTTGCAAGAAATTATACGATGTGCTCTGTGTTGAATTCATAAGACATGTGAGACGTGAGAAGTGCAGAGCGCTGAGGGGCACGAGGCTTCTGATGGAAGCCAAGATCCTTTGATGGCAGCCTTCTGGAACAGGCTGCTATACCTTGGAAACTCATTAAATGCAGCAGAAAGGACAAGTGACGTACATCTATTGATGCTCTGAGCATCAAATTAGTTTTCAAATCTATTCAGGGCTCCCGCAGTGGCATCGATGGGCCGAGCCTTGGTGGGAAGCGGCCGAGAGAGTATTTCTCCAGCTCAAGTGGGGACTCCCAGCTGCCCTCAGGGCGGGGACTGCCACTGGCCCAGCTCCCCGGGGACATCGGGTGGCCACAGACAGCTGCCCTGAGCATCAGGGCTCAGAGGGCTGCATGGCTGCTCAGGCAGCCAAGCCCGGGAGTCACCCCCCCCCCCCCCCCCCCACCACAAAACATGCCAGGCTGCTCCGAGGGCCTCTGCTGGACATCTCCTTTCAAGCAGAAAAAAGATCATCTAAAATAAAGGGACATCAAAGCCCAGCTCACAAGAAGACACAGAATGTCAGCACCTGAGGGAAGAGCAAGTAGTTAACAGTGATGAGGAATTTCTTCAGAAAGAGGTAATTTCCAGTAAGCTGTTGTTTTCTCTCATCATCCCGTTCAAACACCTGGAGAGCCTCGAAGCAGCTGAGGTTGGCAGCAATCTGGTGGAAGGCCTGAGGAACTGTTTGCATGGATGACTAATCACCTGTTTCAATGGATCTTTAAGCACATGAATAGACAGATGAGAGAGAACTTACCAAAGCACTGTATTAAGAGAACAGGTAGGCCAGAAAATGTCAACCTGGAAATGAGGTTGATCCCTCTTCAGTCAGGACAGCCAAGGGCCATTCTTGGATGCCAAGGGAGCCTGCAGTTGCTGGTTTGTGTTATTTTGCCTCCTATGAAAGCTCTGCTGCCCTCTCCTCAGCACAAGGAGAGGAGTGGGGGAGAAAATATGGCTAAATCCAGAAGAGAGGCCACAAGAGGCAAGGGCAGCCCCTCAACATCCCTCTGACAGCCCAGTTGTGCCAGCTGGCAATGAAATCCAACAAAAGCCACCATCAGGAAGGGGTAGGAGAGTGCAGACAGCAGGACCTACAGAGGAAGAGATGGGATCTGCATCCTCCCATAGGTGCTCAGACAATGGCTGCAATCATAAGGGTCAATGATGTCCACCCCAAACCCTGCTGGGAGCAGGTCCTCACTGAGGCTGGATCCTGCATTTCCCACTCCTGTTCTTCACCTCCCAGTCATTCCCTTCTTTGTCCTATTCAATGCACTTTGTCAAGCTCCCTTCTGAAACACACAACAATGAGCTGCCACAGGCTCCTGCACACCTGCGCAAAGAGCAGATACAGATGCCTCTTCTTGGTGAGTGTTTTGCACCTATTGCTTGGAGGGAACGTAGAGAACATGCCAAGACCTGCAAAAGTCACAGCAGGTCAGGAAAACAATGTGGGGATTCAGGGAGGAAAATCTTTGAAGCCTGTGAGGCCATTAGCAGAGTGTACAGGCTATAGTAAAAAGAATAAACAGAAAACATAGGATCACAGAATCATTTAGGCTGGAAAAGACATCCAAGATCATCAAGTCCAACCATTAATCTCACACCACCATGTTCACTGCTAAACCGTGTCCCTAAGTGCCAAATCTGCATGGCTTTTCAACCCCTCCAGGGTTGCTCCAGTACTTCACAACCCTTTCAGTGAAAAAAATTTCCCTAATCTAAACCTCCCCTGGCAGAACTTGAGGCTGTTTTCTCATGTCCTATTGCTTGTTACTTGGGAGAAGAGACCAACCCCCACCTGGCTCCAGCCTTCCTGCCAGGGAGTTGTAGTTGAGCAAGCAGGGTGAATAAATGGTGGCTGAAGAGACAGAGAAATACATGTTGTGTCCAGCTACGTGTTGTGTCCAGAATCACATCTGCACTGGGAAACAGCAAGTTTGGGCTGGTTTTTTTGGCAGAACGTGATTAGGTAACCAGCCTGAACATGTATTTTAAATGGAAACCACCACAATAACTCAAAGACTTTAGCAGAGAGCATTTACTAAGCACGATGAGACAGAAACAACGTGTTTTATATAATGCATGAGCTGGCTGTGATGAGTCTTTCCCTCTCTGCTGGAACTCTGCTGAAGCAGCTTCCCATTGCTCCCCACGCCTGCCACAGCCCTGGGCAGTACTGGATGTCCTGTGGGGCTGTGTGTGCAGGGCAGAACACCTCCCACAGCTCACAGAATATCAGCAGCTGAGCCCTGAGGAGACCCTGCAGGCTCTGGGAGCACCCGTTGCTGTGTGAAGGACACAGGAGGACAAGGCCCCAAGGCACAAGGCCTGAGCCCCAGGGAAGTGGGAGAACCCCGTGGAGCCCAGTGCTGGGGGAGCCATGTGGAAGCTCATTGCCCGCCTGGGATGTGAGGTCATACACTCCCATTTCATCCTCACTGCTTGACCTCTGTGTCCTCTCTCACAGCACCAGTCCAACCCAGAGAACTCACTCCAGAATTCCCATGTTTTGCAGAAAGGACAACGTCCTCAGCCTAAACCCAGGCCCTCGGGCTGAGGCCAAGATGTCCATCCCACCTTGTCCACTCTCCAGCAGCTGCAGGCACCTGGGGAAAACACACCTGGCATGTGACCCCACCCTCTGCCACTTGCAGCCATCAGCATTGCCCCAAAAATTTCTCCCCAAAAACCCAGGAGCAAATCTTGGACTCTAGACTTTTCTCTCCTTGTCTTCCTGAGAGCACAAGGATGGCAGTTTACTCTTTATTTGTTAATTACACTTCCTTGTTAGATTTCAGAGGCTGAAAAATGTTTAGGGATTTATTCTTCTGTGTAATTAACCACAATGATGAAACACCCATTTATACTGCACTGCAGTTTTTGTTAAGGTTATCCATAATGGGGAAAGGCTAAATAGGTTGAGTTCATTATCATTACAGAAAAAAAATTGAGGTGACCCAATCAAATTAATTTGAAATTAAGTGTAGTGAGGCTGATAACTCCACACAAGTCAGGAGTTCAAATAAAAATAGAGGAGACAATCTACAAAGCAAGAAATTATAAGCAATCAAGGAGTGGAGCTGGAATTACTGCAACTGGGAGATGGCAAACACATGATGTGGGCAAACAGGGCCACTGAAAAAGTCAGGGAAAGTGGATAAAGAGATGGGCAAATACTGCAGGATGTAAAAGGAGAAGCTGGAGGAGGAAGGGATGAAGATGGATTGGAAATAAATGGGTAGGGACAGTGCTTGTTAAGCTAACCAGATTTATTTCTCTGCACAGAAATTCTTATGTCCTTACAAGACAGCATCGAAGCAAGGTCTTTAATTTTACTTTTTCCAGGTTTATTGCTTGGGCCTCGATGTTATTTAATGCCAGTGAGCACCAACCAGTTTCAGTGCACAGCTGGACCTAACTCAAACCCCTTAAATCTGGTGGAAGCTCTTTCCTCTTGACAGAGGCATCCTGGAGGAGCTGCTGCTTCTCCAACAGAGCTGGGAAGTTTTGTGCTCTGGGAGAATGGACTGATTGACAGAGCAAGGATACAGCATTCTCACATCCCTCTTCCCTCAGAAAAGACAACAGAAAAGCAGAACCAGAACCAGGTTGACCCCATGATGCTGAGCCCTGTTGGACACCCCAGCACAGCAGGAGGAAACAGAGCCCATCACTCAGGGAGCTTCTCTGAGGCTTCTCTTGAGAAGCAAACACATGTTTTGTGCCTCTCTTGGCTTTACCAAAGTGGGGCAAGCTCTGAACGAGCCTCGGAGCTGGGTAATACAAATAATGGTGAATGGGATATTCAGGATGCACATGGTCATCCTTTAAGGGGTTTAATCTCTGGGAAACAGCCAAGACAATCTATGGAAAACTCTTGTATCTTGCTACAGGATCATGCTTCAATTATCACCAGTGATGAGTTTACTCCCACACCTTTACCAAGTCCTGTTACATTATTTTAGCACTCAGCACAAGAGAAGAATGAGAGCCCAGCAGTGCTGGGCTTGTGGGCAGAGGCTGTGCTGGGACTGTCCCGTGCCCTTCTAGGACACACGGCAAATGTCAGCTCCAACTGTCAGTGGGACATCCTTGTCCCTGGCTACCCCATTGGGTGCATTTTTAAAGGTCTGGCCAAAATGCCACAAGCCTCTCACTGCAGCTGCACAAGTGGCTGCCGTCCCAGTTCCCCACTTTGGCCAGGCCAAAATCTAACCTTTTGAGCCTTCTGCCTTGTCCCTGTGAAATATAAACTGCTTCCCTTTTCCTTGAAGGTCCCACAGCTTAACTTCTCTTCATCCTCACCTCCAACTCACCCCTAAGCACACGGGGAGCATTTGGGATAAAGCTTCAAGAAGGCATTCAACATAAATTATTATTCCCCTTCTAAACGGATTACAAAAATCCTTTTATTACAAAATACTAAAATGTTCAAATTATTGGTGTGGAGAAACATTTCCTGTAGGTGAAGTTTTCAAAAATGGAGGTTTTAATCACAAGCATAATCCTTTCTGGCTAACATTTCCAGTCTTGTGAAACACGGAGATACAGATTGCACAGAGGCCTGGCTGTGCCACGAACAAAGGGAGATGCTGCCTGTAAATAGCTCAGAGGACATCAGAAGACACTTCTCTCATCAGCAATCTTTTTTAGCTTAATATAGCTCCTGTTTGCATAAAACATTGACATTTTTGTAATGTTTGGACCCAATGGTGCAAACGCTGATTGTCATGCGAAGATACTGGAGTGTACCTTCAAAATATGCAGGAACATTTTACAGACAGTAGTTTCACTTGCCTCCAAAATGCTCGATCTTAATATTTCATACTTATATATATTTAAATGTTAGTACCACGGGATAAATGCTAACATGCTTTTATGCTAATGCAATCACTGGAAATCCAGATAATGCTGTGTATTGGCATATACTGTTAGTGAATTATGGATACCTAAATGTACAACCCCACATGCCTAGCAATTATTTTTGTTAGTGCATTTAACTTTTATTTGCAATCAGAGCACTTGAGGATTGTTCAAATGAAGTTTACTTTTGCAAACTGCTGAATGGAAAAACATTTTGTTAAAGGCTTAAAAACAGTAACAGTGTGATGAGGTTTTAGACTTGCAATAAGGGCACTGCTCAGAGAACTCCACCAGATGGAACAATGTTTGATTTGGTCACAGACTAAGCAATTAAAACCCAAATGCCTGAAGTGAAGGACATATAAGAGAAACATGAGATGAAACCTTGATTTCCTCCCTGTCAGGTGAAGAAATCTGCCTCTCCTGTTGCAGAGGCTCACAGAAGCAGATGGATGCCAGAAGGTCAGATCCTGGCAGCTGGACCCTGGGACTCTGTGCCCCGAGGTCCAAATCATGCTGTGCTATGGCTGCTTTTCAAGTCTGCTTCAAGCCAAATAAATAGGAACATTATCAGGAAGGAGAAATCCTGAGCTGGCCCTGTTGTGCCTTCTCTTCCTCTTGTCTTTACTGATCCAAGTCTTGGCCAGCCCCCTGGCCTGTTGGCTCAAGATGTGATCCCCTGGAAAACCGTTTTATTCCAAGGGGTTTCCAGCACAGCCAGAGTTCTGAGCCAGGTCCTGGCAGGGCCACATGCAGGCAGGACCTGGGTGCTGCAGCTGCTTGTTCCATCCCTTACGTGCTTCTCTACCTGAGCAGAGTTAAAGACAATGAAAATCTGGAGAAGATCTGGGTATTTCTGAGAGCTGAGAAGTTCTGGATGTTACCCAGGCATGTCTGGAATCACTGTGTCCAGTGTTTTCCTCCTGTGTTAAACACTTGTCCACAGACAACGCCAAACTCCCTCTTTCAGACTTAGATGTGCCAGGAGTTACTGACCTGCCATGCCAGGCTCTGGAGCTGCTATCGTCATGCCCTGATTTCCCTCTGGGAATGTTTGCCTGACTTGAAACTGCTGGCCTGAGCCAGCCTGGCTGAAGAGACCAGGGAGGTGGCCACAGACCCATTTAGTGAGCAGCAGAACCATTGCCTCTTCCCAGGCTCAGCATCCAGCACAGGATCTGACACCAGCCCCAGGCACACAGAGCAGATCATGTCCCTGCAGCCCAGAGAGCTGTGACACCTCTGGGAATTTACTGGAAAGCCCTACCACCTCTCTAAGGCTCTCAGGAACAACCATGAGGGAAGGAAATAAACAACATGCCCTCAGAAAAACACAAAATTCTGTGTGAAGTACCTGAAATGCCCCCGACAGTTTAACTAGAGCATGGAGTAAGCTGAGAAAATGTATGAACAAACGAATTAGGCAGTGAGCACACAGCAGACAAGTTGGCATGTAGGTGTCTACTGAGAAAGCTTAAGGACAGCAAGGGGAGAAAAAGCAAACTCAAACCAAGGATAATATCCCTCACATTTTGGAACAGAGCTCTCAGACAATGTATCATCCAAACCACTCCAAATTACCATCTGCCAGAATGTCCTTCAAAGAAAAAAAGTCCACAAGTTTGCAAAGGAGCAGTTAAATGTTGTCATATCAGATGAGAGGTTCTCTCCAAAGAAGATTTTTGCACTTGAGTGGGAAATACTACACAAAAGCGTGACTCTCGTGGCCACTGCTACACTGTCATGTACCATGAGACAATGAATTTTTGAAGTCTTGACCATGTCACGTCTCTCCAGGTACTTCTGGAGAGAAGTTCTTTAACAGCCTCTGTCATTTCACAAGTTACCTGCAAATGTTTCCAGACCCTCTGCATGATCTTCTCTGTATGGAACATATAATTAGGAGTCCACGTGCTACTAAAGAACCTGAGCAAACCACTCCAGTATTGTTTCAAAGATTGAGATACACCAGAATATGAAGAGCAGGTGTTGTTTCTGATGCATCTCCCTGTCATCACTAAGTCAGGCTCTGTTTCAGAGTAGAAGCTGGATCCTTTCCTGGTATAAATCTGGGTACCTGCTCCTATCCACAAGGACCCATCACTCCACACATGCTGAGGGCCAATTGCATTGCATACAAGATTGCCAAATAAATGCAGGTCTGTGGACCATGTGTTAGACTAAGCCATAAATAATTTATGATGCTGGAGAATGTGACTGTATTTTTAGGTGTAGAAATAGGCAGAAAAAACAGTCCTGACCTTCAATTTTCACTCTGCACTTCTGATCCTGAAGTTTGAGTTCACCCAATGCATTTCTAAAGCCTCTGCACCTCTGAATGTGCAATACACCCCCTGCAAAGCCCCAAAACCCATAAATCAAAAAGGAGGCACCAAGAAAACCCATGGATCCTACAAGATACCTCCTGCAGCACTATACATGATGCCCCAGCATCACACAAAGCAGGTCAAACATCCTGCAGGTCAGTCTTCTCTGGATTCTGGCTGCTGACTCTATTTCTGACCCCACATCTAATAACACCCCTTTGATGTCAGAGGCACATGTCCATGGGGCCAAAACCCCGCTCTAAAGACCACAGGAGCTGCTCAAATCAGCACCTTGCCATCCTGAAGCAGCCCAGGAGCAAGGAAGAGGAAGGAGAAAGGTGTTCACTGGGATGCTTGGAACTGTACCCTCCTTCACCTCTTCCCCCAGAGTGGGCTGTCAAGGGGAGAGAAGGAGAATTATTTCCCCCTTGAACTTTGTACAAACAGGGAGCCCAGGGAAATCTAGAAACAATCATAGATTTGACACCACATTACTTCTGGATATGTCCAATGAGCAAGATGAGGACACACTGAGGAGAAGGGGTAATGGGTGTTGCAAGGACTAGGCAGCGGGCAAGACAATTTTGTGGTGTGTCACAACACAGCTTTCAGTCTCTGCTACCAGAAATAAACCAAGAGCAGTGAAGAGAGGCACAGAGCCCAGCTGAGGGCAGGTCTCACCTGGACAGGGCAGCTCCCAG